>OZ024927.1:14929479-16161849 GCA_964017235.1 Sabellastarte sp. h YS-2021
TTCTGTGACCTTCTCTTCCTCCGCCTCTTCTAGGTCACGTATATACCCATACACTGAGTATCCACTGGTTGCAGGGTCTTGCTTACATTGGACTATTAACCCAATGTTGGGGGCTTAACATTTACATTCGGATTGACCTTCATTCCAAGGTCAAGGAAATTGCTTGACCTTTATGTGACCTCTGCTTCACGGTCACACATATATCAACTGTGGGGCTACTTTTGGTCAAGGTCGAGGAAATTGCTTGACCTTGACCCACTATGAATTTGACCTTTATTTTGACGTTTCTTAAAGCCCCTCCAACCAGTGGCTTCAGCAAGTTCAGTTAAAATTAACTATGTGTTAAAAAACATTACAAATGTAAATAATATACATGTGCATAACAAAAAGATTCGTAGATTGAATAGATATTTAAACCCATGCTGTCTTTTATTTATTGTCTGGTTCCCTGGGCACTGTTCGGGTCAGCATTATGGTGCCGGGTAGGTCAGTGCTGGGGGAACCTATTATCGATCACAGTTTAGTTGTAACCAGCTGGGTTTGTCTTCTGACTTTTGATTGGCCAATACTCATCCTCCTTGAATTATGACCCTCCATCTTCCATTTCAAATCTGGAGGGAAGAGAGGTGACATTGAAAATTCCCACCCTAAAATAACCCTTCCCACATAGTGTTAATTTAAGTTAATATATAACATAACCTTGTTGTTTAGAACCAGATACTGCCTGTTTTTCATATTTTAGACTGTCACGTATTGAGTGATAGAAGACGCTTGATCAGCACCTGTTTTTATATCTTGGGTTTTTAAGTTGGGTCAGATACTGACCACCGCCCAAGTTCCATCAGAGACATAATAAATTGTGTGTACTCGCCTATGTCTCCTGAATTTTGAGATCCAAGCATGGGAAGCCACATACAGCCAGCTTTGTTGTCCATAGTTATGTTAAAGTGATACAAGTTAGGAGTTACATGTCTTCCTACATTCTGTTTTCATGTTGTATCCTGTGAAATCGACAGCAAGCCAGCTCTAATGGACCTACAATGGTGCTGAAGCCAGACCTATAATTATACAAATTAATGGTGCTGAAGCCAGAACGTTATTTATGTAAAATACAAATTTTAAATATTTCAGTTAATGCCAATTCTGCCAGCCTTTTTATTATAATCCAGATTTGATAATACCACAAACTATACTAGTGTTCTATGATATATACACTATTATTATATTTTATTCATCATTTTATATATGTTGCTATTATTATATTTTATGTGTTTTACTACCTTGTCTTATCTGTGATATTCAATCTACTGCACATAGGGCTGGATGGTTCTATCAGCCATTTAATGTGATTCATGAGCTGCTAATGTTATTGAGGGGCCGTATTATTTGGTCAACCAGTGTACAGAATGAGCTAGACGGGTCACATGAACCATCTACCCTCTGACCTTGCCAGTGTATGAAATATATTATTTCAAATACCAAAATTTCAAAGGGACTCATCATCCCTTGATCTATCCACTCCTTTACTTTACTTCCAAAATTTATCACTTCATTCTCACGTTTTTCACAATCTTTCCCCTTAATACATCTGCTCTGGTGCTTTCCATCAGTATATATATCTCATATCAACTAGTAACCATATTACCTCACACAACCTTCTATTAAGTTAACTCCATGGTTGACCATTCTGTGACCTTCTCTTCCTCCGCTCTTCTAGGCCAACCAGTGGGTTCAGCAAGTTCAGTTAAAATTAACTATGTGTTAAAAAACATTACAAATGTAAATAATATACATGTGCATAACAAAAAGATTCGTAGATTGAATAGATATGCTGTCTTTTATTTATTGTCTGGTTCCCTGGGCACTGTGTCTATTATACATGAGTGAGGCATTAGCCATTCTCATTATTTATTATTAATAGTATATATTATTAATATATTTTAAACTTACACTAAAAGGAAAACAAAATTACAAGTATTGTTTTCAAAGTTTGTGCAACAATTTTTTCTTATGTTTTTTCCCATAAGAAAATTCTACAAATATCCGTTGTTTTGATAGCTATACTTTAGAGCCATATGATTTTATCCTTTTTTTTCTTTAGATACAATCAATTTATTACTTTATCGATTATAAACATTAAAAAATATCCATCCTGTTTTGACAACTGACTTTTTATGATATTTATTTCCCTGCCAAAATATCCACATTGTCTTGATATAGATTTTAAAGGAAATATAATATTCTAATATTGAGATGTTGTCCCAGATTGAGCATTATAATGTAAGAATTGTTACTGTTTCCAAATCTTTAAATATGTGTGTTTATTTTTATTAAATAATCTAGTTACACTAAATGGATCAGAAACATGTTATGAAAGGGATATTATACTTTCACATTAGGATATTAATAAATATGTAACTTTGTTCTTCCTTTACTTAGAGAGGCCCTTTCCAAATGATAAAAACTATCTCAAAACTGTGAACCCCTTGAAATAGGCCTTGGCACAATGCCGGACTAAATTATGAATTGGTTGAGAAGTTGATGCTGTTGAGAAGTGGATGGAGTGAAGCAAGCTGCCAGTATGACGCACATCAGGGCCAGTATTCACAAAAGGTCTTAGCCAGGGCTTAGGCTTAAAGTTGAGACTTTTGTCTCAAGTTTCTGCCCCAAAACTGCTAAGACTTTTGTCTTAGGCTTAGTGGTATTCACAAAGAATTTAAGACCGGTCTTAGGCTTAGCCAAGGGCTCAACTTTAAGACTGGTTGGTAGTGGGCTTAAATTTTGTATACAGGACTTAAATATGGCCCCCATAAACTTTTCTCCACTTCAAAATTTGAAATGGTGGTAAATAAAGTATAATTATACAGAACTCCTCACTAAAGCAGTCTTTGGGAATTTATATGTGGTAACAAGGTTTTCCATTTCAAAACAGCACTTTTCCTTAAATAAAATGCATTAAATGAAGGATATATGTCACACAGTAGTATAGTTTGAATAGAAAAGAAAGGTCACATGACACAGAAAACCACTGTGGTTATTTGATAATGATTTTTTATTTGATATTCACAAGTCACCCTTTGTGAATACGGTTTTAAGACAAAACTTAGCCGAGACAAAATTCTCAACTTTAAGACTGGATTTAAGCCTAAGATCTGGCTAAGTCTAAGACCCTTCGTGAATACGAATGTCGAATCCCAGTCACTTCTAACTTAAAAATTGAGAATTGGCGTTCGTATCTTGATAAGTACTGGGATCAACAGATTGTTGACTTACTCCAGTACGGCTTCCCTCTTGACTTCAATAGACAATGTCAATTGGTTTCTACTGAAGTTAATCATGCATCAGCCATACAAAATTCAGATCATGTACAACAATATTTACAGGAGGAACTTACACACAGAGCTATACTGGGTCCTTTTACACAACCCCCCTTTTCCGTACATGTTTCCCCACTCATGGTTAGGGACAAACAAGACTCTGACCAAAAAAGGACCATTATGGACCTTAGCTGGCCCAAGGGCCTATCTCTTAACAATGGGGTAACCAAGGACATGTATTTAGATACACCATATACCCTTCACTACCCCTCTATCGACAATATAATAGCAGCTCTTTCAAAATTAGGTCCTGGTGCCCAGTTATCCAAAATTGATATCAGCAGAGCTTTTAGGCAGATAAAAATAGATCCAGGAGACATAGATTTGTTGGGCATGAAATTTCAAGGTCAATATTTCATCGATTTATCGGTCGCGTTCGGATATTGACATGGTTCAAAAATTTTTCAGCGCTGCACAGATGCCATAAGACACATTATGACTATCAATGGCTTTCCTAATCTCTTCAACTATATTGATGATCTGGTCTATATGGGTTTGCCATCAAATATACATCAAGCTTTCGATTTCCTTAATCACCTTCTGGCGGATTTAGGTCTGGATATCAGTTATAAGAAGCTAGTACCTCCAGATACAGCTGTTACCTGTCTCGGTATTCTTATTAACACCATAGATAAGACAATTGCAATACCTGCAAAGAAATTGCAAGAAATCACAAATATATGTAATAATTGGTCCACACGGACCTACTGCTCCAAGAGAGACTTGCAGAGCTTGCTGGGCAGCTTACTGTATATCACCAAGTGTGTCAAGCTCGCCAGGTCATTTTTGAACCGTATGCTCCAACTTCTGCGAGATAATTTTCATAACAGTAAAATCCTACTTAGTCAAGAATTTTTCAGAGATCTTGCATGGTTCAGAGTTTTTTTGTCACAATATAATGGTGTCACATATTATGACCACACATTTTCTCGTATACCAGTCCATCTTGACGCATGTTTGACAGGCCTAGGTGGAAAATTTGGTTCCATGGTGTATGCGCTTCCCATACCCCTAGGTTTCAAAGGCTATTCAATACTCCATCTCGAAATTCTCAACATAGTTGTGGCAGCAAAAATTTGGGCAAGCCATTGGGCAGACAAAAAAATTCAAATTTTTTGCGACAATATGGCAGTTGTTGACGTCCTCAACACAGGTAAAGCCAGAGATACAACACTGGCAACTTGTGCCAGAACTTTATGGATGATAGCAGCAACATTCAACATTGACTTTATTTTTTCACATATACCTGGAGTACAGAACTCCATAGCAGATTTACTATCACGCAGGAACCACGATTCTGAGCATCTAGAAAAACTTCTAAGTCTTACGCAAACACCAGTATGGGTAGATACACATATAGATCTTACAGAATTGAACTACTTTGTATGAATACTTCACCAAATCTTTTATATTTTTAGATATCCGGGGACCTGCAGCCCAGCTGGCCACCTCTGCAGCAGCCAGGTTAATCCAGGGCTTCAGACCCTCCGCTTTTAAGCAGTATACCCGCATGTGGTCAGATTTCCAGGCATTCAAGGTGGCAGCTGGGCTGCTACCCTCTGAGGTTTTTTCTCATTTTTGAGATTATCAAATCTTCTCCCTCACACAGTTAGAGCCTTCGATGTGACAAGGCAGTTGGCAAGAGGGGATTTGATTGTCACTATAAATTCAGCCCTATTGATTGTTAAATGGTCCAAAACCATTCAAAATTGTCGAGATATAGTTACACTTCCACTACCCTATCTTGGTTTATCCATCCTGTGTCCTGTTGCAGCCCTTAACAAAATGATCCTGCATTATCTTGCATCAGATAACGACCCTCTGTTCATATTGACTAGAAACACATACCATATTCCTTTAACTGACTCCATTGCACGGAAACACCTCAAATCTGTGTCCAAAATTCTCAACATTTCGCCTCCTTTAACATTCCATGCCTTTAGAAGAGCTGGAGCCTCCTGGGCAATCCAGAATAGAGTCCCACTGGAATTTATCAAAAAACATGGCACGTGGAAGTCTGATGCTATACACACTTATCTCACATCCAATCCATCATTCTCATCCCCTGTCTCACTAGCCTTCACTTCTGCACTCTACACCTAGATACTACTGGGTGCTTGGTGCTTTCCATCAGTATATATATCTCATATCAACTAGTAACCATATTACCTCACACAACCTTCTATTAAGTTAACTCCATGGTTGACCATTCTGTGACCTTCTCTTCCTCCGCCTCTTCTAGGTCACGTATATACCCATACACTGAGTATCCACTGGTTGCAGGGTCTTGCTTACATTGGACTATTAACCCAATGTTGGGGGCTTAACATTTACATTCGGATTGACCTTCATTCCAAGGTCAAGGAAATTGCTTGACCTTTATGTGACCTCTGCTTCACGGTCACACATATATCAACTGTGGGGCTACTTTTGGTCAAGGTCGAGGAAATTGCTTGACCTTGACCCACTATGAATTTGACCTTTATTTTGACGTTTCTTAAAGCCCCTCCAACCAGTGGCTTCAGCAAGTTCAGTTAAAATTAACTATGTGTTAAAAAACATTACAAATGTAAATAATATACATGTGCATAACAAAAAGATTCGTAGATTGAATAGATATTTAAACCCATGCTGTCTTTTATTTATTGTCTGGTTCCCTGGGCACTGTTCGGGTCAGCATTATGGTGCCGGGTAGGTCAGTGCTGGGGGAACCTATTATCGATCACAGTTTAGTTGTAACCAGCTGGGTTTGTCTTCTGACTTTTGATTGGCCAATACTCGTCCTCCTTGAATTATGACCCTCCATCTTCCATTTCAAATCTGGAGGGAAGAGAGGTGACATTGAAAATTCCCACCCTAAAATAACCCTTCCCACATAGTGTTAATTTAAGTCAATATATAACATAACCTTGTTGTTTAGAACCAGATACTGCCTGTTTTTCATATTTTAGACTGTCACGTATTGAGTGATAGAAGACGCTTGATCAGCACCTGTTTTTATATCTTGGGTTTTTAAGTTGGGTCAGATACTGACCACCGCCCAAGTTCCATCAGAGACATAATAAATTGTGTGTACTCGCCTATGTCTCCTGAATTTTGAGATCCAAGCATGGGAAGCCACATACAGCCAGCTCTGTTGTCCATAGTTATGTTAAAGTGATACAAGTTAGGAGTTACATGTCTTCCTAACTTCTGATTTCACGTTGTATCCCGTGAAATCGACAGCAAGCCAGCTCTGATGGACCTACAATGGTGCTGAAGCCAGACCTATAATTATACAAATTAATGGTGCTGAAGCCAGAACGTTATTTATGTAAAATACAAATTTTAAATATTTCAGTTAATGCCAATTCTGCCAGCCTCTTTATTATAATCCAGATTTGATAATACCACAAACTATACTAGTGTTCTATGATATATACACTATTATTATATTTTATTCATCATTTTATATATGTTGCTATTATTATATTTTATGTGTTTTACTACCTTGTCTTATCTGTGATATTCAATCTACTGCACATAGGGCTGGGTGGTTCTATCAGCCATTTAATGTGATTCATGAGCTGCTAATGTTATTGAGGGGCCGTATTATTTGGTCAACCAGTGTACAGAATGAGCTAGACGGGTCACATGAACCATCTACCCTCTGACCTTGCCAGTGTATGAAATATATTATTTCAAAAACCAAAATTTCAAAGGGACTCATCATCCCTTGATCTATCCACTCCTTTACTTTACTTCCAAAATTTATCACTTCATTCTCACGTTTTTCACAATCTTTCCCCTTAATACATCTGCTCTGGTGCTTTCCATCAGTATATATATCTCATATCAACTAGTAACCATATTACCTCACACAACATTCTATTAAGTTCACTCCATGGTTGACCATTCTGTGACCTTCTCTTCCTCCGCTCTTCTAGGCCAACCAGTGGCTTCAGCAAGTTCAGTTAAAATTAACTATGTGTTAAAAAACATTACAAATGTAAATAATATACATGTGCATAACAAAAAGATTCGTAGATTGAATAGATATGCTGTCTTTTATTTATTGTCTGGTTCCCTGGGCACTGTGTCTATTATACATGAGTGAGGCATTAGCCATTCTCATTATTTATTATTAATAGTATATATTATTAATATATTTTAAACTTACACTACAAAAGGAAAACAAAATTACAAGTATTGTTTTCAAAGTTTGTGCAACAATTTTTTCTTATGTTTTTTCCCATAAGAAAATTCTACAAATATCCGTTGTTTTGATAGCTATACTTTAGAGCCATATGGTTTTATCCTTTTTTTTCTTTAGATACAATCAATTTATTACTTTATCGACTATAAACATTAAAAAATATCCATCCTGTTTTGACAACTGACTTTTTATGATATTTATTTCCCTGCCAAAATATCCACATTGTCTTGATATAGATTTTAAAGGAAATATAATATTCTAATATTGAGATGTTGTCCCAGATTGAGCATTATAATGTAAAAATTTTTACTGTTTCCAAATCTTTAAATATGTGTGTTTATTTTTATTAAATAATCTAGTTACACTAAATGGATCAGAAACATGTTATGAAAGGGATATTATACTTTCACATTAGGATATTAATAAATATGTAACTTTGTTCTTCCTTTACTTAGAGAGGCCCTTTCCAAATGATAAAAACTATCTCAAAACTGTGAACCCCTTGAAATAGGCCCTTGGCACAATGCCGGACTAAATTATGAATTGGTTGAGAAGTTGATGCTGTTGAGAAGTGGATGGAGTGAAGCAAGCTGCCAGTATGACGCAGATCAGGGCCAGTATTCACAAAAGGTCTTAGCCAGGGCTTAGGCTTAAAGTTGAGACTTTTGTCTCAAGTTTCTGCCCCAAAACTGCTAAGACTTTTGTCTTAGGCTTAGTGGTATTCACAAAGAATTTAAGACCGGTCTTAGGCTTAGCCAAGGGCTCAACTTTAAGACTGGTTGGTAGTGGGCTTAAATTTTGTATACAGGACTTAAATATGGCCCCCATAAACTTTTCTCCACTTCAAAATTTGAAATGGTGGTAAATAAAGTATAATTATACAGAACTCCTCACTAAAGCAGTCTTTGGGAATTTATATGTGGTAACAAGGTTTTCCATTTCAAAACAGCACTTTTCCTTAAATAAAATGCATTAAATGAAGGATATATGTCACCAGTAGTATAGTTTGAATAGAAAAGAAAGGTCACATGACACAGAAAACCACTGTGGTTATTTGATAATGATCTTTTATTTGATATTCACAAGTCACCCTTTGTGAATACGGTTTTAAGACAAAACTTAGCCGAGACAAAATTCTCAACTTTAAGACTGGATTTAAGCCTAAGATCTGGCTAAGTCTAAGACCCTTCGTGAATACCAGCCCAGATGTCCAACATAATGAATCACTTTCATCAACACGATACCTCTACACATGTATCACAAAGTTATACCTCGAACATCACTTTCCCAGCAAGGGCCCAGGGGGTCCAATTAAGGCATCTTCCCAATGTCAAGTTCTCCAAAAGGAAGGCCATCACTGATTGTTAGTGAAGTTCCACTTCCTTGCCAATTGTTATTTGCTGGAAAACTTAAAGAGCTGACAAACAGCCTCCTGATAAAGCTACCAAATATATTGGTCATCTTTACAAGTGAATCAATACAATAATTTAATGCTCTGGTTGCATTAATTCAATTCATTAATTCAATATGTGTTTAACTGTCCTTTTGGTGATGCTTCTCTCTGGGTTTCACCTTGCTTATTGAAATATTTTTGTTCGTCTGGGAGAATAGTATCATATAGCAGTATCCATCGCCTTGTGGAAATTGAGAAATGAGATCTCTGTTGAGTTGAAGACTCAGTAATTATCCTAGACATGATTATTATTCTGAATAGTTAAATCTTCATTGTTCACAAAAGTTCTTCACACAAATAGTTCATCAACACAACTTTAGGACTGAAAAACACATTCTATTAGTTTCTGTTTAATTTGATAACATCCAGTGTTAAATACACCTTTTAACATGTTTTAGCGAATTGAGTAATAATCAAAATCAGATGACAATAAACGGTTGGTGCTTAACTGGTTAGATTGGTTTCTAGAATTGAAAGTTTTATTTTAAAATTTCTAGTTAGGCCGAAAGCGATTGTAGAGGTTTTCAGATCAGGAGTGCAGATTATTAAAACCTGCACTTCTATGCCTGTCGCAATTTCATTGGTTGACCCCTTTCTCGTGATTTCTGGGATTAGTGTCTGTGTGGTTTTTGATTGTCTTTTCACCAGATGTCTTCAGTTGTCCTGCCGTAATGATATAAGCTCTGAACCTAACTATGGTCGCACTAGGCGCCTAAGGTCATGCACAAGGTCAAACAAGGAAGAGAAAGACATTATACAAATGTTGGACATTTTATTCACACGTTAGTAAATTAAATATTATATAATACTAAAGCAAAGGAATCCCAATATGGGGATTTCAAGGCACCACTAAAACACATAAACTGGTGGCTGTATAATTAAAAGACAAGTCAGCTAGTGACAAAGTACAGTTTCTGTGCATTGTAAACTTGTATATCAAGAAGTGATTTTAATCCACCCCCTCCCTACATTATAGCATATTTGTATCTTAAGCAATGGGGGATTTTAGGTTGTTTTATTGTGTAACTTTTATCATGTAACCTTAACCTGTTAGTGGACTAATAAAAGTAGACTGCCCAAGCCATATATTTTATTGTCACACTGTATTATTGTCATGGTCTTGTGTTATTTCCTTAAATCTCGTCCACATTGCTAAATCACACGAGACTGGTAAGTCTCCTTTAATTTCACATTTAACTCAAATGTTTTAGTCCATGAGTCTACTCTAGCTACTGACTGGACAAAAGACAAAGTCAAAGTACCCGGTATCTGTCATAGTTTAATTGTTGCTGTGTTTGAATCAACTTAAACATATAAGTATACTGAGAGAGACAAAGAAATAACCCCTTTATCATTAGTCATAATAAGGTAAAACAAGAACTCAGACGTGTTACTAAGCTGAAACTGGACAAAAATTTGGTTTAGGAAAAATTGCTCTAAGCATACACTTGCCAAAAAAGATCTTTACGCTTGATAATGACTTTTGTAAAGATCCAAAGTGTATTTTATTCATTTATCACAATAACCACAAAACTGAACACATCAGTCATTTCACGAAATGCCTAAACAGTTCAGCCATTTCACGAAATGCCTAGGTATTTCACATAATGACTGAAATATAAGGTTCAGTGTTACATTGATTGCCTAAACAAGTATTTGAGATTTCAGGCAGTCTAGCTGTGCATATTTTGTACAAATCATTTCTTTAGTTCTTGGTACGTCCTCTGTTTTCGTTATATGGGGTGTGACTTCTTTAATTAGAGAGATTTAGTGTTACGTTTTGGCCATCAAAACCTTAAATGCAAACGTATTTACGCCAGCATTAGATGTGTATCAGATGACTTTTAAGGTTTGGGGGGCAATTACGTTAGGTTTTATACGTAAAGGCTGGTTTATTTACGTTCACTCACCCCTATCTATTTTATTTAAAAACAAGATGCACTCTGAGAGAGCAAAATGCTCGACTCTATGTGACTAGCCTCATAAATGTTATAAAGTATTGTTTTACAGACCATCTGTTGTTTGTATTTGAAGCTACGTAGCAAGACTATCAAATGAAACCAAATCTGTGAATTAATTTTCAGTAGATTTCTCCCCACTGAGGAACACATGCATACTTGACACACACATCCAGACACTGCATAAATATTTTGTGGATATTTAGTAAGTTCGCAATAGTACGGTGGCTCACCCTCTAGTGTTAACTGATAAAATGGTCACAAAGTGTACTAGAAACCACTAAGCACACACGTCCACCATGGTGGCATTTCAAAAGTTTTGAAAGTTTTTTGGTACCCAGAATATTAACTTAATTAATCTTCCCCAAAATGTAATCACTTCTTCCCACGGCTAGCTCCTTCATACTGAAAAATTATCATCAAAATTTGTTCATTACTTTTGAAGAAATATCAAGTAGAAAGCTAAAGTCATTAAAAATACATTAAAAATAGGACCTCTGAAAATTCATGATTTTTTTTTGTATCTTTAATATGATCCAGATCTTTCCCCAAAATTAGTAACTTCTTTCTTTGGAGAGATCCTACCCGCAAAACATATAAAGATGTGTTCATTAGTTTTGGAAACACAAAAAACACCAAAAAACAGATAGATAGACAAATGAACACAGAAAAACATAAACTCCTGGTGGCGGTAAAAATATTGGTTAAAGCCACTTGCTGAGAATCAGCAATGGACTGTAATGGACTGTCAGGAAATTGAAAAAAAAAAGAAAAAAAAGAAAATGAAAAAATTTAATAAAAATGATGAATACACCAACACTCTCTTGATTATCTTTATGTCGATAAAATGAGAAGAAATATCTTTAACAAAGGACAACAAGAATCACAAAGAGTGTTTGTGACCTCACAATGACAATTGCATTGTGACATCATTAAGTAATGACATCATCAGAAAGCAAAATATTGATTAACGCTCGACGATAGGAGAGGGTTATTGTGATCAGTTTGTTTCTGTCTGTCTGTCTGTCTGTCAGTCTGTCTGTGCACCGTTTCGCCCTCATAACTCAAAAACTATAACACCAATCAAGCTCAAATTTGGTGGGCAGGTATTTTATGGGGTACAGATGGATTCTTCCAAATTTGGTATAATTTGTGTGAACATTAAAGCTAGGAGAGAGTTTTTCTTATTTTTAATTGGGCTTTCACAGTGAAATCTGCTTCTCTGTCTGTGCACCATTTTGCCCTTATAACTCAAAAGCTATAACATTAATCAATCTCAAATTTGGTGGGAAGGTATTTCATGGGGTACAGACGGATTCTTCCAAATTTGGTCTAATTTGTTTGAAAATTAAAGCCAGGAGAGAGTTTTTCTTATTTTTAATTGGGAATACACAGTGAAACTGCTTCTCTTCATCACATACATAAAAATCAATATTTTGCTTTCTGATGATGTCATTACTCAGTGATGTCACAATGTAACTGTCATTGTGAGGTCACAAACCTAGCTTATGACACTTGCTGTCTTTAAGTAAAAATATTTCTTCTCATTTCATGTCTTGAAATTGACATAAACATAATAAAGAGGGAGGTGGGATATTCATCATTTTTATTAATTATTATTTCTGTTTTATTTTCTTTTTTTCTTTCAATTCCTTGACAGTCCATCACAAAAAATTACCATGTGTGATTTTCACCAAGAAGTGACCTTTCAGCAATATTTTTACCTCCACCAGCAGTTTATGTTTGTGTGCTAATTGTTTATTTGTTTGGGTTTTTTTTGGGGGGGGGGGGGGTGTGTGTGTGTTTATATTACTCCAGAACTAATAACTGATCTTTATTTATAAATTTGTGGGTAGGACCTGACTGAAGGAAGAAGTTACTAAAAGAAAGATCTGGATCTTATTTTCGATACAAAAAAATCATGATTTTTTAGAGGTCCCATTTCAATGTATTTTAATGACTTTAGCTTTCTACTTGATATTTCTATGAAGATTAATTTACATGTTTGGTTTTATTTTATTGTCTTCCTGAAAATATTTTATATCACTTGAGAGACTGGTCACATGGAGTCGAGCATTTTGCTCTCTCTGAGTGCATCTTGTTTACATATGTGATGAGGAGAATCAGATTTCTCTGTATATGCCCAATTGAAAAAAAGAAAAACTCTCTCCTGACTTTACTTTTCAAACAAATTACATCAGATTTGGAAGAATTCATCTGTACCCCAGGAAGTATCTGCCCACCAAATATGACCTCAATTGATGTTATCGTTTTTGAGTTATAAGGGCAAAACGGTGCACAGACAGAAAGACAGACAGACAGAAACAAACTGATCACAATAACCCTCTCCTATCGTCGAGCGTTAACTACACACTACAAATAAATATCCACAACCCCATAGGCAGATAAATATGTACACCACGTTTTGGTCAGGTTTCAGTTCACTATATTTTCCCATATGAATACCAGAGGTCTGTTTACAAACGATGCTTCTTTTTTATCACATCAAAGAAACTAAGTTGACCTGAACTCTTTCATATGGACATATTGCTAAACCCTTATTTAATAAATGTATCCTCTTCAAACTTAACGTATCTCTTACGGAAATTATTTTGCGTTAGGTAGCTGTCAAACGCATCACTAAACCTCTCTATTATATCAAATACTTAAATGTTGGTTTGAGTATAAATACAAATACAAAAAAAATAAATATAAATACATAATACAAAAAATACAAGAACCTGAAGAATCATTTTAATGAGTTGCAACTCACTTGTGGGAAATTTAAAACTGAGCTATTCAATATGAAGCTGATAAGAAAGTTCTGATACCAATGAGCAGTATCCTACACTGAAAACCAAAAGTTGGTAGATAGTACTAAGATATGTTAGTTAAATAAATTTTAACTAACACCTAATAGCCAGCTAGGTCACACTGTGGCGATGTTTAATGGCGAATATGCGCGATCCTGAAATTCTTCACCCTTGGTGAAGATGGACCAATAACCCACTACCAAGCAGTGGGTTATTGGTCCATCTTCACTGTTCTCCATCAGTCGTTGTCATCTGGCTGTGACAGTTTCCAACTGTTCAAAACTATCGCCCCCTTCATCCAGTTCTTTGCAATTTTTCACAGATGGTAGTGACCTCGTCGAATGTGTAGCCTATTTGTAGGCCACTTCGTCGGTTTGTGACAGGCTTCTTCATTGTTCTTCACTATTCTTCAATTTTACATTGCAGATTGTCATGTAAAAGAGGAAGAATATGCAACGCCCCTTGAACGCCCCTCGACTCTCCTAATGATAGTGATTTTGTTAAGTTAGTGCACTGAGTTCCCCTTTGTGGGGTAGATTTTGCGCCTGCAAAGCAGTAGATTAGATTGGATATTCGCAGCAAGGAAGCCATCCATCGTCGCCTTCGAAGAATATGCCACGAACCCCCGGAGATATTCGTCACTATTCTCAGCCAATGAGCAGCGAACATTGGAGTAGATCGTCGCTGATTGGCGAACTGGCTGTGCACTCAAAGAACTGGCTACCAATTAGCTACGATATTCATGTCCTACGACGAACTGGCTGGAGAGTATAAAAGGAGGGCCCCGTGAACAATTTGCATCACTTGAGAATTTTTCTTCCATGCGTTGACATCGAAGAACTTTGGATTATTTTCTGGAACTATTTCACACTGGAAATATGGTGAAGAGACCTGGACTAGGAAAGAGAAAGAGGGTCACTCTGCCTCAAGTTGAAGGATCAGATCAGCCTGAACAACAGCCTGAACAGCCAGATGAACTGCCTGACACACAAGCATCAGACCCTGGGGATACAGCCACCCAGGCAACCCAACCAGATGACACAGAGGAGTTGGAGGAGCCCACCCATGAGAGGTACAAGAAGAAGAGGCTGGTGAGAATGACAGATGCCCAGGAGGATGAGATGGCCCAGTGGCTCACAAACCATCCTGAAATGTACAACAAAGGCAAGAAGGAATACAGGGACATGGACCAGAAGGAGACTGCTTGGGCCACCCAGGCCAGGGCCATGGGCATGGAAGGTGAGTTTCACTTATGCTATAACCCTTTTAATATTTTTGGTAAACAAGTAATGATTTTCAATTTGCACGAGGTAGTTTATGTAGAATAATGTGTAAACTCTGTGAGTCTTGACGTTTAATAATTTTATTATAACTTATACCAAACCACATTGTGACCTACCTGGTTTCATCCATTTGCAGATGACGCATCAAATTAACCTATGTTTTTTAATAATTTTTTCCAGACATGCTTGCCTGTGTCATAGTCTTTAACAATTTGTTTCAGCTCCCGGCTGCAGCTAAATATAACTCATTGTTATAATATCCACCTACCTAATGTTTTCTTGTCTGCTCTTGTTTTTGCAGCCATCAACCTTATATATCATGTCCCTCCTCTGTTTGAAGATATACATTTGGATGCATCCCTTACAGGCCTTGGAGGTCAGTTAAAAAATTAAGTGTATCCATTATCTATACCTGTAAATTACATGGGCTATAACATAGCACATTTAGAAATGTTGAATGTGGTGGTTGCCCTTAAACTATGGGGTCACCACTGGGTCAATAAAAGTTGTTTTGTGATAATCAGTCAGTAGTGGATGTATTATCATCAGGCAGGGCACGTGACCAAATCTTAGCAACATGTGCTAGAAATATTTGGCTTTCCACAGCAACTTATAACATAGCATTCGTGGTTTCACATATTCAAGGTGCACAGAATAACGTTGCTGATCTCTTGTCTAGATGGAAAAATACTGAAGAAATTTTTTTTTTAAATTGTACCAATGGGTTGACTCTTCTGTATGGGTAGACACACATATAGATTTAACTGTATTAAATCATGACATTTAGCAGTTCCTTGTTCTTAATATGTTTCAGATCCTGAGGCAGTGACAGCTCCCCTGGCGTCCCAGGCGTGTGAGAGACTATTGCATGGTTTTAGGCCCTCCACCCTAGCCGCATATAGGCGGATGTTTGTGCTCTTTCTATCCTTTCTAGTGGCTGTGGGGCTGTCCCTTCCTGAGGTGGCTACATTGGATATTCTGGCCTTTATGGAGTATTTGCTCCAGGCTGGTATGACTGCTGCAAATATCACCAATTATCTCACTGCTATCAGGTCTTGTTGCATTATATATAACATTGATATCACTCCATTTAGAGATAACAGAATACCACTGTTTATCAAATCCATAAAGATTAATAGGTCATTTCAACCTTCATCTAAGGTTATCATTGACAAGAATGTGCTAGATTCTATTTGTAAAGTGTGTTCTCATTTACCTTTCCCAGAAGTCTTTTTAGCGTTGTATTTATTGGCATATTTTTCATTTCTCAGATTATCTAGCATTCTTCCTCATTCATTGACTACATTTGATAGAACTAGGCATCTATGCATAGGTGATATTATATTTTCAGACCAGGGTGCAGTAATAGTGGTCAAATGGACCAAGACTTTGCAGGATCGATGCAAAGTGGCTTCTGTATCTCTTCCCAACTTGGGTGCATCAGTACTGTGTCCCATTGCAGCCCTTAAACTACTGTTAAATTCAAAATCCTCAAACAAGGATGCACCTTTATTTCAAATTTGACAGCATTCTGTTATTGTCCCCCTCACAGATTCATATGCTCGTAAACATTCGAAAAAAGTGTCAGAAATTTTGAAACTTTCTAAATCCATCACTTTCCATGATTTCCGTAGGGGTGGGGCCACTTGGGCATTTAGACATGGAGTACCTATACAAGATATCCAAGCACAGGGAACATGGTCCTCATCTGTGTTTGGAGATATATCAATATTTCCCCTGCTCTTTCCTCTACGGTTTCCTCAACTTTTCAGGCCCATCTTGCTACTACTCGTACCTGGCACCTGGGACTTGTATACAGTTTTCTCTTCTCATCATAATTTTTAAATCTTAGTGAAACAAGTATTTTTATACACCTATACTGGCTTGTAAGGGCTCAGACTGGTGCCATCTGTAGCCTCAATTCTAGGGTTACACCTGCTAACCAGGGTTTGACTGTATGGTGGATATGACCTTAAGTTTTCGACTTGCACCTTTATTCACCCCAGGTTTCCTCTGAATGATCATGAGGCTTCCATGACTTTGACCTCCTACTTCCTGGATTGGGTTGGTATCTTGGGCCTTCATTGGCTTGACCTTGTGGTGACCTTTTGGCTCATGAATTACTTGTAGGTACCAGGTAGCCTCACAGACGGGTAAGATCTTGTTGTCTCAAGATACAATTTGTATATACCGATAGATGTATAATGTGTACTAATACTGTTATCAGTTGTAGTCCCATATATGTACAGAGTGTAACAATAATAATAATAATAATCATAATCCCATTCATGTGTCTTCTTGTATTGGGGGGCCTTGGGGAGTGTATAGAGACAGGGACTCCTGGATCCTGAGGTCCTTGAGCTTCTTGGATGACCACATCACCAGAGTCCCCTCCAGGCAGTCCTGCAATGTAAGTACATTCTCACTGTCTCACTTAACTTGGTATCCAGATGTTGGTTTTAAATAGTGTACTCGGTAAAATTTACAGTAACTAACTATGGATATTAGTGCTGTAACAAGTTGACCGAAACTCGAGTCGTAACTCGATGGGCGATATTTGGGGATGACATCGGTTTACGCAATTTAAACTTGAGTTTTTAAGAAATATATAATGATATACTAATCTTGTTACAAACTACCACTTTTGCAATTTTTTTAACTATAAAGACGTAAAAATAAATGAGCAATGGTCTGTTTTTTATTTCCCTGATTTACGTGGCTGTTCCATAAAGTGCTGATATATATCTGTACGTAATGGCAGATCCCTTAATGACAATATTTGGACATTGTTATTTTATTTATATTTGTGTCATTTACTCGAGTTCAACTGGCATCTAACAGGCGATCCTCGATCTACAGAAATCACTAATGATTACAGCCCTGATGGATATGATCGTTTACAATAAACAGTAATTACATATGTATATGATTGTATGGAAACAATGTAGCTGTAACAGAATGGTGTTGCCAAAGTATGTTAACTGTTTCGTATAAAAATATGCCATATGCTTACCATTTGTGTTTGTATTCTTGCATTTTCACCTGAAGCCAGCTGTCTCACTTACCTTGGTATCCAGATGTTGGTTTTGAATAGTGTGCTTGGTAAAATTTACAGTAACTATGGATACGATCATTTACAATAAACAGTAACTACATATGGATACGATTGTATGGAAACAATGTAGCTGTAACTGAATGGTGTTGCCAAAGTATGTTAAACCCTATGTAGTGAGAAAAAAATTACTTCTTCACAGTTGCAAGTACTGAACTGTGTCATATAAAAATATGCCATTCTAATTCTAATAGTACTTTTATAGCGCTTAATCTCTATCTGATGATAGACTCTAAGACGCAGAAAGCCAAAATCAGAGATCGCAATCGTTAAATCAGGGACATTGCAGGGGTCGACACCACGGAGAGACAAAATGAAAAACTAGGGATAATCTAGGGTGGGTAAGCTTTTTTAAAGAGGTTTTCAACTTTTTTCTGAATAAGGAGAGAGATTTAGCTGAGCGTACATCATCAGGGAGATCATTCCAAATCCTTGGGGCAGTGTACTTACATTGCAGGACTGCCTGGAGGGGACTCTGGTGATGTGGTCATCCAAGAAGCTCAAGGACCTCAGGATCCAGGAGTCCCTGTCTCTATACACTCCCATATGCTTACCATTTGTGGTTGTATTCTTGCATTTTGAGCTTAAGCCAGCTTCTACCGCATCTGCCTCTGCAACTTCTGCCTCTGCCAGCTCCGCCTCCACTACCTCCACATCTGCCACCACTGCCTCCACCTCAATCTCCTCTGCATCTGCGTCTTCTGCCACTGACACCATGCCTTCACACCTTTCCACAGACTTTGACCCAGTGGACGAGCCTGTGGAGTCAGGATCCCTGGGTAAACCCAGAGTTTGTAGCACCCCTCCTCCACCTCTCAGCCCCTCCACTACAACAGCCAGGAGGATCACCAGGAGAAGTGCCAGTACTGAGCTCCTGGACAGGATTTGTGAACAGAGTGACAACAGTGCTCAGATCTCTGACAGGCTGGAGAGACTCTTGACATCAATGGAGGCTCAGACCAATGGCAGGACTGCTTGGGCTGGCTGACTGGCCATTGCCATGGGGAAGATCTACCAGGACCTCTGGCCACCAGATGAGGAGTATGGACCTCCTCAATCAGACCCTCAAAGAATCCAAGCTGCAGGCACAGAGGGACGTCCAGAGTCAGGAGCTGGACAAGGAGAAGCAGCTGGATGACAGACAGAAGCATTTGGACGACAGGCAGAAGCAGTTGGACAGTATGCAGCAGCAGATGAAGCTTCAGCAGCAGCAGCAACTTATCTTCTAGCAGCAACAGCGGCAGCAACAGCAGTTCATTATTACCCAGATGCCTCCTCCACCCACACCAGCACCCGCAGCTGTGGCCTCCTCTACTCCAGTGCCTCAAGCTTCAGACACCCAGGGTCAGACCACTGTCATTTTCCAGACTCCATCGGCGCCCAGTACCTCTGGCCCAGTAACACAGACACCGAGGGAAGGACAATAGGACTCTGATCTTAATTTGTTAAATGCTTCATTTGCTGGTATTTCCAATGTCCCTTCAACACCCATGACACCAAAGACTTTAATTAATCAGGATGATTCTCAAGGTTCTTAACTTTAACAACTTTCTTAACTTTCATAGCCTAAAGGTATGTCTGTGACATTTGAAAAGCAATTTTCTGACATGTGAAAAGTAATTAGTAAACAGGTGTAAAATATTTTTGTAATAGTCTTAAAGTAATTATGTTAGGGCCTTCAAATAATTATGTAATACACTTGAAATAACTTTTTCATAGTGTGAAAATTATTTTATAATAGTCTTTAAATAATTATATGATAGTCTTAACATGTCAGAGTGACAGTCTTGAAATGATTTTCTCAGGTTTTAAAAATAACCTTCTTACAGGCGTAACAATATTTTATTAGAGGTCTGCGTGTAGTAAACTAAGTTTCACTTTATGTTATGAGTTCTGCCAACTGTGGCATGTAGTATTTTATTAGAGGTCTGTGTGTAGTAAACCAAGTTTTACTTTATATTTTCAACTCATGATGTGAGTTAAGGCAACGTGGCCTGTAGTATTATGTAATGTGAGAGCAGATATCTCTGTCATCTAATTTCTGTAATTTTTGTGATCCAGGGTTGATGGACTTCCTGTACCATGTGTCATATTTCTCAATTCTGGACCCCACCCTCTGCAAGACCTCTCTGAACATGGCTGGGTCCATCCTGACAAAATTCCTGGATGATGCCACATCCTCAGGCTCAAGCTCCCTCATCAAACGATCATAAATACACCTATTTAATAATCCACTCCTATACATCATGCTACCAGCTGCTCATGTCACAATATTATCTTAAGAACCTCTTAATAGTTTGGAAACAGATATTAAAGTAACTTTACATGTATCAGCAGACCATTACTGAAAAATAACCCACCAACATTGGAACTGAAAAAAAAACTCACTACATACCACACCTGAAAATATGTACACTCAGGGGAGGGAGGGAAGGGAAAACTTTGTAACAATCCTGATTCAAGTTCAATTCAAATAATAAATAAAGACAGGCGGGAAAACAGGCATATAAGAGGGAAGGTGTAGTAATACATTAAAATAGTGCCTGAGTCATACTAATACACAAAACTACCTAAAGCCAGTGACTGAGACACCTTCTCCGTGATAGGTAAGGTAGCTACAGCCCCAAGGCCAAGTTAACAGATGGAGGAACAGTAAGTTGATAGTTGGTAGACCAAGAGGTTAAAATCACCGGGATCTATGCATAGCTGCCTAAAAGCTCTAGAAAGGTCGATTTTGTACAACACAGCATGGGTACCGATTTGCTTTAACTTTTCAGTGATATTGTCCACCGTAGGATACTGTAATTTATAATTAGTGTCCATGCATATGTTGGCTGAGGTAAAATAATTAATAGAACTTTCTAATGGCCAGCTGAGATAAATTATAATGCTTCTTGTATCACTATCAGCTTTGTCCCGAGACATAAAGGGGAAACATGGGTGGCAGATCCATAGGCAGGTTCAGAAAAGGGGCCAATAATGGCTCCATGGGCCCGTTCTATCTCTAGGTATTTGTCTGCATGAATGGGAAATTTAGTGGCAGAAGCATGATTCTCACGACCACTATTAAGACAACTTTCTTTAGAATAGGGAAAATCTAAGGGGAATTTATACTTTATGAAATGAGGAAGTTGCCAGTCCCAATACCCTTGGGCTAGTTTTCAAACAACTCAAAGTTAATTTTTGATGGCAGAAGAATGTGAGCATCCTGGAAATTATATTTACCAGTGTTCCTAACCATGTGATGTACAGCCACTGGGTCATAATTATCCGAAAGAATGATTTTATGTTGCAAAGAAAGGCCTGCATGCCTATGGGCCAAATCATTAATGGGAAGAAAGCCTAAGGCATTCTTTTGTTGCTCTTATTCTTTTGTACATTAATGTTCTTAATGGTATTGCGAAGGCGAAAGCCGATGCAACGCAAAGTATGATGTAACAGTTTGGATTGGAATCGTGGACCACGGCAAACTTAGCGATAATTCAGCCATTTAAGCTGAGAAAAGTGGTTTTTCACATGAGATTCCAACAAAAAGACCATGAAATGGCCGAAAATCTATTACACACTCACCTTTCACACTAACAAACCACGGATTATCCTCATATTTTGTTTATATTTTAAAGAATTGTAGCTTTTGAAGTATTTCAACTGTCAAACTAGCCGCCATTGTTGTACAAGTATATCACGTCTGAAAGACTTTAAAGTAGGAGACAAACCATTGTTTTAAAATATTTGCAGTGTTATAATTTATTTAATTTGCATATTTTACACATTTTTAGGTGATATTATGTTGAATTTGAGTTGAAACTAACAGATTTGCGTTGGTACTATTTGCGGTAGGCTGACGTAGGGATACACGAAAACAGCCCAGAAATCTATATGAGGAGCTGCTGTCAGTAGCTTTCTGGCTTTCATTTGACAAAGCCGCATTTGCGTAACGCAAATAAGAGGTAAAACCCTCAATCAATACAAACCGCAAATCTTGCGGCAAGTGACATACAAATCAATAAACAACCATAAAATGATTGTGTAATCACCGCAACCGCACAGTAATTCTAGCCGCAACCGCAAATCATTGAAATCTCTAAATTTACCCTTTTAAGCTGGTACCTGGACCTGTATTAAATTATCTTGCATGTTTGTTAGGTTTGATGTTATAAAAATAGCCAGAACTTAGCTGTAGTAGAGGGAAACAATGGTTAAGACAGCTAAATTACATAGATTTTCACTGAATAATCTATGCTGACTGAATAGAATCAGTTTCTTGAACTTTACTATTTTCAGTGATAGTTCTGAAATAATCCTTGTAAATAACATTTGAAAGTTACCCATAAAAGTTATACTTTGTGGATTAAGAATTCTTCTCAGTCTTACTTAACTGTACATTATATCACATGTAAATAAATTAAGTTCAGTTATATAAAATCTATTTGTCTTTCTCTTTACTGAGTTGATTATTACTGGAATTTATTGCATACTTTAAAGATTTGGACAAGAGCTATTTTCAAGTTTAGACTTTACAGCAAGATTGAATGACATGCATAAACAGTTGAATACTACACATTGTGTGACACAACAAGAGTATAAAGTGGCATGATTAACCTTGCTGATTGAACCTCTGGACTTTGTGCGACTTTGTCATATCAAATTGCCCACTTGTTGACTGATATGTTTGAGAGTTTATTTTGATATTCATATGGAATCTGAGACTTGGACTGAAACATTTTGGACTGAAGGTACTTCAGGGTTTCTGCATGGTAATGCAAGGCAAATGAGCTACTTCAGGTAGTGAAGTAGTAGGGACATATAAATTATTTGGACTAATTTACAAATTGGTTTCGGGCTCTTCAGTATTTTTAGTCTCAGGCCACACGCTACCAACCTCTTTCCTTGAGTGAAATACTGAGGCCCGCTACAGTTTTACTGGTGGCAGCGGTGGGATCCCATTATTAAAGGGATCCAGTGATCTGAACTTACTGACCTCTTGGGTGTGATTGACTATGCAAAAAGTTGCTTGTGGAACAAACTCCGAGTATGAAATAAGTATACTTATAATTTCTTTCTGTTCTTTTCTTTCTTTCACATACTAATACTGCCAGATGGACAGTGAAAATATTTGTGAGACTACTCCTGGGCCAAATGATCAGGACAAACATGAAGAGAATCATGCCTCAGATGATGCTATTCAACCAAGCATGACTCAAGCACTCAACAGATGTTCTGGTGATGAATAGAATAGAACCAATTTGCACAGGATTTCAAATAATCCTGAATGTTGGAGTTCCAATAGAGAAAGTCACCAGGATATAAATGATGATGCAATTGGGCAAACAAATACTTATGGTGGGAGAACCTTATTAAAGGATGTTCTAGAAACTCTAGAAGGCATAAATGTCTTGATGAGTCAGTTACAAAATGCTGATCATGGATCAGATGAAAGGATGACTCATGAAAAGCCAAAAGTAATGCCAGATGCCTTTGATGGTAAAATACCATGGCCACAGTATCTGACACATTTTGAGACAGTTGGGGATCTCAACAGATGGAATGACTATGAACGAGGACAGTACTTAGCTGTCAGTTTACGTGGTGAAGCATGCCAGGTCATCCAGTTGTTGGAGCCAAGAGAGAGATGCAACTACAGATTGCTGATTGAAGCTATGAATAGAAGATTCTATCCAAGTCATAGTGAAAGTTTGTATAGGACACAACTGAGAACAACTGTCCGGGAACCGAAGCAGTCATTACCAGAGTTGGCTCAGTCTATCAGGGCTCTAGCATCTCAAGCATATCCATCTGCAGATAACCAGTTGCTAGATTCTTTATGCTGTGATCATCTCATTGAGGCACTACAAGATAGGGATATGAAGATGCAGCTGATAAGTGGCAACAGTGACAGGTTTGATGACAGTGTCACAAGCAATCAAATATGAAGCTTGGAGTCAGGCACATAGAACAAAGACAGGTAAGAGGTTCATGTACAATGTGCATGCCAATAACTCCTCTAAAATAGAGGCAGAATGTAATCAGTCAGAAATTGACTGCAATGCTCTGCAAAACGAATGACTGTGACTGAGTGCTGAATTGGGCATTCTAAAAGGAAAGCTGACACAGCTGCAGTATCAGTTTAATGATCTCATAAACAAACCAGATCACAAGAAGCAAATCAAGTGCTACTATTGTCATGTAACAGGTCATATAAAGCC
Source organism: Sabellastarte sp. h YS-2021 (assembly GCA_964017235.1). Lineage (NCBI taxonomy): Eukaryota > Metazoa > Annelida > Polychaeta > Sabellida > Sabellidae > Sabellastarte > Sabellastarte sp. h YS-2021. Next base: position 14,953,877 of record OZ024927.1, read on the forward strand.
AAAGTGCCCTAAATTGGCAGAGAAGAGGAATGCCTCTTCTGGTTCAAGGTAAATTAATTCAAATTAGAACTGACTGATTCTGAAGGCCGAGAGTCAGTCATTAAAATTTTAAGGCCATAGTCACTTTCATGTGAAAACTCATAGATAGAAATGTCCAGTCTCAGATAATGCATATTGTTCGCCTGACATTGTCCGGCAGATGAATAAAATGTTCAGTTTTAAAATCTGTGAATTTGAATCAAGAAGTGGGTGAGACTATGCCCAATGTTTTGAGCAAAATGTATGGTCATTTTGCAGATAAGGAAGATTCTCAGTTGGAATCTGTTATATGGATTTGGATGCTGAGTCTGGAGACAAGTTAGCATGCTGGCATGCAAACGTTGCTTCTGACTTGTTCATGTCACTATCCAGATTGGTTTCACGTCCGATGAACTTGTTGTTCGAAACCTGGGAGACAGTGAGTGTACTTGGTGGTGGTGTCCATCATGGCTCGCTGAGATCGGTTTCAGGTCCGATGAACTTGTTGTTCGAAACCTGGGAGACAGTGAGTGTACTTGATGGTGGTGTCCATCATGGCTCGCTGAGATCGGTTTCAGGTCCGATGAACTTGTTGTTCGAAACCTGGGAGACAGTGAGTGTGCATGATTGTGGTGTCCATCATGGCTCGCTGAAATCGGTTTCAGGTCCGATGAACTTGTTGTTTGAAACCTGGGCGACAGTGAGTGTGCTTGGTGGTTGTGTCCATCATGGCTCGCTGAGATCAGTTTCAGGTCCAATGAACTTGTTGTTCGAAACCTGGGAAACAATGAGTGTACTTGGTGGTGGTGTCCATCATGGCTCGCTGAGATCAATTTCAGGTCCGAGGAACTTTTGTTCGAAACTTGGGATCCAGTGAGTGTACTTGGGGATGATGTCCATCATGGCTTGCTGAGAACTGTTCCAGTCTAACAGAATATGGCAGCTACCTAGAGAATTCATAGAGGGAACATCCAATGCTCCTTTAACTGCCGAGTGCTCCATGGAAAGCTGTGATTCTAGATGATTCTGTTGTAATGTTGATTGTTACTCACCTGAGATCTTGGATAGCGCACAGACAGATGCCCTCACAGATGTTGTTACAGGGATCCCAGTCGCCAACTGTTTGGACTTCCTGAGGACTTGAAAAATGAACAATGATAATTCATTCTTGTGAATATTATTCCTTTATAGTGTACAGCATTGTGGTGCATGAACAGTAATTAATGTGTAAATATACGTATGTTTAGAATTAATAGGGTTTATGATGTATATTATTAACTATTACCATACACATAAGAAGACTCTTCTTTGCAGATGTATTAATGTTATTAATTTTCTGATACATTTTCCAGGACTATTGTTTGTTTAATGAACAATATCGTAATGTAATGTAATATGTTTCTGTTTTTAGGTTAACAAACATGTTGGTGAGTATATTGTACAACATGTACTGTGGTTGATTGCCCATATATGGTCAATCTTAGGTGGGGAGAGTGTGACGGCGAAAGCTGATGCAACGCAAAGTATGATGTAACAGTTTGGATTGGAATCGTGGACCACGGCAAACTTAGCGATAATTCAGCCATTTAAGCTGAGAAAAGTGGTTTTTCACATGAGATTCCAACAAAAAGACCATGAAATGGCCGAAAATCTATTACACACTCACCTTTCACACTAACAAACCACGGATTATCCTCATATTTTGTTTATATTTTAAAGAATTGTAGCTTTTGAAGTATTTCAACTGTCAAACTCGCCGCCATTGTTGTACAAGTATATCACATCTGAAAGACTTTAAAGTAGGAGACAAACCATTGTTTTAAAATATTTGCAGTGTTATAATTTATTTAATTTGCATATTTTATACATTTTTAGGTGATATTATGTTGAATTTGAGTTGAAACTAACAGATTTGCGTTGGTACTATTTGCGGTAGGCTGACGTAGGGATACATGAAAACAGCCCAGAAATCTATATAAGGAGCTGCTGTCAGTAGCTTTCTGGCTTTCATTTGACAAAGCCGCATTTGCGTAACGCAAATAAGAGGTAAAACCCTCAATCAATACAAACCGCAAATCTTGCGGCAAGTGACATACAAATCAATAAACAACCATAAAATGATTGTGTAATCACCGCAACCACACAGTAATTCTAGCCGCAACCGCAAATCATTGAAATCTCTAAATTTACCCTTTTAAGCTGGTACCTGGACCTGTATTAAATTATCTTGCATGTTTGTTAGGTTTGATGTTATAAAAATAGCCAGAACTTAGCTGTAGTAGAGGGAAACAATGGTTAAGACAGCTAAATTACATAGATTTTCACTGAATAATCTATGCTGACTGAATAGAATCAGTTTCTTGAACTTTACTTTTTTCAGTGATAGTTCTGAAATAATCCTTGTAAATAACATTTGAAAGTTACCCATAAAAGTTATACTTTGTGGATTAAGAATTCTTCTCAGTCTTACTTGTTACGGTCATGGGCAAACACGGTAGCAATTACCGGTTGTCTTTAAGTTGTAACAGAAAAAGCAAAAAGTTAAACTTAACAAATTTATTTAATAGTCAACAATAATGATTACAGTCAACTGGTGTGCTCTTAACCAAGCACACTAATACAATAATAAGATCTAGCTGACCTGACCACTGAGATTAAGAGTTAAGTTTATCCGCCATATCCAGCAATCTGTTCTCTAATCCGTCCTGTGGTATATTCTGTGGTCTGTCCAATGTCATGTGGTCTGTCCTGTGATCTGTCCAATGTTCACTCACACACGGATATCTATATCTTGTGACCCGTCCCACACTCAACAACACAAAAGGTGCTTGTCCTGCTATCCTTTATATATCCAGTCACACAGAAGGTCTGTCTGGAGATTTTTAGAGAGTTAACACAATTGTACTGTCTGCTCCAAGATATGGACAATGTCCAAAATGCAGTAAATCCACTCTGTTATATAACTGTACAACATCCAAAAATATCCAAAGTGCAATAAATCTGTCCAGACAATGTATTTAGTTCACTCCAGTAAAAGTTCACAGCAACACAAGTTATATTATATTCCAAAACACAATAGCTCTCCTTATAGCCAGCGAATACAAAGTTCACTTGTGGTCAGATGTACATTCCTTATATACATTCACAGATTTCTCTGGAATTGTACAGAACCAACTCAAAAAAAGCTTGAGCCATCTAGGCCAAAGGAGGAAGTTCTAGAAACTACTGGTAATTGGGTTTCCCCAAATCTAACATAACCACTGAGGGGGGGATTTCCCCCAGTCTGTGAACAGATCAATAAACACTAAAACACAAAAGTCAATAACTCCCTTACTTTAAATGTCAACACACAAAAAGAACCAACAACACAATTATCTTTTATGACAATGTATAAATATAAAGCTCAAATTAAACAAAGCACTAATATAGTGCCTAATATATGTAATATACAATGTACTAATATAGTGTCCAATATATGTAACATACTTAACTGTACATTATATCACATGTAAATAAATTAAGTTCAGTTATATAAAATCTATTTGTCTTTCTCTTTACTGAGTTGATTATTACTGGAATTTATTGCATACTTTAAAGATTTGGACAAGAGCTATTTTCAAGTTTAGACTTTACAGCAGGATTGAATGACATGCATAAACAGTTGAATACTACACATTGTGTGACACAACAAGAGTATAAAGTGGCATGATTAACCTTGCTGATTGAACCTCTGGACTTTGTGCGACTTTGTCATATCAAATTGCCCACTTGTTGACTGATATGTTTGAGAGTTTATTTTGATATTCATATGGAATCTGAGACTTGGACTGAAACATTTTGGACTGAAGGTACTTCAGGGTTTCTGCATGGTAATGCAAGGCAAATGAGCTACTTCAGGTAGTGAAGTAGTAGGGACATATAAATTATTTGGACTAATTTACAAACTGGTTTCGGGCTCTTCAGTATTTTTAGTCTCAGGCCACACGCTACCAACCTCTTTCCTTGAGTGAAATACTGAGGCCCGCTACAGTATTCTTACCCATTTTTGTAAGTTCTATTATATGCTGTGATTTTGTCAAATCTGGGTTTGAATGCGAGTTCAAGATATGAAGCCTATCAAGGTTTGTACTACCTGCATCACGACCTGCATGTGAAATCTCTGCTTGGCCATTACTGTCACACACAATGCCTTCACATTTCTGTCCATGTGAAACACGCTTCACATGACCCTTCACATGCTAAAGCCAAAGTATCCACACTAGGTGAATTGTTGTCTCTGGGTGCTTGATTATTTTTATGTATTGCATCCCCCCTACTGTTACAATACTCCAAACAACCAATACTCTGTACGCAAGTGATTAAGTCTCTAGAGGGTGAAACCTCTGTACTTTCATAATTCTGTACTAAATCATGTACTTCGTTACACTGATTCTGTGTGATCCTGGGTTCCACACACGTAACTTGATCACACCCATTTTTGTCTTGCACTTTTACATCATCATTTTTAACATATGACCACCCTTTCTATTATTACCTGTGTTCACACCACTATGGTTTGATTTACCTCCTCTAGATGAACCCTGCCAAAGTAACTGTTGAATTTCATTCTCATCTAAATCCCCCAATATGGCATAGCAATTTGTATCAACAGAAGGATTCAAATTAGCATCAATTTGCCTACCTAAGTGAACAGAGGGCTGTGTATGCCCCTGTTGTTTACCATTGATTACCTGCATAAGCTCTTTACATTGCTATCTACCCTAGAATTGTAAACAAACCTATTTACAGTGAAACCATGGAGCTTTTGTGCATTCTTTTTTGGTATGCATTTCATGTCTATTAAAAGTGGAGAAACAATATTGGCAACTAAGTTTGAGTAGCATGTTCTGCCACTCATGATCAGTATTGTGTGGACAAGAACCCTTGTTATATTTAAAACAAGGCACTACTTTTGTGATCTCGGATCTCTCCCCAACTACACCCTGGTGAGCAGAAGATGTTTGAGCATACCGTTTCTGAATTTTGTTGACCTCTTTTAAATTACTCCAATTAACTACACCATCTTGCATGCGATGTAATAAGACACTGTGGGCACCCTTGGCAGATTCCCAACTGTAATCACATGCGTCCTGTAAAAGTTCAGTTAAATACTCTACCATATTCTCTCTAATGGTGGCATCCTGCTCCTCTTGGTGTATTCTGAGAAAGCCCAACATCTACTGGCAAGTGGTAAGCTGGTCATAGGATGGGCGCTTACGCAAGATGCCTAAAAGGCTAAATCTTGTGGCCATTTAGGTTTCTGTTTAGCATCTTTGTGAACCTTTTTCTGTATAGTCTCTAATAAAATATCGAGGTTACCTGGTGAAACCTGAACTGCATCTTCTAACTCCTGATAATGTCTGTTGACCTTGTGACGTATTGCTTGAGAATTCTTCAGTGCCTGCAAGGAAGGTATAAGCGTGCCTTCTTCTTCTGTCACACCAGTAGGCGGCTGACTCGAAGCAGTTGTGGCCAGTTGTCCCAAGGTGTGCTGAGTCGTTAGTGGTGGTACCTAATTGTTCAGTATCTGGGTACCTGTAGAATGTAAATGAGAAGTGTCAGAGATCTGTTCCTGACCTAGGGAATAACATATATCAGATACAAGTGGCAGTGGCCTGGTGTGAGCACTGGCGGTTAACTGCTGTGCATTCCCTGCCGTGGCTGCTGCTGCCCCTCCTGGAACCTGCAACTGAAGATATGAAACTGAAGGCAATGGAAAGGTACCGTTTACTGATAACACAAAAGTGTTGCTATGTGATGGCATCTGCACATTCTTAAGAGTTCTAACAGCATTCAACCTGATAATACTATGACCAGGAGTCTGAGTGACACCACTTTGCTGTGAGCCATTAATTGTTGGTCGAATGACACCACTGGAACCATTAATAGTGTTCATTGAAGTATGACTGACAGAATGTCTCACCTGTTCCCTTCTGGGTGAATAAACAACATTTACATGATCTGACTGAATCCAACTTTCCTGAGCCTGTAATTTGGTGGCTATATCTGCTATCATGCGCCTGTCTTTAGCTGCTGGCTCTTCTAAACTGTTAAATCTTTTACTGATATTCTTTAACTCTCTTAGTAAGACAATTTCAGTACTAACAGTTTTATGAGTCGGGTCTGAAGAGGTACTATCAAACAGACCACTGCCACTTACTTGTCTAGTTGAGCCCTTCGTCTGATGATCAGATACATGTGAATCAGACTTGTGTAAATGACTCGCCTGTAAAATCAGTGTCCTGGTTGTCATATGAGTCCTCTGTGTTCCAGTTCTCAAGGGGCACCTCCTGTGCAGCGGTGCCTCATGTGAAGACCCACACCCACTGTTGTCCTTGGCTGCCATCTTGTTGTGAATCAATGTCTGTGATTCATAAAACTACAGTATAAATCAAAAGACACAGGTAAAATCCCAAGTAATAACATAAGATCACATAAAATATTTAAGAATTCGAATTGAAACAGTGAAAGCCAAGAAAATGGCATCTAAAAAACTTTGTAACAATCCTTATTCAAGTTCAATTCAAATAATAAACAAAGATAGACAGGAAAACAAGCAAATAAGATGGAAGGTGTAGTAATACATCAAAACAGTGCCTGAGTCATACTAATACACAGTGACTGGACCACCTTCCCTGTGATAGGTAAGGTAGCTAATCTTTTTTTTTTTTTTGTAAAATATTACCAGAAACACCCCCACTCTTTTGGCTTCATATTTCCTTCACTCTTTGAGTGTACAGGTACCAGCGTTTGATATTCTACTTGTTTCATAGTGCGAGAATAAAAAAATGTGAGGTGTGGTGAAAAGGTGCGGTAAGAGGTGCGGCTCCGAGTTAGATGGGGAACCAGCCAACCTTTAACAATACAAAGGGACTGGTATCGCCCACGACAGCCTTGCTGCATTCTTTTTTACGTTGTGAGATGGTGCTATTTTCCCGCGAAACAGTTGTTTGCATTTTCAAAGGCATTTTTCCGGGGTGTGAACTAGTAAGTACCAGTTCTGAATAACCAAAAGAATGCATCATTAATATCGGGAAATCTCGATCGTTATTTGAATTATTCATATGCATTTTATATGTATATAAAATATTTTTACCATGTATTATTGGACTTATAACATCAAATAATGCCAATTAAACTTTAAAATATTTTGAGAAGACAATAATCTTTAGAAGCAAATACCAGGGGCCGTAAAGAGATAAAGATTCATAAAGAGATCTTAAGTCTGAGACAAAAAATAGTCTCAGCTTTGAGATTTGGTCTCAGCTGAGACCAAGTCTCAACTTTGTATTCACAAATAGGTTCTCAGCTCAGACCAAGCTGAGACCAGTCTCAAGTCTTTTCAATGTAAACAAACCATAAACTTGCAAATATATCCAACATTTTTTTTTAAGATCAATAGTTTTTGTGTCTTTTTATTCTTAACAAAACTTATACTGTCTATTAAAATAAAAAAATAAATAGAAAATTGTGTCAACTGTTTTTTATTTTTCATGTCACATGATCTAGTTCTTCGTTGCTATGCAGTCAGAAAACACTGTTGAAAAGTGTCTCAAAGTAAGGTACTGTTCCGTTGTTACAAAAGTTTAGGCCAAGTGTTATATATGTTGTAAATTATTTCTACTTTACATTAAGCCATAGAAAGTAAAAACATGAATCTCAGTTAAGGTGAAATAAATGCTTGAGACTTTTACCAAAATATTTGAGACAACTATATACCAGTCTTAAGTTTGAGACCAAATCTGAGACTAAATTTGGTCTCAACTATTTTGTGAATAGCAACAAGTTTGAAACCAAAAACAGTCTCAGATTTGAGACCAAAACTTGAGACTTGAGACAAAATTTGGTCTCAGCAAGTTTTATGAATACCGGCCATGGTTTTGGGCAATAATAGAGGATCGACAACACTTAAAGTGATGCACATAAAGTTTATCACAAATATTGTTTAATTATGATGCGATATCATTACACAGTTAAAGGGGGATATTGTGTCAAAATGTGCAACAAATGTGTTAATTAGAAATATTTTTATTTAATTTCTTCTTGATTATTGCTTGGTGGTAACTACGGAAGCGTAGTACCCAAGATGGTGGGCGATACCTGACCCTATATTGCAGAGTTGGGTCGGGAACCAGACTTGCTCCGAGTATGCTCTAGCTCCGAGTTTTATAACATACCTGTATTCGGTGTTCCGTAAGCCTTCCCAGAAGACAACCACAACAAAAATCTTGAATAATGGTTGTAGTCGAGGGTAAAAGAGATGGTAGAGACAAAGCAATTTTTCAGTTGTCTACAAAGGGACTGGCGATTTACACGCTGTCTCTTCCTATTGTAGCATTTTTCGCATGTGTCTTTTTATCTATCGTCAAAGATTTCGAGTCTTCTACAAAGACTCATTGCAGGGCAAGTTGCACGCTTAATTTACAAATTTAACTGGAAGATCAAACTTATAGCATTCGATTTTTCTACCTCGTGGCTCCTGATTTACTATGATTTTGCCACACATGATTTCGCCACACTTGATTTCGCCACAGTTTTTTCAGAGACACTGCTCTCGCCACACTTTTTTTACCTGTTTCATTTGCTACTGCGTGGCTTTGTATCTTGGCACACGCCTCAAATTGGCACAAAACGAAAGACAGAATATTTCCTAATTGTTATTCTTTATCGCCCACACTCGTGCATTTCCGCCAAACAAATAAGGAAATGGAAGTGACAACAGAAATAATTTAAATATCTTCGGCAATTTCCGTATGCAAATTGTGCCAATTTGAGGCGCTTATTTCATGTAGAAGTTTTTTTATTGCTCATTAAAAATGAGTGTAAAAGGTTAATTATTTTGATTTTATGTCAGTAAAATGCTTTTATAACTTGCGCTTGTGTCAATACATATTTTAATAAAAAGAAATCCACGAAACTACACTAAAAACAATAAAAAAATAAGGCATTTGTGTTCAAGGTTTGCCAAGTTATGGCGGGAAGCAGTGTACTATATATTTTTTGCCATAGAAAGTTGTACTTTTTAGATTGCTAGTAACACAAATAGAGACATATAAAATTGTACAATAACAACAATTCACTGGTGTATGGTAGCACTATAGTTACTTAAAAAACATGAAACAAAAATGATATATAAGGTTTACATCAAATTCAATAATATGTTAATAATACTACCATGACAACCAAAAATAATTCAAATAGAATTCATAAACACAACTATTTTTTACAATTGCTGAGTCCTATATAGCCTGAACAGATGGACTGTAAGTTTTTCCTACTACTTGTAAGAAAGCAGGGATATTTTTTTTTCAATTAAATCCTTCACTAATCTTTCAAGTTTTTTTTCTGTAGATTAGCATAGACTGTCCAGTTCCTCTTCATTACCCACTGCATCTTCAGCCCTTGCTAATGACACTGAGCTTAATTATTCTTTGATGATTGATAACTATAAAAAAGTGCCAAGTAATTTTGGTGTTTTCCCTGATTATGTATAATCCTAACTGCACTTATAACTTAAGGCTTCTGCATTCCTTGTCAATTGATGTGATGTTAGACGTCAAAGTGGATTATAAAACAAATAACCTTTTTCATGAAAAAACAACATTTATAATACTATGCTTAATCCTTCAATAGAATAACTGGAAAAGTGGATTAGAAAGATAAACAACTGAGTCTAGGAAAGGGGTCAGTGTATGTGGCTTCTGGTGAAAAAAGAATCCATTAATAACAGTGTGTAATCTTTCAAAAGAATAACTAGAAATAGTGGATTACAAAGATAAACTTTGGATTTGGTATATGGCCAGTGTTTGTGGCTTCTCAGTAAAAACTTCCATCAAATCAAATTTTTAAATGGAGTTTCTTAATTTCAATTAATGCAACAAAAATACAATATTTACCTTCCTTGATCACATTCTCCAAGTTAAAATGATTTCCCAAGCCATAGTGAAATCTGTAAAACTCCATAATTATTCCGTATTAAATTTTCTGTTACTAATTAATAAAAATTTGTGAAGTCAAAATTAGGCAACAAAGTGTGGCAAAAAAACAATGAACTGTGAATAGCAGTGTGTGTTTTTCATGTTGAAAATCCTAATTGCACTAATACTATAAGGAATAGAGTGGAAAAAAAGTGTGGCGAGTTCTATGTACCCCTGTGGCGAAATCAATGTTTCTGAAAAAACTGTGGCGAAATCATGTGTGGCGAAATTAAGTGTTGCAAAATCAACGTACGTCATGGCTCCTGTACCTTGGCCCTCTCTGTATTGCCAGGGAAGTATACTGCCTGTCAACTGTAGTCCTCTCAAAGTGAAATTTAGTTTGGCTAAACATTGCAAGGACCCAAACACTGCAGAGACCCCTTTAGAACTGGAAGGAGGCTGTATACATATCTTATCAATGAAAAAATTTGTAAGCTGACAGGGACAAGGGAAGATTGAGGTGCCACTTGGAAAACTGATGGAAGATCTTCCCCCTCGGCCCAAGTTTTAACTAGGGATAGGTCCCTTATGAAAAATATGTGCCCTAGCTAATATCTCCATTGGTCCTGGAACTCATACCCCCACCAGGAAATCCTACCCCCACCCCAAGAATAATCAGTTTACATATTATAAATGATTTTTTAACCTCTGACAGTGCAATTATTGTAATCTTACACAAATTCTGGTTATAAAGTAAGTTTATTGCTTTGGGATACTAAATAAACAAATAAATACCCCAAAAATGATCATTTGATATCTCCAATGTTTGTCTAAACTTGGTGCATGTGTAGTAAATAGTCATAGATCTTAGTTGATAAATTTGGGATATTAGTTTTGGAATAATAACCCATGGGCTAAACAGGTTCTGTCATATAAATGGATTTTTTTTTAATTCACAAGTTGTCAAAATGGGTGAATATATCTACAGTTTTGTACACTATTGTTTAAGCTTTACAAGTGCAATTGTCATAATGTTACACAAATTCTGCTTAAATGCCTTTCCTTTGATCTGAGAGCATGCCCCCTTTTATTAACTGATCAAAAGGCACTAGTTCCTGTCCACTATTTAACTGTAACCCATGTAACAGCAGTAGTATGCAGTGATGCACTTTGATTAATGTACATACAAATGTTATGAATAGTGTGCCTAATAATAAGGTGATTTTTTTTTTTTTAATTTAATTAAACATAATATGTTGGTTTATGTGAATTTAATTGTGTTTAATATGTTAGTTTATGTAAACTATAGTTAACCAAGAATTTAAAGACTTTTTTATTTTAATCCTAAACAAGTTTCAGTTTGAAGAGGTGGGGGTAGGATTTACTAGGAAACAGGGTTGGGTTTTTGATGTCACAAACCAGTTTTTGATGTGACAGTGTCAAAAACTGGTTTAAACTATCAAAAACCTCAGCAAGGGTATAAAACAGCCAAAACTTCTGAGAATGTAAAGATGAGTTAAATAACTAATTCACTATATTAATATTATGTTTTAGTACATTGGTCTCACATTATGGCATTTAAACAAATACGCATATTTACTGAAATTATAAACACAATAAACAACGTATTATTTGTTAACAGATGTCACAATAATCCCTTGTAATGGCCTGAGTTATACTGCCAGTGATTGGAGTAAGATTAGCCCTGCCTCAGCACTAGTTTGAGAAACTACCTCTAACAAATGTCACAATAATCCCTTTAAATGGACTGAGTAAAACTGTTTGTGATTAGAGTAAGACTATCCCTTGGTCTTTCAATAGTTAGCTTACTATCACCAATCCAAAAGTGTAGAAACCAAAATCATGCCCGAGTAATGGTTGTCAGTGAAAGATGATTCCACATAAACATTGTCCTACACTTTTATGTTTAATTTTGGGGGGTGAGGGGGTGGTGGTGATGGTTGGTGGGTGTTACTTTTGGTCTAAAAGTCTAAAATATTGCACAAAAACCCTTAATAATGTGTATTCATGTTATATTTTGTCGGTATACACTGGATTAATATCCAAGACATAACATTTATTTTACAACTAAACCACATTTTAGTTGTGGTTATGTTACAACTAAAATGTTTCATTCAATACATACATAAAAAAGATTTTACAGTTTGGTGTATACTAATTTGTATGAATCCGGTTTTTGTCAAATTTTCTTTTGAACATAACACTGGGAAAGAGACAAAACTTTTGAGTATTCTGGACTGGGATCAAAATCTGTAGACACTAAGCATGATCTTAATGTGGCAATTTTATCTGTAAAATAATTGTTAATGCCCCTTTCACAGTACGGGCGGTACGCCCCGCAGTTAGAAGTTTTACTCAGCGGCAGAACCGACTCCCAGGTCGCCCCATTTGTCCGAGTTGGCGACTGATTGGACATAGTTTTTTAACTGTCAATAACAGTAGGATGACAGTACTACAAACTTTTGTCACTGAGAAGCAACCTCCATTAACCTCAACTTACCTTCGGTAGCTGTTGGACAAACGTGGCGAAATGACGAATACCTCCACTCACCTTATGTCCCCTTGTTACACCGAAGGACGACCGAGTCACAACCTTAGATACACTATGGACCACATCTTTGGTTACTGTAGTAAGAAATTCACACACGCATGCGCAGAATCATCTGAGCATGCTCACGTTGCCATATCAGGGGTGGAAATTTTAAACTTTTCAAAAATTCCATTGTGCGCGTAAGGAATGGGATGGTGGGCCACTGACTCGCAAGGTAGTGATACAAGGACAGCAACGTTTCACCAAACACTGGTTACTTCGAATGAGATCGCCTGTAGTGTGAAAGGAGTATTAGAAATATATGGATTGTTTTCTTTATTGAGTTCAACAGGGCTTTGGGATTGTCCTGATTTTTCCTAACCATGTTCATGTAAAATCTGCTTTTTGAGAGCTCCAAGAGTTGAGCAAAATCATTAACTGCAACTCTATACCCAAACCCTTTCAAGTTTGCATTTGAGTTTCCTGGCCATGATCTTACTTTTTGTGAACCATGTGTGAACAATGTTGCAGGATTTTGCATTCCTGATAAGGTGCATGCTTGTCAAGCAGGTACCACAATCTGTGAAGGTATTGACGTGATAATAAACTAGCTGTTTTATGCAGGGTCCTTCATAAGCTCGTATGTTTCCATGTTGACTATGAATTCATGATTTTTTTGTCTTGCTCACGTTTCTGATTTTAAAGTGTTTTATGCTACAAGGAGTTTTAACAGGGAAACCTGTGGTAATGGTGACAGCAGATGATCTGACATGCCACCATCTATAGAGTCATGGATTGAAGGAGAAAAGGACATGCTGTTGCTTAATATATCAAGAGTGTGTAGGTGTATTGGTGTGTAACAGGTTCGATAAAATCAAAATATGACAGAGTTGTTATGAAGGTATCTGTCCAAGGATTTTTGACTGTCAATATTGATATTAACATCCTGTGGAATTATATTTTCGTATGGTGATAATGCAGAACCTTGTACCCATAGATACAAAAGCTTTTTACCCCACAGCCCTTAAGGGCTGTCGGGGTATTGTTTTCACCCATGGTGTCCGGATGGGCGGGCGGGCGGGTGGTCGGCGGGAAAAGTATGTCTGGCCCGTATCTCAGAAACTGTAAGGTGTAGGAAGTTGATTCTTGGTAGGGACATTGGTTAGGGGGTGTAGGTGTGCAGCGTGATGGTGTGACCTTGATTTGACCTTGCCGCAGTGACCTTGAGTTTGAAAATCTTGTCTGGGCTATATCTCGGAAACCGTAAGGTATAGGAAGTTGATACTTGGTAGGGACATTGGTTAGGGGGTGTAGGTGTGCAACGTCATGGTTTGACCTTGATTTGACCTTTGATATTGCCATAGTGACCTTGACCTATAAAATCTTGTCCAGGCTATATCTCGGAAACCGTAAGGTGTAGGAAGTTGATACTGGGTAGGGACATTGGTTGGGGGTTGTAGGTGTGCAATGTCATGGTGTGACATTGATTTGACATTTGACCTTGCCGTAGTGACCTTGACCTATAAAATCTTGTCCGGGCTATATCTCGGAAAGCATAAGGTGTAGGAAGTTGATACTTGGTAGGGACATTGGTTAGGGGTTGTAGGTGTGCAATGTCATGGTGTGACCTTGATTTGACCTTGCCGTAGTGACCTTAAATTTGAAAATCTTGTCCGGGCTATATCTCAGAAACTGTAAGTAGTGCTTCCGCGAGCTGTCAAAGTACCGACTCAAGATTCATGAATCACCGACGAGTCAACTCGAGTTGAACTCGAGTCAATAACAATATTTCAAACACCCAAACCTTAAATATATATGTACTGAGAGGATTCCTTTCATAATGAAATCTATTTTTAACCATATTCCAACAAAATTTGTCATATTTTACCTGCAAAATAAGGATCAACATTCTCGCCATGTTGAGAAATAAAAGGGACGTTTTGATTGGTTGTTTTTCCAGGTAAGAGATATCATTGGCTTTATGTTGTAATAGATAAATATGAAGGAAAATATTAATTAAACATGTCAAATTGTGCTTTTATTGCATCTTTGTACACTGGCAAGTGGTTTATTTATTTACTTTCTGCAGTATTTTAAAGGAACTCAAGTTTGCAATAAGACAAACTCACGTTCACAAGTTGAACCAAAACGATATGAAACTTGAGTTGGCGAGTTGTCACGAGAGCACTATCCGTAAGGTGTAGGAAGTTGATACTTAGTAGGGACATTGGTTGGGGGTTGTAGCTGTGCGTCGTTATGATGTGACCTTGATTTGACCTTTGACCTTGTCGTAATGACCTTGACCTATAAAATTTTCTCTGGGCTATATGTCGGAAACTGTAAGGTGTAGGAAATTGATACTTGGTATGGACATTGGTTAGGGGGTGTAGGTGTGGAACATCATGATGTGACCTTGATTAGACCTTTGACCTTGCTGTAGTGATCTTAACCTATAAAAGCTTGTCCGGGCTATATCTCAGAAACTGTAAGGTGTAGGAAGTCGATACTGGGTAGGGACATTGGTTGTGGGTGTAGGTGTGCAACATCATGGTGTGACCTTGATTTGACCTTTGAGCTTGCCGTAGTGACCTTGACCTATAAAATCTTGTCTGGGCTATATCTCAGAAAGCGTAAGGTGTAGGAATTTGATACTTAGTAGGGACACTGGTTGGGGGTTGTAGGTGTGCAATGGCATGGTGTGACCTTGAATTGACATATGACCTTGCTGTAGTGACCTTGACCTTTACAATTTTGTCCGGGCACTATCTCTGAAACTGTAAAGTGTAGGAAGTTGATAGTTGGTAGGGACATTGCTTATGGGTTGTAGGTGTGCATCATAGTTTTCAGTTTACTGATTAATGCTGTCATCTTGCTATTGAATTGTCTTGTTTTAATACTTTACCTTTGCATACATTTTGTTCTCCTAGATGTTATTTTCTCTACTTAAACATCATTTAGACCTGAATATAACTGACACTGCTCTGAAAGTATCCCGATCTTTGTACTGTTTCACATCTTCTATATCTCATGGTGTTGAAAATTATTTCCCCAGGCTGTGGGGTACGGGCATCGCTGATGTTATTTTATTATTTTCCACATTGTGTTTTTACAGGTCCCCAACTACTTGCCAACAATTTCTGCAGCTGTGGCAGGCTACACACCTCAGAAATACATATGGAAGATCTGTATTGCATTGCATGCAGCACCAAGGCTCATGCTGGCAGTCTCATACCACAACTTCTACATGATGTTTTCAGTTAAAAATCAAAGGTAATCCAGAATATCATATTTCTGGGTCTTTACTAGAACCTTTATTATCTGACCCTTTAATTTTCGTACTATTTGAAATTATGAATTCTTTTGCACTGTACTATGTTGGTATATCCTAGTTGTCTTCACAAAAATGTCTCCTCTGCGCATATATTCTGAATTAACTAAATAAAATTTAACTGTTCAATAACCTGCCCATATGTGATTTGACTGCTGTGAACATAAACCCCTTAACTTTAACTCATTCGTGAACCAGTTTTTTTGTGGTCAATAAAGTTTAAAAAAATCAATTTCTGATAGTATTTTGTTTTCTGTTTATTGATAATGAAGATTATCTGTAAACATTTATAGACAGGAAACTATAACTTTGTACACAACTGCAAAATATTGAACATGTAAAGGTCATTCTGTAATAGTTGGCAGCAGTATTAGCAATGTTCACTAGAATATTGCATTTCCTTGACTTGTGGAAAATTCTTCAGATATTTCTGATTAAAATGACTGCTTTAGGCGTTTAACCTCCCCAAATACAAAAGTGGTTCACATTTTTATTATTTTCCTTCAGTTTTTAAGAGTACCTGACAGTGGTGAAGTTCATATTCAAATTTTATATTTCTTACACAAACAGTAACTTTACTTTTTTCAACTTTTCAGATGTTATAACAAGGTCAGCCAGATCAATTCCAGTCTGCATATTTTAGAGAATCTCTGTCTTGTTGGCTTGAGTTACGTTTCATCAACGGAAAACTTCAGTAAGTCGTTTGTCTTTAAAATACTTAAACCTTCTCATATGACCCACCAAAACTCTACGATTTGTGTGGATATTTGCTGTATCAGCCATTCCAGTGTGACACGGCCGTGTCAGTAAATCTGATTGGTTGAGAGGAAAACGTCTGGGGATTATTACTCTGCTGAATAGTCTGCTAAATTATTGCCAAAATAAAAGTTTTGTTTAAAAGAAGATTTAAACATAATTTAGCCATTATGATATTAGAATAGTTAAGCCATCACTGGATGGACATTATGCAGCATTATTGCTGATTGATAATTTTGAACCACTCGCACTTCACCTTTGTGATACTAAACATACCAATTGGATAATAATTCTGCATAATATCTGCCCAGTGATATTTCCTGTAACACTTTTCATGGTGTCAGTCAATACTAGGTCCCCAAAGTATTAGGTCTGTCAAAATTTTGGTGGGTAAGTCTAACCGGTTATATTATTCATTGTATTTGTGGAGAGACAAATAGGAAATATCAAAATACCAGATTTATGTGCTACGGATGTTAACATTTAAAACAGTTTGGCAGATGATGATGTTCTAAGAAGTGGAAAAGTCGTGCAAATTTATGGGTAATTTGCAAATAAATACCATATTTTATTAACTATATATTACCTTTTAAGTACCAGGACTGTCAAGGTCTACATGTTAAAATGGAATAAGAATAAATTACCTGGAGGACAAATATAAAGGCAGAGTACTCCTTAAAAATGGAACTTTGGCAGTGTTCACTCCCCAAATTGATTTTGCCAAATATATATTTATTACACATATATTCGGGTCTCATCTGGCTCAGTTGGTAGGGTGTTGGACTCATAATCCAGGGGTCGTGGGTTAATGGCTTATGCGCCTTGCATGGCAGCAAATAGGTAAGGTTACCAAGGCTTGCTGGGGTAATACTGTTTAAAGCTCTTTGAGCTAATAATACAAAAGCGCCATATAAGAGCCCTGTATTATAATTTAGTATTTCTTCATAGAAATAGATCAGAAAGAGACGAAAGGGAGTTTGTTTTATTTTTATAAATCCAGCTAGCAGTAATTTCAGTGCTTTTGTTGATTTTTTTCGGTCTCTAGTCTTCGGCATGTTTCACAGTCAAAACACTCGAAACAACTTCTGAACAAAGAAATTTGTCTGTTATCTGGCGCGACCAAAAATATAATTTTTATATAGAGATAAATCCAAGAGAGAAGAAATGCAGTGTACTTTATTTTATGAATCCCGCAAACAGTAAGTCTGGTGAGAATTAGGGTGTTTTCGCCAGATGCTTTTGTTGAGCTTTTATCCACAGACGGCACATCATATAAATCAATGTTATTTCTTGTCTCCTACATCTACAACAAAGATTTGAGTACATGTGAATGAGTATGGTTTAATATTGTTTTCTAACATATTATTTGATTTCTGATATATATAACATATGGCCACTTCTAACCTTGGGCCACCATGGTTGGAATGGGCCTATTCCATTTGTATACCAGGCAAATAGAACATGTTGGCCTAGTGGGTAACTCTTCTGGAGTCATTGGTTCAAATTCCAAGTGGGGAAAAAACCACAGTCCTGTCCAAAATGATCCTAGCTATTGATGGAGGTGCAACAACTTGACTTTGCAAATACCGGTAATTTGTCGAAATTGGTGATTGTATTTCTCTTTAAACTCCATTCCGAAATATCTTTTATATTTGTTTTTCAGCGATACACAAGTTTTCCTTTGTTGGTTTTATCATCTTCTCACAACTCTACATGATAATCTCTTTGGTTTTGTTCAACTGGGGACATTCACAATGTGGCTGGTCAGAAAAGGTAAACCATTTTTCTCTTGTTTACGATGTCCTAAGTAAAAGTAGAAAATACTGTTCTATAACCTCTAGGGGCTAAATCGTATGGCTGTGTGGACATCAATATTGAGTGTAAAAATATTTCAATATCGGGTGATATCGGAGGGGGGGGGGACTGGGGGGACTGAAAATGTTTTATTTTAGCATATCCCCATTCGAATGGAAACCAGGAGAGGAAGTAAAATGTACCAAAACAAAACAAGGCGGTTCTGATCAAAAGTGCTTGAAACTACAAAATATGAGGTAAAAGTTTATAATTTTTACCCCACAGCCCTTACACAGCAGGGCTGTCGGGGTATTGTTTTCACCCATGGTGTCCGGATGGGCGGGCGGGCGGGCGTCCTGTCGGGTGGGCGGGCAGCGGGAAAAAGTTTGTCTGGGCTGTATCTCAGAAACCGTAAGGTGTAGGAAGTAGATACTTGGTAGGGACATTGGTTAGGGGGTGTAGGTGTGCAACGTCATGGTCTGACCTTGATTTGACCTTTGACCTTGCCATAGTGACCTTGAGTTTGAAAATCTTTTCCGGGCTATATCTCGGAAACCGTAAGGTGTAGGAAGTTGATACTTAGTAGGGACATTGGTTAGGGGGTGTAGTTGTGCAAGGTCATGGTGTGACCTTGATTTGACCTTTGACCTTTCCGTAGTGACCTTGACCTATAAAATCTTGGCCAGGGTATATCTCGGAAAGCATAAGGTGTAGGAAGTTGATATTTGGTAGGGATATTGGTTAGGGGGTGTAGGTGTGCAGTGTCATGGAGTGACCTTGATTTGACCTTTGACCTTGCCGTAGTGACCTTGACCTATAAAATCTTGTCCGGGCTATATCTCAGAAACTGTAAGGTATAGGAAGTTGATATTTGGTAGGGACATTGGTTAGGGGGTGTAGTTGTGCAGCGTCATGGTCTGACCTTGATTTGACCTTGCCGTAGTGACCTTGAGTTTGAAAATCTTGTCCGGGCTATATCTCAGAAACCGTAAGGTGTAGGAAGTTGATACTTGGTAGGGACATTGGTTAGGGGGTGTAGGTGTGCAACGTCATGATGGGACCTTGATTTGACCTTTGTCCTTGCCGTAATGACCTTGACCTATAAAACCTTGTCCGGGCTATATCTCGGAAACTGTAAGGTGTAGGAAGTTGATATTTGGTAGGGACATTGGTTAGGGGGTGTAGTTGTGCAATGTCATGGTCTGATCAGGATTTGACCTTTGTCCTTGCCGTAATGACCTTGACCTATAAAACCTTGTCCAGGCTATATCTCGGAAACCGTAAGGTGTAGGAAGTTGATACTTGGTAGGGACATTGGTCAGGGGCCATAGGTGTGTATTATCATGGTGTGACCTGAATTTGACCTTTGACCTTGTCGTAGTGACCTTGACCTTTAAATTCTTGTTGCACCTTTGGGTCTGTCTTTTGATGCAGATTAAGCACTGTTAATTCATATTAGAATTTATTAAGAATTTTACTTTCATAACTTCCCATTGTAAGAGATAGAATTTCATCAAGTGAGCCACAGATTTTGCTCCAACACCACACATAAGCGTTCATTAAATGTATTACCACTTCTGTATGCATGGTAATATTCAAAACATCTAAACCATAATTCGGCCGTGCACATGTAGATAAAGAATGTTGAATTTTAGTTTACTGATTAATGCTGTCATCTTGTTATTGAATTGACTTGTTTTAATACTTCATCTTTACATGCATTATCTTTCTTTTAAAAATTATTTTCTGCATTTAAACATTTTTTGGAACTTTATATAACTGACAGTGCTCTGAAAGTATCCTGAACTTTGTACTGGTACAGTGCTTCTGTATCTCATGGTGTTGAAAATATTTCCCTAGGCTGTGGGGTATGGGCATCTCTGATGCTATTTTTACCCCATTGTTTTCACCCATGGTGTCCGGATGGGCGGGCGGGTGGCGGGAAAAAGTTTGTCCGGGCTGTATCTCAGAAACCGTAAGGTGTAGAAAGTTGATACTTGTTAGGGACATTGGTTAGGGGTGTAGTTGTGCAACGTCATGGTCTGACCTTGATTTGACCTTTGACCTTGCCGTAGTGACCTTGACCTATAAAATCTTTTTCAGGCTATATCTCGGAAACCGTAAGGTGTAGGAAGTTGATATTTGGTAGGGACATTGGTTAGGGGGAGTAGGTGTGCAGCATCATGGTCTGACCTTAATTTGACATTTGACCTTGCTGTAGTGACCTTGACCTATAAAATCTTGTCCGGGCTATATCTCAGAAACCGTAAGGTGTAGGCAGTTGATACTTGGTAGGGACATTGGTTAGGGGGTGAAGGTGTGCAACGTCATGGTCTGACCTTGATTTGACCTTTGACCTTGCTGTAGTGACCTTGACCTATAAAATCTTGTCCGGGCTATATCTCGGAAACTGTGAGGTGTAGGAAGTTGATACTTACTAGGGACATTGATTGGGGGTGTAGGTGTGCAACGTCATGGTCTGACCTTGATTTGACCTTTAACCTTGCCGTAGTGACCTTGACCTATAAAATCTTGTCTGGGCTATAGTTCGGAAACCGTAAGATGTAGGAAGTTGATACTTGGTAGGGACATTGGTTAGGGGTTATAGGTGTGCATTATCATGGTGTGACCTTAATTTGACCTTTGACCTTGCTGTAGTGACCTTGACCTATAAAATCTTATCTGGGCTATATCTCGGAAACCGTAAGGTGTAGGAAGTTGATACTTGGTAGGGACATTGGTTTACGATTTACCCACTAATAACCTCTGTCTTCCAACTATACTTAAAGAGTAAGATTTTGTTCAGATAATAGAAGATTTATAGAAGAGAAGAGGTATCTCTGTTTAAAGCAGTTTAAGTAGGTTTCATTCTGTTTCAAAGCCCTGGGGTGGTATTCGATAACACATATTAAAATTTGATCAGGATCAGATTAAATTTGAGTCAGATTAAAGGTTCGAGTCAGCCAGCATATCTAATAACTATTCAGAAAACATGGATTATGTGAGCTAAAAAGATCAAATAATTTTATTCCAGTGTCATTTATGGAACCATTAGTTCCCCAATCTCTGTAGTGATTAAAGATAATTCTCTTCTACCCTGAGACATCTTGTGTTAGCATTTTTAATATGTCTTTATCCAGTAGTCAACCCATCAAAGTGTGTAGATCGAAGTTAATCAAAAAAAAAAAATGAGCAAGAAAAGCATCAAGGTTTCTGAATGCAAACTAGGGCTGATCCAAAATTGTGATCAAAAGTTGATAATTTTTGTTCAAATTTGATGTTTGTTTCACTGATCGATCTTAATAAACACTGCCCCAGGAAACCGATATAGACTTTTGTAAACTGTTCCCGCACTAGTATTTATGTAAACTGATGAAGAAAAATGATTTGCCCTTGGATCAGTAGGAATCTTCTGAAAAAGCATGATTCATATTGCATACAGGAACCGTATCCCTTAGAATGTATTGATGAGTAAAGTTACATTTACTCATGAATAAAGCTTGAGTATGCGACTATGCAAATACTTTGTACCTTATCTCCAACTCCGTCTACAAAGGTTTTTGAAAAATGAATAAAATTAACAAATTTCAAACGTTTGTTAATGAGCACGTCACTTGTTAATATGTGTTTATTTGATGCAGGCACAAACCTCCTTCAGATGTAAGTTGGTGTTGGCTGTAATAAACATTGGGAGCTTCCTATTTGCCATGTATTTCTACTGGAGACACAACACATACTGTGAACCAGGAGGTAATATGCTTACAACAGTTTCAAGGTTAAATTCTGTTGATTTTCTTACTGAAAGGATTATACAGTCAAACCCTTTTTAGTGGAACCAGTATTAACAATCAGGCACAAATATTTTAGGTCTGGGACAGTGTGCCCGAATATTTGAAAACTAACTATTTTGAGAAACTGAGTGCTAATTATTATACTGAGTACTTGTAAAACTATTAAACTATCATTTACTTCCACAAATAACAAATATTTAATAGAGCATCCAATCATCTTTGTTGTGTGCTAACCATTGTCTGCCAAATATCACTTTGGAAATTGCCACACCTGTGAAACAAACATAACATGATCCCAAAGAATTATCCCCCCATTATTTGTTATTAATAGCCTGTTGCATGATTACTTGATCTACTCTGCATAATTAAATGTCTCTCAGTCTTAGAGTCAGTCATATGATAGAGATTAAGCACTATAAAAGTACCCTTATTGCATTTCATTGGATAACTTTTTACCTGGAGACCGAGTTTTCGGGGCCGATTTGCTGAGGGCCGATTTGGCAAAGGGCCGATTTGTCCAACCCCCAGTGTTTTGGATGCTCAGAATCCTTTCTTGCTATCCCAGTACAGCTCTGTTTATTGGAACACCCTGTTAAGTACAAGTAAAAAAATCAGGTTATTACAGGGTCTTTTCCCACTAAAAATTACCTTCTTATCTGGAACCTGTGTGCTCTTGTGGTGTCTTTAGAGTTAATTTAAAAGGGTTTGACTGTATTATGTCTTATTTACTTGGATGACACGTTCATTAATGACTAAACTGGTGGCGTTTCAATGTTTTTGTTGTATTCCCTCATGTATTTAAAATGAACTGGTGACTAATTCATAAAATTTTATGTAAAATTTGATTAAGTAATTCATTGATGTGTATCCTTGTAATTTCCCACTTAATTTTGAACACCAGTAGATTGTAACAAACAAATCTTATCATCTTACAATGAATTGGTGAGACAGGACATGATGAGGAACTAAAGTTGGTGTAAAACTGAGACAAAATTAATATCCTCTGTCTATTATGAGTATTATATGGCAATTTCAATGTCACTATCAATTTTAACTCAAATTTAGCTTTATCTATTGATTGATATTAAAAAGACCATTTCACAACATAAAATGCATTGTTCACTAGTTTCTGCTTTTTGAGAGAGGTGGATAAGAAATCAGTAGAATTTTGTATTTAAATGAAGTAATGCATTCACAGCTTTTGACATGTGAAAGAATATCTCATGAGAGGATAAGAAAAACCCCAAATTAGTGAGTGGAATCGCCTCAATTTTCGCGGTCGATTATTCGTCCAATTTTCCGACCGATGATCGACCCTTAATCGACTTTTTTACTCCACTGTAAGAAAATATATTATGAAAGACTTTCCGGGATGAAGTATTTGTCAATCCGTAAGAATAACGGTGTTTCCGACATTTAGAACCTACCAAAAGCACTCACTTCCGGTAAATATGGCGGTAGACATAAACAAACCCAAATTCGTGACAAATCTCATTATTTATCAAAGGAAAGTTAAGGAAATAGCTTAAAATATAAAAAACACGTGGATATTGAGACACATAAGGAAGGCTAAGATTTAATCGATTTCTAGAAGTTGTCAGTGACCGAACGCGATTGTACCATAACGCCGACGATTAATCGAACGTTGGTCTAATCGTCCCATCACTACCCCAAATCAGAGATTGAGAATTGCATGCATTGAAACATGCACTAAATCTGTTCTTCATTAAGCCCAACTTTAGTGTGTGTTAATCGTTAAATGTTTACACTTATCTTCCTATGCATTTTATTATTTATAAATGTCATGGGTTGATCTTACAATAGAGTATTAACATGCATGCATGCATGATTTTATAACACTAAGTACTGGCCCAGGATTTGGTGTTTTTTTGTGTAGTATAATGTTTAAATATACTTCTGCATAAATGCTATTATAGCATGTTTTTTTTCCATCTGGAACCCCAAGCCAATCAAATGCATGTACTTACATTGTGACCAACACTTGTTTGTTGAATTGGAATCACTTGATGGAATTGTTAAAATTAAAAATATTTTTCTATATGTATTATGGACTTGGTAAATACTGTTTGAAAAGTCTAATTCTTAGATTTTAGTTGCAATTCAACATGTCCTGTCTGGGATACCCTGTGAAATTGACACAGTTGTAGTTTTAATCTTGCAGAAAATCTCCCTTACTGGTTCTAATATTTGTTGTAACATTGTATAATTTGGTATTTTGGGGGATACTAAATGCCAAAAACTTCAGAAACAAGCAAATTTTTTATCAGGTTTGGAGTATGCTCCCCCTGGAAGTATTGTATGGTTTAATGAACCACAAAAGAATTTAGTTACAGCAATTAATTTACCAGTAATACTTGACTCTGGCTCAATCATGAATTGTTAAAATGGATGATTTATCAATGTGGAAAATTGAGGACAATTCCAAAATAAAGCAATATGTAAAATATGCTACCAACTTACCCTCTGTTCAAGGCTAACTTTGACTGGTCTCTTGAGATAAGAGATTCTGTCGCTGTTATGCCTTTTTGACTGACATGCAAATTTATCAGTGTTCATAAATACGGCAAATGTGTAACAAATAAAATCTAACTTTTAAATGGTGAAATGGCAAGAAAGACTATTAGATCAGTGTAAAGTATTGTTACCTTTATATTATCACCATTGTTTGATACCAATTGAACAGGTTAAAATGAGGGGATATTAAACTTGAAAAGTATTGCAATTAGAGAATTTTGTTAAAATACGTTGTTCAGTTACTTTTTTCATAGCTCCAACATGGTGAGTAACTTGGGAGTCTCTCTCAATAACTTGATGAGTAATGGCTGCTTTCTGACTTTTCAGTACCTTCCATAATAAGTAAAATCACTTGTAACTTGAAAACTATTTGCAAATAGAGCATTTTTTAAAAATATGTTGTTCAGCTACTTTTTCCATAGCCACAATATGGTTAGATGTTTGGAAGGCTATCTCTATAGCTAAGTGAGTAATGGCTACCTTCGAACTTTCCAGTAGTTACCTAATGAGTAAATGGCTTGTATCTTTCAAAGTGTCACAGCTATGCTATTTTGTTTGAAGGTGTTCATCTACTTGTATTCTATCATAGTTGAGTAAATTGCATATATCTTGAAAAGTAGTAGATTTATAGCATTTCATCAAATGGATTGTCCAGATACTTTCTCTTTAGCTAAGAGTTGGTTATTGTTTGGAATGGCTATCGCAATAGTTAAGTGAGTAATAGCCACTGTGTTATTTTTCAGCAGTTAGCATAATGAGCAAAATGGCGGATATCTTCAAAGCTATTGTAGCTAACACAATTTCTTTTGAAGGTGTTGTTCATCTGCTTTTTTGTCAACTATAACGTAGTTAAGTTTCAAAGTTGTGGCTCAATGTATGAGAGAGTAATAGCTAACTTTCTCACTTTTTAGCAATTACCTAACCAGTAAATGGGCTTCTGTGTTCAAAAGTATTGCAGCTATGCAGTTTCTTTTGACATGTTGTTGATCCATTTTTTGATGACCTATAACATATTGAAGTTTCAAACTTGCTGCTCAATATATAAGTGAGTAATGGCTACTTTTATTGTGTCATAGTTGAGTAAATTCCATGTATCTTGAAAGTAATAGATTTATATCATTTTCTTAAAATATATTATCCAAATACTTTCTCTGTGGCAAAAAGTTGGTCATTTTTTGGAATGGTTATTACAATAGCCAAGTGAGTAACAGCCACTTTCTCATCTTCAACAGTTAGTGTAATGAAGAATGGTTGATATCTTCCAAAGTATTGCAGGTACACAATTTCTTTCATTGATGTTGTGCATCCACCTTTCTGTGAACTATAACATATTTAAGTTTCAAAGTTGTTGCTCAATGTGTGAGTAAGTAATAGGCACTTTGTGACTTTTCAACAGATACCACAATTGGTAGCCTTTTTTCTCAAATAAAATTAGACACAAAATAACTTTTAAGAGATGCATTTTAAGGAGGCTTCAAGATTGTTTATAACATTTGAAGATCTATAATTGTCTTAGAAGCTGAACATTATGTTTCAATATTATATTTCTATAAACATATTCAGAAAACTAAGTTTAGGACATAATATCCAGTTTTTGACAATATTCCTTGTAGAGCTGAAACGATTATTCATACTAATCGATTAGTAGGTTATCAATGCACTAGTCGACGTCAATATTATGAAATCGTTAATTGTTTTCTTGTGTATATCACCACATAGCGGATTATACACGATCGTTGGAACTATAAGTGTCTCGAGTTAAGACCTTAAAACGTATCAAATTAAAGCATTTTATATGCATTTTATTTTTAAAATATCAAAATATTACATTATTGGCCAATTTACCAAATAATCTGGTGAATTCTTTGCTTTTCAGCATCTCGCGATCTGCCGTTTTGTTTGTTTACATCCTGAACACACACGTTTTCGGTATTTCTCATACATGCTAAACGTCAGAAACAATTAATCGGTTAGTCGATGGTTAATGCAAGCAACTACCCGGCTAACAAATTTTCCTAATCGTTTCAGCTCTAATTCCTTGACAATATTCCTGTTTTTGTCAAGAGCATTTTACTGAAATACCATGACAAGATATTACAACTACCACTTTGCTTGTCAACACATATAATGGAATAAAAACTTAAAATATTGGAAACAAACCCCAAATCTGAATAAATTGCTAATTTTTATCCCATATTTTTGTGCATTTCTAGCCTTTTAAAGCAATTTTATAGTAAATAAGTAACGACACTTTATAATCTCCATCTCGCTCCTCATGAAATACAATGTATGCATGAAATAATTTAAATATTTGCAACCAAATAGAAATCTGATGAAATTTCACTCTTTTATCCAATATTTTTGTGCATTTGGGGACTTTTATTGTGATTTCGTTGAGAGGAAAGATCCAATTTTTGGCTTCATGAGTTTCACTTCCTTCATTTTAATAGGGATGTTCTAAAACGCAGAGTCTCGGAATCAGAATCGCGTTACATTGGCAACCTCCCTATCTACACATGTTAATACCAACTCATCACTAGTTACAAGTGAGGTCCCTATCTAGTGTTAAAATTTTAACACTCTTTTCATAATTTTTTTCTGTGAACATTGAGGGGATTTATCTGTTATTTTGCCAATATGTACAAGGCCAGAGGTAGATTACTTTGTTCAGGTATCAGCTCCAGATCTGTAGCCAGTATACACCTATTTTTTTTTAACTATCTACCTTTGTGTAACAACCAGGTCCTCCATAGCACCTCTGGAAGCACCATAACAGTTAACTTTGAACTTTACTTCTGAATACCATTTGACAGCACACAACTTTTCAATGTGCTCTTTTCTACTTTCACTTGTAGTCTGAAGCTCAGAACATCAAGTCAGCTGACACAGAGCCTGTTTACGAGCACTAATTGCTTGTATCTACGGACAAAAGTCGGGGATACTTAGGATTCAGTATGGTCACGCCGCCGCCGCTGCAGAGATTTCCTTTCGGACGCGATAACTTAAAAAACATTTTAGTTAGACCTTTCAAATTTGGTATGTGGGTATATATGGGCAATGCCACCAACGCTATTGTTTTGTGACCTTGACCTTCAATTTCAAGGTCACTGATGGCCTCTTAAAGGTCAGATTTTGGCCATTTCTTCATATTTTGGCCCAGTTCTCATATGCAGAAAGTTAGATCATCCTATGGCTGGTATATATAATGCATATATATGTCCTCTGTAAGCATGCAGAAATTTGACCTTGAAGCTCTTCATTGAAGGTCATCCACAGACCGCCAAAGTACTTGACCGAGGCAATTTTTTTTTGCCTTTTTGGAGATATTTTCACACTTAATGCTGACTATATTGCATGGAAACTATTGAAAATGGTTTTGGAGGTTGAGTACATGATGGGGTACCAGCATCCAGGCTTACTGGTTACAGAGGATTATTAGTTACTGAGAAAAGCTGCTGATTCCATAGTTATGGACAGAAAGAAGGCAGTTTCATATAAGCCTGACCCTGCTGAGATGTAGTCTGATTCGCCCAGTTCTGCCAGCTTTTATGAGTTTAGCAGAACGGTGGAGCCACCAGGAACGGGTTACAGAGGATTGCTTCACCTATAGCCGGTTAGGCCCTGGTACTGGGCAGGTCCACATTACTGGTTAACAGACCAGTAGAAGCCTTTTAAGGGTTCAAGTGGCCGTCTCCGACCAACCAGTTACTGCCCGAGGAAATTGGTTACAAAGAAATTCTTATACCAGTCATTGGTCTTGGTGAGATGACTTGTCTCAACCTACCAGACCAGTCAGCCAGCCTACTGTCAGGGGGGAACACTCTGCAAGGGGAACCTGGTCCCTTCCAGAAGCAAGTTACACATAAAGTATCTGGAACCAAGGTGGTCTTTTGGCCCTAAAGGAGTTCCAAGACCTCTGCTTGAACCTTATTGCTACCATAGCTACAGACAACACCATGGTGGTTGCCTATTTAAGGAGGAGGGGGGCAAGTCGGGCCCTCTTTGTGCCCTACCATGGAGAATCCTGACCTGGTGCTTCAGCAAACAGGCTCTAGCCCGACACATTCACGCTTCAACCATGTCCCATCTGGGGATACACTGCGTCGAGACACAATGTCTAGTTATTGTCCCTTCTGTCCTGTTTAATTTTTACATGTCATTACATGTTTGCAAGCTTTTTGTGTACTATTGAATTCTGTTGCTATTGGCTGTCCTGATATTTTTGCATAAAAAAGCCATTACAGTGACAGGGACTCTATCTGCCTTGAGATTTGAATTATTATTCTTTAAGTGATTTTTAGTTGTCCTAATAACTCTTAATATTTCAGATTGTATTTTCTTTCCATTTCAGTGTATTCTTTTTATGCAGCAATGGAATACATCATTATTGCAAGCAATATCATATTCCATGGATTAATCTATTGTGACATGAGCAATTTGAACCTCGTTCTCTATGCTCATCTACCTGACAGTTTAAGTTTGGGAAACCATCAAAAACATTCCTGATTGATTCTGGGATACCATAAATTTTGGAGTTATTGGCAAATTCCAAATGGACACCTGGGTAATATAAATATCGTGTATTCAAGTGAACTACTTTAATTTTAAGTACAAAATAAATGTATACAATAGAAAGCCCATTTTCTGACCTGTTTTCTAATTATTTGAGACCAAGTTCATTACTTCCAAAAAATCAATAGTTTCTTTCTGTTTTACACTACAACATCTCTTCTGTTTTACAAATGGTCCATTATCTGACAACAGGGTCACCCTCCCAATATTTTCAGATAAAAGTGTGTATGTGTGTTTCTGTCATATTCTGTTATACTTAGGTCACACCTTTACTTCCTACAGTGATAAGCTACAACCTAATGGGCTTGTGTACTTTTGGTTGTGGTTCGATCAACTTTGTAATTTTGTAAGACACCGTAGTTGCGATTTGCATTTAGTAAAGATGTCTGTCGACATTTGACAAAGCTTGAAATGCTTTTAGAGTTCGGGACCATTTTTTGGGATCAAATTATGACGTGTGATATTGGAATTAATTTATGTACAGTCCATGGTGTAGACTTAATCCTAAACTATGGCTAAAACCATAATATAATTGCTGAATGTTGTTGATTAATTTTAACATCACAGTACTTTTTAATGCATTAAACTAATTGTCTAATTCCCTCCCTGTTGATAGGTGATATCATAAGTTAATCCAGGAGCATTTCAAAGATCTTTATTATGCAGTACAGTGCATTGTTCAATGTATTGCGCCAACAAACTCTGACTGCTGAACAGGTGCCAAAGAATTAGGAAATTTACTGGACAAATACAGCATGTATGGGGTTTAGGCATTGAAAGTTTTTAAATAGAAATACAAAGGGTTACTTTACTTATTTGGTAGTTTCGGATAGTCACTGTATCACATGCACCGTACTTTTGCATTCAGTGCTCATATGTTGTGTACATTTCAATTGCTTTATTCTGTTTGCATGTTTTCTTGTATATTTTACTTAACAAGTGAAGATGACTATAATATGAGTGTGTAACACAATTATTATATTGTTAATCTTCATGAGTTATAACTTTTTTCTATATGTATCTAATGTGGGATGTTTTAATTTTATTATCCACCATTTTGTATGGTTTATGAGTTAAACAGTTCCATGATATTTAAAGAGAGAATGTGAAAAAGACTGTCATAATATATACAGGGCACCAGTGAATATAAACATCTAAATCTTTAACTTTTGCAACTTCTCAGGCATTTCTGCATGGATTTTTATGCAACAAAAATGAGCAGAATAACTGTAACAAAACCTTTCTTTCAATGTAAGATACATATTTCTAAGTTACATACTTTCTGAAATATTAATGCCCAATTCACACAATAGGTGGTATACCCCACGGTTAGCGGTGGCAGAACTGCCATCAGCTACGCCTCATACCTGCCAAGATTTAGTGTATCCATCACACTGCAGGTGGTTTAACCTGCGGTTATTGGTGTTGGGTGAGTCCCAATCTTATATACACCTGGACCACATCTTCAGTTACTGTATCAAAAATTCATCTGCGCATGCCCACGGTTTCAAATTCAGAAGTGGAAACTTTAAACATTTTAAAATTTCCGGATGCGCAAGGAATTGGACGTTTTAACACCTGTGTCACAAGTTCGCATACAAACCTCGGATGGTAGTTTGAGGACAAGGGCATTTTGCACAACGCCTATTGCCATTGGTTATACCACCTGTAGTGTGAATGGGGTATAACTGAAAACAACCCTTGGTGGCACTAATTATCCTTGGCAAGGAGGCGTTGCTTTATACAAAAATATATATCCCACTCTGTGTATCCCCTTATAGGTCACATACAGTGCGTGGTGGATAATAAATGTATACATATATATATATATATATATATATATATATATATATATATATATATATATATATATATATGCCTTTATCTTATTTTTTTTTGCATTAAATAATCACTCAAATAGATATAGTAGGAATCAAATACAATTTTTTGCATCATTCTGTATATAAATGCTGTTGAACAATTTTTGCTGTTGCCAGTGATTTAAGTGATAAATTTTGCACACATCTTTCTATTTTATTTTTGTTTGTAGCCATGGTTACACAAAGTGGCACATTCAGTAGAAAATAAAATGTCAGTTGACAGAATCAACTTATCTGGTAACTGAATATTGATATCAGTACAGTTTAAGACTTGATAAAAAAAGTAAACTGCACATAGAGTCCCTATTTCAATGATTCCTACTTGCATACCTTTGTTTTCTACTTTTTATTGACTTTTTGGTACTTTTATTTGTTTAGTTACCTATTTACCAATTAATAGGCATCCATCATAAACTGAAAATTAAAACTGATTAATGTATTAGATTTTGTTTACTGTGTCACTATCAGTGTGCATTATCATTGGTTTTAGCAACTATAAACTTTGCCTGAAATGAGGAGTAATTTTGTCAAGTGGTGGAATTCTATAGTGAAATGATACTTCATTTCCAGTTGTTGTTGCGATCTGCATGTGTTTGTATTTATATACACCTAAACTGTGCTTTGACCTTCCATCTTGGGTGAAGTATGCCTTTCTGTCCACCTTATTTATATAAGGACATTCCTTTCATATATTTCAATGTACTCAATGCATAATGCCCTTGGTGGATACAATTTTATTTTATTTTCTAGTTACTTATTGCATGTTATGTATTATTGACAAGCTTCCTGTTATCTGTAGAAGTGTGCCACATTATTTTGTTCAGGTAACAAAGCCACTATTTTGGTTTTATTGCAAAATATTAGAAACAAACCTTAAATCTGAAATTATGATCTTTTATCTCATATTTTTGTAGATTTAAAATTGTTCTTGATATCGGACATTTTCTTGAACCTAGTGGATGTACAAATAGTCAGCTACAAACTAATGAAATTTCAGCTTGACAACAGTTTAGTTTGTACCTTGACAGGAAACAACATCCTTGATGGGACTCACACAAATAAAAAGATAAAAGCCTTGAATTGTTGAAATTAGCTGATGTCACAATATAAAATAGTGAATATTTTTTTCAAAAATAGTGCATTGTGCAGTTTGATGTAAGGAAGGTGTGTTATTAATGCTTTATTGCATGAAAACTTGACCATTTCAGTGGTATTTGGTACATATACGTGAGCACTCAAAACACAAAAGTTGGGATTGAATTTTCATGAAATTATTCTCTGAGCGTTGACTACTCGGCCGCACCCCTACTTTTACTTAATTGAGAAAGTTATCTTTGTACAAAGTGGCTTCACAATATCACCAATGTTCCAGGATGATGTTACGGTATCATCTAATTAAGCATCCTGCGAGGGATGCTTGTTTGTATACAGGAGAAGCGCCAGGTCCGCATTTTCTTTTTTGCAATAACTTCATAGCCATAAGGCGGATTCTTTTCATATTTGGCAGGTGTATGCAGTAGCCCTGGGAAATTTTTCTGAATATGCTGTAATGACATTTTCACCAATCAGAGGTCACATGACCAAAAATGTTTTTTTTTGGAAGGGCGTCCTTGTCCGGATGATAACTTATGAAGCATTTTATCTATCCACCTGAAATTTAGCAAAAACCTTTCTCATATAAAGATCTGGGCGACATTAAATTTTGGCAGGGATAGGTTAAGAAATGACTTATAAATGAGTTATTGATGATTAATTAAGCATTAACAATTTTCTTAACGAGTAAAACACAAAACTGCTTGTATCTCCTTTACCGTTTCAGATTTCATCGAAATTTTCGACCCACATGGTATCTAAACAAACTACTCTCTCCAATTTTCAAAAAAATTTCTCCTCCACAAAAATGGGGGTCATATTCAATTTTCGAATTTTTGACAAAAAATGCAAAACACAAAATTGGAAATATAGGCTCATAAGGTACACATATAGAACAATACTAGTGATATATGATTGAGTAATTTTTGAAACCAATTTCTTCATAAAATTAAAATTTTCTAGTGGTATTTCAGCAAAATTTTTGACCCACAGGGTGTCTGTGAAGACAAGTTTCAACAAATATTTCACTTGCCAAAAATGGTGGTCATTTTGAATTTTCGAATTTTTTTTTCAAATATGCAAAACATAAAAATGCTTGCATCTCGAAAACCATGCTAGATAGAGTGCGATTTTGACAAAAGTTTTGACCCATAGGATACCTCTTCTGAGTAGCTGACCCAGTTTTCAAAAAAAACTTTTGTCCCGCCAAAAATGGTGGCCATTTTGAATTTTCAAATTTTTCACAAAAATGCTTGTATCTCGAAAATCGTGCCAGATAGAGTGATTTCGGCAAAATTTTTGATGCACAGGGTATCTATGAAGACTAGCCTTTCCAAGTTTCAACGAATATTTCACTTGCCAAAAAATGACTGCCATTTTGAATTTTCGAATTTTTTGCAAAAATGTTTGTATCTCGAAAACCGTGCTAGATAGAGCGATTTTGGCAAAAGTTTTGACCCACAGGTTATCTTTGAAGACTAGCCTTTCCAACTTTTAATGAATATGGACTTTTCCCAAGACGTCAATCAAAATGCTGCAAATCGACGACCATCCTGTTTACTACAATAGCAACCAATCATTTCCTCGGATTTTCAAGGGCAAGGACGGGCGCTATTTTGAAATACAAAAACGTGACCATTTTTAGGGACATATTTGTAAATATTATTGCTTTCTGATAATGGAATATAAATAAACCACAGTGTAATTTGATAACAAAATTAAATCATCAATCTAACCTACTTTAAAATGTCCGCAATGCATATTTATGTCCACAAGCTGCCATTGTTTACATATTACTACAATGCACGAGGATTTGTTTTGATCAATAAATTGTTTATTTATTTTCTAATTTTTGTCACAATAAAACAAATATACTTACAATTTTTGATCAATAAATTGTTTATTTATTTTCTAATTTTTGTCATAATAAAACAAATATACTTTATTATATAATTTCTTATTCTATTCTCCATCCAATCATTTATAATACATGTTTTTTCTCGTATATCTTGAAATACTCGTTGTTTACATTTGATTTCTCGCCATTTTCGCCATTTTGCTTATATCTCGAAAACCGTTCTAGATAGAGCAATTTTGATAAAAATTTTGACCTGTAGCGTAACTACTGAGTAGCTGACCCAATTTTCAAAACTTTTTGTCACACCAAAAATGGCAGCCATTTTGAATTTTCGAATTTTTCGCAAAGATTGTAAAACGTAAAAATGCTTGTATCTCGAAAACCGTGCTAGATAGAGCATTTTTGACAAAATTTTTGACACGTAGGATAACTCTGCTGAATAGCTGACAAAATTTTCAAAAATATTTGTCCCATCAAAAATGGCAGCCATTTTGAATTTTTCGTAAAAAATGCAAAACACAAAAATGTTTGTGTCTCGAAAACCGTGCCAGATAGAGTGAATTCGGCAAACTTTTTGACCCACGTGGTATCTGTGAAGACTAGCCTTTCCAAGTTTCACGAATATTTCAATTGCCAAAAATGGCCATTTCTTTGGATATGTAAGCAAACTACTCTACCCAATTTTCTAAAAAAAGTTTCCCTTCCCAAAAAAAGGGGGTCATTGTCAATTTTTAAATTTGTCACAAAAAGTGCAAAACACCAAATTGCCTCGGTCTCCTTAACCGTGCAAGATAGAGCAATTTCATCAAAATATTTTAAACACACTGTTTCCAAGATAACTACCCTGCCCAAGAACCACTTTTCCTATATTCTGGATTTGTTGAGCTATAAGCAGAACTTTCTTACATGATTAAGCTGTCATTTTTTCTCCTTTTCGGGACACTTTGTTTTTGCCATGCAAAAACAATCACTTTGTTTTGCAAGCGATCCTCTAGTTAAGTCTGATATGTTCTAGGTATTAAATGTATGGCTGTTTATTTGTCAGTTAGTTTGTTCTGCTGGTCAGACCTAGATGCCAAAAAAATAGCAAAGACTGGGATTTTTCCATTTACTTAATATTTATCTTTGGTGGAGGTATGCATTCTCTGAGTGCTTTTGTTTTTCTTCTTTTCTCTCTAGTCTATTCTGGGTATGCATTGTGCGAGTATGTCATTGTGCTAACCAATATTGCATTCCATGGGATGGGGACCATCGACTTTGCCGGCAGAAAAGTAGCCTACATTATTTGTGAACAGGAGATTTCTGAGGAAAAGTCAAAGGTTAAAAAGTCACAATAGACTACAGACCATCTGTCAGCAGTGGTGTACCCTCTCAAAATTTTGTGTAGGGGGTCAGCCGATCACTGACCCTCAAAGTAAGGGGACAGTGAATAATTTCATGGGTAACTACCGATCAGTGAGTGAACTTGTATTAATACCTTCATGGTGATAGTTCTTCATTAGTTATCCTGTGACTTATATTTCTTTTTGTCTAACATTTTTTTTTTGTAAATGTTGTGACACAAATTATCATTGTGAATATTTTGAAAAGTTGAATTGACCCAATACATAAAGGAGTGTATTCATTACCGACATAAGATACAAGCCATAGTTTTACACAAACTAGAGTTTGTTTTGATGTTTGTTTAAATTGCAGTCTGATCTGTTTAGTAATAATAACTTATTATTCATCAAGGATTGACCATTGTGATATCTGTGAAATAGAGATCCCAACATCAATGAGTAAATGCAGATTTTCATCCATTTGGATACTTCTTGGGTATTCAGTATTTGTCCTCTTTACTCTTTTGTTTCATATAACATTCTATGTCGGCACAAAAAATCATACTTTTTGCTTTGTATTTAAGAACAGTGTATCATATTTTCTGATTTGTTTCACAAAATTTGCTTTACTGTGTGATGATTTTGTGAAACTTTTTTTATTTATTGTTGTCAAGACAAATATAATTTAAAAGTAGATATAATCTAATCCTTTCAATAACTTGCAATTCAGACATTCTCTAGTAAAATGTGTGAGACATGATCTTTCACATTAGAATTTCATGTCATTGTGTTTATGGTGCAAGCAATTTTTCCAAAATAGAATTTTTAGTCTTGTGACCTTCACATGAATTATACTAACTTTGGTTTTTGGCAGAAAGTCAGAAGACTGCAAAATAAAAAAAAATAGACCAAATATTTACTTAGATTTACTTACTGTCACTGCTGTTGAGGCATGAAAGTTTTTTCAAAAACTAATTTTTGAGGGTTATGTCATCTAAATAGCGAAAATTGCAAAAATTGGCTCTTGGCAAGAAGCTAACAGTAAACCTAGGCCTAGCTGTGCTGTAGCAGGGCCAACAATTCACTCAACATGCTATCTCACTTTGCTAGGTTGTACATTTACAAATTTATTTGGATTTTCACTTAGTAGATCATATCAGGTTGTAGAAATGAATTATTTGCCTTTATGGCACTTTTAGTTATCTTTATATTTTTCACTGAACTTTTTGGGGCTTATAGAAGTTACTTCTACTTCTGGCAATTCGCATATCAAACTGTATATGCAAAAAAATAATGTTGAATCTTGCAGCCTATTGCTTTTTCTTTCTGTGTATAAGAATTTTTCAATTTCT
This sequence comes from Sabellastarte sp. h YS-2021, assembly GCA_964017235.1. Taxonomy (NCBI): domain Eukaryota; kingdom Metazoa; phylum Annelida; class Polychaeta; order Sabellida; family Sabellidae; genus Sabellastarte; species Sabellastarte sp. h YS-2021. The sequence continues at coordinate 14,990,682 of OZ024927.1, forward strand.
ATTACTTTTATATTATTAACTTGTCCAATACTAGATGTTTGAATGCAACATTAAATCAGAAAAGTAATTGATTCTGTATTATGTTAGAGTAGATTTATTTAATATTTAATAAAATAATCAGATGAAAGTCGGAGATATACTGGTTTTCACATTTGTTAAGCGGCTGCCATCCTATTTTGCTTGTGAGCATAATAACTCGTAAATGGTTTCAGGGATTTCGTCCAGAACTGTAGAGGAACTGTATTTTCAGGAGACCTTTACTTCCCATTAATAAATAAGTTATGACCACATTAAGGTCAGAGATATACTTTTGGCCTTTTAATACCCCCTAGGTCAGAAACTATGTGGCTCATCTGGCTGAAATTTACCTAACAAATTAAAATATTCATCTTGCATATGCCAAAAATCAAGTATTAAGCATCCTGCAGGGCTTGTTTGTATTTAGGTGAGAGGGGAGAGAGTTGGTCTGCCGGCTCCTGCATTTTCTAATGCTTATAGCTCGGAAACCAGTGGGCGGATTTTATTCAAATTTAGCACATATATGCAGTAGCCCTGGGAAAATTTTCTGAAAATGGTGTTTTGACATTTCAACCAATCAGAGAAGTCACATGCAAAAAACATGTTTTTCAAAGGGGTGCACTTTGTCCGGATGATAACTTCACCTATTAACATGAAATTTTACAAGTAGGTCTGTTAAATAGATGTCTAAAAATCATTATGTTTTGGAAGTGATCCAATACAAATTGGCTGACTTATTAATGATTAACTAAGCACTATGTTTATTCTTAAAGGTTATAGGAAGCATTTAGATCATTCATTAATAATTACACATATATGAAAGTTAAATTTCTGTAAAAATAAGATGCATATGGAGAAGGTTAAATGGAATATTCAATCACTTTCTGTTGCCTTTTTCAAGATTTTCACAACTGTCACCATTATTTTTCACTGGATAACTCCCATAAAAAGTACTAGCCTTGACATCACAGGTTCATGACAATGTAAACAAACTGTGACAGTCACTTTTGTAAGCCTTTTAATACATACAACTATATTTAAAAGATTGCATTTTCTGTTTTTATGAAGGTTATTTGTTTATAAGACACGAGTCTGCCACAGTAAATTTCTGAAATAGCCTTCAGAACATCTTTTATATTTGTTTCAGATAAAAAATTATTTAGAGAGGTAAGAAGCAAGTTGGATAACAATCACAGATCATGCAGTCAACCAGGTTGAACTCTGAGATGAATTTTGATAGTTATTTTTCAAGTTTGAAAACTAATTATTGCTAGGAGATGAAAGAAAAACAACACAAATATTTTTAGAACTGGGCCTTAAGCAAGGATAATCCTGTTCATTAGTTCAGAACTGCCCACCAAAGCTGTAAACAATGCTTTTATAGTATACATAATGTGTCTAGTCATCTACAGTGTATATGGTTTATTATATTTCCCCAAACACATTTCCTTTTTCTCAGTCTCAAATTGAGACTTAAATTGATTAGAAAATGTTACCAACTAATTTCCAAAACTTAAAATTATCCAAACTTAATGTCAAAAAGTACTGAACTACGTCTTAAGGAAAACCCATTTCTACTGAATTATTTCATGAACTGATAATATAAAAGTTAGAACTATAAGGATTCTATGAGATTAAATTCATTAAATATGACTAAGCAGCATGATTTTTATCTCCCGCCGGGCTTTAGCCTGTGAGGGAGATTAATTTATAAAATGCATCATGATTGTGCGTGTGTGGGTGCGTACGTATATGCGTGCATTAGTATGTCACACAGATTTCTCCAAAACTACTACAGCTACAGATTTTTTATCAAATAATTGTCCCAATGAATTTACATGCCCTTGAAAATTTTGTTGGTTTTGTTGACCTAAACCTAATGATAAGCGAGTAATAGCAATATTAGCTACTTTGAGTAAAGGACTCATAACTCGAAAAATTTTGCAGTTACAGCTTTTCTTCAAATATATTGTTCAGCTACTTTGTCCTTAGCTATAAGATGGTACATCGTTTGGGGTTCCATTAGCCTGCCATAAGTGAGTAATGGCTATTTTCTTATTTGTACCTAAATAATGACAGAAAGAAATGTCAAATATCTTCAAAAGTATTCATGTTTAGCAAATCTTTTCAGTATGTCATTCATCTAGTTTTTGATAAACTATCACATAGTAAAAGTTTCAGAGCTGTTGCACATTAGATGCCTGAGTAATAGCTACTTTAAAATTCTTACTGTTGAGTAAATCCATTGTAACTCCAAAACTGTTGTTCAGCTACTTTGTCCTTAGCTATAAGATGGTACATAGTTTGTGGTTCCATTGCTTGCCATAAGTGAGTAATAGCTATTTTCTTATTTGTAGCAAAATAATGACAAGTAAATGTCAAATATCTTCAAAAGTATTAAAGTTAAGCAAATGTTTTCAATATGTTATTCATGTAGTTTTTCTTAAGCTATCAAATAGTAAAGTTTCGGCTGGAGATTGCATAGCTGAGTAATAGCTACTTTTAAATTTTTACTGTTAAGCAAATCCCTTGTAACTCCAAAACTATTGCGGTTAGAGTATTTTCCTAAAATATGTTGTTCAACTACTTTGTCCTTAGCTATAAGATAGTACATAGTTTGGAGCTCCATTGCATATGATAAATGAGTGATAGCTATTTTCTCATTTGTAACTAAATCACAGAAGAAGTAAATGTCCAATATTTTTAAAAGTTTTAGTTAGGCCAATCTTTTCAAATATATTATCCATTGATTTTTAAAAAATATCATATGCTACTTTTACATTATTGTACCCACCTGAGCTATACTCATTTTACCAATGAGTAACTCACTTGAAACTTGAAAAGTATTTAATTTATAGGCATCCGCGTCCGCGAGAACAACTTCTCCAAAACTACAAGGCCTAGAGACATGTTGTTTTCACCCATGGTGTCTGGATGGGCGGGGGGGGCGTCTGGGCGGGCGGGCGGCGGGAAATAGTTTGTCTGGGCTGTATCTCAGAAACCGTAAGGTGTAGGAAGCTGATACTTGGTAGGGACATTGGTTAGGGGGTGTAGGTGTGCAACGTCGTGGTCTGACCAGGATTTGACCTTTGACCTTGCCGTAGTGACCTTGACCTATAAAATCTTGTCCGGGCTATATCTCGGAAACCATAAGGTGTAGGAAGTTGATACTTGGTAGGGACATTGGTTAGGGGGTGTAGTTGTGCAACGTCATGATCTGACCTTGATTTGACCTTTGACCTTGCCGTAGTGACCTTGACCTATAAAATCTTGTCCAGGCTATATCTCGGAAACTGTAAGGTGTAGGAAGTTGATATTTGGTAGAGACATTGGTTAGAGGGTGTAGGTGTGTATTATCATGGTATGACCTTAATTTGACCTTTTACCTTGTCGTAGTGACCTTGACCTTTAAAATCTTCATGGACCTTTGGGTCTGTCTTTTGATGCAGATTAAGCAAAAGTCATATTAGAATTTATTAAGAATTTTACTTTCATAACTTCCCATTGTAAGAGTTAGAATTTCATCAAGTGAGCCACAGATTTTGCTCCAACACCACAATAAGCATTCATTAAATGTATTACCACTTCTGTATGCATGGTAATATTCAAACCATCTAAACCATAATTCGGCCATGCAGATGTAGATAAAGAGTGTTGAATTTTAGTTTACTGATTAATGCTGTCATCTTGTTATTAAATTATCTTGTTTTAATACTTCATCTTTATACGCATTATCTTTCTTTTAAACATTATTTCTCCATTTAAACATTGTTTGGACCTTTATATATCCTGAAGTTTGTACTGGTACAGTACTTCTATATCTCATGGTGTTGAAAATATTTCCCTAGGCTGTGGGGTACGGGCATCTCTGATGCTATGTTTTTTAAAAGATACCTTATCTATCGAGGATGAAAAACTGTTCAAGGCATGCAAATCTGTCTGTTCGTCTGTTTGCTAGAGACATTACAAGGGAAGTACCCCCAACAAAAGTGTGAAAATTTCAACACTTTATATCACAATTTTCTCAGTGACTATTGCAGGGACTTCTCTCATATCTTGCATATATGTACTAGGCCAGAGGTAGATTCTCTTGTGTGAGTATGAGACCTGGATCTGTGTTATTTTTATCTCCCGCCGGCTGATAGGCCCGGTACAGGAGATTATAAAATGCCCTGTGTCCGTGCGTCCGTCCGTGCGTGCGTGTGTATGTGCGTGCGTCCGTTCGTCACGTTTTTACAAAAGCCTTTCTATCTCTTAAAATATTATAGCTAGAGCTTCCAAATTTGCAGGATAATTTCCTCATTGGAAAAACTTGCCTGGGAATCTTTTTCGGCTGATTTGGAAAAACAAGATGGCTGCCACGGGTGTTAACAAGATGGCTGCCATGGTTTTTTTTTTCAGGTGTTCTGCCATGGGTTTTTTTTTCGTTGATTTAGATGGCTACCATAAGTGTGTAGTTGCACTTTTATACAACCTGAAAATAGCCTGCTTGGTATTTTTCAGACCTAGGTCCATAGCTAAGTGAGTAATAGCAAATGTGGCTAATTTCAGTAAAGTGCTCATAACTCCAAAACGACTGCATTTAGAGCATTTTTGTAAAATATGTTGTTCAGCTACTTTCTCCATGCCTACAAGATGGTACCATTTTTAGGGGTCTATCTTGATAGCTAAGTGAGTAATAGCTATTTTCTGTTTTTAACAATGACCAAAATGAGTAAGTTGCTTTTATCTTTGTAATTGTTACTTACAATATTGGTCTCAAATATGTTGTTGAACAACTCCTTCATGTACTATATCATGGTGAGGTTTCCAAGGTGTAGCACCATAGCTAGCTGAGTAATAGCTACACTAAGTTTAACATTTGACCATTCAGCAAGTCACTTATAACTCAAAAACTATTGAATATAGAGGATTTTTGTCAAATATGTTGTTTACCTACTTTTTGATGTACTGTGTCATGGTGAATTTTCAGAGCAGTAAGTCCATAGCTAACTGAGTAATAGCTGCTTTTAAATTTCTTAATTTCAACATTGAATAAATCACTTATACCTCCAAAACTATTGAATTTTGGGAATTATTGTCAAATATATTAATCGGTTACTTTTTAATGTTCTGTGTCATGGAAAAGTTTCACATCTGTATTTCCATAGCTAACTGAGTAATGGCTACTTTGAATTTCAACAATGAGTAAATCACTTATAACTCCAAAACTATTAAATTTAGAGAATTATTGTCAAATATGTTCTTCACTTACTATTTGATGTACTGTTTCATGGGAAATTTTGAGAGCTGTAGGTCCATAGCTAACCGAGTAATAGCTACTTTAATGGTTCTCCATTGAGTAAATCACTTATAACAGCAAAACTGTTGAATTTAAAGGATTTTTCTCACATAGGTTGTTTAGCTACTTTTTTATGTACTGTGCTATGGCAAATTTTGAGACCTGTAAGTCCATAGCTAACTGAGTAATAGCTACTTTGATGGTTCTCCATTGAGTAAATCACTTATAACAGCAAAACTATTAAATTTACAGGTTTTTTGTCAAATATGTTGTTCATGTACTTTTTGATGTTCTGTGTCATGGCAAAGTTTCAGAGCTGTAGATCCATAGCTAACTGAGTAATAGCTACTTTCATGGTTTTCCATTGAGTAAATCGCTTGTCACAGCAAAACTGTTGAATTCAAAGGATTTTTGTCAAATGTGTTGTTCACCTACTTTTTGATGTATTGTGTAATGGCAAATTTTGAGACCTGTAGGTCCATAGCTAACTTGAGTAATAGCTACTTTCATTTTTGCGGAAAATGAAAAAGTCTTAATATCTCGAAAACTGTAAGAGATACAGCGATTTTGAGTGAATTTTTGACCTGCAGGGTAGTACTTGAGTATACTATGCAAAAGGGAAAAAATTCAATTTTCGCCACTTTTCGCGGCTAGCTTGGATTTTTAGCAGAAAATAAACATTGAAAATATCTTCAAAATGGTAACAGAGAGAGCGATTTCGAGCGCATTTTTGACCCACAGGGTAGTACAACAATATTCTGTGCCTAGGGGAAAAATGTCATCTTGGATTTTAGCGGAAAATGAAAAATTGTGAATATCTCGGAAAGGTATTTCCTCCCCTTTAATGCTCGGCGGGAGATACACACTACGGTAGTGGTCTTGTTTTTTTAAGCGTCCCGCAAGGGACGCTTGTTTGTGTATGGGAGACCTTCAGGCTCCGCCGGCTCCGGCGGCTGCGCCGGCTCCGCATTTTGTTTTCCTTATAACTCTGTAACCGTTAGGCGGATTCTTTTCAAATTTGGCAGGTTTATGCAGTAGCCTTGGGGAATTTTTTTGAATATGCTGCAGTGACACTTCAACCAATCAGAGAGGTCACGTGACCAAAAATGTCTTTTTTCGATGGGGAAGCTTGTCCGGATGATAACTTGAAAGGGATTTTATCAATTCACCTGAAACTTGGCAAATACATTCATTCTATTAAAATCTGGAAATCATTAGATTTTGGCATTGATTGGTTAAGAAATGGCTGAGTAATTAATGATTAATTAATCATTATGAATTTTCCAAATGAGGAAAACACAAAAATGCTTATATCTCGAAAACCGTGCTAGATAGAGCGATTTCGACAAAATTTTTGACCCGCAGGGTATCTCTGCAGAGTAGCTATCCCAATTATAAAAAAATTTTTGTCTCGCCAAAAATGGCGGCCATTTTGAATTTTCAAATTTTTCACAAAAATTGCAAAACATAAAAATGCTTATATCTCGAAAACCGTGCTAGATAGAGCGATCGCGACGAAATCTTTGATCTTCAGGGTATCTCTGCAGAGTAGCTATCCCAATTTGCAAAAAATTTTTGTCTCGCCAAAAATGGCGGCCATTTTGAATTTTTTGCAAAAATTGCAAAACATAAAAATGCTTATATCTCGAAAACCGTGCTAGATAGAGCGTTTTCGACGAAATTTTTGAGTCGCAGGGTATCTCTGCAGAGTAGCCATGCCAATTTTAAAAAAAAGTGAAGTTTCAGACCTGTAGCTAATTATTCACTTACTCAAAATGAGTAAATGCTAATTATCTGTAAAAGTGTTGCAGATACCCAATTTTTATCAAATAACTCATTCATCTACTTGTGGGAGAGCTTTCACATGGTGAAGTTTCAGACCCGTAGATAATTACCCACCTACTCAAAATGAGTAAATGCGAATTATCTCTAAAAGTATTGCACATAGCCAATTTTTCTCAAATAACTCGTTCACCTACTTTTGGGAGAGCTTTCACTTGGTGAAGTTTCAGACCCGTAACTAATTATTCACCTAGTCAAAATGAGTATTGCAGATATCCAATTTTTATCAAGTAACTTATTCATCTACTTTTGGGAGAGCTTTCACATGGTGAAGTTCCAGACTCGTAGGTAATTACTCACCTACTCAAAATGAGTAAATGCGAATTATCTCTAGAAGTATTGCAGATAGCCAATTTCTCTCAAATAAATGACTCACCTACTTTTGCAAGAGCTTTCACATGGTGACGTTTCAGACCCATAGCTAATTACTCACCTACTCAAAATAAGTAAATACGAATTACCTCTAAAAGTATTGCAGATAGCCAATTTTTCTCGAATAACTTATTAATCTAATTTTGGGAGAGCTTTCACATGGTAAAGTTCCAGACCCGTAGCTAAACATTCACTTACTCAAAATGAATAAATGCTAATTATCTCTAAAAATTTGAAAATTCAAAATGGCCGCCATTTTTGACGAGACAAAAATTTTTTCAAAATTGGGATAGCTACTCTGCAGAGATACCCTGCGGGTCAAAAATTTTGTCGAAATCACTCTATCTAGCACGCCAATTTTTCTCAAATAACTTATTCACCTACATTTGGAAGAGCTTTCACACACGAAAATGAAAAATTGCGTATATCGCGGAAAAGCTATTTCTTCTCCTTTAATGCTTGGCAGGAGATACACACCGCGGTAGTGGTCTTGTTTTCAAAAATTTTTGTCTCAACAAAAATGGTGACGATTTTGAATTTTCGAAGTTTTTGCAAAACACAAAAATGCTTATATCTCGAAAACCCTGCTAGATGGACCGAATTCAACAAAATTTTTGATCTGCTGGATATCTCTGCAGAGTAGCCATGCCAATTTTCAAAATATTTTTCCAAAAATTGCAAAACACAAAAATGCTTATATCTTGAAAACCGTGCTGCATACAGCAGACTGCGCTGACTTTGGTTGCCACAACAGTATAAGGCTAGAAACGGAGCATTTTCTTAATACTTTAGCACTCACCTTTATATCCTTTTCGGGACGCTTTGTTTTTGCTATGCAAAAACATTATCTTTTTTTTTTGCGAACGATCCTCTAGTTAATAAATTTTTAAAATAATTTTTAATGTATTAAAATTCATGAAATCATGCACTAAATCACTTATAACTTGAAAAGTGTTGCATTTAGAGCATTTTGTTAAAATACTGTATAAGTGGTTATTTTCGCATGGAATTAATTTTCGCTATATTCGCGAGTGACTACAAAACGCGAAAATAACTTCTAGCCAATATTTATATTCAGTAGAACCAGTCTACAGTAGCGTGAGCGATAATACAAGATTATGCAAGATACAATATTTAACACTGTCACGGAAACAATAAATTCCATTGCTTTATCAAATGTACCATTCACAGAAACGCCTAACTTCTTTGATCTTTATCACCAATAGGGAGGGATTAATTCAATTACACGACCCCGCTACACAACTTCTTTGATAATGCGCCGATCAATGAAAGTGTGTTCGATTGGGTTTCGTAAATTTATAATCTCTCAGAGTAGGTTCACACACTGACAACGTGTATAAAAGAAAAGGCGTTAACTATGCATTTCCAATCAAACCAGCAGAAGTCCGCATAATACTAAAAGTATTTTAATTTGAACATGTTGTTAGTTTGGGCGATAATTGAATATATTTCACCACGAAAATAAATTCTCGCGAAGCAGGCCTACAGTGTACATTCGCGAACTTAAGTACCCGCGAAAATAACCACTTATACAGTATGTTATTCAGCTACTTTTTTCATAGCTACAACATGGTGAGTAACTTGGGTGTCTGTCTCAATAGCTAAGTGAGTAATAGCTACTTTTGGGCGTTTTAGTAACTTCCATCATGAGTAAAATCACTTGTAACTTGAAAACTATTGCATTTGGAGAATTTCGTATAAATATGTTATTCAGCTACTTTTGGGTCAGCTATAACATAGTAAAATTTCAGACATGTAGCTCATGGCATAGCTGAGTAATAGCTACTTTTAGGTTATCACTGTTAAGTAAATCACTTATAACTTGAAAACTATTGCATTTAGAGTATTTTCTTTAAATATGTGTTATTCACCTATTTTGGGGTCAACTATAACATAGTAAAATTTCAGACCTGTAGCTCATGGCATAGCTGAGTAATAGCTACTTTGAGGTTATCACTGTTGCGTAAATCACTTTAACTTGAAAACTATTGCATTTACAGAAATTTGTGTAAATACGTTATTCAGCTACTTTTGGGTCAGCTATAACATAGTGAAATTACAGACCTGTAGCTCATGGCACAACTGAGCATTGGCTATTTTCAGGTACTGTATGTTGAGTAAATCAGTTGTAACTTGAAAAATATTGCATTTGGAATATTTTGTTAAAATAGGTTGTTCACCTACTTTTGGGTCAGCTATAAGATAATGAAATTACAGACCTATAGCTCATGGCATAGCTGAGCAATAGCTATTTTCAGGTTCTCACTATTAAGTAAATCAGTTGTAACTTAAAAACTATTGCATTTACAGTATTTTGCTTAAATATGTTGTTCACCTACTTTTGGGTCAGCTATAACATAGTAAAATTTCAGACATGTAGCTCATGGCATAGCTGAGTAATAGCTATTTTTAGGTTATCACTGTTGAGTAAATCAGTTGTAACTTGAAAACTATTGCATTTAGAGTATTTTGTTTCAATATGTTATTCACCTATTTTGGGGTCAGCTATAACATAGTAAAATTTCAGACCTGTAGCTCATGGCTTAGCTGAGTAATAGCTACTTTGAGGTTATCACTATTGACTAAATCACTTATAACTTGAAAACTATTGCATTTACAGAAATTTGTGTAAATACGTTATTCAGCTACTTTTGGATCAGCTATAACATAGTGAAATTACAGACCTGTAGCTCATGGCACAACTGAGCAATAGCTATTTTCAGGTACTGTATGTTGAGTAAATCAGTTGTAACTTGAAAAATATTGCATTTGGAATATTTTGTTAAAATATGTTGTTCACCTACTTTTGGGTCAGCTATAACATAGTGAAATTACAGATCTATAGCTCATGGCATAGCTGAGCAGTAGCTATTTTCAGGTTCTCACTATTGAGTAAATCAGTTGTAACTTGAAAACTATTGCATTTACAGTATTTTGCTTAAATATGTTGTTCACCTACTTTTGGGTCAGCTATAACAGTGTTCGCTCTCGTCAAAAATGAATGCGAGACAGACTGTCTCCCTTCATTTGAAAAGGCGAGACAACTGTGAAAAAATGTGAGACATGTTTTGCGTCAAGATATTTTGAAATATTTAGTTTATTTAAATAATAAGAAATAGATGCTAAACTAAAAGTTCAAATAAATAAACTATTTAATGCTGTTTTTATTGGTCTTTTATTTTTTTTTTAAATTTCACTTCTAAACCACATCTTAATGGCTGGGTGCTACTGGTTTTTTATTTATTTTTTATATTATTATTTTACTGTTATCTGGATTCATCAAATAAATAAATAAATTGCATTTCTTCTCTTTTCTTTGAAGAAATATATATTTTGTCTCTTCCGATAAAAGACGAATTTCTTTGGTCAGTAGTTGTTTCGACTGTTTCGCCTGTGACACAATATGCAGAAGACGAGTTAAAAATTAGACATAAAGCACGGAAATCTCGTGAGAATACCTGAATTCTCGCGTGAATTACTGTTAGCTGGATGTATCAAATAAAATAAACTCACTTTCATGTCTTTCTCACCTATTTCTATGAGGAAATATGTACGTCGTCGCTTCCGATAATAGACGAATTTCTTTGGTCAGTAGTTGTTTCGACTGTTTCGCCTGTGACACTACAGAAGAAGACGAGTTTAAAAATCGACAAAAAGCAAGAAAATCTCGCGAGAATACCCGAATTCTCACGTGAATTACTGTTAGCTGGATATATAAAATAAAATAAACTGCTTTTCATGCTTTTCTCACCCATTTCTATGAGGAAACATGTACGTCGTCGCTTCCGATAATAAACAAATTTCTTCAGTTAGTTTTGAGTGTTTCGCCTGGTAGCGACAGCACAGACGCGCTGGTGAGTTGGTTTTGCGACAACTCGCCCCAGAGTGTGTACAAACTCGCGAAATCGCGCTCGAGAGCGAACACTGCTATAATATAGTAAATTATAGTAATAGCTATAATTTCAGACATGTGGCTCATTGCATAGCTGAGTAATAGCTACTTTGAGGTTATCACTGTTGAGTAAATCAGTTGTAACTTGAAAACTATTACATTTAGAGTATTTTGTTTAAATATGTTATTCACATAATTTTTGGTCAGTTATATCATAGTGACATTGCAGGCCTCTATGTCATGGCATAGCTGAGCAATAGCTACTTTCAGGTTCTCACTATTGAGTAAATCATTGTATCCACTGGATAGCCACAGTGTGTAGAGAGATTTCACCATTACCACTCTAATGAAAAAACTATTATAGCTAGCCTTCTCAAGTTTGCAAAATATATTAATAACCATAAAATGTTGCCTGGGAATATTTTTGGCCTCATTTTGAAAAACAAGATGGCCGCCAGGGACGTTTATTCAACTTTAAACAAGGACTTTTGTTGGCCCTCTAGAGCAAAGGGTATTATAGGTAGAGATCTCAAATTCGCAGGATATGTTCCTCATTATAAAATCTTGACTGGGAATATTTTTGGCCTGATTTTGAAAAACAAGATGGCCGCCACAGGCGTTTTTTTGTCAGTCATGAAAAGTGCTTATATCTCCCTTATTGTTGGTCCTAGAGGTTTGGGATGGTAAACCAACCTGTAGGAAATCATGGGCTGGGAATCTTTTGGTGTGGTTGGATTTGACCTTTGACCCCTCCTTCAAGGTCAACGAGGATAGCCCAACTTAAAACTGCTTACAACTCGCTTATTATTGGTCCTAGAAGTTTGGGATGGTAAACAGACATATAGGAAATCATTTGCTGGGAATCTTTTGGTGTGGTCAGATTTGACCTTTAGACCCCTCCTTCAAGGTCAAATAAAGACAGCCAAACTTAAAAGTGCTTATAACTCGCTTATTATTGGTCCTAGAGGTTTGGGATGGTAAACCAACTTATAGGAAATCATGGGCTGGGAATGTTTTTGTGTGGTTGGATTTGACCTTGGACCCCTTCTTCAAGGTCATACGAGGATACTGCATTTGCAGTATTTCTTTAAATATGTTTTAACCTACTCTTTAACTCACTTAAACAGTTACCTTGTTACTTTACTTCATAATACCATTTGCAGGGCACAACTTTTTCGTCCTTTTCTTCTGTCAGCTTGAGAATTTCTTTTGAACATGCTGTTCAATTACCATTTACTGTACTTCTGTACAGCACTTTCCCTGATAATTATGCTTTCCTCTCATTATTACCTTCACAAATCAAAAACACTCAGTCAGCTGACACAGTGCCCGTTTATGGGCACTCTCCTCTTGTTTATCAGATATGTGCACCTACTTTTTGATGTTCTGTGTCATTGCAAATTTTTAGAGCTATAGCTCCACAGCTAACTGAGTAATAGTTGCATTGCTATTTTGCAAATGAGTAAATTGTTTGTAAAAGTTACTCTAAAAGTATAAAGTTTTGAGATTTTTTATCAAATATGTTGCTCATCTACTTTTTAATGTTATGTGTCATGATGAATTGTTAGAGCTGTAGCTATAATGCTGAGTAATAGCTACTTTGACATTTTGCCACTGAGTAAGTCACTTTTAAGTTACTGAGTATTCAGTTTAGAGGTTTGCTTTAAAATATGTTATCCTTAGGGTACTAAGTACTACTCCTCTAGCACTTCTGAAACATTTATACTTTTCCGATTTTCGGCCGTTATCTTAAATTATTGCAGAAATGGAAAATGTCTTTTATCTCAAAAACCATAAGAGATAGAGTGATTCCGGGCAAATCTAGGACCCCCATGTACTAAGTACTACTCCTCTAACACCTCTGAAAAATTTTATTTTTTCAGATTTTTGCCCACCATCTTGAATTTTTGTGGAAATGGAAAATGTCTTTTACCTCAAAAACCATAAGAGATAGAACAATTTTAGGCAAGTTTTGGACCTGTGTTTGTTGTAATTGTTAGTGGTTAAAAATGAGGTGAACCTTGAGGAAAAAACCCAAAAAAAACCAGCATATGGAAAAAGTAAAGGCTATTGAGCCTTTTTTCTGGCAGAACTTAAATCTTCAAAGAAACATGTTATCTTTCTTCAGTTTCTAAATGTATACATTATATCTCCAACTAAACAGAACTTCGTTATGAACCAGTAGTGTCATAAATAATCTACTTTGAAAAAATACAATATGTCGGCCTTTTACTCCACTTTGTTATATTTATTTTTTCTAATGCTATTTATGGGTCTTGTACAATATATTTATTAAAATTAACCACATTTTCATTCTCATGGGTTGTTTGTATATTGTTTCCCGCCATTTTTTGGCAGCCATCTTGAAATTCTGTGTAAAATGCATTATCTTGGAAACGGTGCGATAGAAGAATTTCAACAATATTTTTGAACCCCACTATACACGTAGCGTCATTTGCCACTTATTGTCAGAAATTGTTTTCCCACAATTTTCGTGGCCATCTTAAATTCTTGCATAAACCGCAAAAATGTATTTGTCTCGCAAAGAAGGATGAGATAGAGCGAGTTCAACGAAATTTTTGACCCCCAGAGTACAGTCATCTGACACTTTGTTCCTAATATTGTTTTCCTGCCATTTTTGGTGGCCATCTTGATTTTCTGCATGACACAAGAAAAGCATTTATCTTGGAAACTGTGAGAAAGAGCGATTTTGATGAAATCTTGCGTTTTTCCAAAAACTGTTATTCTGCCATGGTGGGGCCCATCTTGAATTACTGCGTAAATCGCATTTGTCTTGGTACAATCAGGTCGTCTACTTTTTGCCAAAAATTGCTTTCCCACCATTTTGCTGGCAGGTTGTATTTTTGCATAAATGGAAAAAACATATTCAACAGAGGAAGATAGTCATTTTGACAAAATCATAAATGCTTATTGGGACGCTTTGTTTTGCAGTGCCAAAAGAAAAAAAAAAAAAAAAAAACAATTTCTTTTCCTCTTGCGAGGCATTACTCTAATTAATGTAGAAGTTAAAATTGTGATTGAGTGGCGTGAAAACCCTACTTACTGATTTATTTTCTACATATTTTGCTCTGTAATTTTAAAACAGTGATTCTGGTGAGTCATAAGCAGTACTAGATGTAATATTTAAATGTTATCTTTCGAAAATTTCAGGTCTGTGGCTTTAATCATCTTTCCTCACAAACCCATTCGATGAACTTTTGACACTTTAAACCCTGTAGCTCTAAAACTGTCTGGTTCATTCATCTAAAATCTCATCTTGGAGTATATTAATATGTTCTTTCTTACGTGTGCCAAATATAGAGATTTACCTTGGGGCCCATAACCACCCCATCTAGAGGATGTTTTCTACATTTTTCACATATTATGCCTTGTTACTTAAAATGGCAAGTCTAACCAGACTCAAACTGTAGTAGATGTAACTTTTACATGTGATCTTTCTGGAAAAATGTGAGGTCTATGGTTTTAAGGTCACCCTAAGGTTTATAAAAATGGCCACAGGGACCAATTTTATGAAAAATGCTCACTTTAAGCCCTATAGCTTTCTCACTATGTCCTGCATCCAACTTAATCTTATCTGATAATATTTTAATATTTTCTTTGTCCATATACTCAAAATCAAGGCTTTATGTGGACTTTTAAACTGTATATGGGGTACACAAAGACCCCACCCAAATTTTGCCTTGTAAATTAAAAATGATAAGAGTAACTAGCATCAGACTGTATTAGATAAAACGTTTGCTCCGATCTCCTAAGATCTATTCACAGTATTTTTTTATCATGTTTCATATCTCTATGAATATATTACAAGACATACCATCCCTGTGAAACTTTTGTGTTAATATTTGCAAAACTACAGTAAATCATTTAGATACTTTGAAAAATGATCAATCTTATCATTGCAAAAAGATTGACCAAAATAAAAAAATAATGAAATGATTTAAAATAATTGTGAATCACAAAAATGGGTGCTATAAAATATACCCAATGAATGCCTGTGGCATGAGAGATGGCGTATCTGGAGATATGTTGGTATCAAGTTGGTGCAATTTTAGTTATTTGTACACTAATTGTGCTTCTGCTAATAAAATGCTGTGTAAAGGAAAAGTAGAACTGTAGTAGAATTCCAGCTTGCGTGGAAGTAAAATAGCTAAGTATTTAAGTTGACACAAGTTTCTTTCAGTGGGAGTTCAACTAAAATGAGCTCTGCTGTACAGTGTAGTGATGTACAATATATTGTTTTCATTTTAAGCAGCATGTGAGAATGTGAAGGCTTTCATATATACAGGAACACCAGTAAATATACAACCTTGATCTTTAATTCACGATTTTTTCGGCTATTTCAATGTGGATGTTTATGCAACCAATAACAGGTGAAGTGCTATAAGAAATCTTTTCTAATGATATAATACATATTTGGTTTTTGAGGTACTAGTGAAAAACCGGAAGTTATTGACCAAAATTATCCATGATGAGGGGCTCCATTGTGTACAAAAATATTTCCCACTGCATGTATCCCCCTATATGGGTCAAATATGGCACGCAGTGGATAACAAATGCATGTTCTTTAAGACAACATGTATTTATTACCTCTTCTATATTTCATGGTGTCCCATGCTGTTTCACCAGGCTGTGGGGTATGGGCATCCTAGATGCTATTTTTTAAGTCCTCTAGGTAGCTTAATACCCTGACATTACAGGTTTGAAAAGTATCACTATATATTACACCTTACCTTTCTCCAAAGGGATGTCGGCCCAGTATTGTGAACCAATGCTTCATTCCAGTGACAGAGTCTTTAACACGCATTGCATGATTCTTAGGCTAGATGCAAACTGCTTCAAACTCGTCAAGCAACATCGTTCTCTAGCTCTGTCATGTTTGTACATTCAATAATTCCACTTGAGTAGCCATGTCATCTGAAGCATCTTGTCTTTTATAAATGTTAAGAGACATATATTACCAATGTGATGGAAGTATTCTGTACCTGCTATACCAGTGTTTAAATCATGTTCAGGACTTCATTCATTTGGCAACAAGATTGGCATTGAATCCTTTTTCTCTCATATCTGTGATTATGGGGTTTAATCCAGTTTATGACATCTGGGATACACCACGAACCTGTCTGATTAACCTTCCCTAGCTGTTGCTCAATGTATGGCATCTATTTGAAGAAGTTTAGTATTATGTCCACCCCACTGGGGGGTGGACATAATTTTTTTGCTTTTTCCACCGTCTGCCATCCGTCGTCCGCCGCCCAGATGCTTGGTTTCCGCTCATTTGAAGGAAAAGTATTTATCCTATCTTTACCAAATTTGGTATGGGAGTTTATTGAGTTAATACCTTGCATGGGATTGCTTTTGGTGAAGATAGCTCTATAGCTAACTGAGTAATAGCAACTTAGCTAGTTTTGTGTACTTCTTTTGTTTCCGGGCATTTTAAGGAAAAATATTTGACATATCTTTACCAAATGTGGTATGAGCAATAGTTAGATCGATAGCTTGCTTGGGATTGCTTTTGGTGATAATAGCTGTATAACTGACTGAGTAATAGCTACTTAGCTACTTTGCCAAAAATGGCAAAACACAAAATTGGTTCTGTCTCCTTAACCATGCGAGATAGAGCGATTTCGTCGAAATTTTTGACCCACAGGATATCTGAGCAATATACTCTTGGCAATTTTCAAAAAATTTTCCCCTCCCCAAAAATGGCAGCCATTTTGAATTTTCGCCAAAAATGGCAAAACACAAATTTGCTTCTATCTCCTTAACCATGCGAGATAGAGCGATTTCGTCAAAATTTTCGACCCACAGGGTATCTAAGGAATGTATACTCTTGACAATTTTCGAAAAATTTTCCCCTTCCCACATATGGTGGCCATTTTGAATTTTAGAATTTTTGCCAAAAATGGCAAAACACAAATTTGCTTCTATCTCCTTAACCATGCGAGATAGAGCGATTTCGTCGAAATTTTCAACCCACAGGGTATCTAAGAAATGTATTCTTGGCAATTTTCAAAAAATTTTCCCCTCCCCAAAAATGGCAGCCATTTTGAATTTTCAAATTTTAACAAAAATAGCAAAACACAAATTTGTTTCTATCTCCTTAACCGTGCGAGATAGAGCGATATCGTCAAAATTTTCGATCCACAAGGTATCTAAGAAGTGTACTCTAAGACTTGGCAATTTTCAAAAAAATTTTCCTCTTCCCACATATGGCGGCCATTTTGAATTTTCGAATTTTTGCCAAAAATGGAAAAACACAAATTTGCTTATCTCCTTAACCGTGCAAAATAGAGCAATTTAGTTGACATTTTCGACCCACAGGGTATCTAACCAATGTACTCTTGGCAATTTTCAATAAATTTTCCTCTTCCCAAAATGGCGGCTATTTTGAATTTTCGAATTTTTGCCAAAAATGGCGAAACAGAAATTTGCTTCTATCTCCTTAACCGTGCAAGATAGAGCGATTTTGTCGAAATTTTCGACCCAACAAATGCAAAAAGGCATGAAGCTGAAATAATTTACATGTATACTAATAAATATTTAAGCCTCATTGATATATTTTACAAATGAAACAGGGTCTTGTAAGACTACTGTATAATTTTTGCAAAAGGTTCATCCGGTGGACATTACACATGATAATGTGTTTCTTCTATGCTATCCTGTTTCTATTCATATGTCACAGCTACTATCAACAGGACGTCCTATTTCTAGTTCTATCTTCAAATTGTTAAATCTAGTATCTTCAAATTGTTAAGACATTGGAAATGTTCCTTTTAGACCAAACAGCTAATGTGTTGTATTAAGTCCTAAATCCATAACATTTTAACATAGTCTAGCTTAATTTTAATGTGAAATAATGAGTGTTCATATTTTGAGGGCCTTTTTGAGATGGCACAAATTATAAATTGCAACTGAATGTTGCAGATAGTGTACATGAAAATGTTGTATAAATAGACATTGCTGTGACAGCTTCAGAAAAATAAATGTTCTTAAACCCACTACCGCTTGGTTTTCTCTGTGTATTTTCAGTGTACACCTATTTCGCCGCCTGTGAATATGTAACTGTTCTTACAAACATCACCTTTCATGGCCACATGACTTACTTTGATTTACGGAATTATGACGTGCAGTTGGTTCCATCAAGGAGGTCACATTTACTGGCGGACAATTTCACAGACTCTGAGATAAAAATAAGCATAGACTAAAGTTGAGAATGGTTAGGCAGTGCTATCCAAATGCAATTATAACATGCAGTTAAAAGACACTATGTTCAAATGTTTGGGGGATGTAGTGCTATAGAGTTGACCTCACCTTTCATGATATTTTGATATTGTAATGCCATTCAATTCACAATGTTGAGACTGCTATGTAAAAATTCATGTTTTAGCAAATATTGTACCAAGCGAATAGCCTGGTTTAAGGCTTAGATTTGTATGATATCTTTTTGTCAAATATGTATAGAACTATTTGGTAGTCATATTAGCACTCCTCCATGTGAGAAAACACCAGCATTGGGCATATCTCTGTTCTGGCATTATGGTGCTGTATAAGCCAGATTATTATGTAAACTGAAACTTTATATTATGTAAACTGACAGTTTTCCTTAATAACAAAGAAACTTGAGCCTTTAGCAAGGCTTCCCAATGAGAACATATATATGTTGAACTTTTCTCTTATATTTCAAGCCTTTTTAAAATCTGGATATGTATTTTGTCAAAGAACTTTTAACTTTCATATGTCTGGTTCGTTCTGTTATGAACATTAGCTTATTATAAGTTATTATTCTGGTAGTTGTAAATATTGCAGGACACCAAAGCAATGTCTTTGATTGTTACCCCACAGTCTCTGAGGGTTTTGTTTTACCCTTGTCATCCAGCTGGGAACACATAAGGGCAGTTGGGCTGTGTGAAAAGTTTTTTCCTGTAGTCTTTTATTTCACATTTTTTAAACACCCACAGCAAGGAGGTGACCCAGTATTATATTCATATTTTTATTGCGTTAATACATCCTATCCAATGGACAATAGCTTATCCGGTCGGCGCGGACCGGCCCGCCAAACGTCAGAAAAAGACGTCCTGTGTCTCCACCGGCTAGGCCGGTCCAGTACTGTGCACTCGCCAGATGGCTTGTCGTACTTCCTTCCTGTCTAGACAGAGTGACGTCATAGCATCTTTTTCGTTTGGCGCGTGGCTGTGCACAAGGAAAAATTTACTCTGCCAGATATTCTGTTTTTCACATCGGACATTTTATTCTAGTGATATTTTTATCATATTTTATATATTCTGCATAAACAACATGGCTTCTCCTGGCCAGCGTAGAGGGAAGTGTGGGCACGCCATGGCCCTTTTTGACACTCACACACACTGCGCTCGTTGCAGAGAAAAGGGTAAGGGCCAAGATTTTTGTGTCGAGAATCCGAATTCTGCTGATAAGTGCCCTATTTGCATTACCTTCACCAGTGATCAACGTCTTCAGCTTGCAACACCTGCCTATAAAATTAAAAAAGAAAAGCGTGAAGCTAAGGCAGCTGATTCTACACCTTCTAAAGAGACTGAAGAATTTGTGGATCCGGCCAGTGTGGCCGTTATTGGGGCTATTGATAGTCAAGGCACTGTTAAGACTGCTGCTTCCGCCCCACCACCAGAGAAAAAGCTTAAGAAGGAATGCAAGAAAGACCCTAAGAAGGTAAAATCTCCCTCTGCCACTGCTTCTTCCAGCCAACCGACCCCTGATGAACGTTTCAATGAACTAGACAACAAATGGTCGGAACGTTTTAGTCGCTTAGAAGCCCTCATTTTTGCCAAGAGTTTCGAACCTACCTTCACTGCAGATGTTAAAGTGGCTCTGACCCACTCACCTCCACAGACTCAGAATGTATCTGAACCATTCATCAGACCTTCAACTTCTTCGCTTCCTGGTTCAGGCTCCTCTGCTGAAAAGCATCAGCCGGCCAGTAAAGCAATTACCAGCTCTCAGACATCTTCAATTCAGTTTACTGGTTCGGGCTTCTCTGCTAATAAGCATCAGCCGGCCAGTCAAACTAAGAGCAGCCGACCGACTTCAGCGGTTAAGTTTCCTGGACAGGGCTCCTCTGCTCCCCCGCATCAGCCTGCCAGTAAAACTAAATCTCACCGACCTAGCACTATGGATTGTGGTACCGACCCTCAGGACACTCACCGACCACTTGCTACCGACCGGTCACTGTCCTCTGATCCTACTGACACCGGTTCACCGGCATTACATCAAACCAGAAGGGATAGCATATCTAGCCTGTCATCAGGGGCTGATAGTTTGTCGGACCAACCCCCTCTGGACTTATACGCAGAGGAAGAAGGTGAACTTTCTGAAGACCCGGATCAACCGGTTGCCGACCAGGATCAACCAGTGTCGGAGGAACAAAACTACAGAGACACTATGCAAGGCATACGTTCTTTTATGGGCTGGTCCAACATCCCGGAACTGGATAATACCACCAATACCTCCGACGATAACCCTTTTGCAGGGCCCAAGACTGCTCACCCAAGCAAGGTGTCGGTAAAAATGCCGACTGAAGATTGGTTGTGCCGCAAACTAGCCAAGTTAAACCTTACCCTAGTGGAGGGCTACCCTACCCGCGGATCTGAACCAGGTGGTCTACCCAAAGATGTTTTCCTCAGACCGGCCAGATCTCAAGCTAAATGGTACAGGCTCCACACGGACACTACAGCTAACCCGTCTCAAGTCTCACACTGGTCTACCGACTCCTCAAATTTAAACAGCAGTTATGGCCGCATAGCAAAGTATACGGGACTGTCTTCTACCCCACCAGCTTCCCGTAGGATTTCACAAGAGACCTTACGTCGGTGGGAGAGATCAGCTAGGGAGGCATCCGTTATATGCAACCAAACGGCGAGCTTTAACAGGTGCCTGTTCAAGGTACAACAACAGATGAAAGACCAACTTAAAATTGTAAAGTCAGAAAATAAAGGCAAGGGCTCCACCAATTTGACTGCAGCAGCTGATGAACTGAATTACCTAATGGATTTCAATTCCAGTATATCCCAGGCAGCAGCAAAAGCCATGGAACATTTGTCAGACTTCGTCTTCGTGTCCATGGGAAATCTCACTCTTGTACGCAGGGATGCCTACCTCAGCCATCTTAGAACCGGAATCAAACCAGACACCTTAACAGCCTTAAGGTCGGCACCTCTCCATATTGCCACCCTATTTCCTGAATCCGTGGTTAAGAGGGCCGAAGAAGACATAGCCCAGTTTGAGTCCAAGGGACACTCAACCTCTTCTCATAACAAGGGTCGGTACCACCCGTCTGAACGGCAGGACAGGAAATCAAGCTTAAAGGTCGGATTCAAGGTCGGATAAACCAGCATGGAAGACGATCGGCAAGAGAAACTTCAAGAGAGGCAGAGGTCGTGCTTCCACCTACTCATCCCGACCAGCCAAGGGCCAGCAGTCTTATAAATGACAATCACTCTGTAACACAAGCCAATGTAAGACTGCTGGCCGGGAGCTCACAGACACTAGAAACTTTAAATGCAAAGCATCCTGTTGTTTTTCATGTTTCTTCTGCGCCCGGGCACTCACAAAAGAAAGAGCTAAGTCCCGGGCAGGCAGAATGTTATCCAAAGAGTTGCTCATTAAAATCTGTGAAAAGTGTTTCTTGTGTCACTCAGTTGTCTTGTGTTCATCATGCCATAAATGTACAAAATGCTGCCTTAAATCTTCCTGTAGGGGCAAGGCTTCAAAACTTTTGGACAGTTTGGTCACAAATGGGTGCCGGGCCCAAGGTACTTCAAATCCTAAAACAGGGCTACACCCTCCCCTTCCAGAACCGACCCAAGCTCTCAAGGTTTCCCACAGTCATAAGCCGCTATGCCAATCTTCACAGGAACAGCTACCTGTTAGAAGCATTGCAACAGCTTATAGACAAAAATGCTGTGGAACGGGTTCACAGCCAAACATCTCTAGGGTTTTTCAACCGACTATTCTTAGTTCCCAAACCCAACAACAAATGGAGGCCCATCTTAGACCTAAGCAAACTGAATCTCTTTCTCAAGACCGAGAAATTCAGGATGGAAACACCGGAAACCATCAGAACATCCCTCCGGCAAGGGGAGTGGGTAACCTCAGTAGATTTCAAGGATGCCTACTTCCACATACCTATACAGGAACAGTCCAGGAAATATCTCAGATTCCATGTTCAAGGTCAGACATACCAATTCAAGGCTCTTCCCTTTGGTCTTTCCACAGCTCCCATGGAGTTCACAGTAATAGCCAAGGAGGTGAAGTTGATGGCCGGTCACAAGGGTATAAGAATCCACCAGTACCTAGACGATTGGTTGGTAAGGGCCAAATCCCACCCAATTTGCTTGCAAAACACACAAACCCTAGTCAGAATATGTCAGAAGCTAGGTTGGCTAGTGAATTCAGAAAAGTCGGAACTGGAGCCAAAACAAGTCTTCAACTTTGTAGGTTACCAGTTTGACCTCAGATCCGGCCGGGTCAGACCGACCCCGGACCGGTGGCAAAGCCTGCAGGACAAAATAAAATCACTACTGCTCCTACCGGCCTGTCCGGTCCGGCAGTTCATGTCCTTAATAGGCCTACTAACGGCCACAGAGAAACAAGTTCATCTAGGCCGACTACACATGAGACCCATACAGTGGAATATCAAAAACAATTGGAGGGTACCGGAATCTCTAGAGAAGATCATCCCTCTCCCCAGATCCCTGCATCCACACTTACAATGGTGGCTAAACGAAAGCAATGTGCTTCAAGGTCAACCATTACACCCCAT
The DNA here is from genome assembly GCA_964017235.1 of Sabellastarte sp. h YS-2021. Taxonomy (NCBI): domain Eukaryota; kingdom Metazoa; phylum Annelida; class Polychaeta; order Sabellida; family Sabellidae; genus Sabellastarte; species Sabellastarte sp. h YS-2021. Next base: position 15,013,923 of record OZ024927.1, read on the forward strand.
AAAGCATGCTCTGCAAATGTTTACAGACGCATCAAAAGAAGGTTGGGGCGCTCATTTAAACGAGCTCACTGCAAGGGGGTCCTGGTCAGTGCCGGAAAGCAAGCTGCACATAAATTACCTGGAACTGAAAGCAGTCCTTTTGGCTTTGAAAGAGTTCCAAGACCTCTGCACCGACAAAATAGTCCTAGTGGCCACAGACAATTAGTGGTCCTACGATTAGACGGAAAATCGATTAATCGTCTATTTAAAACTTTCGATGTAGAAAGTCGATTCTCATTTTAAGAATCGATTGTGAATCGAAAGTAAGACTTATAAACCACCTAATTTTCCCTTTTTCTACAGATGTTTAACATTTTATTTTCGTAACATTTGTTTACATTATCTGCCATGTTTCTTTCACTGGTATCTACTTCCTGTTGATTACAACTAAAACTCAAAATTTCTGTAGGTATTTAGAAGATCTTTTAATACAATAAACTAAGTTCAACCTAAATTAAATTTAACTTTCACTGCTTCACACACAACATGTATACTCCCTATAAATGGGGAATAATAACCTTGGCCATAAATCAAGTGGAGAGAGATCACACTACTGTAATACTTCAGCAGTCTGCCATGAATATTTTTGACAAATTTTGTTGAACAAGAAAACTAAAATGTTTACTACATTGCCATACTTAGAATTTTACAGTATCTAAGAAATTATAACTATATGAAATGAATAGGTCATGAAGATCTGCTTAAAAAACGAAATTCATGGAATATTGTTTTCAGGATAAGAGTCAGATTTTCCAGACCCCATCCAATACACATAAACTTGAGTGACAATGCTGAAATACATGTTCACTTGTGCCAAACTGTTTCATATAACCTAGTATATATTACAAAACATCAATATTGACCAGAAACAATAAAAGTCACTCTTCCATTTGATTAATGAAAGTAGCATGTCTTTGAAAAGTGTCCTGAGTTAAAAATGGAAGGAAATTTCCATGAACACATGTCTATGTATTGTTTAGTTTCCAAAGAAGCATTTTATTCAGGATAATTTTCAGAAGCTGCTTGGCAGTCACTGTTCTTGACATATGATAATGATAAGCAGATATTCTATTCTTCTTTGTTGCATATATACAAAGTGTCCTGAGTTCACAACACAGGTGTACCACATGGTGATGTTGAATAAAAGGGGTTGAAATAGACTTGCACCAAGTCTTTGTATTTCTCATCCCACTAAATCTGACATAGATGAAAACATTATACATCCACTTAAGGAGGGAAAAATCCTTCTCTATGCTGAAACAGTACTTTTGTCAGCCCCACATTCTAGTATAAAGTCATACAGTCCTCATATAATACCTTAGAAAAAAGGACTTGAAGAAAGTCTAGGGTTGAAATATGGTTTATTTTAAGCATGATTGGTTGCTAATCTGCTGATGTTACATTCAAACACTGTAAATGATTTAGCTGATGAAAAGGGAGAATGAAAATAAATATTATTTTGTAACTGTTAAGGCCATCTTAATAGATTATTATATTATTGCTGATACACATACTTGTTGACTCTTCAACCTACTGGTTTCCTAACATACCCCCTTCCCTACCCCAAAATGTAAACAAATAACCTAGATTTTTTTCACCACTGACCTATCGGAAGACTACTGTTATTATATTTGGTAAAAAAGAATATTCTGTCTTTCTTACAAAGCAAGCAGAAAAACGATTATAATCGATAATCGATTGCTCAGAGTTACCGATTAATCGATTCTGATTTTTTAGACCGATTCCTAACACTACAGACAATAATAGCTACTTTGTCAATTTTTAATGATAACCACAATGAGTAAATGCCTTATATCTTCAAAAGTATTGCAGCTACACAATTTCTCTCAAAGAAGTTGTTCATCTACTTTTTAAGTCATTCATCAATACTAAGTATTGCAGATAGCCAATTTTTCTCAAATAACTCATTCACCTACTTTTGGGAGAGCTTTCACTTGGTGAAGTTTCAGACCCATAGCTAATTACTCACCTACTCAAAATGAGTAAATGCGAATTATCTCTAAAACTATTCCAGATAGCCAATTTTTCTCAAATAACTCATTCACCTACTTTTGGGAGAGCTTTCACTTGATGAAGTTTCAGACCCATAGCTAATTACTCACCTACTGAAAATGAGTAAATGCGAATTATCTGTAAAAGTATTGCAGATAGCCAATTTTTCTCAAATAACTTATTCACCTACTTTTGAGAGAGCTTTCACTTGGTGAAGTTTCAGACCCATAGCTAATTACTCACCTACTCAAAATGAGTAAATGCGAATTATCTCTAAAAGTATTGCAGATAGCCAATTTTTCTCAAATAACTCATTCACCTACTTTTGGGAGGGCTTTCACTTGGTGAAGTTTCCGACCCATAGCTAATTACTCACCTACTCAAAATGAGTAAATACGAATTATCTCTAAAAGTATTGCAGATAGCCAATTTTTCTCAAATAACTCATTCACCTACTTTTGGGAGAGCTTTCACTTCGTGAAGTTTCAGACCCGTAGATAATTACTCACCTCAAAATGAGTAAATGTGAATTATCTCTTAAAAGTATTGTACTTAGCCAATTTTTCTCAAATAACTCATTCACCTACTTTTTGAGAGCTTTCACTTGAAGTTTCAGACCCATAGCTAATTACTCACCTACTCAAAATGAGTAAATGCGAATTATCTGTAAAAGTATTGCAGATAGCCAAATTTTCTCAAATAACTCCTTCATCTACTTTTGGGAGAGCTTTCACATGGTGAAGTTTCAGACCCATAGATAATTACTCACCTACTCAAAATGAGTAAATGCAAATTATAGCCAATTTTTCTCAAATAACTCCTTCATCTACTTTTGGGAGAGTTTTCACATGGTGAAGTTTCAGACCCATAGATAATTACTCACCTACTCAAAATGAGTAAATGCGAATTATCGCTAAAAGTATTGCAGATAGCCAATTTTTCTCAAATAACTCGTTCACCTACTTTTGGAAGAGCTTTAACATGGTGAAGTTTCAGACCCATAGCTAATTACGCAGCTACTGAAAATGAGTAAATGCGAATTATCTCTAAAAGTATTGCAGATAGCCAATTTTTCTCAAATAACTCATTCAGCTACTTTTGGGAGAACTTTCACTTGGTGAAGTTTCACACCCATAGCTAATTACCTACTCAAAATGAGTAAATGCGAATTATCGCTAAAAGTATTGCAGATAGCCAATTTTTCTCAAATAACTCATTCACCTACTTTTGTGAGAACTTTCACATTGTGAAGTTTCACACCCATAGCTAATTACTCACCTACTCAAAATGAGTAAATGCGAATTATCGCTAAAAGTATTGCAGATAGCCAATTTTTCCCAAATAACTCATTCACCTACTTTTGGGAGAGCTTTCACTTGGTGAAGTTTCAGACCCATAGCTAATTACTCACCTACTCAAAATGAATAAATGCGAATTATCTCAAAAAGTATTGCAGATAGCCAATATTTTGTCAAATAACTCATTCATCTACTTTTGAGAGAGCTTTCACATGGTGAAGTTTCAGACCCGTAGGTAATTACTCACCTACTCAAAATGAGTAAATGTGAATTATCTCTTAAAAATATTGTACTTAGCCAATTTTTCTCAAATAACTCATTCACCTACTTTTGGAAGAGCTTTCACATGGTGAAGTTTCAGACCCATAGCTAATTACTCAGCTACTGAAAATGAGTAAATGCGAATTATCTCTAAAAGTATTGCAGATGGCCAATTTTTCTCAAATAACTCATTCAGCTACTTTTGGGAGAACTTTCACTTGGTGAAGTTTCAGACCCATAGCTAATTACCTACTCAAAATGAGTAAATGCGAATTATCACTAAAAGTATTGCAGATAGCCAATTTTTCTCAAATAACTCATTCACCTACTTTTGGGAGAGCTTTCACTTGGTGAAGTTTCAGACCCATAGCTAATTACTCACCTACTCAAAATGAGTAAATGCGAATTATCTCTAAAAGTATTGCAGATAGCCAATTTTTTCTCAAATAACTCATTCATCTAGTTTTGAGAGAGCTTTCACATGGTGAAGTTTCAGACCCGTAGGTAATTACTCACCTACTCAAAATGAGTAAATGTGAATTATCTCTTAAAAGTATTGTACTTAGCCAATTTTTCTCAAATAACTCATTCACCTACTTTTTTGAGAGCTTTCACTTGATGAAGTTTCAGACCCATAGCTAATTACTCACCTACTCAAAATGAGTAAATGCGAATTATCTGTAAAAGTATTGCAGATAGCCAAATTTTCTGAAATAACTCCTTCATCTACTTTTGGGAGAGCTTTCACATGGTGAAGTTTCAGACCCATAGATAATTACTCACCTACTCAAAATGAGTAAATGAGAATTATCGCTAAAAGTATTGCAGATAGCCAATTTTTCTCAAATAACTCGTTCACCTACTTTTGGAAGAGCTTTCACATGGTGAAGTTTCAGACCCATAGCTAATTACTCAGCTACTGAAAATGAGTAAATGCGAATTATCTCTAAAAGTATTGCAGATGGCCAATTTTTCTCAAATAACTCATTCAGCTACTTTTGGGAGAACTTTCACTTGGTGAAGTTTCACACCCATAGCTAATTACCTACTGAAAATGAGTAAATGCGAATTATCGCTAAAAGTATTGCAGATAGCCAATTTTTCTCAAATAACTTATTCACCTACTTTTGGGAGAGCTTTCACTTGGTGAAGTTTCAGACCCATAGCTAATTACTCACCTACTCAAAATGAGTAAATGCGAATTATCTCTAAAAGTATTGCAGATAGCCAATTTTTCTCAAATAACTCATTCACCTACTTTTGGGAGAGCTTTCACTTGGTGAAGTTTCAGACCCGTAGATAATTACTCACCTCAAAATGAGTAAATGCGAATTATCTCTTAAAAGTATTGTACTTAGCCAATTTTTCTCAAATAACTCATTCACCTACTTTTTTGAGAGCTTTCACTTGATGAAGTTTCAGACCCATAGCTAATTACTCACCTACTCAAAATGAGTAAATGCGAATTATCTGTAAAAGTATTGCAGATAGCCAAATTTTCTCAAATAACTCCTTCATCTACTTTTGGGAGAGCTTTCACATGGTGAAGTTTCAGACCCATAGATAATTACTCACCTACTCAAAATGAGTGAATGAGAATTATCGCTAAAAGTATTGCAGATAGCCAATTTTTCTCAAATAACTCGTTCACCTACTTTTGGAAGAGCTTTCACATGGTGAAGTTTCAGACCCATAGCTAATTACGCAGCTACTGAAAATGAGTAAATGCGAATTATCTCTAAAAGTATTGCAGATAGCCAATTTTTCTCAAATAACTCATTCAGCTACTTTTGGGAGAACTTTCACATGGTGAAGTTTCAGACCCGTAGGTAATTACTCACCTACTCAAAATGAGTAAATGTGAATTATCTCTTAAAAGTATTGTACTTAGCCAATTTTTCTCAAATAACTCATTCACCTACTTTTGGGAGACCTTTCACATGGTGAAGTTTCAGACCCATAGCTAATTACTCACCTACTGAAAATGAGTAAATGCGAATTATCGCTAAAAGTATTGCAGATAGCCAATTTTTCTCAAATAACTTATTCACCTACTTTTGGGAGAGCTTTCACTTGGTGAAGTTTCAGACCCATAGCTAATTACTCACCTACTCAAAATGAGTAAATGCGAATTATCTCTAAAAGTATTGCAGATAGCCAATTTTTCTCAAATAACTCATTCACCTACTTTTGGGAGGGCTTTCACTTGGTGAAGTTTCCGACCCATAGCTAATTACTCACCTACTCAAAATGAGTAAATACGAATTATCTCTAAAAGTATTGCAGATAGCCAATTTTTCTCAAATAACTCATTCACCTACTTTTGGGAGAGCTTTCACTTCGTGAAGTTTCAGACCCGTAGATAATTACTCACCTCAAAATGTGAATTATCTCTTAAAAGTATTGTACTTAGCCAATTTTTCTAAAATAACTCATTCACCTACTTTTTTGAGAGCTTTCACTTGAAGTTTCAGACCCATAGCTAATTACTCACCTACTCAAAATGAGTAAATGCGAATTATCTGTAAAAGTATTGCAGATAGCCAAATTTTCTCAAATAACTCCTTCATCTACTTTTGGGAGAGCTTTCACATGGTGAAGTTTCAGACCCATAGATAATTACTCACCTCAAAATGAGTAAATGTGAATTATCTCTTAAAAGTATTGTACTTAGCCAATTTTACTCAAGTAACTCATTCACCTACTTTTTTGAGAGCTTTCACTTGATGAAGTTTCAGACCCATAGCTAATTACTCACCTACTCAAAATGAGTAAATGCGAATTATAGCCAATTTTTCTCAAATAACTCCTTCATCTACTTTTGGGAGAGCTTTCACATGGTGAAGTTTCAGACCCATAGATAATTACTCACCTACTCAAAATGAGTAAATGCGAATTATCGCTAAAAGTATTGCAGATAGCCAATTTTTCTCAAATAACTCGTTCACCTACTTTTGGAAGAGCTTTCACATGGTGAAGTTTCAGACCCGTAGGTAATTACTCACCTACTCAAAATGAGTAAATGTGAATTATCTCTTAAACGTATTGTACTTAGCCAATTTTTCTCAAATAACTCATTCACCTACTTTTGGGAGAGCTTTCACTTGGTGAAGTTTCAGACCCGTAGATAATTACTCACCTCAAAATGAGTAAATGCGAATTATCTGTAAAAGTATTGCAGATAGCCAAATTTTCTCAAATAACTCCTTCATCTACTTTTGGGAGAGCTTTCACATGGTGAAGTTTCAGACCCATAGATAATTACTCACCTACTCAAAATGAGTAAATGTGAATTATCTCTTAAAAGTATTGTACTTAGCCAATTTTTCTCAAATAACTCATTCACCTACTTTTTTGAGAGCTTTCACATGGTGAAGTTTCAGACCCATAGATAATTACTCACCTACTCAAAATGAGTAAATGCGAATTATCGCTAAAAGTATTGCAGATAGCCAATTTTTCTCAAATAACTCGTTCACCTACTTTTGGAAGAGCTTTCACATGGTGAAGTTTCAGACCCATAGCTAATTACGCAGCTACTGAAAATGAGTAAATGCGAATTATCTCTAAAAGTATTGCAGATAGCCAATTTTTCTCAAATAACTCATTCAGCTACTTTTGGGAGAACTTTCACATGGTGAAGTTTCAGACCCGTAGGTAATTATTCACCTACTCAAAATGAGTAAATGTGAATTATCTCTTAAAAGTATTGTACTTAGCCAATTTTTCTCAAATAACTCATTCACCTACTTTTGGGAGAGCTTTCACTTGGTGAAGTTTCAGACCCGTAGATAATTACTCACCTCAAAATGAGTAAATGCGAATTATCTCTTAAAAGTATTGTACTTAGCCAATTTTTCTCAAATAACTCATTCACCTACTTTTTTGAGAGCTTTCACTTGATGAAGTTTCAGACCCATAGCTAATTACTCACCTACTCAAAATGAGTAAATGCGAATTATCTGTAAAAGTATTGCAGATAGCCAAATTTTCTCAAATAACTCCTTCATCTACTTTTGGGAGAGCTTTCACATGGTGAAGTTTCAGACCCATAGATAATTACTCACCTACTCAAAATGAGTAAATGAGAATTATCGCTAAAAGTATTGCAGATAGCCAATTTTTCTCAAATAACTCGTTCACCTACATTTGGAAGTGCTTTCACATGGTGAAGTTTCAGACCCATAGCTAATTACTCAGCTACTGAAAATGAGTAAATGCGAATTATCTCTAAAAGTATTGCAGATGGCCAATTTTTCTCAAATAACTCATTCAGCTACTTTTGGGAGAACTTTCACTTGGTGAAGTTTCACACCCATAGCTAATTACCTACTCAAAATGAGTAAATGCGAATTATCACTAAAAGTATTGCAGATAGCCAATTTTTCTCAAATAACTCATTCACCTACTTTTGGGAGAGCTTTCACTTGGTGAAGTTTCAGACCCATAGCTAATTACTCACCTACTCAAAATGAGTAAATGCGAATTATCTCTAAAAGTATTGCAGATAGCCAATTTTTTCTCAAATAACTCATTCATCTAGTTTTGAGAGAGCTTTCACATGGTGAAGTTTCAGACCCGTAGGTAATTACTCACCTACTCAAAATGAGTAAATGTGAATTATCTCTTAAAAGTATTGTACTTAGCCAATTTTTCTCAAATAACTCATTCACCTACTTTTTTGAGAGCTTTCACTTGATGAAGTTTCAGACCCATAGCTAATTACTCACCTACTCAAAATGAGTAAATGCGAATTATCTGTAAAAGTATTGCAGATAGCCAAATTTTCTGAAATAACTCCTTCATCTACTTTTGGGAGAGCTTTCACATGGTGAAGTTTCAGACCCATAGATAATTACTCACCTACTCAAAATGAGTAAATGAGAATTATCGCTAAAAGTATTGCAGATAGCCAATTTTTCTCAAATAACTCGTTCACCTACTTTTGGAAGAGCTTTCACATGGTGAAGTTTCAGACCCATAGCTAATTACTCAGCTACTGAAAATGAGTAAATGCGAATTATCTCTAAAAGTATTGCAGATGGCCAATTTTTCTCAAATAACTCATTCAGCTACTTTTGGGAGAACTTTCACTTGGTGAAGTTTCACACCCATAGCTAATTACCTACTGAAAATGAGTAAATGCGAATTATCGCTAAAAGTATTGCAGATAGCCAATTTTTCTCAAATAACTTATTCACCTACTTTTGGGAGAGCTTTCACTTGGTGAAGTTTCAGACCCATAGCTAATTACTCACCTACTCAAAATGAGTAAATGCGAATTATCTCTAAAAGTATTGCAGATAGCCAATTTTTCTCAAATAACTCATTCACCTACTTTTGGGAGAGCTTTCACTTGGTGAAGTTTCAGACCCGTAGATAATTACTCACCTCAAAATGAGTAAATGCGAATTATCTCTTAAAAGTATTGTACTTAGCCAATTTTTCTCAAATAACTCATTCACCTACTTTTTTGAGAGCTTTCACTTGATGAAGTTTCAGACCCATAGCTAATTACTCACCTACTCAAAATGAGTAAATGCGAATTATCTGTAAAAGTATTGCAGATAGCCAAATTTTCTCAAATAACTCCTTCATCTACTTTTGGGAGAGCTTTCACATGGTGAAGTTTCAGACCCATAGATAATTACTCACCTACTCAAAATGAGTGAATGAGAATTATCGCTAAAAGTATTGCAGATAGCCAATTTTTCTCAAATAACTCGTTCACCTACTTTTGGAAGAGCTTTCACATGGTGAAGTTTCAGACCCATAGCTAATTACGCAGCTACTGAAAATGAGTAAATGCGAATTATCTCTAAAAGTATTGCAGATAGCCAATTTTTCTCAAATAACTCATTCAGCTACTTTTGGGAGAACTTTCACATGGTGAAGTTTCAGACCCGTAGGTAATTACTCACCTACTCAAAATGAGTAAATGTGAATTATCTCTTAAAAGTATTGTACTTAGCCAATTTTTCTCAAATAACTCATTCACCTACTTTTGGGAGACCTTTCACATGGTGAAGTTTCAGACCCATAGCTAATTACTCACCTACTGAAAATGAGTAAATGCGAATTATCGCTAAAAGTATTGCAGATAGCCAATTTTTCTCAAATAACTTATTCACCTACTTTTGGGAGAGCTTTCACTTGGTGAAGTTTCAGACCCATAGCTAATTACTCACCTACTCAAAATGAGTAAATGCGAATTATCTCTAAAAGTATTGCAGATAGCCAATTTTTCTCAAATAACTCATTCACCTACTTTTGGGAGGGCTTTCACTTGGTGAAGTTTCCGACCCATAGCTAATTACTCACCTACTCAAAATGAGTAAATACGAATTATCTCTAAAAGTATTGCAGATAGCCAATTTTTCTCAAATAACTCATTCACCTACTTTTGGGAGGGCTTTCACTTCGTGAAGTTTCAGACCCGTAGATAATTACTCACCTCAAAATGTGAATTATCTCTTAAAAGTATTGTACTTAGCCAATTTTTCTAAAATAACTCATTCACCTACTTTTTTGAGAGCTTTCACTTGAAGTTTCAGACCCATAGCTAATTACTCACCTACTCAAAATGAGTAAATGCGAATTATCTGTAAAAGTATTGCAGATAGCCAAATTTTCTCAAATAACTCCTTCATCTACTTTTGGGAGAGCTTTCACATGGTGAAGTTTCAGACCCATAGATAATTACTCACCTCAAAATGAGTAAATGTGAATTATCTCTTAAAAGTATTGTACTTAGCCAATTTTACTCAAGTAACTCATTCACCTACTTTTTTGAGAGCTTTCACTTGATGAAGTTTCAGACCCATAGCTAATTACTCACCTACTCAAAATGAGTAAATGCGAATTATAGCCAATTTTTCTCAAATAACTCCTTCATCTACTTTTGGGAGAGCTTTCACATGGTGAAGTTTCAGACCCATAGATAATTACTCACCTACTCAAAATGAGTAAATGCGAATTATCGCTAAAAGTATTGCAGATAGCCAATTTTTCTCAAATAACTCGTTCACCTACTTTTGGAAGAGCTTTCACATGGTGAAGTTTCAGACCCGTAGGTAATTACTCACCTACTCAAAATGAGTAAATGTGAATTATCTCTTAAACGTATTGTACTTAGCCAATTTTTCTCAAATAACTCATTCACCTACTTTTGGGAGAGCTTTCACTTGGTGAAGTTTCAGACCCGTAGATAATTACTCACCTCAAAATGAGTAAATGCGAATTATCTGTAAAAGTATTGCAGATAGCCAAATTTTCTCAAATAACTCCTTCATCTACTTTTGGGAGAGCTTTCACATGGTGAAGTTTCAGACCCATAGATAATTACTCACCTACTCAAAATGAGTAAATGTGAATTATCTCTTAAAAGTATTGTACTTAGCCAATTTTTCTCAAATAACTCATTCACCTACTTTTTTGAGAGCTTTCACATGGTGAAGTTTCAGACCCATAGATAATTACTCACCTACTCAAAATGAGTAAATGCGAATTATCGCTAAAAGTATTGCAGATAGCCAATTTTTCTCAAATAACTCGTTCACCTACTTTTGGAAGAGCTTTCACATGGTGAAGTTTCAGACCCATAGCTAATTACGCAGCTACTGAAAATGAGTAAATGCGAATTATCTCTAAAAGTATTGCAGATAGCCAATTTTTCTCAAATAACTCATTCAGCTACTTTTGGGAGAACTTTCACATGGTGAAGTTTCAGACCCGTAGGTAATTATTCACCTACTCAAAATGAGTAAATGTGAATTATCTCTTAAAAGTATTGTACTTAGCCAATTTTTCTCAAATAACTCATTCACCTACTTTTGGGAGAGCTTTCACTTGGTGAAGTTTCAGACCCGTAGATAATTACTCACCTCAAAATGAGTAAATGCGAATTATCTCTTAAAAGTATTGTACTTAGCCAATTTTTCTCAAATAACTCATTCACCTACTTTTTTGAGAGCTTTCACTTGATGAAGTTTCAGACCCATAGCTAATTACTCACCTACTCAAAATGAGTAAATGCGAATTATCTGTAAAAGTATTGCAGATAGCCAAATTTTCTCAAATAACTCCTTCATCTACTTTTGGGAGAGCTTTCACATGGTGAAGTTTCAGACCCATAGATAATTACTCACCTACTCAAAATGAGTAAATGAGAATTATCGCTAAAAGTATTGCAGATAGCCAATTTTTCTCAAATAACTCGTTCACCTACATTTGGAAGTGCTTTCACATGGTGAAGTTTCAGACCCATAGCTAATTACTCAGCTACTGAAAATGAGTAAATGCGAATTATCTCTAAAAGTATTGCAGATGGCCAATTTTTCTCAAATAACTCATTCAGCTACTTTTGGGAGAACTTTCACTTGGTGAAGTTTCACACCCATAGCTAATTACCTACTCAAAATGAGTAAATGCGAATTATCACTAAAAGTATTGCAGATAGCCAATTTTTCTCAAATAACTCATTCACCTACTTTTGGGAGAGCTTTCACTTGGTGAAGTTTCAGACCCATAGCTAATTACTCACCTACTCAAAATGAGTAAATGCGAATTATCTCTAAAAGTATTGCAGATAGCCAATTTTTTCTCAAATAACTCATTCATCTAGTTTTGAGAGAGCTTTCACATGGTGAAGTTTCAGACCCGTAGGTAATTACTCACCTACTCAAAATGAGTAAATGTGAATTATCTCTTAAAAGTATTGTACTTAGCCAATTTTTCTCAAATAACTCATTCACCTACTTTTGGGAGACCTTTCACATGGTGAAGTTTCAGAACCATAGCTAATTACTCACCTACTGAAAATGAGTAAATGCGAATTATCTCTAAAAGTATTGCAGATAGCCAATTTTTCTCAAATAACTCATTCACCTACTTTTGGGAGAGCTTTCACTTGGTGAAGTTTCAGACCCGTAGATAATTACTCACCTCAAAATGAGTAAATGCGAATTATCTCTTAAAAGTATTGTACTTAGCCAATTTTTCTCAAATAACTCATTCACCTACTTTTTTGAGAGCTTTCACTTGATGAAGTTTCAGACCCATAGCTAATTACTCACCTACTCAAAATGAGTAAATGCGAATTATCTGTAAAAGTATTGCAGATAGCCAAATTTTCTGAAATAACTCCTTCATCTACTTTTGGGAGAGCTTTCACATGGTGAAGTTTCAGACCCATAGATAATTACTCACCTACTCAAAATGAGTAAATGAGAATTATCGCTAAAAGTATTGCAGATAGCCAATTTTTCTCAAATAACTCGTTCACCTACTTTTGGAAGAGCTTTCACATGGTGAAGTTTCAGACCCATAGCTAATTACTCAGCTACTGAAAATGAGTAAATGCGAATTATCTCTAAAAGTATTGCAGATGGCCAATTTTTCTCAAATAACTCATTCAGCTACTTTTGGGAGAACTTTCACTTGGTGAAGTTTCACACCCATAGCTAATTACTCACCTACTCAAAATGAGTAAATGCGAATTATCTCTAAAAGTATTGCAGATAGCCAATTTTTTCTCAAATAACTCATTCATCTAGTTTTGAGAGAGCTTTCACATGGTGAAGTTTCAGACCCGTAGGTAATTACTCACCTACTCAAAATGAGTAAATGTGAATTATCTCTTAAAAGTATTGTACTTAGCCAATTTTTCTCAAATAACTCATTCACCTACTTTTGGGAGACCTTTCACATGGTGAAGTTTCAGAACCATAGCTAATTACTCACCTACTGAAAATGAGTAAATGCGAATTATCTCTAAAAGTATTGCAGATAGCCAATTTTTCTCAAATAACTCATTCACCTACTTTTGGGAGAGCTTTCACTTGGTGAAGTTTCAGACCCGTAGATAATTACTCACCTCAAAATGAGTAAATGCGAATTATCTCTTAAAAGTATTGTACTTAGCCAATTTTTCTCAAATAACTCATTCACCTACTTTTTTGAGAGCTTTCACTTGATGACGTTTCAGACCCATAGCTAATTACTCACCTACTCAAAATGAGTAAATGCGAATTATCTGTAAAAGTATTGCAGATAGCCAAATTTTCTGAAATAACTCCTTCATGTACTTTTGGGAGAGCTTTCACATGGTGAAGTTTCAGACCCATAGATAATTACTCACCTACTCAAAATGAGTAAATGAGAATTATCGCTAAAAGTATTGCAGATAGCCAATTTTTCTCAAATAACTCGTTCACCTACTTTTGGAAGAGCTTTCACATGGTGAAGTTTCAGACCCATAGCTAATTACTCAGCTACTGAAAATGAGTAAATGCGAATTATCTCTAAAAGTATTGCAGATGGCCAATTTTTCTCAAATAACTCATTCAGCTACTTTTGGGAGAACTTTCACTTGGTGAAGTTTCACACCCATAGCTAATTACCTACTGAAAATGAGTAAATGCGAATTATCGCTAAAAGTATTGCAGATAGCCAATTTTTCTCAAATAACTTATTCACCTACTTTTGGGAGAGCTTTCACTTGGTGAAGTTTCAGACCCATAGCTAATTACTCACCTACTCAAAATGAGTAAATGCGAATTATCTCTAAAAGTATTGCAGATAGCCAATTTTTCTCAAATAACTCATTCACCTACTTTTGGGAGAGCTTTCACTTGGTGAAGTTTCAGACCCGTAGATAATTACTCACCTCAAAATGAGTAAATGCGAATTATCTCTTAAAAGTATTGTACTTAGCCAATTTTTCTCAAATAACTCATTCACCTACTTTTTTGAGAGCTTTCACTTGATGAAGTTTCAGACCCATAGCTAATTACTCACCTACTCAAAATGAGTAAATGCGAATTATCTGTAAAAGTATTGCAGATAGCCAAATTTTCTCAAATAACTCCTTCATCTACTTTTGGGAGAGCTTTCACATGGTGAAGTTTCAGACCCATAGATAATTACTCACCTACTCAAAATGAGTAAATGAGAATTATCGCTAAAAGTATTGCAGATAGCCAATTTTTCTCAAATAACTCGTTCACCTACTTTTGGAAGAGCTTTCACATGGTGAAGTTTCAGACCCATAGCTAATTACGCAGCTACTGAAAATGAGTAAATGCGAATTATCTCTAAAAGTATTGCAGATAGCCAATTTTTCTCAAATAACTCATTCAGCTACTTTTGGGAGAACTTTCACATGGTGAAGTTTCAGACCCGTAGGTAATTACTCACCTACTCAAAATGAGTAAATGTGAATTATCTCTTAAAAGTATTGTACTTAGCCAATTTTTCTCAAATAACTCATTCACCTACTTTTGGGAGACCTTTCACATGGTGAAGTTTCAGACCCATAGCTAATTACTCACCTACTGAAAATGAGTAAATGCGAATTATCGCTAAAAGTATTGCAGATAGCCAATTTTTCTCAAATAACTTATTCACCTACTTTTGGGAGAGCTTTCACTTGGTGAAGTTTCAGACCCATAGCTAATTACTCACCTACTCAAAATGAGTAAATGCGAATTATCTCTAAAAGTATTGCAGATAGCCAATTTTTCTCAAATAACTCATTCACCTACTTTTGGGAGGGCTTTCACTTGGTGAAGTTTCCGACCCATAGCTAATTACTCACCTACTCAAAATGAGTAAATACGAATTATCTCTAAAAGTATTGCAGATAGCCAATTTTTCTCAAATAACTCATTCACCTACTTTTGGGAGAGCTTTCACTTCGTGAAGTTTCAGACCCGTAGATAATTACTCACCTCAAAATGTGAATTATCTCTTAAAAGTATTGTACTTAGCCAATTTTTCTCAAATAACTCATTCACCTACTTTTTTGAGAGCTTTCACTTGAAGTTTCAGACCCATAGCTAATTACTCACCTACTCAAAATGAGTAAATGCGAATTATCTGTAAAAGTATTGCAGATAGCCAAATTTTCTCAAATAACTCCTTCATCTACTTTTGGGAGAGCTTTCACATGGTGAAGTTTCAGACCCATAGATAATTACTCACCTCAAAATGAGTAAATGCGAATTATCTCTTAAAAGTATTGTACTTAGCCAATTTTACTCAAGTAACTCATTCACCTACTTTTTTGAGAGCTTTCACTTGATGAAGTTTCAGACCCATAGCTAATTACTCACCTACTCAAAATGAGTAAATGCGAATTATAGCCAATTTTTCTCAAATAACTCCTTCATCTACTTTTGGGAGAGCTTTCACATGGTGAAGTTTCAGACCCATAGATAATTACTCACCTACTCAAAATGAGTAAATGCGAATTATCGCTAAAAGTATTGCAGATAGTCAATTTTTCTCAAATAACTCGTTCACCTACTTTTGGAAGAGCTTTCACATGGTGAAGTTTCAGACCCGTAGGTAATTACTCACCTACTCAAAATGAGTAAATGTGAATTATCTCTTAAACGTATTGTACTTAGCCAATTTTTCTCAAATAACTCATTCACCTACTTTTGGGAGAGATTTCACTTGGTGAAGTTTCAGACCCGTAGATAATTACTCACCTCAAAATGAGTAAATGCGAATTATCTGTAAAAGTATTGCAGATAGCCAAATTTTCTCAAATAACTCCTTCATCTACTTTTGGGAGAGCTTTCACATGGTGAAGTTTCAGACCCATAGATAATTACTCACCTACTCAAAATGAGTAAATGTGAATTATCTCTTAAAAGTATTGTACTTAGCCAATTTTTCTCAAATAACTCATTCACCTACTTTTTTGAGAGCTTTCACATGGTGAAGTTTCAGACCCATAGATAATTACTCACCTACTCAAAATGAGTAAATGCGAATTATCGCTAAAAGTATTGCAGATAGCCAATTTTTCTCAAATAACTCGTTCACCTACTTTTGGAAGAGCTTTCACATGGTGAAGTTTCAGACCCATAGCTAATTACGCAGCTACTGAAAATGAGTAAATGCGAATTATCTCTAAAAGTATTGCAGATAGCCAATTTTTCTCAAAAAACTCATTCAGCTACTTTTGGGAGAACTTTCACATGGTGAAGTTTCAGACCCGTAGGTAATTATTCACCTACTCAAAATGAGTAAATGTGAATTATCTCTTAAAAGTATTGTACTTAGCCAATTTTTCTCAAATAACTCATTCACCTACTTTTTTGAGAGCTTTCACTTGATGAAGTTTCAGACCCATAGCTAATTACTCACCTACTCAAAATGAGTAAATGCGAATTATCTGTAAAAGTATTGCAGATAGCCAAATTTTCTGAAATAACTCCTTCATCTACTTTTGGGAGAGCTTTCACATGGTGAAGTTTCAGACCCATAGATAATTACTCACCTACTCAAAATGAGTAAATGAGAATTATCGCTAAAAGTATTGCAGATAGCCAATTTTTCTCAAATAACTCGTTCACCTACTTTTGGAAGAGCTTTCACATGGTGAAGTTTCAGACCCATAGCTAATTACTCAGCTACTGAAAATGAGTAAATGCGAATTATCTCTAAAAGTATTGCAGATGGCCAATTTTTCTCAAATAACTCATTCAGCTACTTTTGGGAGAACTTTCACTTGGTGAAGTTTCACACCCATAGCTAATTACCTACTGAAAATGAGTAAATGCGAATTATCGCTAAAAGTATTGCAGATAGCCAATTTTTCTCAAATAACTTATTCACCTACTTTTGGGAGAGCTTTCACTTGGTGAAGTTTCAGACCCATAGCTAATTACTCACCTACTCAAAATGAGTAAATGCGAATTATCTCTAAAAGTATTGCAGATAGCCAATTTTTCTCAAATAACTCATTCACCTACTTTTGGGAGAGCTTTCACTTGGTGAAGTTTCAGACCCGTAGATAATTACTCACCTCAAAATGAGTAAATGCGAATTATCTCTTAAAAGTATTGTACTTAGCCAATTTTTCTCAAATAACTCATTCACCTACTTTTTTGAGAGCTTTCACTTGATGAAGTTTCAGACCCATAGCTAATTACTCACCTACTCAAAATGAGTAAATGCGAATTATCTATAAAAGTATTGCAGATAGCCAAATTTTCTCAAATAACTCCTTCATCTACTTTTGGGAGAGCTTTCACATGGTGAAGTTTCAGACCCATAGATAATTACTCACCTACTCAAAATGAGTAAATGAGAATTATCGCTAAAAGTATTGCAGATAGCCAATTTTTCTCAAATAACTCGTTCACCTACTTTTGGAAGAGCTTTCACATGGTGAAGTTTCAGACCCATAGCTAATTACGCAGCTACTGAAAATGAGTAAATGCGAATTATCTCTAAAAGTATTGCAGATAGCCAATTTTTCTCAAATAACTCATTCAGCTACTTTTGGGAGAACTTTCACATGGTGAAGTTTCAGACCCGTAGGTAATTACTCACCTACTCAAAATGAGTAAATGTGAATTATCTCTTAAAAGTATTGTACTTAGCCAATTTTTCTCAAATAACTCATTCACCTACTTTTGGGAGACCTTTCACATGGTGAAGTTTCAGACCCATAGCTAATTACTCACCTACTGAAAATGAGTAAATGCGAATTATCGCTAAAAGTATTGCAGATAGCCAATTTTTCTCAAATAACTTATTCACCTACTTTTGGGAGAGCTTTCACTTGGTGAAGTTTCAGACCCATAGCTAATTACTCACCTACTCAAAATGAGTAAATGCGAATTATCTCTAAAAGTATTGCAGATAGCCAATTTTTCTCAAATAACTCATTCACCTACTTTTGGGAGGGCTTTCACTTGGTGAAGTTTCCGACCCATAGCTAATTACTCACCTACTCAAAATGAGTAAATACGAATTATCTCTAAAAGTATTGCAGATAGCCAATTTTTCTCAAATAACTCATTCACCTACTTTTGGGAGAGCTTTCACTTCGTGAAGTTTCAGACCCGTAGATAATTACTCACCTCAAAATGTGAATTATCTCTTAAAAGTATTGTACTTAGCCAATTTTTCTCAAATAACTCATTCACCTACTTTTTTGAGAGCTTTCACTTGAAGTTTCAGACCCATAGCTAATTACTCACCTACTCAAAATGAGTAAATGCGAATTATCTGTAAAAGTATTGCAGATAGCCAAATTTTCTCAAATAACTCCTTCATCTACTTTTGGGAGAGCTTTCACATGGTGAAGTTTCAGACCCATAGATAATTACTCACCTCAAAATGAGTAAATGCGAATTATCTCTTAAAAGTATTGTACTTAGCCAATTTTACTCAAGTAACTCATTCACCTACTTTTTTGAGAGCTTTCACTTGATGAAGTTTCAGACCCATAGCTAATTACTCACCTACTCAAAATGAGTAAATGCGAATTATAGCCAATTTTTCTCAAATAACTCCTTCATCTACTTTTGGGAGAGCTTTCACATGGTGAAGTTTCAGACCCATAGATAATTACTCACCTACTCAAAATGAGTAAATGCGAATTATCGCTAAAAGTATTGCAGATAGCCAATTTTTCTCAAATAACTCGTTCACCTACTTTTGGAAGAGCTTTCACATGGTGAAGTTTCAGACCCGTAGGTAATTACTCACCTACTCAAAATGAGTAAATGTGAATTATCTCTTAAACGTATTGTACTTAGCCAATTTTTCTCAAATAACTCATTCACCTACTTTTGGGAGAGCTTTCACTTGGTGAAGTTTCAGACCCGTAGATAATTACTCACCTCAAAATGAGTAAATGCGAATTATCTGTAAAAGTATTGCAGATAGCCAAATTTTCTCAAATAACTCCTTCATCTACTTTTGGGAGAGCTTTCACATGGTGAAGTTTCAGACCCATAGATAATTACTCACCTACTCAAAATGAGTAAATGTGAATTATCTCTTAAAAGTATTGTACTTAGCCAATTTTTCTCAAATAACTCATTCACCTACTTTTTTGAGAGCTTTCACATGGTGAAGTTTCAGACCCATAGATAATTACTCACCTACTCAAAATGAGTAAATGCGAATTATCGCTAAAAGTATTGCAGATAGCCAATTTTTCTCAAATAACTCGTTCACCTACTTTTGGAAGAGCTTTCACATGGTGAAGTTTCAGACCCATAGCTAATTACGCAGCTACTGAAAATGAGTAAATGCGAATTATCTCTAAAAGTATTGCAGATAGCCAATTTTTCTCAAATAACTCATTCAGCTACTTTTGGGAGAACTTTCACATGGTGAAGTTTCAGACCCGTAGGTAATTATTCACCTACTCAAAATGAGTAAATGTGAATTATCTCTTAAAAGTATTGTACTTAGCCAATTTTTCTCAAATAACTCATTCACCTACTTTTGGGAGAGCTTTCACTTGGTGAAGTTTCAGACCCGTAGATAATTACTCACCTCAAAATGAGTAAATGCGAATTATCTCTTAAAAGTATTGTACTTAGCCAATTTTTCTCAAATAACTCATTCACCTACTTTTTTGAGAGCTTTCACTTGATGAAGTTTCAGACCCATAGCTAATTACTCACCTACTCAAAATGAGTAAATGCGAATTATCTGTAAAAGTATTGCAGATAGCCAAATTTTCTCAAATAACTCCTTCATCTACTTTTGGGAGAGCTTTCACATGGTGAAGTTTCAGACCCATAGATAATTACTCACCTACTCAAAATGAGTAAATGAGAATTATCGCTAAAAGTATTGCAGATAGCCAATTTTTCTCAAATAACTCGTTCACCTACATTTGGAAGTGCTTTCACATGGTGAAGTTTCAGACCCATAGCTAATTACTCAGCTACTGAAAATGAGTAAATGCGAATTATCTCTAAAAGTATTGCAGATGGCCAATTTTTCTCAAATAACTCATTCAGCTACTTTTGGGAGAACTTTCACTTGGTGAAGTTTCACACCCATAGCTAATTACCTACTCAAAATGAGTAAATGCGAATTATCACTAAAAGTATTGCAGATAGCCAATTTTTCTCAAATAACTCATTCACCTACTTTTGGGAGAGCTTTCACTTGGTGAAGTTTCAGACCCATAGCTAATTACTCACCTACTCAAAATGAGTAAATGCGAATTATCTCTAAAAGTATTGCAGATAGCCAATTTTTTCTCAAATAACTCATTCATCTAGTTTTGAGAGAGCTTTCACATGGTGAAGTTTCAGACCTGTAGGTAATTACTCACCTACTCAAAATGAGTAAATGTGAATTATCTCTTAAAAGTATTGTACTTAGCCAATTTTTCTCAAATAACTCATTCACCTACTTTTGGGAGACCTTTCACATGGTGAAGTTTCAGAACCATAGCTAATTACTCACCTACTGAAAATGAGTAAATGCGAATTATCTCTAAAAGTATTGCAGATAGCCAATTTTTCTCAAATAACTCATTCACCTACTTTTGGGAGAGCTTTCACTTGGTGAAGTTTCAGACCCGTAGATAATTACTCACCTCAAAATGAGTAAATGCGAATTATCTCTTAAAAGTATTGTACTTAGCCAATTTTTCTCAAATAACTCATTCACCTACTTTTTTGAGAGCTTTCACTTGATGAAGTTTCAGACCCATAGCTAATTACTCACCTACTCAAAATGAGTAAATGCGAATTATCTGTAAAAGTATTGCAGATAGCCAAATTTTCTCAAATAACTCCTTCATCTACTTTTGGGAGAGCTTTCACATGGTGAAGTTTCAGACCCATAGATAATTACTCACCTACTCAAAATGAGTAAATGAGAATTATCGCTAAAAGTATTGCAGATAGCCAATTTTTCTCAAATAACTCGTTCACCTACATTTGGAAGAGCTTTCACATGGTGAAGTTTCAGACCCATAGCTAATTACTCAGCTACTGAAAATGAGTAAATGCGAATTATCTCTAAAAGTATTGCAGATGGCCAATTTTTCTCAAATAACTCATTCAGCTACTTTTGGGAGAATTTTCACTTGGTGAAGTTTCACACCCATAGCTAATTACCTACTCAAAATGAGTAAATGCGAATTATCACTAAAAGTATTGCAGATAGCCAATTTTTCTCAAATAACTCATTCACCTACTTTTGGGAGAGCTTTCACTTGGTGAAGTTTCAGACCCATAGCTAATTACTCACCTACTCAAAATGAGTAAATGCGAATTATCTCTAAAAGTATTGCAGATAGCCAATTTTTTCTCAAATAACTCATTCATCTAGTTTTGAGAGAGCTTTCACATGGTGAAGTTTCAGACCCGTAGGTAATTACTCACCTACTCAAAATGAGTAAATGTGAATTATCTCTTAAAAGTATTGTACTTAGCCAATTTTTCTCAAATAACTCATTCACCTACTTTTGGGAGACCTTTCACATGGTGAAGTTTCAGAACCATAGCTAATTACTCACCTACTGAAAATGAGTAAATGCGAATTATTGCTAAAAGTATTGCAGATAGCCAATTTTTCTCAAATAACTTATTCACCTACTTTTGGGAGAGCTTTCACTGGGTGAAGTTTCAGACCCATAGCTAATTACTCACCTACTCAAAATGAGTAAATGCGAATTATCTCTAAAAGTATTGCAGATAGCCAATTTTTCTCAAATAACTCATTCACCTACTTTTGGGAGAGCTTTCACTTGGTGAAGTTTCAGACCCGTAGATAATTACTCACCTCAAAATGAGTAAATGCGAATTATCTCTTAAAAGTATTGTACTTAGCCAATTTTTCTCAAATAACTCATTCACCTACTTTTTTGAGAGCTTTCACTTGATGAAGTTTCAGACCCATAGCTAATTACTCACCTACTCAAAATGAGTAAATGCGAATTATCTGTAAAAGTATTGCAGACAGCCAAATTTTCTCAAATAACTCCTTCATCTACTTTTGCGAGAGCTTTCACATGGTGAAGTTTCAGACCCATAGATAATTACTCACCTACTCAAAATGAGTAAATGAGAATTATCGCTAAAAGTATTGCAGATAGCCAATTTTTCTCAAATAACTCGTTCACCTACTTTTGGAAGAGCTTTCACATGGTGAAGTTTCAGACCCATAGCTAATTACGCAGCTACTGAAAATGAGTAAATGCGAATTATCTCTAAAAGTATTGCAGATAGCCAATTTTTCTCAAATAACTCATTCAGCTACTTTTGGGAGAACTTTCACATGGTGAAGTTTCAGACCCGTAGGTAATTACTCACCTACTCAAAATGAGTAAATGTGAATTATCTCTTAAAAGTATTGTACTTAGCCAATTTTTCTCAAATAACTCATTCACCTACTTTTGGGAGACCTTTCACATGGTGAAGTTTCAGACCCATAGCTAATTACTCACCTACTGAAAATGAGTAAATCCGAATTATCGCTAAAAGTATTGCAGATAGCCAATTTTTCTCAAATAACTTATTCACCTACTTTTGAGAGAGCTTTCACTTGGTGAAGTTTCAGACCCATAGCTAATTACTCACCTACTCAAAATGAGTAAATGCGAATTATCTCTAAAAGTATTGCAGATAGCCAATTTTTCTCAAATAACTCATTCACCTACTTTTGGGAGGGCTTTCACTTGGTGAAGTTTCCGACCCATAGCTAATTACTCACCTACTCAAAATGAGTAAATACGAATTATCTCTAAAAGTATTGCAGATAGCCAATTTTTCTCAAATAACTCATTCACCTACTTTTGGGAGAGCTTTCACTTCGTGAAGTTTCAGACCCGTAGATAATTACTCACCTCAAAATGAGTAAATGTGAATTATCTCTTAAAAGTATTGTACTTAGCCAATTTTTCTCAAATAACTCATTCACCTACTTTTTTGAGAGCTTTCACTTGAAGTTTCAGACCCATAGCTAATTACTCACCTACTCAAAATGAGTAAATGCGAATTATCTGTAAAAGTATTGCAGATAGCCAAATTTTCTCAAATAACTCCTTCATCTACTTTTGGGAGAGCTTTCACATGGTGAAGTTTCAGACCCATAGATAATTACTCACCTACTCAAAATGAGTAAATGCGAATTATAGCCAATTTTTCTCAAATAACTCCTTCATCTACTTTTGGGAGAGTTTTCACATGGTGAAGTTTCAGACCCATAGATAATTACTCACCTACTCAAAATGAGTAAATGCGAATTATCGCTAAAAGTATTGCAGATAGCCAATTTTTCTCACATAACTCGTTCACCTACTTTTGGAAGAGCTTTCACATGGTGAAGTTTCAGACCCATAGCTAATTAGGCAGCTACTGAAAATGAGTAAATGCGAATTATCTCTAAAAGTATTGCAGATAGCCAATTTTTCTCAAATAACTCATTCAGCTACTTTTGGGAGAACTTTCACTTGGTGAAGTTTCACACCCATAGCTAATTACCTACTCAAAATGAGTAAATGCGAATTATCGCTAAAAGTATTGCAGATAGCCAATTTTTCTCAAATAACTCATTCACCTACTTTTGTGAGAACTTTCACATTGTGAAGTTTCACACCCATAGCTAATTACTCACCTACTCAAAATGAGTAAATGCGAATTATCGCTAAAAGTATTGCAGATAGCCAATTTTTCCCAAATAACTCATTCACCTACTTTTGGGAGAGCTTTCACTTGGTGAAGTTTCAGACCCATAGCTAATTACTCACCTACTCAAAATGAATAAATGCAAATTATCTCAAAAAGTATTGCAGATAGCCAATATTTTGTCAAATAACTCATTCATCTACTTTTGAGAGAGCTTTCACATGGTGAAGTTTCAGACCCGTAGGTAATTACTCACCTACTCAAAATGAGTAAATGTGAATTATCTCTTAAAAATATTGTACTTAGCCAATTTTTCTCAAATAACTCATTCACCTACTTTTGGAAGAGCTTTCACATGGTGAAGTTTCAGACCCATAGCTAATTACTCAGCTACTGAAAATGAGTAAATGCGAATTATCTCTAAAAGTATTGCAGATGGCCAATTTTTCTCAAATAACTCATTCAGCTACTTTTGGGAGAACTTTCACTTGGTGAAGTTTCACACCCATAGCTAATTACCTACTCAAAATGAGTAAATGCGAATTATCACTAAAAGTATTGCAGATAGCCAATTTTTCTCAAATAACTCATTCACCTACTTTTGGGAGAGCTTTCACTTGGTGAAGTTTCAGACCCATAGCTAATTACTCACCTACTCAAAATGAGTAAATGCGAATTATCTCTAAAAGTATTGCAGATAGCCAATTTTTTCTCAAATAACTCATTCATCTAGTTTTGAGAGAGCTTTCACATGGTGAAGTTTCAGACCCGTAGGTAATTACTCACCTACTCAAAATGAGTAAATGTGAATTATCTCTTAAAAGTATTGTACTTAGCCAATTTTTCTCAAATAACTCATTCACCTACTTTTTTGAGAGCTTTCACTTGATGAAGTTTCAGACCCATAGCTAATTACTCACCTACTCAAAATGAGTAAATGCGAATTATCTGTAAAAGTATTGCAGATAGCCAAATTTTCTGAAATAACTCCTTCATCTACTTTTGGGAGAGCTTTCACATGGTGAAGTTTCAGACCCATAGATAATTACTCACCTACTCAAAATGAGTAAATGAGAATTATCGCTAAAAGTATTGCAGATAGCCAATTTTTCTCAAATAACTCGTTCACCTACTTTTGGAAGAGCTTTCACATGGTGAAGTTTCAGACCCATAGCTAATTACTCAGCTACTGAAAATGAGTAAATGCGAATTATCTCTAAAAGTATTGCAGATGGCCAATTTTTCTCAAATAACTTATTCACCTACTTTTGGGAGAGCTTTCACTTGGTGAAGTTTCAGACCCATAGCTAATTACTCACCTACTCAAAATGAGTAAATGCGAATTATCTCTAAAAGTATTGCAGATAGCCAATTTTTCTCAAATAACTCATTCACCTACTTTTGGGAGGGCTTTCACTTGGTGAAGTTTCCGACCCATAGCTAATTACTCACCTACTCAAAATGAGTAAATACGAATTATCTCTAAAAGTATTGCAGATAGCCAATTTTTCTCAAATAACTCATTCACCTACTTTTGGGAGAGCTTTCACTTCGTGAAGTTTCAGACCCGTAGATAATTACTCACCTCAAAATGTGAATTATCTCTTAAAAGTATTGTACTTAGCCAATTTTTCTCAAATAACTCATTCACCTACTTTTTTGAGAGCTTTCACTTGAAGTTTCAGACCCATAGCTAATTACTCACCTACTCAAAATGAGTAAATGCGAATTATCTGTAAAAGTATTGCAGATAGCCAAATTTTCTCAAATAACTCCTTCATCTACTTTTGGGAGAGCTTTCACATGGTGAAGTTTCAGACCCATAGATAATTACTCACCTCAAAATGAGTAAATGCGAATTATCTCTTAAAAGTATTGTACTTAGCCAATTTTACTCAAGTAACTCATTCACCTACTTTTTTGAGAGCTTTCACTTGATGAAGTTTCAGACCCATAGCTAATTACTCACCTACTCAAAATGAGTAAATGCGAATTATAGCCAATTTTTCTCAAATAACTCCTTCATCTACTTTTGGGAGAGCTTTCACATGGTGAAGTTTCAGACCCATAGATAATTACTCACCTACTCAAAATGAGTAAATGCGAATTATCGCTAAAAGTATTGCAGATAGCCAATTTTTCTCAAATAACTCGTTCACCTACTTTTGGAAGAGCTTTCACATGGTGAAGTTTCAGACCCGTAGGTAATTACTCACCTACTCAAAATGAGTAAATGTGAATTATCTCTTAAACGTATTGTACTTAGCCAATTTTTCTCAAATAACTCATTCACCTACTTTTGGGAGAGCTTTCACTTGGTGAAGTTTCAGACCCGTAGATAATTACTCACCTCAAAATGAGTAAATGCGAATTATCTGTAAAAGTATTGCAGATAGCCAAATTTTCTCAAATAACTCCTTCATCTACTTTTGGGAGAGCTTTCACATGGTGAAGTTTCAGACCCATAGATAATTACTCACCTACTCAAAATGAGTAAATGTGAATTATCTCTTAAAAGTATTGTACTTAGCCAATTTTTCTCAAATAACTCATTCACCTACTTTTTTGAGAGCTTTCACATGGTGAAGTTTCAGACCCATAGATAATTACTCACCTACTCAAAATGAGTAAATGCAAATTATCGCTAAAAGTATTGCAGATAGCCAATTTTTCTCAAATAACTCGTTCACCTACTTTTGGAAGAGCTTTCACATGGTGAAGTTTCAGACCCATAGCTAATTACGCAGCTACTGAAAATGAGTAAATGCGAATTATCTCTAAAAGTATTGCAGATAGCCAATTTTTCTCAAATAACTCATTCAGCTACTTTTGGGAGAACTTTCACATGGTGAAGTTTCAGACCCGTAGGTAATTATTCACCTACTCAAAATGAGTAAATGTGAATTATCTCTTAAAAGTATTGTACTTAGCCAATTTTTCTCAAATAACTCATTCACCTACTTTTTTGAGAGCTTTCACTTGATGAAGTTTCAGACCCATAGCTAATTACTCACCTACTCAAAATGAGTAAATGCGAATTATCTGTAAAAGTATTGCAGATAGCCAAATTTTCTGAAATAACTCCTTCATCTACTTTTGGGAGAGCTTTCACATGGTGAAGTTTCAGACCCATAGATAATTACTCACCTACTCAAAATGAGTAAATGAGAATTATCGCTAAAAGTATTGCAGATAGCCAATTTTTCTCAAATAACTCGTTCACCTACTTTTGGAAGAGCTTTCACATGGTGAAGTTTCAGACCCATAGCTAATTACTCAGCTACTGAAAATGAGTAAATGCGAATTATCTCTAAAAGTATTGCAGATGGCCAATTTTTCTCAAATAACTCATTCAGCTACTTTTGGGAGAACTTTCACTTGGTGAAGTTTCACACCCATAGCTAATTACCTACTGAAAATGAGTAAATGCGAATTATCGCTAAAAGTATTGCAGATAGCCAATTTTTCTCAAATAACTTATTCACCTACTTTTGGGAGAGCTTTCACTTGGTGAAGTTTCAGACCCATAGCTAATTACTCACCTACTCAAAATGAGTAAATGCGAATTATCTCTAAAAGTATTGCAGATAGCCAATTTTTCTCAAATAACTCATTCACCTACTTTTGGGAGAGCTTTCACTTGGTGAAGTTTCAGACCCGTAGATAATTACTCACCTCAAAATGAGTAAATGCGAATTATCTCTTAAAAGTATTGTACTTAGCCAATTTTTCTCAAATAACTCATTCACCTACTTTTTTGAGAGCTTTCACTTGATGAAGTTTCAGACCCATAGCTAATTACTCACCTACTCAAAATGAGTAAATGCGAATTATCTGTAAAAGTATTGCAGATAGCCAAATTTTCTCAAATAACTCCTTCATCTACTTTTGGGAGAGCTTTCACATGGTGAAGTTTCAGACCCATAGATAATTACTCACCTACTCAAAATGAGTAAATGAGAATTATCGCTAAAAGTATTGCAGATAGCCAATTTTTCTCAAATAACTCGTTCACCTACTTTTGGAAGAGCTTTCACATGGTGAAGTTTCAGACCCATAGCTAATTACGCAGCTACTGAAAATGAGTAAATGCGAATTATCTCTAAAAGTATTGCAGATAGCCAATTTTTCTCAAATAACTCATTCAGCTACTTTTGGGAGAACTTTCACATGGTGAAGTTTCAGACCCGTAGGTAATTACTCACCTACTCAAAATGAGTAAATGTGAATTATCTCTTAAAAGTATTGTACTTAGCCAATTTTTCTCAAATAACTCATTCACCTACTTTTGGGAGACCTTTCACATGGTGAAGTTTCAGACCCATAGCTAATTACTCACCTACTGAAAATGAGTAAATGCGAATTATCGCTAAAAGTATTGCAGATAGCCAATTTTTCTCAAATAACTTATTCACCTACTTTTGGGAGAGCTTTCACTTGGTGAAGTTTCAGACCCATAGCTAATTACTCACCTACTCAAAATGAGTAAATGCGAATTATCTCTAAAAGTATTGCAGATAGCCAATTTTTCTCAAATAACTCATTCACCTACTTTTGGGAGGGCTTTCACTTGGTGAAGTTTCCGACCCATAGCTAATTACTCACCTACTCAAAATGAGTAAATACGAATTATCTCTAAAAGTATTGCAGATAGCCAATTTTTCTCAAATAACTCATTCACCTACTTTTGGGAGAGCTTTCACTTCGTGAAGTTTCAGACCCGTAGATAATTACTCACCTCAAAATGTGAATTATCTCTTAAAAGTATTGTACTTAGCCAATTTTTCTCAAATAACTCATTCACCTACTTTTTTGAGAGCTTTCACTTGAAGTTTCAGACCCATAGCTAATTACTCACCTACTCAAAATGAGTAAATGCGAATTATCTGTAAAAGTATTGCAGATAGCCAAATTTTCTCAAATAACTCCTTCATCTACTTTTGGGAGAGCTTTCACATGGTGAAGTTTCAGACCCATAGATAATTACTCACCTCAAAATGAGTAAATGCGAATTATCTCTTAAAAGTATTGTACTTAGCCAATTTTACTCAAGTAACTCATTCACCTACTTTTTTGAGAGCTTTCACTTGATGAAGTTTCAGACCCATAGCTAAATACTCACCTACTCAAAATGAGTAAATGCGAATTATAGCCAATTTTTCTCAAATAACTCCTTCATCTACTTTTGGGAGAGCTTTCACATGGTGAAGTTTCAGACCCATAGATAATTACTCACCTACTCAAAATGAGTAAATGCGAATTATCGCTAAAAGTATTGCAGATAGCCAATTTTTCTCAAATAACTCGTTCACCTACTTTTGGAAGAGCTTTCACATGGTGAAGTTTCAGACCCGTAGGTAATTACTCACCTACTCAAAATGAGTAAATGTGAATTATCTCTTAAACGTATTGTACTTAGCCAATTTTTCTCAAATAACTCATTCACCTACTTTTGGGAGAGCTTTCACTTGGTGAAGTTTCAGACCCGTAGATAATTACTCACCTCAAAATGAGTAAATGCGAATTATCTGTAAAAGTATTGCAGATAGCCAAATTTTCTCAAATAACTCCTTCATCTACTTTTGGGAGAGCTTTCACATGGTGAAGTTTCAGACCCATAGATAATTACTCACCTACTCAAAATGAGTAAATGTGAATTATCTCTTAAAAGTATTGTACTTAGCCAATTTTTCTCAAATAACTCATTCACCTACTTTTTTGAGAGCTTTCACATGGTGAAGTTTCAGACCCATAGATAATTACTCACCTACTCAAAATGAGTAAATGCGAATTATCGCTAAAAGTATTGCAGATAGCCAATTTTTCTCAAATAACTCGTTCACCTACTTTTGGAAGAGCTTTCACATGGTGAAGTTTCAGACCCATAGCTAATTACGCAGCTACTGAAAATGAGTAAATGCGAATTATCTCTAAAAGTATTGCAGATAGCCAATTTTTCT
Source organism: Sabellastarte sp. h YS-2021 (assembly GCA_964017235.1). Taxonomy (NCBI): domain Eukaryota; kingdom Metazoa; phylum Annelida; class Polychaeta; order Sabellida; family Sabellidae; genus Sabellastarte; species Sabellastarte sp. h YS-2021. The sequence continues at coordinate 15,043,902 of OZ024927.1, forward strand.
CAAATAACTCATTCAGCTACTTTTGGGAGAACTTTCACATGGTGAAGTTTCAGACCCGTAGGTAATTATTCACCTACTCAAAATGAGTAAATGTGAATTATCTCTTAAAAGTATTGTACTTAGCCAATTTTTCTCAAATAACTCATTCACCTACTTTTGGGAGAGCTTTCACTTGGTGAAGTTTCAGACCCGTAGATAATTACTCACCTCAAAATGAGTAAATGCGAATTATCTCTTAAAAGTATTGTACTTAGCCAATTTTTCTCAAATAACTCATTCACCTACTTTTTTGAGAGCTTTCACTTGATGAAGTTTCAGACCCATAGCTAATTACTCACCTACTCAAAATGAGTAAATGCGAATTATCTGTAAAAGTATTGCAGATAGCCAAATTTTCTCAAATAACTCCTTCATCTACTTTTGGGAGAGCTTTCACATGGTGAAGTTTCAGACCCATAGATAATTACTCACCTACTCAAAATGAGTAAATGAGAATTATCGCTAAAAGTATTGCAGATAGCCAATTTTTCTCAAATAACTCGTTCACCTACATTTGGAAGTGCTTTCACATGGTGAAGTTTCAGACCCATAGCTAATTACTCAGCTACTGAAAATGAGTAAATGCGAATTATCTCTAAAAGTATTGCAGATGGCCAATTTTTCTCAAATAACTCATTCAGCTACTTTTGGGAGAACTTTCACTTGGTGAAGTTTCACACCCATAGCTAATTACCTACTCAAAATGAGTAAATGCGAATTATCACTAAAAGTATTGCAGATAGCCAATTTTTCTCAAATAACTCATTCACCTACTTTTGGGAGAGCTTTCACTTGGTGAAGTTTCAGACCCATAGCTAATTACTCACCTACTCAAAATGAGTAAATGCGAATTATCTCTAAAAGTATTGCAGATAGCCAATTTTTTCTCAAATAACTCATTCATCTAGTTTTGAGAGAGCTTTCACATGGTGAAGTTTCAGACCCGTAGGTAATTACTCACCTACTCAAAATGAGTAAATGTGAATTATCTCTTAAAAGTATTGTACTTAGCCAATTTTTCTCAAATAACTCATTCACCTACTTTTGGGAGACCTTTCACATGGTGAAGTTTCAGAACCATAGCTAATTACTCACCTACTGAAAATGAGTAAATGCGAATTATCTCTAAAAGTATTGCAGATAGCCAATTTTTCTCAAATAACTCATTCACCTACTTTTGGGAGAGCTTTCACTTGGTGAAGTTTCAGACCCGTAGATAATTACTCACCTCAAAATGAGTAAATGCGAATTATCTCTTAAAAGTATTGTACTTAGCCAATTTTTCTCAAATAACTCATTCACCTACTTTTTTGAGAGCTTTCACTTGATGAAGTTTCAGACCCATAGCTAATTACTCACCTACTCAAAATGAGTAAATGCGAATTATCTGTAAAAGTATTGCAGATAGCCAAATTTTCTCAAATAACTCCTTCATCTACTTTTGGGAGAGCTTTCACATGGTGAAGTTTCAGACCCATAGATAATTACTCACCTACTCAAAATGAGTAAATGAGAATTATCGCTAAAAGTATTGCAGATAGCCAATTTTTCTCAAATAACTCGTTCACCTACATTTGGAAGAGCTTTCACATGGTGAAGTTTCAGACCCATAGCTAATTACTCAGCTACTGAAAATGAGTAAATGCGAATTATCTCTAAAAGTATTGCAGATGGCCAATTTTTCTCAAATAACTCATTCAGCTACTTTTGGGAGAATTTTCACTTGGTGAAGTTTCACACCCATAGCTAATTACCTACTCAAAATGAGTAAATGCGAATTATCACTAAAAGTATTGCAGATAGCCAATTTTTCTCAAATAACTCATTCACCTACTTTTGGGAGAGCTTTCACTTGGTGAAGTTTCAGACCCATAGCTAATTACTCACCTACTCAAAATGAGTAAATGCGAATTATCTCTAAAAGTATTGCAGATAGCCAATTTTTTCTCAAATAACTCATTCATCTAGTTTTGAGAGAGCTTTCACATGGTGAAGTTTCAGACCCGTAGGTAATTACTCACCTACTCAAAATGAGTAAATGTGAATTATCTCTTAAAAGTATTGTACTTAGCCAATTTTTCTCAAATAACTCATTCACCTACTTTTGGGAGACCTTTCACATGGTGAAGTTTCAGAACCATAGCTAATTACTCACCTACTGAAAATGAGTAAATGCGAATTATTGCTAAAAGTATTGCAGATAGCCAATTTTTCTCAAATAACTTATTCACCTACTTTTGGGAGAGCTTTCACTGGGTGAAGTTTCAGACCCATAGCTAATTACTCACCTACTCAAAATGAGTAAATGCGAATTATCTCTAAAAGTATTGCAGATAGCCAATTTTTCTCAAATAACTCATTCACCTACTTTTGGGAGAGCTTTCACTTGGTGAAGTTTCAGACCCGTAGATAATTACTCACCTCAAAATGAGTAAATGCGAATTATCTCTTAAAAGTATTGTACTTAGCCAATTTTTCTCAAATAACTCATTCACCTACTTTTTTGAGAGCTTTCACTTGATGAAGTTTCAGACCCATAGCTAATTACTCACCTACTCAAAATGAGTAAATGCGAATTATCTGTAAAAGTATTGCAGACAGCCAAATTTTCTCAAATAACTCCTTCATCTACTTTTGCGAGAGCTTTCACATGGTGAAGTTTCAGACCCATAGATAATTACTCACCTACTCAAAATGAGTAAATGAGAATTATCGCTAAAAGTATTGCAGATAGCCAATTTTTCTCAAATAACTCGTTCACCTACTTTTGGAAGAGCTTTCACATGGTGAAGTTTCAGACCCATAGCTAATTACGCAGCTACTGAAAATGAGTAAATGCGAATTATCTCTAAAAGTATTGCAGATAGCCAATTTTTCTCAAATAACTCATTCAGCTACTTTTGGGAGAACTTTCACATGGTGAAGTTTCAGACCCGTAGGTAATTACTCACCTACTCAAAATGAGTAAATGTGAATTATCTCTTAAAAGTATTGTACTTAGCCAATTTTTCTCAAATAACTCATTCACCTACTTTTGGGAGACCTTTCACATGGTGAAGTTTCAGACCCATAGCTAATTACTCACCTACTGAAAATGAGTAAATGCGAATTATCGCTAAAAGTATTGCAGATAGCCAATTTTTCTCAAATAACTTATTCACCTACTTTTGAGAGAGCTTTCACTTGGTGAAGTTTCAGACCCATAGCTAATTACTCACCTACTCAAAATGAGTAAATGCGAATTATCTCTAAAAGTATTGCAGATAGCCAATTTTTCTCAAATAACTCATTCACCTACTTTTGGGAGGGCTTTCACTTGGTGAAGTTTCCGACCCATAGCTAATTACTCACCTACTCAAAATGAGTAAATACGAATTATCTCTAAAAGTATTGCAGATAGCCAATTTTTCTCAAATAACTCATTCACCTACTTTTGGGAGAGCTTTCACTTCGTGAAGTTTCAGACCCGTAGATAATTACTCACCTCAAAATGAGTAAATGTGAATTATCTCTTAAAAGTATTGTACTTAGCCAATTTTTCTCAAATAACTCATTCACCTACTTTTTTGAGAGCTTTCACTTGAAGTTTCAGACCCATAGCTAATTACTCACCTACTCAAAATGAGTAAATGCGAATTATCTGTAAAAGTATTGCAGATAGCCAAATTTTCTCAAATAACTCCTTCATCTACTTTTGGGAGAGCTTTCACATGGTGAAGTTTCAGACCCATAGATAATTACTCACCTACTCAAAATGAGTAAATGCGAATTATCTCTAAAAGTATTGCAGATAGCCAATTTTTTCTCAAATAACTCATTCATCTAGTTTTGAGAGAGCTTTCACATGGTGAAGTTTCAGACCCGTAGGTAATTACTCACCTACTCAAAATGAGTAAATGTGAATTATCTCTTAAAAGTATTGTACTTAGCCAATTTTTCTCAAATAACTCATTCACCTACTTTTGGGAGACCTTTCACATGGTGAAGTTTCAGAACCATAGCTAATTACTCACCTACTGAAAATGAGTAAATGCGAATTATCTCTAAAAGTATTGCAGATAGCCAATTTTTCTCAAATAACTCATTCACCTACTTTTGGGAGAGCTTTCACTTGGTGAAGTTTCAGACCCGTAGATAATTACTCACCTCAAAATGAGTAAATGCGAATTATCTCTTAAAAGTATTGTACTTAGCCAATTTTTCTCAAATAACTCATTCACCTACTTTTTTGAGAGCTTTCACTTGATGAAGTTTCAGACCCATAGCTAATTACTCACCTACTCAAAATGAGTAAATGCGAATTATCTGTAAAAGTATTGCAGATAGCCAAATTTTCTCAAATAACTCCTTCATCTACTTTTGGGAGAGCTTTCACATGGTGAAGTTTCAGACCCATAGATAATTACTCACCTACTCAAAATGAGTAAATGAGAATTATCGCTAAAAGTATTGCAGATAGCCAATTTTTCTCAAATAACTCGTTCACCTACATTTGGAAGAGCTTTCACATGGTGAAGTTTCAGACCCATAGCTAATTACTCAGCTACTGAAAATGAGTAAATGCGAATTATCTCTAAAAGTATTGCAGATGGCCAATTTTTCTCAAATAACTCATTCAGCTACTTTTGGGAGAATTTTCACTTGGTGAAGTTTCACACCCATAGCTAATTACCTACTCAAAATGAGTAAATGCGAATTATCACTAAAAGTATTGCAGATAGCCAATTTTTCTCAAATAACTCATTCACCTACTTTTGGGAGAGCTTTCACTTGGTGAAGTTTCAGACCCATAGCTAATTACTCACCTACTCAAAATGAGTAAATGCGAATTATCTCTAAAAGTATTGCAGATAGCCAATTTTTTCTCAAATAACTCATTCATCTAGTTTTGAGAGAGCTTTCACATGGTGAAGTTTCAGACCCGTAGGTAATTACTCACCTACTCAAAATGAGTAAATGTGAATTATCTCTTAAAAGTATTGTACTTAGCCAATTTTTCTCAAATAACTCATTCACCTACTTTTGGGAGACCTTTCACATGGTGAAGTTTCAGAACCATAGCTAATTACTCACCTACTGAAAATGAGTAAATGCGAATTATTGCTAAAAGTATTGCAGATAGCCAATTTTTCTCAAATAACTTATTCACCTACTTTTGGGAGAGCTTTCACTGGGTGAAGTTTCAGACCCATAGCTAATTACTCACCTACTCAAAATGAGTAAATGCGAATTATCTCTAAAAGTATTGCAGATAGCCAATTTTTCTCAAATAACTCATTCACCTACTTTTGGGAGAGCTTTCACTTGGTGAAGTTTCAGACCCGTAGATAATTACTCACCTCAAAATGAGTAAATGCGAATTATCTCTTAAAAGTATTGTACTTAGCCAATTTTTCTCAAATAACTCATTCACCTACTTTTTTGAGAGCTTTCACTTGATGAAGTTTCAGACCCATAGCTAATTACTCACCTACTCAAAATGAGTAAATGCGAATTATCTGTAAAAGTATTGCAGACAGCCAAATTTTCTCAAATAACTCCTTCATCTACTTTTGCGAGAGCTTTCACATGGTGAAGTTTCAGACCCATAGATAATTACTCACCTACTCAAAATGAGTAAATGAGAATTATCGCTAAAAGTATTGCAGATAGCCAATTTTTCTCAAATAACTCGTTCACCTACTTTTGGAAGAGCTTTCACATGGTGAAGTTTCAGACCCATAGCTAATTACGCAGCTACTGAAAATGAGTAAATGCGAATTATCTCTAAAAGTATTGCAGATAGCCAATTTTTCTCAAATAACTCATTCAGCTACTTTTGGGAGAACTTTCACATGGTGAAGTTTCAGACCCGTAGGTAATTACTCACCTACTCAAAATGAGTAAATGTGAATTATCTCTTAAAAGTATTGTACTTAGCCAATTTTTCTCAAATAACTCATTCACCTACTTTTGGGAGACCTTTCACATGGTGAAGTTTCAGACCCATAGCTAATTACTCACCTACTGAAAATGAGTAAATGCGAATTATCGCTAAAAGTATTGCAGATAGCCAATTTTTCTCAAATAACTTATTCACCTACTTTTGAGAGAGCTTTCACTTGGTGAAGTTTCAGACCCATAGCTAATTACTCACCTACTCAAAATGAGTAAATGCGAATTATCTCTAAAAGTATTGCAGATAGCCAATTTTTCTCAAATAACTCATTCACCTACTTTTGGGAGGGCTTTCACTTGGTGAAGTTTCCGACCCATAGCTAATTACTCACCTACTCAAAATGAGTAAATACGAATTATCTCTAAAAGTATTGCAGATAGCCAATTTTTCTCAAATAACTCATTCACCTACTTTTGGGAGAGCTTTCACTTCGTGAAGTTTCAGACCCGTAGATAATTACTCACCTCAAAATGAGTAAATGTGAATTATCTCTTAAAAGTATTGTACTTAGCCAATTTTTCTCAAATAACTCATTCACCTACTTTTTTGAGAGCTTTCACTTGAAGTTTCAGACCCATAGCTAATTACTCACCTACTCAAAATGAGTAAATGCGAATTATCTGTAAAAGTATTGCAGATAGCCAAATTTTCTCAAATAACTCCTTCATCTACTTTTGGGAGAGCTTTCACATGGTGAAGTTTCAGACCCATAGATAATTACTCACCTACTCAAAATGAGTAAATGCGAATTATAGCCAATTTTTCTCAAATAACTCCTTCATCTACTTTTGGGAGAGTTTTCACATGGTGAAGTTTCAGACCCATAGATAATTACTCACCTACTCAAAATGAGTAAATGCGAATTATCGCTAAAAGTATTGCAGATAGCCAATTTTTCTCACATAACTCGTTCACCTACTTTTGGAAGAGCTTTCACATGGTGAAGTTTCAGACCCATAGCTAATTACGCAGCTACTGAAAATGAGTAAATGCGAATTATCTCTAAAAGTATTGCAGATAGCCAATTTTTCTCAAATAACTCATTCAGCTACTTTTGGGAGAACTTTCACTTGGTGAAGTTTCACACCCATAGCTAATTACCTACTCAAAATGAGTAAATGCGAATTATCGCTAAAAGTATTGCAGATAGCCAATTTTTCTCAAATAACTCATTCACCTACTTTTGTGAGAACTTTCACATTGTGAAGTTTCACACCCATAGCTAATTACTCACCTACTCAAAATGAGTAAATGCGAATTATCGCTAAAAGTATTGCAGATAGCCAATTTTTCCCAAATAACTCATTCACCTACTTTTGGGAGAGCTTTCACTTGGTGAAGTTTCAGACCCATAGCTAATTACTCACCTACTCAAAATGAATAAATGCAAATTATCTCAAAAAGTATTGCAGATAGCCAATATTTTGTCAAATAACTCATTCATCTACTTTTGAGAGAGCTTTCACATGGTGAAGTTTCAGACCCGTAGGTAATTACTCACCTACTCAAAATGAGTAAATGTGAATTATCTCTTAAAAATATTGTACTTAGCCAATTTTTCTCAAATAACTCATTCACCTACTTTTGGAAGAGCTTTCACATGGTGAAGTTTCAGACCCATAGCTAATTACTCAGCTACTGAAAATGAGTAAATGCGAATTATCTCTAAAAGTATTGCAGATGGCCAATTTTTCTCAAATAACTCATTCAGCTACTTTTGGGAGAACTTTCACTTGGTGAAGTTTCACACCCATAGCTAATTACCTACTCAAAATGAGTAAATGCGAATTATCACTAAAAGTATTGCAGATAGCCAATTTTTCTCAAATAACTTATTCACCTACTTTTGGGAGAGCTTTCACTTGGTGAAGTTTCAGACCCATAGCTAATTACTCACCTACTCAAAATGAGTAAATGCGAATTATCTCTAAAAGTATTGCAGATAGCCAATTTTTCTCAAATAACTCATTCACCTACTTTTGGGAGGGCTTTCACTTGGTGAAGTTTCCGACCCATAGCTAATTACTCACCTACTCAAAATGAGTAAATACGAATTATCTCTAAAAGTATTGCAGATAGCCAATTTTTCTCAAATAACTCATTCACCTACTTTTGGGAGAGCTTTCACTTCGTGAAGTTTCAGACCCGTAGATAATTACTCACCTCAAAATGTGAATTATCTCTTAAAAGTATTGTACTTAGCCAATTTTTCTCAAATAACTCATTCACCTACTTTTTTGAGAGCTTTCACTTGAAGTTTCAGACCCATAGCTAATTACTCACCTACTCAAAATGAGTAAATGCGAATTATCTGTAAAAGTATTGCAGATAGCCAAATTTTCTCAAATAACTCCTTCATCTACTTTTGGGAGAGCTTTCACATGGTGAAGTTTCAGACCCATAGATAATTACTCACCTCAAAATGAGTAAATGCGAATTATCTCTTAAAAGTATTGTACTTAGCCAATTTTACTCAAGTAACTCATTCACCTACTTTTTTGAGAGCTTTCACTTGATGAAGTTTCAGACCCATAGCTAATTACTCACCTACTCAAAATGAGTAAATGCGAATTATAGCCAATTTTTCTCAAATAACTCCTTCATCTACTTTTGGGAGAGCTTTCACATGGTGAAGTTTCAGACCCATAGATAATTACTCACCTACTCAAAATGAGTAAATGCGAATTATCGCTAAAAGTATTGCAGATAGCCAATTTTTCTCAAATAACTCGTTCACCTACTTTTGGAAGAGCTTTCACATGGTGAAGTTTCAGACCCGTAGGTAATTACTCACCTACTCAAAATGAGTAAATGTGAATTATCTCTTAAACGTATTGTACTTAGCCAATTTTTCTCAAATAACTCATTCACCTACTTTTGGGAGAGCTTTCACTTGGTGAAGTTTCAGACCCGTAGATAATTACTCACCTCAAAATGAGTAAATGCGAATTATCTGTAAAAGTATTGCAGATAGCCAAATTTTCTCAAATAACTCCTTCATCTACTTTTGGGAGAGCTTTCACATGGTGAAGTTTCAGACCCATAGATAATTACTCACCTACTCAAAATGAGTAAATGTGAATTATCTCTTAAAAGTATTGTACTTAGCCAATTTTTCTCAAATAACTCATTCACCTACTTTTTTGAGAGCTTTCACATGGTGAAGTTTCAGACCCATAGATAATTACTCACCTACTCAAAATGAGTAAATGCGAATTATCGCTAAAAGTATTGCAGATAGCCAATTTTTCTCAAATAACTCGTTCACCTACTTTTGGAAGAGCTTTCACATGGTGAAGTTTCAGACCCATAGCTAATTACGCAGCTACTGAAAATGAGTAAATGCGAATTATCTCTAAAAGTATTGCAGATAGCCAATTTTTCTCAAATAACTCATTCAGCTACTTTTGGGAGAACTTTCACATGGTGAAGTTTCAGACCCGTAGGTAATTATTCACCTACTCAAAATGAGTAAATGTGAATTATCTCTTAAAAGTATTGTACTTAGCCAATTTTTCTCAAATAACTCATTCACCTACTTTTTTGAGAGCTTTCACTTGATGAAGTTTCAGACCCATAGCTAATTACTCACCTACTCAAAATGAGTAAATGCGAATTATCTGTAAAAGTATTGCAGATAGCCAAATTTTCTGAAATAACTCCTTCATCTACTTTTGGGAGAGCTTTCACATGGTGAAGTTTCAGACCCATAGATAATTACTCACCTACTCAAAATGAGTAAATGAGAATTATCGCTAAAAGTATTGCAGATAGCCAATTTTTCTCAAATAACTCGTTCACCTACTTTTGGAAGAGCTTTCACATGGTGAAGTTTCAGACCCATAGCTAATTACTCAGCTACTGAAAATGAGTAAATGCGAATTATCTCTAAAAGTATTGCAGATGGCCAATTTTTCTCAAATAACTCATTCAGCTACTTTTGGGAGAACTTTCACTTGGTGAAGTTTCACACCCATAGCTAATTACCTACTGAAAATGAGTAAATGCGAATTATCGCTAAAAGTATTGCAGATAGCCAATTTTTCTCAAATAACTTATTCACCTACTTTTGGGAGAGCTTTCACTTGGTGAAGTTTCAGACCCATAGCTAATTACTCACCTACTCAAAATGAGTAAATGCGAATTATCTCTAAAAGTATTGCAGATAGCCAATTTTTCTCAAATAACTCATTCACCTACTTTTGGGAGAGCTTTCACTTGGTGAAGTTTCAGACCCGTAGATAATTACTCACCTCAAAATGAGTAAATGCGAATTATCTCTTAAAAGTATTGTACTTAGCCAATTTTTCTCAAATAACTCATTCACCTACTTTTTTGAGAGCTTTCACTTGATGAAGTTTCAGACCCATAGCTAATTACTCACCTACTCAAAATGAGTAAATGCGAATTATCTGTAAAAGTATTGCAGATAGCCAAATTTTCTCAAATAACTCCTTCATCTACTTTTGGGAGAGCTTTCACATGGTGAAGTTTCAGACCCATAGATAATTACTCACCTACTCAAAATGAGTAAATGAGAATTATCGCTAAAAGTATTGCAGATAGCCAATTTTTCTCAAATAACTCGTTCACCTACTTTTGGAAGAGCTTTCACATGGTGAAGTTTCAGACCCATAGCTAATTACGCAGCTACTGAAAATGAGTAAATGCGAATTATCTCTAAAAGTATTGCAGATAGCCAATTTTTCTCAAATAACTCATTCAGCTACTTTTGGGAGAACTTTCACATGGTGAAGTTTCAGACCCGTAGGTAATTACTCACCTACTCAAAATGAGTAAATGTGAATTATCTCTTAAAAGTATTGTACTTAGCCAATTTTTCTCAAATAACTCATTCACCTACTTTTGGGAGACCTTTCACATGGTGAAGTTTCAGACCCATAGCTAATTACTCACCTACTGAAAATGAGTAAATGCGAATTATCGCTAAAAGTATTGCAGATAGCCAATTTTTCTCAAATAACTTATTCACCTACTTTTGGGAGAGCTTTCACTTGGTGAAGTTTCAGACCCATAGCTAATTACTCACCTACTCAAAATGAGTAAATGCGAATTATCTCTAAAAGTATTGCAGATAGCCAATTTTTCTCAAATAACTCATTCACCTACTTTTGGGAGGGCTTTCACTTGGTGAAGTTTCCGACCCATAGCTAATTACTCACCTACTCAAAATGAGTAAATACGAATTATCTCTAAAAGTATTGCAGATAGCCAATTTTTCTCAAATAACTCATTCACCTACTTTTGGGAGAGCTTTCACTTCGTGAAGTTTCAGACCCGTAGATAATTACTCACCTCAAAATGTGAATTATCTCTTAAAAGTATTGTACTTAGCCAATTTTTCTCAAATAACTCATTCACCTACTTTTTTGAGAGCTTTCACTTGAAGTTTCAGACCCATAGCTAATTACTCACCTACTCAAAATGAGTAAATGCGAATTATCTGTAAAAGTATTGCAGATAGCCAAATTTTCTCAAATAACTCCTTCATCTACTTTTGGGAGAGCTTTCACATGGTGAAGTTTCAGACCCATAGATAATTACTCACCTCAAAATGAGTAAATGCGAATTATCTCTTAAAAGTATTGTACTTAGCCAATTTTACTCAAGTAACTCATTCACCTACTTTTTTGAGAGCTTTCACTTGATGAAGTTTCAGACCCATAGCTAAATACTCACCTACTCAAAATGAGTAAATGCGAATTATAGCCAATTTTTCTCAAATAACTCCTTCATCTACTTTTGGGAGAGCTTTCACATGGTGAAGTTTCAGACCCATAGATAATTACTCACCTACTCAAAATGAGTAAATGCGAATTATCGCTAAAAGTATTGCAGATAGCCAATTTTTCTCAAATAACTCGTTCACCTACTTTTGGAAGAGCTTTCACATGGTGAAGTTTCAGACCCGTAGGTAATTACTCACCTACTCAAAATGAGTAAATGTGAATTATCTCTTAAACGTATTGTACTTAGCCAATTTTTCTCAAATAACTCATTCACCTACTTTTGGGAGAGCTTTCACTTGGTGAAGTTTCAGACCCGTAGATAATTACTCACCTCAAAATGAGTAAATGCGAATTATCTGTAAAAGTATTGCAGATAGCCAAATTTTCTCAAATAACTCCTTCATCTACTTTTGGGAGAGCTTTCACATGGTGAAGTTTCAGACCCATAGATAATTACTCACCTACTCAAAATGAGTAAATGTGAATTATCTCTTAAAAGTATTGTACTTAGCCAATTTTTCTCAAATAACTCATTCACCTACTTTTTTGAGAGCTTTCACATGGTGAAGTTTCAGACCCATAGATAATTACTCACCTACTCAAAATGAGTAAATGCGAATTATCGCTAAAAGTATTGCAGATAGCCAATTTTTCTCAAATAACTCGTTCACCTACTTTTGGAAGAGCTTTCACATGGTGAAGTTTCAGACCCATAGCTAATTACGCAGCTACTGAAAATGAGTAAATGCGAATTATCTCTAAAAGTATTGCAGATAGCCAATTTTTCTCAAATAACTCATTCAGCTACTTTTGGGAGAACTTTCACATGGTGAAGTTTCAGACCCGTAGGTAATTATTCACCTACTCAAAATGAGTAAATGTGAATTATCTCTTAAAAGTATTGTACTTAGCCAATTTTTCTCAAATAACTCATTCACCTACTTTTGGGAGAGCTTTCACTTGGTGAAGTTTCAGACCCGTAGATAATTACTCACCTCAAAATGAGTAAATGCGAATTATCTCTTAAAAGTATTGTACTTAGCCAATTTTTCTCAAATAACTCATTCACCTACTTTTTTGAGAGCTTTCACTTGATGAAGTTTCAGACCCATAGCTAATTACTCACCTACTCAAAATGAGTAAATGCGAATTATCTGTAAAAGTATTGCAGATAGCCAAATTTTCTCAAATAACTCCTTCATCTACTTTTGGGAGAGCTTTCACATGGTGAAGTTTCAGACCCATAGATAATTACTCACCTACTCAAAATGAGTAAATGAGAATTATCGCTAAAAGTATTGCAGATAGCCAATTTTTCTCAAATAACTCGTTCACCTACATTTGGAAGTGCTTTCACATGGTGAAGTTTCAGACCCATAGCTAATTACTCAGCTACTGAAAATGAGTAAATGCGAATTATCTCTAAAAGTATTGCAGATGGCCAATTTTTCTCAAATAACTCATTCAGCTACTTTTGGGAGAACTTTCACTTGGTGAAGTTTCACACCCATAGCTAATTACCTACTCAAAATGAGTAAATGCGAATTATCACTAAAAGTATTGCAGATAGCCAATTTTTCTCAAATAACTCATTCACCTACTTTTGGGAGAGCTTTCACTTGGTGAAGTTTCAGACCCATAGCTAATTACTCACCTACTCAAAATGAGTAAATGCGAATTATCTCTAAAAGTATTGCAGATAGCCAATTTTTTCTCAAATAACTCATTCATCTAGTTTTGAGAGAGCTTTCACATGGTGAAGTTTCAGACCCGTAGGTAATTACTCACCTACTCAAAATGAGTAAATGTGAATTATCTCTTAAAAGTATTGTACTTAGCCAATTTTTCTCAAATAACTCATTCACCTACTTTTGGGAGACCTTTCACATGGTGAAGTTTCAGAACCATAGCTAATTACTCACCTACTGAAAATGAGTAAATGCGAATTATCTCTAAAAGTATTGCAGATAGCCAATTTTTCTCAAATAACTCATTCACCTACTTTTGGGAGAGCTTTCACTTGGTGAAGTTTCAGACCCGTAGATAATTACTCACCTCAAAATGAGTAAATGCGAATTATCTCTTAAAAGTATTGTACTTAGCCAATTTTTCTCAAATAACTCATTCACCTACTTTTTTGAGAGCTTTCACTTGATGAAGTTTCAGACCCATAGCTAATTACTCACCTACTCAAAATGAGTAAATGCGAATTATCTGTAAAAGTATTGCAGATAGCCAAATTTTCTCAAATAACTCCTTCATCTACTTTTGGGAGAGCTTTCACATGGTGAAGTTTCAGACCCATAGATAATTACTCACCTACTCAAAATGAGTAAATGAGAATTATCGCTAAAAGTATTGCAGATAGCCAATTTTTCTCAAATAACTCGTTCACCTACATTTGGAAGAGCTTTCACATGGTGAAGTTTCAGACCCATAGCTAATTACTCAGCTACTGAAAATGAGTAAATGCGAATTATCTCTAAAAGTATTGCAGATGGCCAATTTTTCTCAAATAACTCATTCAGCTACTTTTGGGAGAATTTTCACTTGGTGAAGTTTCACACCCATAGCTAATTACCTACTCAAAATGAGTAAATGCGAATTATCACTAAAAGTATTGCAGATAGCCAATTTTTCTCAAATAACTCATTCACCTACTTTTGGGAGAGCTTTCACTTGGTGAAGTTTCAGACCCATAGCTAATTACTCACCTACTCAAAATGAGTAAATGCGAATTATCTCTAAAAGTATTGCAGATAGCCAATTTTTTCTCAAATAACTCATTCATCTAGTTTTGAGAGAGCTTTCACATGGTGAAGTTTCAGACCCGTAGGTAATTACTCACCTACTCAAAATGAGTAAATGTGAATTATCTCTTAAAAGTATTGTACTTAGCCAATTTTTCTCAAATAACTCATTCACCTACTTTTGGGAGACCTTTCACATGGTGAAGTTTCAGAACCATAGCTAATTACTCACCTACTGAAAATGAGTAAATGCGAATTATTGCTAAAAGTATTGCAGATAGCCAATTTTTCTCAAATAACTTATTCACCTACTTTTGGGAGAGCTTTCACTGGGTGAAGTTTCAGACCCATAGCTAATTACTCACCTACTCAAAATGAGTAAATGCGAATTATCTCTAAAAGTATTGCAGATAGCCAATTTTTCTCAAATAACTCATTCACCTACTTTTGGGAGAGCTTTCACTTGGTGAAGTTTCAGACCCGTAGATAATTACTCACCTCAAAATGAGTAAATGCGAATTATCTCTTAAAAGTATTGTACTTAGCCAATTTTTCTCAAATAACTCATTCACCTACTTTTTTGAGAGCTTTCACTTGATGAAGTTTCAGACCCATAGCTAATTACTCACCTACTCAAAATGAGTAAATGCGAATTATCTGTAAAAGTATTGCAGACAGCCAAATTTTCTCAAATAACTCCTTCATCTACTTTTGCGAGAGCTTTCACATGGTGAAGTTTCAGACCCATAGATAATTACTCACCTACTCAAAATGAGTAAATGAGAATTATCGCTAAAAGTATTGCAGATAGCCAATTTTTCTCAAATAACTCGTTCACCTACTTTTGGAAGAGCTTTCACATGGTGAAGTTTCAGACCCATAGCTAATTACGCAGCTACTGAAAATGAGAAAATGCGAATTATCTCTAAAAGTATTGCAGATAGCCAATTTTTCTCAAATAACTCATTCAGCTACTTTTGGGAGAACTTTCACATGGTGAAGTTTCAGACCCGTAGGTAATTACTCACCTACTCAAAATGAGTAAATGTGAATTATCTCTTAAAAGTATTGTACTTAGCCAATTTTTCTCAAATAACTCATTCACCTACTTTTGGGAGACCTTTCACATGGTGAAGTTTCAGACCCATAGCTAATTACTCACCTACTGAAAATGAGTAAATGCGAATTATCGCTAAAAGTATTGCAGATAGCCAATTTTTCTCAAATAACTTATTCACCTACTTTTGAGAGAGCTTTCACTTGGTGAAGTTTCAGACCCATAGCTAATTACTCACCTACTCAAAATGAGTAAATGCGAATTATCTCTAAAAGTATTGCAGATAGCCAATTTTTCTCAAATAACTCATTCACCTACTTTTGGGAGGGCTTTCACTTGGTGAAGTTTCCGACCCATAGCTAATTACTCACCTACTCAAAATGAGTAAATACGAATTATCTCTAAAAGTATTGCAGATAGCCAATTTTTCTCAAATAACTCATTCACCTACTTTTGGGAGAGCTTTCACTTCGTGAAGTTTCAGACCCGTAGATAATTACTCACCTCAAAATGAGTAAATGTGAATTATCTCTTAAAAGTATTGTACTTAGCCAATTTTTCTCAAATAACTCATTCACCTACTTTTTTGAGAGCTTTCACTTGAAGTTTCAGACCCATAGCTAATTACTCACCTACTCAAAATGAGTAAATGCGAATTATCTGTAAAAGTATTGCAGATAGCCAAATTTTCTCAAATAACTCCTTCATCTACTTTTGGGAGAGCTTTCACATGGTGAAGTTTCAGACCCATAGATAATTACTCACCTACTCAAAATGAGTAAATGCGAATTATCTCTAAAAGTATTGCAGATAGCCAATTTTTTCTCAAATAACTCATTCATCTAGTTTTGAGAGAGCTTTCACATGGTGAAGTTTCAGACCCGTAGGTAATTACTCACCTACTCAAAATGAGTAAATGTGAATTATCTCTTAAAAGTATTGTACTTAGCCAATTTTTCTCAAATAACTCATTCACCTACTTTTGGGAGACCTTTCACATGGTGAAGTTTCAGAACCATAGCTAATTACTCACCTACTGAAAATGAGTAAATGCGAATTATCTCTAAAAGTATTGCAGATAGCCAATTTTTCTCAAATAACTCATTCACCTACTTTTGGGAGAGCTTTCACTTGGTGAAGTTTCAGACCCGTAGATAATTACTCACCTCAAAATGAGTAAATGCGAATTATCTCTTAAAAGTATTGTACTTAGCCAATTTTTCTCAAATAACTCATTCACCTACTTTTTTGAGAGCTTTCACTTGATGAAGTTTCAGACCCATAGCTAATTACTCACCTACTCAAAATGAGTAAATGCGAATTATCTGTAAAAGTATTGCAGATAGCCAAATTTTCTCAAATAACTCCTTCATCTACTTTTGGGAGAGCTTTCACATGGTGAAGTTTCAGACCCATAGATAATTACTCACCTACTCAAAATGAGTAAATGAGAATTATCGCTAAAAGTATTGCAGATAGCCAATTTTTCTCAAATAACTCGTTCACCTACATTTGGAAGAGCTTTCACATGGTGAAGTTTCAGACCCATAGCTAATTACTCAGCTACTGAAAATGAGTAAATGCGAATTATCTCTAAAAGTATTGCAGATGGCCAATTTTTCTCAAATAACTCATTCAGCTACTTTTGGGAGAATTTTCACTTGGTGAAGTTTCACACCCATAGCTAATTACCTACTCAAAATGAGTAAATGCGAATTATCACTAAAAGTATTGCAGATAGCCAATTTTTCTCAAATAACTCATTCACCTACTTTTGGGAGAGCTTTCACTTGGTGAAGTTTCAGACCCATAGCTAATTACTCACCTACTCAAAATGAGTAAATGCGAATTATCTCTAAAAGTATTGCAGATAGCCAATTTTTTCTCAAATAACTCATTCATCTAGTTTTGAGAGAGCTTTCACATGGTGAAGTTTCAGACCCGTAGGTAATTACTCACCTACTCAAAATGAGTAAATGTGAATTATCTCTTAAAAGTATTGTACTTAGCCAATTTTTCTCAAATAACTCATTCACCTACTTTTGGGAGACCTTTCACATGGTGAAGTTTCAGAACCATAGCTAATTACTCACCTACTGAAAATGAGTAAATGCGAATTATTGCTAAAAGTATTGCAGATAGCCAATTTTTCTCAAATAACTTATTCACCTACTTTTGGGAGAGCTTTCACTGGGTGAAGTTTCAGACCCATAGCTAATTACTCACCTACTCAAAATGAGTAAATGCGAATTATCTCTAAAAGTATTGCAGATAGCCAATTTTTCTCAAATAACTCATTCACCTACTTTTGGGAGAGCTTTCACTTGGTGAAGTTTCAGACCCGTAGATAATTACTCACCTCAAAATGAGTAAATGCGAATTATCTCTTAAAAGTATTGTACTTAGCCAATTTTTCTCAAATAACTCATTCACCTACTTTTTTGAGAGCTTTCACTTGATGAAGTTTCAGACCCATAGCTAATTACTCACCTACTCAAAATGAGTAAATGCGAATTATCTGTAAAAGTATTGCAGACAGCCAAATTTTCTCAAATAACTCCTTCATCTACTTTTGCGAGAGCTTTCACATGGTGAAGTTTCAGACCCATAGATAATTACTCACCTACTCAAAATGAGTAAATGAGAATTATCGCTAAAAGTATTGCAGATAGCCAATTTTTCTCAAATAACTCGTTCACCTACTTTTGGAAGAGCTTTCACATGGTGAAGTTTCAGACCCATAGCTAATTACGCAGCTACTGAAAATGAGTAAATGCGAATTATCTCTAAAAGTATTGCAGATAGCCAATTTTTCTCAAATAACTCATTCAGCTACTTTTGGGAGAACTTTCACATGGTGAAGTTTCAGACCCGTAGGTAATTACTCACCTACTCAAAATGAGTAAATGTGAATTATCTCTTAAAAGTATTGTACTTAGCCAATTTTTCTCAAATAACTCATTCACCTACTTTTGGGAGACCTTTCACATGGTGAAGTTTCAGACCCATAGCTAATTACTCACCTACTGAAAATGAGTAAATGCGAATTATCGCTAAAAGTATTGCAGATAGCCAATTTTTCTCAAATAACTTATTCACCTACTTTTGAGAGAGCTTTCACTTGGTGAAGTTTCAGACCCATAGATAATTACTCACCTACTCAAAATGAGTAAATGCGAATTATCTCTAAAAGTATTGCAGATAGCCAATTTTTCTCAAATAACTCATTCACCTACTTTTGGGAGGGCTTTCACTTGGTGAAGTTTCCGACCCATAGCTAATTACTCACCTACTCAAAATGAGTAAATACGAATTATCTCTAAAAGTATTGCAGATAGCCAATTTTTCTCAAATAACTCATTCACCTACTTTTGGGAGAGCTTTCACTTCGTGAAGTTTCAGACCCGTAGATAATTACTCACCTCAAAATGAGTAAATGTGAATTATCTCTTAAAAGTATTGTACTTAGCCAATTTTTCTCAAATAACTCATTCACCTACTTTTTTGAGAGCTTTCACTTGAAGTTTCAGACCCATAGCTAATTACTCACCTACTCAAAATGAGTAAATGCGAATTATCTGTAAAAGTATTGCAGATAGCCAAATTTTCTCAAATAACTCCTTCATCTACTTTTGGGAGAGCTTTCACATGGTGAAGTTTCAGACCCATAGATAATTACTCACCTACTCAAAATGAGTAAATGCGAATTATAGCCAATTTTTCTCAAATAACTCCTTCATCTACTTTTGGGAGAGTTTTCACATGGTGAAGTTTCAGACCCATAGATAATTACTCACCTACTCAAAATGAGTAAATGCGAATTATCGCTAAAAGTATTGCAGATAGCCAATTTTTCTCACATAACTCGTTCACCTACTTTTGGAAGAGCTTTCACATGGTGAAGTTTCAGACCCATAGCTAATTACGCAGCTACTGAAAATGAGTAAATGCGAATTATCTCTAAAAGTATTGCAGATAGCCAATTTTTCTCAAATAACTCATTCAGCTACTTTTGGGAGAACTTTCACTTGGTGAAGTTTCACACCCATAGCTAATTACCTACTCAAAATGAGTAAATGCGAATTATCGCTAAAAGTATTGCAGATAGCCAATTTTTCTCAAATAACTCATTCACCTACTTTTGTGAGAACTTTCACATTGTGAAGTTTCACACCCATAGCTAATTACTCACCTACTCAAAATGAGTAAATGCGAATTATCGCTAAAAGTATTGCAGATAGCCAATTTTTCCCAAATAACTCATTCACCTACTTTTGGGAGAGCTTTCACTTGGTGAAGTTTCAGACCCATAGCTAATTACTCACCTACTCAAAATGAATAAATGCAAATTATCTCAAAAAGTATTGCAGATAGCCAATATTTTGTCAAATAACTCATTCATCTACTTTTGAGAGAGCTTTCACATGGTGAAGTTTCAGACCCGTAGGTAATTACTCACCTACTCAAAATGAGTAAATGTGAATTATCTCTTAAAAATATTGTACTTAGCCAATTTTTCTCAAATAACTCATTCACCTACTTTTGGAAGAGCTTTCACATGGTGAAGTTTCAGACCCATAGCTAATTACTCAGCTACTGAAAATGAGTAAATGCGAATTATCTCTAAAAGTATTGCAGATGGCCAATTTTTCTCAAATAACTCATTCAGCTACTTTTGGGAGAACTTTCACTTGGTGAAGTTTCACACCCATAGCTAATTACCTACTCAAAATGAGTAAATGCGAATTATCACTAAAAGTATTGCAGATAGCCAATTTTTCTCAAATAACTCATTCACCTACTTTTGGGAGAGCTTTCACTTGGTGAAGTTTCAGACCCATAGCTAATTACTCACCTACTCAAAATGAGTAAATGCGAATTATCTCTAAAAGTATTGCAGATAGCCAATTTTTTCTCAAATAACTCATTCATCTAGTTTTGAGAGAGCTTTCACATGGTGAAGTTTCAGACCCGTAGGTAATTACTCACCTACTCAAAATGAGTAAATGTGAATTATCTCTTAAAAGTATTGTACTTAGCCAATTTTTCTCAAATAACTCATTCACCTACTTTTTTGAGAGCTTTCACTTGATGAAGTTTCAGACCCATAGCTAATTACTCACCTACTCAAAATGAGTAAATGCGAATTATCTGTAAAAGTATTGCAGATAGCCAAATTTTCTGAAATAACTCCTTCATCTACTTTTGGGAGAGCTTTCACATGGTGAAGTTTCAGACCCATAGATAATTACTCACCTACTCAAAATGAGTAAATGAGAATTATCGCTAAAAGTATTGCAGATAGCCAATTTTTCTCAAATAACTCGTTCACCTACTTTTGGAAGAGCTTTCACATGGTGAAGTTTCAGACCCATAGCTAATTACTCAGCTACTGAAAATGAGTAAATGCGAATTATCTCTAAAAGTATTGCAGATGGCCAATTTTTCTCAAATAACTCATTCAGCTACTTTTGGGAGAACTTTCACTTGGTGAAGTTTCACACCCATAGCTAATTACCTACTGAAAATGAGTAAATGCGAATTATCGCTAAAAGTATTGCAGATAGCCAATTTTTCTCAAATAACTTATTCACCTACTTTTGGGAGACCTTTCACTTGGTGAAGTTTCAGACCCATAGCTAATTACTCACCTACTCAAAATGAGTAAATGCGAATTATCTCTAAAAGTATTGCAGATAGCCAATTTTTCTCAAATAACTCATTCACCTACTTTTGGGAGAGCTTTCACTTGGTGAAGTTTCAGACCCGTAGATAATTACTCACCTCAAAATGAGTAAGTGCGAATTATCTCTTAAAAGTATTGTACTTAGCCAATTTTTCTCAAATAACTCATTCACCTACTTTTTTGAGAGCTTTCACTTGATGAAGTTTCAGACCCATAGCTAATTACTCACCTACTCAAAATGAGTAAATGCGAATTATCTGTAAAAGTATTGCAGATAGCCAAATTTTCTCAAATAACTCCTTCATCTACTTTTGGGAGAGCTTTCACATGGTGAAGTTTCAGACCCATAGATAATTACTCACCTACTCAAAATGAGTAAATGAGAATTATCGCTAAAAGTATTGCAGATAGCCAATTTTTCTCAAATAACTCGTTCACCTACTTTTGGAAGAGCTTTCACATGGTGAAGTTTCAGACCCATAGCTAATTACGCAGCTACTGAAAATGAGTAAATGCGAATTATCTCTAAAAGTATTGCAGATAGCCAATTTTTCTCAAATAACTCATTCAGCTACTTTTGGGAGAACTTTCACATGGTGAAGTTTCAGACCCGTAGGTAATTACTCACCTACTCAAAATGAGTAAATGCGAATTATCTCTTAAAAGTATTGTACTTAGCCAATTTTTCTCAAATAACTCATTCACCTACTTTTGGGAGACCTTTCACATGGTGAAGTTTCAGACCCATAGCTAATTACTCACCTACTGAAAATGAGTAAATGCGAATTATCGCTAAAAGTATTGCAGATAGCCAATTTTTCTCAAATAACTTATTCACCTACTTTTGAGAGAGCTTTCACTTGGTGAAGTTTCAGACCCATAGCTAATTACTCACCTACTCAAAATGAGTAAATGCGAATTATCTCTAAAAGTATTGCAGATAGCCAATTTTTCTCAAATAACTCATTCACCTACTTTTGGGAGGGCTTTCACTTGGTGAAGTTTCCGACCCATAGCTAATTACTCACCTACTCAAAATGAGTAAATACGAATTATCTCTAAAAGTATTGCAGATAGCCAATTTTTCTCAAATAACTCATTCACCTACTTTTGCGAGAGCTTTCACTTCGTGAAGTTTCAGACCCGTAGATAATTACTCACCTCAAAATGAGTAAATGTGAATTATCTCTTAAAAGTATTGTACTTAGCCAATTTTTCTCAAATAACTCATTCACCTACTTTTTTGAGAGCTTTCACTTGAAGTTTCAGACCCATAGCTAATTACTCACCTACTCAAAATGAGTAAATGCGAATTATCTGTAAAAGTATTGCAGATAGCCAAATTTTCTCAAATAACTCCTTCATCTACTTTTGGGAGAGCTTTCACATGGTGAAGTTTCAGACCCATAGATAATTACTCACCTACTCAAAATGAGTAAATGCGAATTATCGCTAAAAGTATTGCAGATAGCCAATTTTTCTCACATAACTCGTTCACCTACTTTTGGAAGAGCTTTCACATGGTGAAGTTTCAGACCCATAGCTAATTACGCAGCTACTGAAAATGAGTAAATGCGAATTATCTCTAAAAGTATTGCAGATAGCCAATTTTTCTCAAATAACTCATTCAGCTACTTTTGGGAGAACTTTCACTTGGTGAAGTTTCACACCCATAGCTAATTACCTACTCAAAATGAGTAAATGCGAATTATCGCTAAAAGTATTGCAGATAGCCAATTTTTCTCAAATAACTCATTCACCTACTTTTGTGAGAACTTTCACATTGTGAAGTTTCACACCCATAGCTAATTACTCACCTACTCAAAATGAGTAAATGCGAATTATCGCTAAAAGTATTGCAGATAGCCAATTTTTCCCAAATAACTCATTCACCTACTTTTGGGAGAGCTTTCACTTGGTGAAGTTTCAGACCCATAGCTAATTACTCACCTACTCAAAATGAATAAATGCAAATTATCTCAAAAAGTATTGCAGATAGCCAATATTTTGTCAAATAACTCATTCATCTACTTTTGAGAGAGCTTTCACATGGTGAAGTTTCAGACCCGTAGGTAATTACTCACCTACTCAAAATGAGTAAATGTGAATTATCTCTTAAAAATATTGTACTTAGCCAATTTTTCTCAAATAACTCATTCACCTACTTTTGGAAGAGCTTTCACATGGTGAAGTTTCAGACCCATAGCTAATTACTCAGCTACTGAAAATGAGTAAATGCGAATTATCTCTAAAAGTATTGCAGATGGCCAATTTTTCTCAAATAACTCATTCAGCTACTTTTGGGAGAACTTTCACTTGGTGAAGTTTCACACCCATAGCTAATTACCTACTCAAAATGAGTAAATGCGAATTATCACTAAAAGTATTGCAGATAGCCAATTTTTCTCAAATAACTCATTCACCTACTTTTGGGAGAGCTTTCACTTGGTGAAGTTTCAGACCCATAGCTAATTACTCACCTACTCAAAATGAGTAAATGCGAATTATCTCTAAAAGTATTGCAGATAGCCAATTTTTTCTCAAATAACTCATTCATCTAGTTTTGAGAGAGCTTTCACATGGTGAAGTTTCAGACCCGTAGGTAATTACTCACCTACTCAAAATGAGTAAATGTGAATTATCTCTTAAAAGTATTGTACTTAGCCAATTTTTCTCAAATAACTCATTCACCTACTTTTTTGAGAGCTTTCACTTGATGAAGTTTCAGACCCATAGCTAATTACTCACCTACTCAAAATGAGTAAATGCGAATTATCTGTAAAAGTATTGCAGATAGCCAAATTTTCTGAAATAACTCCTTCATCTACTTTTGGGAGAGCTTTCACATGGTGAAGTTTCAGACCCATAGATAATTACTCACCTACTCAAAATGAGTAAATGAGAATTATCGCTAAAAGTATTGCAGATAGCCAATTTTTCTCAAATAACTCGTTCACCTACTTTTGGAAGAGCTTTCACATGGTGAAGTTTCAGACCCATAGCTAATTACTCAGCTACTGAAAATGAGTAAATGCGAATTATCTCTAAAAGTATTGCAGATGGCCAATTTTTCTCAAATAACTCATTCAGCTACTTTTGGGAGAACTTTCACTTGGTGAAGTTTCACACCCATAGCTAATTACCTACTGAAAATGAGTAAATGCGAATTATCGCTAAAAGTATTGCAGATAGCCAATTTTTCTCAAATAACTTATTCACCTACTTTTGGGAGACCTTTCACTTGGTGAAGTTTCAGACCCATAGCTAATTACTCACCTACTCAAAATGAGTAAATGCGAATTATCTCTAAAAGTATTGCAGATAGCCAATTTTTCTCAAATAACTCATTCACCTACTTTTGGGAGAGCTTTCACTTGGTGAAGTTTCAGACCCGTAGATAATTACTCACCTCAAAATGAGTAAGTGCGAATTATCTCTTAAAAGTATTGTACTTAGCCAATTTTTCTCAAATAACTCATTCACCTACTTTTTTGAGAGCTTTCACTTGATGAAGTTTCAGACCCATAGCTAATTACTCACCTACTCAAAATGAGTAAATGCGAATTATCTGTAAAAGTATTGCAGATAGCCAAATTTTCTCAAATAACTCCTTCATCTACTTTTGGGAGAGCTTTCACATGGTGAAGTTTCAGACCCATAGATAATTACTCACCTACTCAAAATGAGTAAATGAGAATTATCGCTAAAAGTA
The DNA here is from genome assembly GCA_964017235.1 of Sabellastarte sp. h YS-2021. Classification (NCBI taxonomy): domain Eukaryota; kingdom Metazoa; phylum Annelida; class Polychaeta; order Sabellida; family Sabellidae; genus Sabellastarte; species Sabellastarte sp. h YS-2021. The sequence goes on from OZ024927.1 coordinate 15,068,834, forward strand.
TTGCAGATAGCCAATTTTTCTCAAATAACTCGTTCACCTACTTTTGGAAGAGCTTTCACATGGTGAAGTTTCAGACCCATAGCTAATTACGCAGCTACTGAAAATGAGTAAATGCGAATTATCTCTAAAAGTATTGCAGATAGCCAATTTTTCTCAAATAACTCATTCAGCTACTTTTGGGAGAACTTTCACATGGTGAAGTTTCAGACCCGTAGGTAATTACTCACCTACTCAAAATGAGTAAATGTGAATTATCTCTTAAAAGTATTGTACTTAGCCAATTTTTCTCAAATAACTCATTCACCTACTTTTGGGAGACCTTTCACATGGTGAAGTTTCAGACCCATAGCTAATTACTCACCTACTGAAAATGAGTAAATGCGAATTATCGCTAAAAGTATTGCAGATAGCCAATTTTTCTCAAATAACTTATTCACCTACTTTTGGGAGAGCTTTCACTTGGTGAAGTTTCAGACCCATAGCTAATTACTCACCTACTCAAAATGAGGAAATGCGAATTATCTCTAAAAGTATTGCAGATAGCCAATTTTTCTCAAATAACTCATTCACCTACTTTTGGGAGGGCTTTCACTTGGTGAAGTTTCCGACCCATAGCTAATTACTCACCTACTCAAAATGAGTAAATACGAATTATCTCTAAAAGTATTGCAGATAGCCAATTTTTCTCAAATAACTCATTCACCTACTTTTGGGAGAGCTTTCACTTCGTGAAGTTTCAGACCCGTAGATAATTACTCACCTCAAAATGAGTAAATGTGAATTATCTCTTAAAAGTATTGTACTTAGCCAATTTTTCTCAAATAACTCATTCACCTACTTTTTTGAGAGCTTTCACTTGAAGTTTCAGACCCATAGCTAATTACTCACCTACTCAAAATGAGTAAATGCGAATTATCTGTAAAAGTATTGCAGATAGCCAAATTTTCTCAAATAACTCCTTCATCTACTTTTGGGAGAGCTTTCACATGGTGAAGTTTCAGACCCATAGATAATTACTCACCTACTCAAAATGAGTAAATGCGAATTATAGCCAATTTTTCTCAAATAACTCCTTCATCTACTTTTGGGAGAGTTTTCACATGGTGAAGTTTCAGACCCATAGATAATTACTCACCTACTCAAAATGAGTAAATGCGAATTATCGCTAAAAGTATTGCAGATAGCCAATTTTTCTCAAATAACTCGTTCACCTACTTTTGGAAGAGCTTTCACATGGTGAAGTTTCAGACCCATAGCTAATTACGCAGCTACTGAAAATGAGTAAATGCGAATTATCTCTAAAAGTATTGCAGATAGCCATTTTTTCTCAAATAACTCATTCAGCTACTTTTGGGAGAACTTTCACTTGGTGAAGTTTCACACCCATAGCTAATTACCTACTCAAAATGAGTAAATGCGAATTATCGCTAAAAGTATTGCAGATAGCCAATTTTTCTCAAATAACTCATTCACCTACTTTTGTGAGAACTTTCACATTGTGAAGTTTCACACCCATAGCTAATTACTCACCTACTCAAAATGAGTAAATGCGAATTATCTCTAAAAGTATTGCAGATAGCCATTTTTTCCCAAATAACTCATTCACCTACTTTTGGGAGAGCTTTCACTTGGTGAAGTTTCACACCCATAGCTAATTACCTACTCAAAATGAGTAAATGCGAATTATCGCTAAAAGTATTGCAGATAGCCAATTTTTCTCAAATAACTCATTCACCTACTTTTGTGAGAACTTTCACATTGTGAAGTTTCACACCCATAGCTAATTACTCACCTACTCAAAATGAGTAAATGCGAATTATCGCTAAAAGTATTGCAGATAGCCAATTTTTCCCAAATAACTCATTCACCTACTTTTGGGAGAGCTTTCACTTGGTGAAGTTTCACACCCATAGCTAATTACTCACCTACTCAAAATGAGTAAATGCGAATTATCTCTAAAAGTATTGCAGATAGCCAATTTTTTCTCAAATAACTCATTCATCTAGTTTTGAGAGAGCTTTCACATGGTGAAGTTTCAGACCCGTAGGTAATTACTCACCTACTCAAAATGAGTAAATGTGAATTATCTCTTAAAAGTATTGTACTTAGCCAATTTTTCTCAAATAACTCATTCACCTACTTTTTTGAGAGCTTTCACTTGATGAAGTTTCAGACCCATAGCTAATTACTCACCTACTCAAAATGAGTAAATGCGAATTATCTGTAAAAGTATTGCAGATAGCCAAATTTTCTGAAATAACTCCTTCATCTACTTTTGGGAGAGCTTTCACATGGTGAAGTTTCAGACCCATAGATAATTACTCACCTACTCAAAATGAGTAAATGAGAATTATCGCTAAAAGTATTGCAGATAGCCAATTTTTCTCAAATAACTCGTTCACCTACTTTTGGAAGAGCTTTCACATGGTGAAGTTTCAGACCCATAGCTAATTACTCAGCTACTGAAAATGAGTAAATGCGAATTATCTCTAAAAGTATTGCAGATGGCCAATTTTTCTCAAATAACTCATTCAGCTACTTTTGGGAGAACTTTCACTTGGTGAAGTTTCACACCCATAGCTAATTACCTACTGAAAATGAGTAAATGCGAATTATCGCTAAAAGTATTGCAGATAGCCAATTTTTCTCAAATAACTTATTCACCTACTTTTGGGAGACCTTTCACTTGGTGAAGTTTCAGACCCATAGCTAATTACTCACCTACTCAAAATGAGTAAATGCGAATTATCTCTAAAAGTATTGCAGATAGCCAATTTTTCTCAAATAACTCATTCACCTACTTTTGGGAGAGCTTTCACTTGGTGAAGTTTCAGACCCGTAGATAATTACTCACCTCAAAATGAGTAAGTGCGAATTATCTCTTAAAAGTATTGTACTTAGCCAATTTTTCTCAAATAACTCATTCACCTACTTTTTTGAGAGCTTTCACTTGATGAAGTTTCAGACCCATAGCTAATTACTCACCTACTCAAAATGAGTAAATGCGAATTATCTGTAAAAGTATTGCAGATAGCCAAATTTTCTCAAATAACTCCTTCATCTACTTTTGGGAGAGCTTTCACATGGTGAAGTTTCAGACCCATAGATAATTACTCACCTACTCAAAATGAGTAAATGAGAATTATCGCTAAAAGTATTGCAGATAGCCAATTTTTCTCAAATAACTCGTTCACCTACTTTTGGAAGAGCTTTCACATGGTGAAGTTTCAGACCCATAGCTAATTACGCAGCTACTGAAAATGAGTAAATGCGAATTATCTCTAAAAGTATTGCAGATAGCCAATTTTTCTCAAATAACTCATTCAGCTACTTTTGGGAGAACTTTCACATGGTGAAGTTTCAGACCCGTAGGTAATTACTCACCTACTCAAAATGAGTAAATGTGAATTATCTCTTAAAAGTATTGTACTTAGCCAATTTTTCTCAAATAACTCATTCACCTACTTTTGGGAGACCTTTCACATGGTGAAGTTTCAGACCCATAGCTAATTACTCACCTACTGAAAATGAGTAAATGCGAATTATCGCTAAAAGTATTGCAGATAGCCAATTTTTCTCAAATAACTTATTCACCTACTTTTGGGAGAGCTTTCACTTGGTGAAGTTTCAGACCCATAGCTAATTACTCACCTACTCAAAATGAGGAAATGCGAATTATCTCTAAAAGTATTGCAGATAGCCAATTTTTCTCAAATAACTCATTCACCTACTTTTGGGAGGGCTTTCACTTGGTGAAGTTTCCGACCCATAGCTAATTACTCACCTACTCAAAATGAGTAAATACGAATTATCTCTAAAAGTATTGCAGATAGCCAATTTTTCTCAAATAACTCATTCACCTACTTTTGGGAGAGCTTTCACTTCGTGAAGTTTCAGACCCGTAGATAATTACTCACCTCAAAATGAGTAAATGTGAATTATCTCTTAAAAGTATTGTACTTAGCCAATTTTTCTCAAATAACTCATTCACCTACTTTTTTGAGAGCTTTCACTTGAAGTTTCAGACCCATAGCTAATTACTCACCTACTCAAAATGAGTAAATGCGAATTATCTGTAAAAGTATTGCAGATAGCCAAATTTTCTCAAATAACTCCTTCATCTACTTTTGGGAGAGCTTTCACATGGTGAAGTTTCAGACCCATAGATAATTACTCACCTACTCAAAATGAGTAAATGCGAATTATAGCCAATTTTTCTCAAATAACTCCTTCATCTACTTTTGGGAGAGTTTTCACATGGTGAAGTTTCAGACCCATAGATAATTACTCACCTACTCAAAATGAGTAAATGCGAATTATCGCTAAAAGTATTGCAGATAGCCAATTTTTCTCAAATAACTCGTTCACCTACTTTTGGAAGAGCTTTCACATGGTGAAGTTTCAGACCCATAGCTAATTACGCAGCTACTGAAAATGAGTAAATGCGAATTATCTCTAAAAGTATTGCAGATAGCCATTTTTTCTCAAATAACTCATTCAGCTACTTTTGGGAGAACTTTCACTTGGTGAAGTTTCACACCCATAGCTAATTACCTACTCAAAATGAGTAAATGCGAATTATCGCTAAAAGTATTGCAGATAGCCAATTTTTCTCAAATAACTCATTCACCTACTTTTGTGAGAACTTTCACATTGTGAAGTTTCACACCCATAGCTAATTACTCACCTACTCAAAATGAGTAAATGCGAATTATCTCTAAAAGTATTGCAGATAGCCATTTTTTCCCAAATAACTCATTCACCTACTTTTGGGAGAGCTTTCACTTGGTGAAGTTTCACACCCATAGCTAATTACCTACTCAAAATGAGTAAATGCGAATTATCGCTAAAAGTATTGCAGATAGCCAATTTTTCTCAAATAACTCATTCACCTACTTTTGTGAGAACTTTCACATTGTGAAGTTTCACACCCATAGCTAATTACTCACCTACTCAAAATGAGTAAATGCGAATTATCGCTAAAAGTATTGCAGATAGCCAATTTTTCCCAAATAACTCATTCACCTACTTTTGGGAGAGCTTTCACTTGGTGAAGTTTCAGACCCATAGCTAATTACTCACCTACTCAAAATGAGTAAATGCGAATTATCTGTAAAAGTATTGCAGATAGCCAATTTTTCTCAAATAACTCATTCACCTACTTTTGGGAGAGCTTTCACTTGGTGAAGTTTCAGACCCATAGCTAATTACTCACCTACTCAAAATGAATAAATGCGAATTATCTCAAAAAGTATTGCAGATAGCCAATATTTTGTCAAATAACTCATTCATCTACTTTTGAGAGAGCTTTCACATGGTGAAGTTTCAGACCCGTAGGTAATTACTCACCTACTCAAAATGAGTAAATGTGAATTATCTCTTAAAAATATTGTACTTAGCCAATTTTTCTCAAATAACTCATTCACCTACTTTTGGGAGAGCTTTCACTTGGTGAAGTTTCAGACCCATAGCTAATTACTCACCTACTCAAAATGAGTAAATGCGAATTATCTCTAAAAGTATTGCAGATAGCCAATTTTTTCTCAAATAACTCATTCATCTAGTTTTGAGAGAGCTTTCACATGGTGAAGTTTCAGACCCGTAGGTAATTACTCACCTACTCAAAATGAGTAAATGTGAATTATCTCTTAAAAGTATTGTACTTAGCCAATTTTTCTCAAATAACTCATTCACCTACTTTTTTGAGAGCTTTCACTTGATGAAGTTTCAGACCCATAGCTAATTACTCACCTACTCAAAATGAGTAAATGCGAATTATCTGTAAAAGTATTGCAGATAGCCAAATTTTCTGAAATAACTCCTTCATCTACTTTTGGGAGAGCTTTCACATGGTGAAGTTTCAGACCCATAGATAATTACTCACCTACTCAAAATGAGTAAATGAGAATTATCGCTAAAAGTATTGCAGATAGCCAATTTTTCTCAAATAACTCGTTCACCTACTTTTGGAAGAGCTTTCACATGGTGAAGTTTCAGACCCATAGCTAATTACTCAGCTACTGAAAATGAGTAAATGCGAATTATCTCTAAAAGTATTGCAGATGGCCAATTTTTCTCAAATAACTCATTCAGCTACTTTTGGGAGAACTTTCACTTGGTGAAGTTTCACACCCATAGCTAATTACCTACTGAAAATGAGTAAATGCGAATTATCGCTAAAAGTATTGCAGATAGCCAATTTTTCTCAAATAACTTATTCACCTACTTTTGGGAGAGCTTTCACTTGGTGAAGTTTCAGACCCATAGCTAATTACTCACCTACTCAAAATGAGTAAATGCGAATTATCTCTAAAAGTATTGCAGATAGCCAATTTTTCTCAAATAACTCATTCACCTACTTTTGGGAGAGCTTTCACTTGGTGAAGTTTCAGACCCGTAGATAATTACTCACCTCAAAATGAGTAAATGCGAATTATCTCTTAAAAGTATTGTACTTAGCCAATTTTTCTCAAATAACTCATTCACCTACTTTTTTGAGAGCTTTCACTTGATGAAGTTTCAGACCCATAGCTAATTACTCACCTACTCAAAATGAGTAAATGCGAATTATCTGTAAAAGTATTGCAGATAGCCAAATTTTCTCAAATAACTCCTTCATCTACTTTTGGGAGAGCTTTCACATGGTGAAGTTTCAGACCCATAGATAATTACTCACCTACTCAAAATGAGTAAATGAGAATTATCGCTAAAAGTATTGCAGATATCCAATTTTTCTCAAATAACTCATTCACCTACTTTTGGAAGAGCTTTCACATGGTGAAGTTTCAGACCCATAGCTAATTACGCAGCTACTGAAAATGAGTAAATGCGAATTATCTCTAAAAGTATTGCAGATAGCCAATTTTTCTCAAATAACTCATTCAGCTACTTTTGGGAGAACTTTCACATGGTGAAGTTTCAGACCCGTAGGTAATTACTCACCTACTCAAAATGAGTAAATGTGAATTATCTCTTAAAAGTATTGTACTTAGCCAATTTTTCTCAAATAACTCATTCACCTACTTTTGGGAGACCTTTCACATGGTGAAGTTTCAGACCCATAGCTAATTACTCACCTACTGAAAATGAGTAAATGCGAATTATCGCTAAAAGTATTGCAGATAGCCAATTTTTCTCAAATAACTTATTCACCTACTTTTGGGAGAGCTTTCACTTGGTGAAGTTTCAGACCCATAGCTAATTACTCACCTACTCAAAATGAGTAAATGCGAATTATCTCTAAAAGTATTGCAGATAGCCAATTTTTCTCAAATAACTCATTCACCTACTTTTGGGAGGGCTTTCACTTGGTGAAGTTTCCGACCCATAGCTAATTACTCACCTACTCAAAATGAGTAAATACGAATTATCTCTAAAAGTATTGCAGATAGCCAATTTTTCTCAAATAACTCATTCACCTACTTTTGGGAGAGCTTTCACTTCGTGAAGTTTCAGACCCGTAGATAATTACTCACCTCAAAATGAGTAAATGTGAATTATCTCTTAAAAGTATTGTACTTAGCCAATTTTTCTCAAATAACTCATTCACCTACTTTTTTGAGAGCTTTCACTTGAAGTTTCAGACCCATAGCTAATTACTCACCTACTCAAAATGAGTAAATGCGAATTATCTGTAAAAGTATTGCAGATAGCCAAATTTTCTCAAATAACTCCTTCATCTACTTTTGGGAGAGCTTTCACATGGTGAAGTTTCAGACCCATAGATAATTACTCACCTCAAAATGAGTAAATGCGAATTATCTCTTAAAAGTATTGTACTTAGCCAATTTTACTCAAGTAACTCATTCACCTACTTTTTTGAGAGCTTTCACTTGATGAAGTTTCAGACCCATAGCTAATTACTCACCTACTCAAAATGAGTAAATGCGAATTATCTCTAAAAGTATTGCAGATAGCCAATTTTTCTCAAATAACTCATTCAGCTACTTTTGGGAGAACTTTCACATGGTGAAGTTTCAGACCCGTAGGTAATTACTCACCTACTCAAAATGAGTAAATGTGAATTATCTCTTAAACGTATTGTACTTAGCCAATTTTTCTCAAATAACTCATTCACCTACTTTTGGGAGAGCTTTCACTTGGTGAAGTTTCAGACCCGTAGATAATTACTCGCCTCAAAATGAGTAAATGCGAATTATCTGTAAAAGTATTGCAGATAGCCAAATTTTCTCAAATAACTCCTTCATCTACTTTTGGGAGAGCTTTCACATGGTGAAGTTTCAGACCCATAGATAATTACTCACCTACTCAAAATGAGTAAATGTGAATTATCTCTTAAAAGTATTGTACTTAGCCAATTTTTCTCAAATAACTCATTCACCTACTTTTGGGAGAGCTTTCACTTGGTGAAGTTTCAGACCCGTAGATAATTACTCACCTCAAAATGAGTAAATGCGAATTATCTCTTAAAAGTATTGTACTTAGCCAATTTTTCTCAAATAACTCATTCACCTACTTTTTTGAGAGCTTTCACATGGTGAAGTTTCAGACCCATAGATAATTACTCACCTACTCAAAATGAGTAAATGCGAATTATCGCTAAAAGTATTGCAGATAGCCAATTTTTCTCAAATAACTCGTTCACCTACTTTTGGAAGAGCTTTCACATGGTGAAGTTTCAGACCCATAGCTAATTACGCAGCTACTGAAAATGAGTAAATGCGAATTATCTCTAAAAGTATTGCAGATAGCCAATTTTTCTCAAATAACTCATTCAGCTACTTTTGGGAGAACTTTCACATGGTGAAGTTTCAGACCCGTAGGTAATTATTCACCTACTCAAAATGAGTAAATGTGAATTATCTCTTAAAAGTATTGTACTTAGCCAATTTTTCTCAAATAACTCATTCACCTACTTTTGGGAGAGCTTTCACTTGGTGAAGTTTCAGACCCGTAGATAATTACTCACCTCAAAATGAGTAAATGCGAATTATCTCTTAAAAGTATTGTACTTAGCCAATTTTTCTCAAATAACTCATTCACCTACTTTTTTGAGAGCTTTCACTTGATGAAGTTTCAGACCCATAGCTAATTACTCACCTACTCAAAATGAGTAAATGCGAATTATCTGTAAAAGTATTGCAGATAGCCAAATTTTCTCAAATAACTCCTTCATCTACTTTTGGGAGAGCTTTCACATGGTGAAGTTTCAGACCCATAGATAATTACTCACCTACTCAAAATGAGTAAATGAGAATTATCGCTAAAAGTATTGCAGATAGCCAATTTTTCTCAAATAACTCGTTCACCTACATTTGGAAGTGCTTTCACATGGTGAAGTTTCAGACCCATAGCTAATTACTCAGCTACTGAAAATGAGTAAATGCGAATTATCTCTAAAAGTATTGCAGATGGCCAATTTTTCTCAAATAACTCATTCAGCTACTTTTGGGAGAATTTTCACTTGGTGAAGTTTCACACCCATAGCTAATTACCTACTCAAAATGAGTAAATGCGAATTATCACTAAAAGTATTGCAGATAGCCAATTTTTCTCAAATAACTCATTCACCTACTTTTGGGAGAGCTTTCACTTGGTGAAGTTTCAGACCCATAGCTAATTACTCACCTACTCAAAATGAGTAAATGCGAATTATCTCTAAAAGTATTGCAGATAGCCAATTTTTTCTCAAATAACTCATTCATCTAGTTTTGAGAGAGCTTTCACGTGGTGAAGTTTCAGACCCGTAGGTAATTACTCACCTACTCAAAATGAGTAAATGTGAATTATCTCTTAAAAGTATTGTACTTAGCCAATTTTTCTCAAATAACTCATTCACCTACTTTTGGGAGACCTTTCACATGGTGAAGTTTCAGAACCATAGCTAATTACTCACCTACTGAAAATGAGTAAATGCGAATTATCTCTAAAAGTATTGCAGATAGCCAATTTTTCTCAAATAACTCATTCACCTACTTTTGGGAGAGCTTTCACTTGGTGAAGTTTCAGACCCGTAGATAATTACTCACCTCAAAATGAGTAAATGCGAATTATCTCTTAAAAGTATTGTACTTAGCCAATTTTTCTCAAATAACTCATTCACCTACTTTTTTGAGAGCTTTCACTTGATGAAGTTTCAGACCCATAGCTAATTACTCACCTACTCAAAATGAGTAAATGCGAATTATCTGTAAAAGTATTGCAGATAGCCAAATTTTCTCAAATAACTCCTTCATCTACTTTTGGGAGAGCTTTCACATGGTGAAGTTTCAGACCCATAGATAATTACTCACCTACTCAAAATGAGTAAATGAGAATTATCGTTAAAAGTATTGCAGATAGCCAATTTTTCTCAAATAACTCGTTCACCTACTTTTGGAAGAGCTTTCACATGGTGAAGTTTCAGACCCATAGCTAATTACTCACCTACTGAAAATGAGTAAATGTGAATTATCTCTTAAAAGTATTGTACTTAGCCAATTTTTCTCAAATAACTCATTCACCTACTTTTGGGAGACCTTTCACATGGTGAAGTTTCAGACCCATAGCTAATTACTCACCTACTGAAAATGAGTAAATGCGAATTATCGCTAAAAGTATTGCAGATAGCCAATTTTTCTCAAATAACTCATTCACCTACTTTTGGGAGAGCTTTCACTTGGTGAAGTTTCAGACCCGTAGATAATTACTCACCTCAAAATGAGTAAATGCGAATTATCTCTTAAAAGTATTGTACTTAGCCAATTTTTCTCAAATAACTCATTCACCTACTTTTTTGAGAGCTTTCACTTGATGAAGTTTCAGACCCATAGCTAATTACTCACCTACTCAAAATGAGTAAATGCGAATTATCTGTAAAAGTATTGCAGATAGCCAAATTTTCTCAAATAACTCCTTCATCTACTTTTGGGAGAGCTTTCACATGGTGAAGTTTCAGACCCATAGATAATTACTCACCTACTCAAAATGAGTAAATGAGAATTATCGTTAAAAGTATTGCAGATAGCCAATTTTTCTCAAATAACTCGTTCACCTACTTTTGGAAGAGCTTTCACATGGTGAAGTTTCAGACCCATAGCTAATTACTCACCTACTGAAAATGAGTAAATGTGAATTATCTCTTAAAAGTATTGTACTTAGCCAATTTTTCTCAAATAACTCATTCACCTACTTTTGGGAGACCTTTCACATGGTGAAGTTTCAGACCCATAGCTAATTACTCACCTACTGAAAATGAGTAAATGCGAATTATCGCTAAAAGTATTGCAGATAGCCAATTTTTCTCAAATAACTTATTCACCTACTTTTGGGAGAGCTTTCACTTGGTGAAGTTTCAGACCCATAGCTAATTACTCACCTACTCAAAATGAGTAAATGCGAATTATCTCTAAAAGTATTGCAGATAGCCAATTTTTCTCAAATAACTCATTCACCTACTTTTGGGAGGGCTTTCACTTGGTGAAGTTTCCGACCCATAGCTAATTACTCACCTACTCAAAATGAGTAAATACGAATTATCTCTAAAAGTATTGCAGATAGCCAATTTTTCTCAAATAACTCATTCACCTACTTTTGGGAGAGCTTTCACTTCGTGAAGTTTCAGACCCGTAGATAATTACTCACCTCAAAATGAGTAAATGTGAATTATCTCTTAAAAGTATTGTACTTAGCCAATTTTTCTCAAATAACTCATTCACCTACTTTTTTGAGAGCTTTCACTTGAAGTTTCAGACCCATAGCTAATTACTCACCTACTCAAAATGAGTAAATGCGAATTATCTGTAAAAGTATTGCAGATAGCCAAATTTTCTCAAATAACTTCTTCATCTACTTTTGGGAGAGCTTTCACATGGTGAAGTTTCAGACCCATAGCTAATTACTCAGCTACTGAAAATGAGTAAATGCGAATTATCTCTAAAAGTATTGCAGATGGCCAATTTTTCTCAAATAACTCATTCAGCTACTTTTGGGAGAACTTTCACTTGGTGAAGTTTCACACCCATAGCTAATTACCTACTCAAAATGAGTAAATGCGAATTATCGCTAAAAGTATTGCAGATAGCCAATTTTTCTCAAATAACTCATTCAGCTACTTTTGGGAGAGCTTTCACTTGGTGAAGTTTCAGACCCATAGCTAATTACTCACCTACTCAAAATGAGTAAATGCGAATTATCTCTAAAAGTATTGCAGATAGCCAATTGTTTCTCAAATAACTCATTCATCTACTTTTGGGAGAGCTTTCACATGGTGAAGTTTCAGACCCATAGATAATTACTCACCTCAAAATGAGTAAATGCGAATTATCTCTTAAAAGTATTGTACTTAGCCAATTTTACTCAAGTAACTCATTCACCTACTTTTTTGAGAGCTTTCACTTGATGAAGTTTCAGACCCATAGCTAATTACTCACCTACTCAAAATGAGTAAATGCGAATTATAGCCAATTTTTCTCAAATAACTCCTTCATTTACTTTTGGGAGAGCTTTCACATGGTGAAGTTTCAGACCCATAGATAATTACTCACCTACTCAAAATGAGTAAATGCGAATTATCGCTAAAAGTATTGCAGATAGCCAATTTTTCTCAAATAACTCGTTCACCTACTTTTGGAAGAGCTTTCACATGGTGAAGTTTCAGACCCATAGCTAATTACGCAGCTACTGAAAATGAGTAAATGCGAATTATCTCTAAAAGTATTGCAGATAGCCAATTTTTCTCAAATAACTCATTCAGCTACTTTTGGGAGAACTTTCACATGGTGAAGTTTCAGACCCGTAGGTAATTACTCACCTACTCAAAATGAGTAAATGTGAATTATCTCTTAAACGTATTGTACTTAGCCAATTTTTCTCAAATAACTCATTCACCTACTTTTGGGAGAGCTTTCACTTGGTGAAGTTTCAGACCCGTAGATAATTACTCACCTCAAAATGAGTAAATGCGAATTATCTGTAAAAGTATTGCAGATAGCCAAATTTTCTCAAATAACTCCTTCATCTACTTTTGGCAGAGCTTTCACATGGTGAAGTTTCAGACCCATAGATAATTACTCACCTACTCAAAATGAGTAAATGAGAATTATCGCTAAAAGTATTGCAGATAGCCAATTTTTCTCAAATAACTCGTTTACCTACATTTGGAAGAGCTTTCACATGGTGAAGTTTCAGACCCATAGCTAATTACTCAGCTACTGAAAATGAGTAAATGCGAATTATCTCTAAAAGTATTGCAGATGGCCAATTTTTCTCAAATAACTCATTCAGCTACTTTTGGGAGAACTTTCACTTGGTGAAGTTTCACACCCATAGCTAATTACCTACTCAAAATGAGTAAATGCGAATTATCACTAAAAGTATTGCAGATAGCCAATTTTTCTCAAATAACTCATTCACCTACTTTTGGGAGAGCTTTCACATGGTGAAGTTTCAGACCCGTAGATAATTACTCACCTACTGAAAATGAGTAAATGCGAATTATCGCTAAAAGTATTGCAGATAGCCAATTTTTCTCAAATAACTCATTCACCTACTTTTGGGAGGGCTTTCACTTGGTGAAGTTTCAGACCCATAGCTAATTACTCACCTACTCAAAATGAGTAAATACGAATTATCTCTAAAAGTATTGCAGATAGCCAATTTTTCTCAAATAACTCATTCACCTACTTTTGGGAGAGCTTTCACTTGGTGAAGTTTCAAACCCATAGCTAATTACTCACCTACTCAAAATGAGTAAATGGAAGTATCGCTAAAACTATTCCAGATAGCCAATTTTTCTCAAATAACTCATTCACCTACTTTTGGGAGAGCTTTCACTTGATGAAGTTTCAGACCCATAGCTAACTACTCACCTACTGAAAATGAGTAAATGCGAATTATCTGTAAAAGTATTGCAGATAGCCAAATTTTCTCAAATAACTCCTTCATCTACTTTTGGGAGAGCTTTCACATGGTGAAGTTTCAGACCCATAGATAATTACTCACCTACTGAAAATGAGTAAATGCGAATTATCGCTAAAAGTATTGCAGATAGCCAATTTTTCTCAAATAACTCGTTCACCTACTTTTGGAAGAGCTTTCACATGGTGAAGTTTCAGACCCATAGCTAATTACTCAGCTACTGAAAATGAGTAAATGCGAATTATCTCTAAAAGTATTGCAGATGGCCAATTTTTCTCAAATAACTCATTCAGCTACTTTTGGAGAACTTTCACTTCGTGAAGTTTCACACCCATAGCTAATTACTCGCTTACTCAAAATGAGTAAATGCGAATTATCGCTAAAAGTATTGCAGATAGCCAATTTTTCTCAAATAACTCATTCACCTACTTTTGGGAGAACTTTCACTTGGTGAAGTTTCACACCCATAGCTAATTACTCACCTACTCAAAATGAGTAAATGCGAATTATCGCTAAAAGTATCGCAGATAGCCAATTTTTCTCAAATAACTCATTCACCTACTTTTGGGAGAGCTTTCACTTGGTGAAGTTTCAGACCCATAGCTAATTACCTACTCAAAATGAGTAAATGCGAATTATCGCTAAAAGTATTGCAGATAGCCAATTTTTCTCAAATAACTCATTCACCTACTTTTGTGAGAACTTTCACATTGTGAAGTTTCACACCCATAGCTAATTACTCACCTACTCAAAATGAGTAAATGCGAATTATCGCTAAAAGTATTGCAGATAGCCAATTTTTCCCAAATAACTCATTCACCTACTTTTGGGAGAGCTTTCACTTGGTGAAGTTTCAGACCCATAGCTAATTACTCACCTACTCAAAATGAATAAATGCGAATTATCTCTTAAAAATATTGTACTTAGCCAATTTTTCTCAAATAACTCATTCATCTACTTTTGAGAGAGCTTTCACATGGTGAAGTTTCAGACCCGTAGGTAATTACTCACCTACTCAAAATGAGTAAATGCGAATTATCTCTAAAAGTATTGCAGATGGCCAATTTTTCTCAAATAACTCATTCAGCTACTTTTGGGAGAACTTTCACTTGGTGAAGTTTCACACCCATAGCTAATTACCTACTCAAAATGAGTAAATGCGAATTATCACTAAAAGTATTGCAGATAGCCAATTTTTCTCAAATAACTCATTCACCTACTTTTGGGAGAGCTTTCACTTGGTGAAGTTTCAGACCCATAGCTAATTACTCACCTACTCAAAATGAGTAAATGCGAATTATCTCTAAAAGTATTGCAGATAGCCAATTTTTTCTCAAATAACTCATTCATCTAGTTTTGAGAGAGCTTTCACATGGTGAAGTTTCAGACCCGTAGGTAATTACTCACCTACTCAAAATGAGTAAATGCGAATTATCTCTAAAAGTATTGCAGATAGCCAATTTTTCTCAAATAACTCATTCACCTACTTTTGGGAGAGCTTTCACTTGGTGAAGTTTCAGACCCGTAGATAATTACTCACCTCAAAATGAGTAAATGCGAATTATCTCTTAAAAGTATTGTACTTAGCCAATTTTTCTCAAATAACTCATTCAGCTACTTTTTTGAGAGCTTTCACTTGATGAAGTTTCAGACCCATAGCTAATTACTCACCTACTCAAAATGAGTAAATGCGAATTATCTGTAAAAGTATTGCAGATAGCCAAATTTTCTCAAATAACTCCTTCATCTACTTTTGGGAGAGCTTTCACATGGTGAAGTTTCAGACCCATAGATAATTACTCACCTACTCAAAATGAGTAAATGAGAATTATCGCTAAAAGTATTGCAGATAGCCAATTTTTCTCAAATAACTCGTTCACCTACTTTTGGAAGAGCTTTCACATGGTGAAGTTTCAGACCCATAGCTAATTACGCAGCTACTGAAAATGAGTAAATGCGAATTATCTCTAAAAGTATTGCAGATAGCCAATTTTTCTCAAATAACTCATTCAGCTACTTTTGGGAGAACTTTCACATGGTGAAGTTTCAGACCCGTAGGTAATTACTCACCTACTCAAAATGAGTAAATGTGAATTATTTCTTAAAAGTATTGTACTTAGCCAATTTTTCTCAAATAACTCATTCACCTACTTTTGGGAGACCTTTCACATGGTGAAGTTTCAGACCCATAGCTAATTACCCACCTACTGAAAATGAGTAAATGCGAATTATCGCTAAAAGTATTGCAGATAGCCAATTTTTCTCAAATAACTTATTCACCTACTTTTGGGAGAGCTTTCACTTGGTGAAGTTTCAGACCCATAGCTAATTACTCACCTACTCAAAATGAGTAAATGCGAATTATCTCTAAAAGTATTGCAGATAGCCAATTTTTCTCAAATAACTCATTCACCTACTTTTGGGAGGGCTTTCACTTGGTGAAGTTTCCGACCCATAGCTAATTACTCACCTACTCAAAATGAGTAAATACGAATTATCTCTAAAAGTATTGCAGATAGCCAATTTTTCTCAAATAACTCATTCACCTACTTTTGGGAGAGCTTTCACTTCGTGAAGTTTCAGACCCGTAGATAATTACTCACCTCAAAATGAGTAAATGTGAATTATCTCTTAAAAGTATTGTACTTAGCCAATTTTTCTCAAATAACTCATTCACCTACTTTTTTGAGAGCTTTCACTTGAAGTTTCAGACCCATAGCTAATTACTCACCTACTCAAAATGAGTAAATGCGAATTATCTGTAAAAGTATTGCAGATAGCCAAATTTTCTGAAATAACTCCTTCATCTACTTTTGGGAGAGCTTTCACATGGTGAAGTTTCAGACCCATAGATAATTACTCACCTACTCAAAATGAGTAAATGAGAATTATCGCTAAAAGTATTGCAGATAGCCAATTTTTCTCAAATAACTCGTTCACCTACTTTTGGAAGAGCTTTCACATGGTGAAGTTTCAGACCCATAGCTAATTACTCAGCTACTGAAAATGAGTAAATGCGAATTATCTCTAAAAGTATTGCAGATGGCCAATTTTTCTCAAATAACTCATTCAGCTACTTTTGGGAGAACTTTCACTTGGTGAAGTTTCACACCCATAGCTAATTACCTACTCAAAATGAGTAAATGCGAATTATCGCTAAAAGTATTGCAGATAGCCAATTTTTCTCAAATAACTCATTCACCTACTTTTGGGAGAGCTTTCACTTGGTGAAGTTTCAGACCCATAGCTAATTACTCACCTACTCAAAATGAGTAAATGCGAATTATCTCTAAAAGTATTGCAGATAGCCAATTGTTTCTCAAATAACTGATTCATCTACTTTTGGGAGAGCTTTCACATGGTGAAGTTTCAGACCCATAGATAATTACTCACCTCAAAATGAGTAAATGCGAATTATCTCTTAAAAGTATTGTACTTAGCCAATTTTACTCAAGTAACTCATTCACCTACTTTTTTGAGCTTTCACTTGATGAAGTTTCAGACCCATAGCTAATTACTCACCTACTCAAAATGAGTAAATGCGAATTATAGCCAATTTTTCTCAAATAACTCCTTCATCTTCTTTTGGGAGAGCTTTCACATGGTGAAGTTTCAGACCCATAGATAATTACTCACCTACTCAAAATGAGTAAATGCGAATTATCGCTAAAAGTATTGCAGATAGCCAATTTTTCTCAAATAACTCGTTCACCTACTTTTGGAAGAGCTTTCACATGGTGAAGTTTCAGACCCATAGCTAATTACGCAGCTACTGAAAATGAGTAAATGCGAATTATCTCTAAAAGTATTGCAGATAGCCAATTTTTCTCAAATAACTCATTCAGCTACTTTTGGGAGAACTTTCACATGGTGAAGTTTCAGACCCGTAGGTAATTATTCACCTACTCAAAATGAGTAAATGTGAATTATCTCTTAAAAGTATTGTACTTAGCCAATTTTTCTCAAATAACTCATTCACCTACTTTTGGGAGAGCTTTCACTTGGTGAAGTTTCAGACCCGTAGATAATTACTCACCTCAAAATGAGTAAATACGAATTATCTCTTAAAAGTATTGTACTTAGCCAATTTTTCTCAAATAACTCATTCACCTACTTTTTTGAGAGCTTTCACTTGATGAAGTTTCAGACCCATAGCTAATTACTCACCTACTCAAAATGAGTAAATGCGAATTATCTGTAAAAGTATTGCAGATAGCCAAATTTTCTCAAATAACTCCTTCATCTACTTTTGGGAGAGCTTTCACATGGTGAAGTTTCAGAACCATAGATAATTACTCACCTACTCAAAATGAGTAAATGAGAATTATCGCTAAAAGTATTGCAGATAGCCAATTTTTCTCAAATAACTCGTTCACCTACATTTGGAAGAGCTTTCACATGGTGAAGTTTCAGACCCATAGCTAATTACTCAGCTACTGAAAATGAGTAAATGCGAATTATCTCTAAAAGTATTGCAGATGGCCAATTTTTCTCAAATAACTCATTCAGCTACTTTTGGGAGAACTTTCACTTGGTGAAGTTTCACACCCATAGCTAATTACCTACTCAAAATGAGTAAATGCGAATTATCACTAAAAGTATTGCAGATAGCCAATTTTTCTCAAATAACTCATTCACCTACTTTTGGGAGAGCTTTCACTTGGTGAAGTTTCAGACCCATAGCTAATTACTCACCTACTCAAAATGAGTAAATGCGAATTATCTCTAAAAGTATTGCAGATAGCCAATTTTTTCTCAAATAACTCATTCATCTAGTTTTGAGAGAGCTTTCACATGGTGAAGTTTCAGACCCGTAGGTAATTACTCACCTACTCAAAATGAGTAAATGTGAATTATCTCTTAAAAGTATTGTACTTAGCCAATTTTTCTCAAATAACTCATTCACCTACTTTTGGGAGACCTTTCACATGGTGAAGTTTCAGAACCATAGCTAATTACTCACCTACTCAAAATGAGTAAATGCGAATTATTGCTAAAAGTATTGCAGATAGCCAATTTTTCTCAAATAACTTATTCACCTACTTTTGGGAGAGCTTTCACTGGGTGAAGTTTCAGACCCATAGCTAATTACTCACCTACTCAAAATGAGTAAATGCGAATTATCTCTAAAAGTATTGCAGATAGCCAATTTTTCTCAAATAACTCATTCACCTACTTTTGGGAGAGCTTTCACTTGGTGAAGTTTCAGACCCGTAGATAATTACTCACCTTAAAATGAGTAAATGCGAATTATCTCTTAAAAGTATTGTACTTAGCCAATTTTTCTCAAATAACTCATTCACCTACTTTTTTGAGAGCTTTCACTTGATGAAGTTTCAGACCCATAGCTAATTACTCACCTACTCAAAATGAGTAAATGCGAATTATCTGTAAAAGTATTGCAGATAGCCAAATTTTCTCAAATAACTCCTTCATCTACTTTTGGGAGAGCTTTCACATGGTGAAGTTTCAGACCCATAGATAATTACTCACCTACTCAAAATGAGTAAATGAGAATTATCGTTAAAAGTATTGCAGATAGCCAATTTTTCTCAAATAACTCGTTCACCTACTTTTGGAAGAGCTTTCACATGGTGAAGTTTCAGACCCATAGCTAATTACGCAGCTACTGAAAATGAGTAAATGCGAATTATCTCTAAAAGTATTGCAGATAGCCAATTTTTCTCAAATAACTCATTCAGCTACTTTTGGGAGAACTTTCACATGGTGAAGTTTCAGACCCGTAGGTAATTACTCACCTACTCAAAATGAGTAAATGTGAATTATCTCTTAAAAGTATTGTACTTAGCCAATTTTTCTCAAATAACTCATTCACCTACTTTTGGGAGACCTTTCACATGGTGAAGTTTCAGACCCATAGCTAATTACTCACCTACTGAAAATGAGTAAATGCGAATTATCGCTAAAAGTATTGCAGATAGCCAATTTTTCTCAAATAACTTATTCACCTACTTTTGGGAGAGCTTTCACTTGGTGAAGTTTCAGACCCATAGCTAATTACTCACCTACTCAAAATGAGTAAATGCGAATTATCTCTAAAAGTATTGCAGATAGCCAATTTTTCTCAAATAACTCATTCACCTACTTTTGGGAGGGCTTTCACTTGGTGAAGTTTCCGACCCATAGCTAATTACTCACCTACTCAAAATGAGTAAATACGAATTATCTCTAAAAGTATTGCAGATAGCCAATTTTTCTCAAATAACTCATTCACCTACTTTTGGGAGAGCTTTCACTTCGTGAAGTTTCAGACCCGTAGATAATTACTCACCTCAAAATGAGTAAATGTGAATTATCTCTTAAAAGTATTGTACTTAGCCAATTTTTCTCAAATAACTCATTCACCTACTTTTTTGAGAGCTTTCACTTGAAGTTTCAGACCCATAGCTAATTACTCACCTACTCAAAATGAGTAAATGCGAATTATCTGTAAAAGTATTGCAGATAGCCAAATTTTCTCAAATAACTCCTTCATCTACTTTCGGGAGAGCTTTCACATGGTGAAGTTTCAGACCCATAGCTAATTACTCAGCTACTGAAAATGAGTAAATGCGAATTATCTCTAAAAGTATTGCAGATGGCCAATTTTTCTCAAATAACTCATTCAGCTACTTTTGGGAGAACTTTCACTTGGTGAAGTTTCACACCCATAGCTAATTACCTACTCAAAATGAGTAAATGCGAATTATCGCTAAAAGTATTGCAGATAGCCAATTTTTCTCAAATAACTCATTCACCTACTTTTGGGAGAGCTTTCACTTGGTGAAGTTTCAGACCCATAGCTAATTACTCACCTACTCAAAATGAGTAAATGCGAATTATCTCTAAAAGTATTGCAGATAGCCAATTGTTTCTCAAATAACTCATTCATCTACTTTTGGGAGAGCTTTCACATGGTGAAGTTTCAGACCCATAGATAATTACTCACCTCAAAATGAGTAAATGCGAATTATCTCTTAAAAGTATTGTACTTAGCCAATTTTACTCAAGTAACTCATTCACCTACTTTTTTGAGAGCTTTCACTTGATGAAGTTTCAGACCCATAGCTAATTACTCACCTACTCAAAATGAGTAAATGCGAATTATAGCCAATTTTTCTCAAATAACTCCTTCATCTACTTTTGGGAGAGCTTTCACATGGTGAAGTTTCAGACCCATAGATAATTACTCACCTACTCAAAATGAGTAAATGAGAATTATCGCTAAAAGTATTGCAGATAGCCAATTTTTCTCAAATAACTCGTTCACCTACTTTTGGAAGAGCTTTCACATGGTGAAGTTTCAGACCCATAGCTAATTACTCAGCTACTGAAAATGAGTAAATGCGAATTATCTCTAAAAGTATTGCAGATGGCCAATTTTTCTCAAATAACTCATTCAGCTACTTTTGGGAGAACTTTCACTTGGTGAAGTTTCACACCCATAGCTAATTACCTACTCAAAATGAGTAAATGCGAATTATCGCTAAAAGTATTGCAGATAGCCAATTTTTCTCAAATAACTCATTCACCTACTTTTGGGAGAGCTTTCACTTGGTGAAGTTTCAGACCCATAGCTAATTACTCACCTACTCAAAATGAGTAAATGCGAATTATCTCTAAAAGTATTGCAGATAGCCAATTGTTTCTCAAATAACTGATTCATCTACTTTTGGGAGAGCTTTCACATGGTGAAGTTTCAGACCCATAGATAATTACTCACCTCAAAATGAGTAAATGCGAATTATCTCTTAAAAGTATTGTACTTAGCCAATTTTACTCAAGTAACTCATTCACCTACTTTTTTGAGCTTTCACTTGATGAAGTTTCAGACCCATAGCTAATTACTCACCTACTCAAAATGAGTAAATGCGAATTATAGCCAATTTTTCTCAAATAACTCCTTCATCTTCTTTTGGGAGAGCTTTCACATGGTGAAGTTTCAGACCCATAGATAATTACTCACCTACTCAAAATGAGTAAATGCGAATTATCGCTAAAAGTATTGCAGATAGCCAATTTTTCTCAAATAACTCGTTCACCTACTTTTGGAAGAGCTTTCACATGGTGAAGTTTCAGACCCATAGCTAATTACGCAGCTACTGAAAATGAGTAAATGCGAATTATCTCTAAAAGTATTGCAGATAGCCAATTTTTCTCAAATAACTCATTCAGCTACTTTTGGGAGAACTTTCACATGGTGAAGTTTCAGACCCGTAGGTAATTATTCACCTACTCAAAATGAGTAAATGTGAATTATCTCTTAAAAGTATTGTACTTAGCCAATTTTTCTCAAATAACTCATTCACCTACTTTTGGGAGAGCTTTCACTTGGTGAAGTTTCAGACCCGTAGATAATTACTCACCTCAAAATGAGTAAATACGAATTATCTCTTAAAAGTATTGTACTTAGCCAATTTTTCTCAAATAACTCATTCACCTACTTTTTTGAGAGCTTTCACTTGATGAAGTTTCAGACCCATAGCTAATTACTCACCTACTCAAAATGAGTAAATGCGAATTATCTGTAAAAGTATTGCAGATAGCCAAATTTTCTCAAATAACTCCTTCATCTACTTTTGGGAGAGCTTTCACATGGTGAAGTTTCAGAACCATAGATAATTACTCACCTACTCAAAATGAGTAAATGAGAATTATCGCTAAAAGTATTGCAGATAGCCAATTTTTCTCAAATAACTCGTTCACCTACATTTGGAAGAGCTTTCACATGGTGAAGTTTCAGACCCATAGCTAATTACTCAGCTACTGAAAATGAGTAAATGCGAATTATCTCTAAAAGTATTGCAGATGGCCAATTTTTCTCAAATAACTCATTCAGCTACTTTTGGGAGAACTTTCACTTGGTGAAGTTTCACACCCATAGCTAATTACCTACTCAAAATGAGTAAATGCGAATTATCACTAAAAGTATTGCAGATAGCCAATTTTTCTCAAATAACTCATTCACCTACTTTTGGGAGAGCTTTCACTTGGTGAAGTTTCAGACCCATAGCTAATTACTCACCTACTCAAAATGAGTAAATGCGAATTATCTCTAAAAGTATTGCAGATAGCCAATTTTTTCTCAAATAACTCATTCATCTAGTTTTGAGAGAGCTTTCACATGGTGAAGTTTCAGACCCGTAGGTAATTACTCACCTACTCAAAATGAGTAAATGTGAATTATCTCTTAAAAGTATTGTACTTAGCCAATTTTTCTCAAATAACTCATTCACCTACTTTTGGGAGACCTTTCACATGGTGAAGTTTCAGAACCATAGCTAATTACTCACCTACTCAAAATGAGTAAATGCGAATTATTGCTAAAAGTATTGCAGATAGCCAATTTTTCTCAAATAACTTATTCACCTACTTTTGGGAGAGCTTTCACTGGGTGAAGTTTCAGACCCATAGCTAATTACTCACCTACTCAAAATGAGTAAATGCGAATTATCTCTAAAAGTATTGCAGATAGCCAATTTTTCTCAAATAACTCATTCACCTACTTTTGGGAGAGCTTTCACTTGGTGAAGTTTCAGACCCGTAGATAATTACTCACCTTAAAATGAGTAAATGCGAATTATCTCTTAAAAGTATTGTACTTAGCCAATTTTTCTCAAATAACTCATTCACCTACTTTTTTGAGAGCTTTCACTTGATGAAGTTTCAGACCCATAGCTAATTACTCACCTACTCAAAATGAGTAAATGCGAATTATCTGTAAAAGTATTGCAGATAGCCAAATTTTCTCAAATAACTCCTTCATCTACTTTTGGGAGAGCTTTCACATGGTGAAGTTTCAGACCCATAGATAATTACTCACCTACTCAAAATGAGTAAATGAGAATTATCGTTAAAAGTATTGCAGATAGCCAATTTTTCTCAAATAACTCGTTCACCTACTTTTGGAAGAGCTTTCACATGGTGAAGTTTCAGACCCATAGCTAATTACGCAGCTACTGAAAATGAGTAAATGCGAATTATCTCTAAAAGTATTGCAGATAGCCAATTTTTCTCAAATAACTCATTCAGCTACTTTTGGGAGAACTTTCACATGGTGAAGTTTCAGACCCGTAGGTAATTACTCACCTACTCAAAATGAGTAAATGTGAATTATCTCTTAAAAGTATTGTACTTAGCCAATTTTTCTCAAATAACTCATTCACCTACTTTTGGGAGACCTTTCACATGGTGAAGTTTCAGACCCATAGCTAATTACTCACCTACTGAAAATGAGTAAATGCGAATTATCGCTAAAAGTATTGCAGATAGCCAATTTTTCTCAAATAACTTATTCACCTACTTTTGGGAGAGCTTTCACTTGGTGAAGTTTCAGACCCATAGCTAATTACTCACCTACTCAAAATGAGTAAATGCGAATTATCTCTAAAAGTATTGCAGATAGCCAATTTTTCTCAAATAACTCATTCACCTACTTTTGGGAGGGCTTTCACTTGGTGAAGTTTCCGACCCATAGCTAATTACTCACCTACTCAAAATGAGTAAATACGAATTATCTCTAAAAGTATTGCAGATAGCCAATTTTTCTCAAATAACTCATTCACCTACTTTTGGGAGAGCTTTCACTTCGTGAAGTTTCAGACCCGTAGATAATTACTCACCTCAAAATGAGTAAATGTGAATTATCTCTTAAAAGTATTGTACTTAGCCAATTTTTCTCAAATAACTCATTCACCTACTTTTTTGAGAGCTTTCACTTGAAGTTTCAGACCCATAGCTAATTACTCACCTACTCAAAATGAGTAAATGCGAATTATCTGTAAAAGTATTGCAGATAGCCAAATTTTCTCAAATAACTCCTTCATCTACTTTCGGGAGAGCTTTCACATGGTGAAGTTTCAGACCCATAGCTAATTACTCAGCTACTGAAAATGAGTAAATGCGAATTATCTCTAAAAGTATTGCAGATGGCCAATTTTTCTCAAATAACTCATTCAGCTACTTTTGGGAGAACTTTCACTTGGTGAAGTTTCACACCCATAGCTAATTACCTACTCAAAATGAGTAAATGCGAATTATCGCTAAAAGTATTGCAGATAGCCAATTTTTCTCAAATAACTCATTCACCTACTTTTGGGAGAGCTTTCACTTGGTGAAGTTTCAGACCCATAGCTAATTACTCACCTACTCAAAATGAGTAAATGCGAATTATCTCTAAAAGTATTGCAGATAGCCAATTGTTTCTCAAATAACTCATTCATCTACTTTTGGGAGAGCTTTCACATGGTGAAGTTTCAGACCCATAGATAATTACTCACCTCAAAATGAGTAAATGCGAATTATCTCTTAAAAGTATTGTACTTAGCCAATTTTACTCAAGTAACTCATTCACCTACTTTTTTGAGAGCTTTCACTTGATGAAGTTTCAGACCCATAGCTAATTACTCACCTACTCAAAATGAGTAAATGCGAATTATAGCCAATTTTTCTCAAATAACTCCTTCATCTACTTTTGGGAGAGCTTTGACATGGTGAAGTTTCAGACCCATAGATAATTACTCACCTACTCAAAATGAGTAAATGCGAATTATCGCTAAAAGTATTGCAGATAGCCAATTTTTCTCAAATAACTCGTTCACCTACTTTTGGAAGAGCTTTCACATGGTGAAGTTTCAGACCCATAGCTAATTACGCAGCTACTGAAAATGAGTAAATGCGAATTATCTCTAAAAGTATTGCAGATAGCCAATTTTTCTCAAATAACTCATTCAGCTACTTTTGGGAGAACTTTCACATGGTGAAGTTTCAGACCCGTAGGTAATTACTCACCTACTCAAAATGAGTAAATGTGAATTATCTCTTAAACGTATTGTACTTAGCCAATTTTTCTCAAATAACTCATTCACCTACTTTTGGGAGAGCTTTCACTTGGTGAAGTTTCAGACCCGTAGATAATTACTCACCTCAAAATGAGTAAATGCGAATTATCTGTAAAAGTATTGCAGATAGCCAAATTTTCTCAAATAACTCCTTCATCTACTTTTGGGAGAGCTTTCACATGGTGAAGTTTCAGACCCATAGATAATTACTCACCTACTCAAAATGAGTAAATGAGAATTATCGCTAAAAGTATTGCAGATAGCCAATTTTTCTCAAATAACTCGTTCACCTACATTTGGAAGAGCTTTCACATGGTGAAGTTTCAGACCCATAGCTAATTACTCAGCTACTGAAAATGAGTAAATGCGAATTATCTCTAAAAGTATTGCAGATGGCCAATTTTTCTCAAATAACTCATTCAGCTACTTTTGGGAGAACTTTCACTTGGTGAAGTTTCACACCCATAGCTAATTACCTACTCAAAATGAGTAAATGCGAATTATCACTAAAAGTATTGCAGATAGCCAATTTTTCTCAAATAACTCATTCACCTACTTTTGGGAGAGCTTTCACATGGTGAAGTTTCAGACCCGTAGATAATTACTCACCTACTGAAAATGAGTAAATGCGAATTATCGCTAAAAGTATTGCAGATAGCCAATTTTTCTCAAATAACTCATTCACCTACTTTTGGGAGGGCTTTCACTTGGTGAAGTTTCAGACCCATAGCTAATTACTCACCTACTCAAAATGAGTAAATACGAATTATCTCTAAAAGTATTGCAGATAGCCAATTTTTCTCAAATAACTCATTCACCTACTTTTGGGAGAGCTTTCACTTGAAGTTTCAAACCCATAGCTAATTACTCACCTACTCAAAATGAGTAAATGGAAGTATCGCTAAAACTATTCCAGATAGCCAATTTTTCTCAAATAACTCATTCACCTACTTTTGGGAGAGCTTTCACTTGATGAAGTTTCAGACCCATAGCTAACTACTCACCTACTGAAAATGAGTAAATGCGAATTATCTGTAAAAGTATTGCAGATAGCCAAATTTTCTCAAATAACTCCTTCATCTACTTTTGGGAGAGCTTTCACATGGTGAAGTTTCAGACCCATAGATAATTACTCACCTACTGAAAATGAGTAAATGCGAATTATCGCTAAAAGTATTGCAGATAGCCAATTTTTCTCAAATAACTCGTTCACCTACTTTTGGAAGAGCTTTCACATGGTGAAGTTTCAGACCCATAGCTAATTACTCAGCTACTGAAAATGAGTAAATGCGAATTATCTCTAAAAGTATTGCAGATGGCCAATTTTTCTCAAATAACTCATTCAGCTACTTTTGGGAGAACTTTCACTTCGTGAAGTTTCACACCCATAGCTAATTACTCGCTTACTCAAAATGAGTAAATGCGAATTATCGCTAAAAGTATTGCAGATAGCCAATTTTTCTCAAATAACTCATTCACCTACTTTTGGGAGAACTTTCACTTGGTGAAGTTTCACACCCATAGCTAATTACCTACTCAAAATGAGTAAATGCGAATTATCGCTAAAAGTATTGCAGATAGCCAATTTTTCTCAAATAACTCATTCACCTACTTTTGGGAGAGCTTTCACTTGGTGAAGTTTCAGACCCATAGCTAATTACTCACCTACTCAAAATGAGTAAATGCGAATTATCTCTAAAAGTATTGCAGATAGCCAATTGTTTCTCAAATAACTCATTCATCTACTTTTGGGAGAGCTTTCACATGGTGAAGTTTCAGACCCATAGATAATTACTCACCTCAAAATGAGTAAATGCGAATTATCTCTTAAAAGTATTGTACTTAGCCAATTTTACTCAAGTAACTCATTCACCTACTTTTTTGAGAGCTTTCACTTGATGAAGTTTCAGACCCATAGCTAATTACTCACCTACTCAAAATGAGTAAATGCGAATTATAGCCAATTTTTCTCAAATAACTCCTTCATCTACTTTTGGGAGAGCTTTGACATGGTGAAGTTTCAGACCCATAGATAATTACTCACCTACTCAAAATGAGTAAATGCGAATTATCGCTAAAAGTATTGCAGATAGCCAATTTTTCTCAAATAACTCGTTCACCTACTTTTGGAAGAGCTTTCACATGGTGAAGTTTCAGACCCATAGCTAATTACGCAGCTACTGAAAATGAGTAAATGCGAATTATCTCTAAAAGTATTGCAGATAGCCAATTTTTCTCAAATAACTCATTCAGCTACTTTTGGGAGAACTTTCACATGGTGAAGTTTCAGACCCGTAGGTAATTACTCACCTACTCAAAATGAGTAAATGTGAATTATCTCTTAAACGTATTGTACTTAGCCAATTTTTCTCAAATAACTCATTCACCTACTTTTGGGAGAGCTTTCACTTGGTGAAGTTTCAGACCCGTAGATAATTACTCACCTCAAAATGAGTAAATGCGAATTATCTGTAAAAGTATTGCAGATAGCCAAATTTTCTCAAATAACTCCTTCATCTACTTTTGGGAGAGCTTTCACATGGTGAAGTTTCAGACCCATAGATAATTACTCACCTACTCAAAATGAGTAAATGAGAATTATCGCTAAAAGTATTGCAGATAGCCAATTTTTCTCAAATAACTCGTTCACCTACATTTCGAAGAGCTTTCACATGGTGAAGTTTCAGACCCATAGCTAATTACTCAGCTACTGAAAATGAGTAAATGCGAATTATCTCTAAAAGTATTGCAGATGGCCAATTTTTCTCAAATAACTCATTCAGCTACTTTTGGGAGAACTTTCACTTGGTGAAGTTTCACACCCATAGCTAATTACCTACTCAAAATGAGTAAATGCGAATTATCACTAAAAGTATTGCAGATAGCCAATTTTTCTCAAATAACTCATTCACCTACTTTTGGGAGAGCTTTCACATGGTGAAGTTTCAGACCCGTAGATAATTACTCACCTACTGAAAATGAGTAAATGCGAATTATCGCTAAAAGTATTGCAGATAGCCAATTTTTCTCAAATAACTCATTCACCTACTTTTGGGAGGGCTTTCACTTGGTGAAGTTTCAGACCCATAGCTAATTACTCACCTACTCAAAATGAGTAAATACGAATTATCTCTAAAAGTATTGCAGATAGCCAATTTTTCTCAAATAACTCATTCACCTACTTTTGGGAGAGCTTTCACTTGGTGAAGTTTCAAACCCATAGCTAATTACTCACCTACTCAAAATGAGTAAATGGAAGTATCGCTAAAACTATTCCAGATAGCCAATTTTTCTCAAATAACTCATTCACCTACTTTTGGGAGAGCTTTCACTTGATGAAGTTTCAGACCCATAGCTAACTACTCACCTACTGAAAATGAGTAAATGCGAATTATCTGTAAAAGTATTGCAGATAGCCAAATTTTCTCAAATAACTCCTTCATCTACTTTTGGGAGAGCTTTCACATGGTGAAGTTTCAGACCCATAGATAATTACTCACCTACTGAAAATGAGTAAATGCGAATTATCGCTAAAAGTATTGCAGATAGCCAATTTTTCTCAAATAACTCGTTCACCTACTTTTGGAAGAGCTTTCACATGGTGAAGTTTCAGACCCATAGCTAATTACTCAGCTACTGAAAATGAGTAAATGCGAATTATCTCTAAAAGTATTGCAGATGGCCAAATTTTCTCAAATAACTCATTCAGCTACTTTTGCGAGAACTTTCACTTCGTGAAGTTTCACACCCATAGCTAATTACTCGCTTACTCAAAATGAGTAAATGCGAATTATCGCTAAAAGTATTGCAGATAGCCAATTTTTCTCAAATAACTCATTCACCTACTTTTGGGAGAACTTTCACTTGGTGAAGTTTCACACCCATAGCTAATTACTCACCTACTCAAAATGAGTAAATGCGAATTATCGCTAAAAGTATTGCAGATAGCTAATTTTTCTCAAATAACTCATTCACCTACTTTTGGGAGAGCTTTCACTTGATGAAGTTTCAGACCCATAGCTAATTACTCACCTACTCAAAATGAGTAAATGCGAATTATCTGTAAAAGTATTGCAGATAGCCAATTTTTCTCAAATAACTCATTCAGCTACTTTTGGGAAAACTTTCACTTGGTGAAGTTTCACACCCATAGCTAATTACCTACTCAAAATGAGTAAATGCGAATTATCGCTAAAAGTATTGCAGATAGCCAATTTTTCTCAAATAACTCATTCACCTACTTTTGTGAGAACTTTCACATGGTGAAGTTTCACACCCATAGCTAATTACTCACCTACTCAAAATGAGTAAATGCGAATTATCACTAAAAGTATTGCAGATAGCCAATTTTTCTCAAATAACTCATTCACCTACTTTTGGGAGAGCTTTCACTTGGTGAAGTTTCAGACCCATAGGTAATTACTCACCTACTCAAAATGAGTAAATGCGAATTATCTCTAAAAGTATTGCATATAGCCAATTTTTTCTCAAATAACTCATTCATCTACTTTTGAGAGAGCTTTCACATAGTGAAGTTTCAGACCCGTAGGTAATTACTCACCTACTCAAAATGAGTAAATGTGAATTATCTCTTAAAAGTATTGTACTTAGACAATTTTTCTTGGTGAAACTTCACCAAGTGAAAGTTTTCCCAAAAGTAGCTGAATGAGTTATTTGAGAAAAATTGGCTATCTGCAATACTTTTAGAGATAATTCGCATTTACTCATTTTCAGTAGCTGAGTAATTAGCTATGGGTCTGAAACTTCACCATGTGAAAACTCTTCAAAAGTAGGTGAACGAGTTATTTGAGAAAAATTGGCTATCTGCAATACTTTTAGCGATAATTCGCATTTACTCATTTTCAGTAGGTGAGTAATTATCTATGGGTCTGAAACTTCACCATGTGAAAGCTCTCCCAAAAGTAGATGAAGGAGTTATTTGAGAAAAATTGGCTATCTGCAATACTTTTACAGATAATTCGCATTTACTCATTTTGAGTAGGTGAGTAATTAGCTATGGGTCTGAAACTTCATCAAGTGAAAGCTCTCCCAAAAGTAGGTGAATGAGTTATTTGAGAAAAATTAGCTAAGTACAATACTTTTAAGAGATAATTCGCATTTACTCATTTTGAGTAGGTGAGTAATTATCTACGGGTCTGAAACTTCACCATGTGAAAGCTCTCCCAAAAGTAGATGAATGAGTTATTTGAGAAACAATTGGCTATCTGCAATACTTTTAGAGATAATTCGCATTTACTCATTTTGAGTAGGCGAGTAATTAGCTATGGGTCTGAAACTTCACCAAGTGAAAGCTCTCCCAAAAGTAGGTGAATGAGTTATTTGAGAAAAATTGGCTATCTGCAAAAGTTTTAGCGATACTTCCATTTACTCATTTTGAGTAGGTGAGTAATTAGCTATGGGTCTGAAACTTCACCAAGTGAAAGCTCTCCCAAAAGTAGGTGAATGAGTTATTTGAGAAAAATTGGCTATCTGCAATACTTTTAGAGATAATTCGCATTTACTCATTTTGAGTAGGTGAGTAATTAGCTATGGGTCTGAAACTTCACCAAGTGAAAGCTCTCCCAAAAGTAGGTGAATGAGTTATTTGAGAAAAATTGGCTATCTGCAATACTTTTAGCGATAATTCGCATTTACTCATTTTCAGTAGGTGAGTAATTATCTACGGGTCTGAAACTTCACCATGTGAAAGCTCTCCCAAAAGTAGATGAATGAGTTATTTGAGAAAAATTGGCTATCTGCAATACTTTTAGAGATAATTCGCATTTACTCATTTTGAGTAGGTGAGTAATTAGCTATGGGTCTGAAACTTCACCATGTGAAAGGTCTCCCAAAAGTAGGTGAATGAGTTATTTGAGAAAAATTGTCTAAGTACAATACTTTTAAGAGATAATTCACATTTACTCATTTTGAGTAGGTGAGTAATTACCTACGGGTCTGAAACTTCACTATGTGAAAGCTCTCTCAAAAGTAGATGAATGAGTTATTTGAGAAAAAATTGGCTATAGGCAATACTTTTAGAGATAATTCGCATTTACTCATTTTGAGTAGGTGAGTAATTACCTATGGGTCTGAAACTTCACCAAGTGAAAGCTCTCCCAAAAGTAGGTGAATGAGTTATTTGAGAAAAATTGGCTATCTGCAATACTTTTAGTGATAATTCGCATTTACTCATTTTGAGTAGGTGAGTAATTAGCTATGGGTGTGAAACTTCACCATGTGAAAGTTCTCACAAAAGTAGGTGAATGAGTTATTTGAGAAAAATTGGCTATCTGCAATACTTTTAGCGATAATTCGCATTTACTCATTTTGAGTAGGTAATTAGCTATGGGTGTGAAACTTCACCAAGTGAAAGTTTTCCCAAAAGTAGCTGAATGAGTTATTTGAAAAAAATTGGCTATCTGCAATACTTTTAGAGATAATTCGCATTTACTCATTTTCAGTAGCTGAGTAATTAGCTATGGGTCTGAAACTTCACCATGTGAAAACTCTTCAAAAGTAGGTGAACGAGTTATTTGAGAAAAATTGGCTATCTGCAATACTTTTAGCGATAATTCGCATTTACTCATTTTCAGTAGGTGAGTAATTATCTATGGGTCTGAAACTTCACCATGTGAAAGCTCTCCCAAAAGTAGATGAAGGAGTTATTTGAGAAAAATTGGCTATCTGCAATACTTTTACAGATAATTAGCATTTACTCATTTTGAGTAGGTGAGTAATTAGCTATGGGTCTGAAACTTCATCAAGTGAAAGCTCTCCCAAAAGTAGGTGAATGAGTTATTTGAGAAAAATTAGCTAAGTACAATACTTTTAAGAGATAATTCGCATTTACTCATTTTGAGTAGGTGAGTAATTATCTACGGGTCTGAAACTTCACCATGTGAAAGCTCTCCCAAAAGTAGATGAATGAGTTATTTGAGAAACAATTGGCTATCTGCAATACTTTTAGAGATAATTCGCATTTACTCATTTTGAGTAGGCGAGTAATTAGCTATGGGTCTGAAACTTCACCATATGAAAGCTCTTCTAAAAGTAGGTGAACGAGTTATATGAGAAAAATTGGCTATCTGCAATACTTTTAGCGATAATTCGCATTTACTCATTTTCAGTAGGTGAGTAATTATCTATGGGTCTGAAACTTCACCATGTGAAAGCTCTCCCAAAAGTAGATGAAGGAGTTCTTTGAGAAAATTTGGCTATCTGCAATACTTTTACAGATAATTCGCATTTACTCATTTTCAGTAGGTGAGTAGTTAGCTATGGGTCTGAAACTTCATCAAGTGAAAGCTCTCCCAAAAGTAGGTGAATGAGTTATTTGAGAAAAATTGGCTATCTGCAATACTTTTAGAGATAATTCGCATTTACTCATTTTGAGTAGGTGAGTAATTACCTATGGGTCTGAAACTTCACTAAGTGAAAGCTCTCCCAAAAGTAGGTGAATGAGTTATTTGAGAAAAATTGGCTATCTGCAATACTTTTAGCGATAATTCGCATTTACTCATTTTGAGTAGGTAATTAGCTATGGGTGTGAAACTTCACCAAGTGAAAGTTTTCCCAAAAGTAGCTGAATGAGTTATTTGAGAAAAATTGGCCATCTGCAATACTTTTAGAGATAATTCGCATTTACTCATTTTCAGTAGCTGAGTAATTAGCTATGGGTCTGAAACTTCACCATGTGAAAACTCTTCAAAAGTAGGTGAACGAGTTATTTGAGAAAAATTGGCTATCTGCAATACTTTTAGCGATAATTCGCATTTACTCATTTTCAGTAGGTGAGTAATTATCTATGGGTCTGAAACTTCACCATGTGAAAGCTCTCCCAAAAGTAGATGAATGAGCTAATGAACCCATAGCTAATTACTCACCTACTCAAAATGAGTAAATGCGAATTATCACTAAAAGTATTGCAGATAGCCAATTTTTCTCAAATAACTCATTCACCTACTTTTGGGAGAGCTTTCACTTGGTGAAGTTTCAGACCCATAGGTAATTACTCACCTACTCAAAATGAGTAAATGCGAATTATCTCTAAAAGTATTGCATATAGCCAATTTTTTCTCAAATAACTCATTCATCTACTTTTGAGAGAGCTTTCACATAGTGAAGTTTCAGACCCGTAGGTAATTACTCACCTACTCAAAATGAGTAAATGTGAATTATCTCTTAAAAGTATTGTACTTAGACAATTTTTCTCAAATAACTCATTCACCTACTTTTGGGAGACCTTTCACATGGTGAAGTTTCAGACCCATAGCTAATTACTCACCTACTCAAAATGAGTAAATGCGAATTATCTCTAAAAGTATTGCAGATAGCCAATTTTTCTCAAATAACTCATTCATCTACTTTTGGGAGAGCTTTCACATGGTGAAGTTTCAGACCCGTAGATAATTACTCACCTACTGAAAATGAGTAAATGCGAATTGTCGCTAAAAGTATTGCAGATAGCCAATTTTTCTCAAATAACTCATTCACCTACTTTTGGGAGAGCTTTCACTTGGTGAAGTTTCAGACTCATAGCTAATTACTCACCTACTCAAAATGAGTAAATGGAAGTATCGCTAAAACTATTGCAGATAGCCAATTTTTCTCAAATAACTCATTCACCTACTTATGGGAGAGCTTTCACTTGATGAAGTTTCAGACCCATAGCTAATTACTCACCTACTGAAAATGAGTAAATGTGAATTATCTCTAAAAGTATTGCAGATAGCCAATTTTTCTCAAATAACTCATTCACCTACTTTTGGGAGAGCTTTCACTTGGTGAAGTTTCAAACCCATAGCTAATTACTCACCTACTCAAAATGAGTAAATGGAAGTATCGCTATAACTATTCCAGATAGCCAATTTTTCTCAAATAACTCATTCACCTACTTTTGGGAGAGCTTTCACTTGATGGAGTTTCAGACACATAGCTAACTACTCACCTACTGAAAATGAGTAAATGCGAATTATCTGTAAAAGTATTGCAGATAGCCAAATTTTCTCAAATAACTCCTTCATCTACTTTTGGGAGAGCTTTCACATGGTGAAGTTTCAGACCCATAGATAATTACTCACCTACTGAAAATGAGTAAATGCGAATTATCGCTAAAATTATTGCAGATAGCCAATTTTTCTCAAATAACTCCTTCACCTACTTTTGGGAGAGCTTTCACATGGTGAAGTTTCAGACCCATAGATAATTACTCACCTACTGAAAATGAGTAAATGCGAATTATCGCTAAAAGTATTGCAGATGGCCAATTTTTCTCAAATAACTCATTCAGCTACTTTTGGGAGAACTTTCACTTGGTGAAGTTTCACACCCATAGCTAATTACTCGCTTACTCAAAATGAGTAAATGCGAATTATCGCTAAAAGTATTGCAGATAGCCAATTTTTCTCAAATAACTCATTCACCTACTTTTGGGAGAACTTTCACTTGGTGAAGTTTCACACCCATAGCTAATTACTCACCTACTCAAAATGAGTAAATGCGAATTATCGCTAAAAGTATTGCAGATAGCCAATTTTTCTCAAATAACTCCTTCACCTACTTTTGGGAGAGCTTTCACATGGTGAAGTTTCAGACCCATAGATAATTACTCACCTACTGAAAATGAGTAAATGCGAATTATCGCTAAAAGTATTGCAGATAGCCAATTTTTCTCAAATAACTCGTTCACCTACTTTTGGAAGAGCTTTCACATGGTGAAGTTTCAGACCCATAGCTAATTACTCAGCTACTGAAAATGAGTAAATGCGAATTATCTCTAAAAGTATTGCAGATGGCCAATTTTTCTCAAATAACTCATTCAGCTACTTTTGGGAGAACTTTCACTTGGTGAAGTTTCACACCCATAGCTAATTACTCGCTTACTCAAAATGAGTAAATGCGAATTATCGCTAAAAGTATTGCAGATAGCCAATTTTTCTCAAATAACTCATTCACCTACTTTTGGGAGAACTTTCACTTGGTGAAGTTTCACACCCATAGCTAATTACTCACCTACTCAAAATGAGTAAATGCGAATTATCGCTAAAAGTATTGCAGATAGCCAATTTTTCTCAAATAACTCATTCACCTACTTTTGGGAGAGCTTTCACTTGTTGAAGTTTCAGACCCATAGCTAATTACTCACCTACTCAAAATGAGTAAATGGAAGTATCGCTAAAACTTTTGCAGATAGCCAATTTTTCTCAAATAACTCATTCACCTACTTTTGGGAGAGCTTTCACTTGGTGAAGTTTCAGATCCATAGCTAATTACTCGCCTACTCAAAATGAGTAAATGCGAATTATCTCTAAAAGTATTGCAGATAGCCAATTGTTTCTCAAATAACTCATTCATCTACTTTTGGGAGAGCTTTCACATGGTGAAGTTTCAGACCCGTAGATAATTACTCACCTACTCAAAATGAGTAAATGCGAATTATCTCTTAAAAGTATTGTACTTAGCTAATTTTTCTCAAATAACTCATTCACCTACTTTTGGGAGAGCTTTCACTTGATGAAGTTTCAGACCCATAGCTAATTACTCACCTACTCAAAATGAGTAAATGCGAATTATCTGTAAAAGTATTGCAGATAGCCAATTTTTCTCAAATAACTCCTTCATCTACTTTTGGGAGAGCTTTCACATGGTGAAGTTTCAGACCCATAGATAATTACTCACCTACTGAAAATGAGTAAATGCGAATTATCGCTAAAAGTATTGCAGATAGCCAATTTTTCTCAAATAACTCGTTCACCTACTTTTGAAGAGTTTTCACATGGTGAAGTTTCAGACCCATAGCTAATTACTCAGCTACTGAAAATGAGTAAATGCGAATTATCTCTAAAAGTATTGCAGATGGCCAATTTTTCTCAAATAACTCATTCAGCTACTTTTGGGAAAACTTTCACTTGGTGAAGTTTCACACCCATAGCTAATTACCTACTCAAAATGAGTAAATGCGAATTATCGCTAAAAGTATTGCAGATAGCCAATTTTTCTCAAATAACTCGTTCACCTACTTTTGTGAGAACTTTCACATGGTGAAGTTTCACACCCATAGCTAATTACTCACCTACTCAAAATGAGTAAATGCGAATTATCACTAAAAGTATTGCAGATAGCCAATTTTTCTCAAATAACTCATTCACCTACTTTTGGGAGAGCTTTCACTTGGTGAAGTTTCAGACCCATAGGTAATTACTCACCTACTCAAAATGAGTAAATGCGAATTATCTCTAAAAGTATTGCATATAGCCAATTTTTTCTCAAATAACTCATTCATCTACTTTTGAGAGAGCTTTCACATAGTGAAGTTTCAGACCCGTAGGTAATTACTCACCTACTCAAAATGAGTAAATGTGAATTATCTCTTAAAAGTATTGTACTTAGACAATTTTTTTCAAATAACTCATTCACCTACTTTTGGGAGACCTTTCACATGGTGAAGTTTCAGACCCATAGCTAATTACTCAGCTACTCAAAATGAGTAAATGCGAATTATCTCTAAAAGTATTGCAGATAGCCAATTTTTCTCAAATAACTCATTCATCTACTTTTGGGAGAGCTTTCACATGGTGAAGTTTCAGACCCGTAGATAATTACTCACCTACTGAAAATGAGTAAATGCGAATTGTCGCTAAAAGTATTGCAGATAGCCAATTTTTCTCAAATAACTCATTCACCTACTTTTGGGAGAGCTTTCACTTGGTGAAGTTTCAGACTCATAGCTAATTACTCACCTACTCAAAATGAGTAAATGGAAGTATCGCTAAAACTATTGCAGATAGCCAATTTTTCTCAAATAACTCATTCACCTACTTATGGGAGAGCTTTCACTTGATGAAGTTTCAGACCCATAGCTAATTACTCACCTACTGAAAATGAGTAAATGTGAATTATCTCTAAAAGTATTGCAGATAGCCAATTTTTCTCAAATAACTCATTCACCTACTTTTGGGAGAGCTTTCACTTGGTGAAGTTTCAAACCCATAGCTAATTACTCACCTACTCAAAATGAGTAAATGGAAGTATCGCTATAACTATTCCAGATAGCCAATTTTTCTCAAATAACTCATTCACCTACTTTTGGGAGAGCTTTCACTTGATGGAGTTTCAGACACATAGCTAACTACTCACCTACTGAAAATGAGTAAATGCGAATTATCTGTAAAAGTATTGCAGATAGCCAAATTTTCTCAAATAACTCCTTCATCTACTTTTGGGAGAGCTTTCACATGGTGAAGTTTCAGACCCATAGATAATTACTCACCTACTGAAAATGAGTAAATGCGAATTATCGCTAAAATTATTGCAGATAGCCAATTTTTCTCAAATAACTCCTTCACCTACTTTTGGGAGAGCTTTCACATGGTGAAGTTTCAGACCCATAGATAATTACTCACCTACTGAAAATGAGTAAATGCGAATTATCGCTAAAAGTATTGCAGATGGCCAATTTTTCTCAAATAACTCATTCAGCTACTTTTGGGAGAACTTTCACTTGGTGAAGTTTCACACCCATAGCTAATTACTCGCTTACTCAAAATGAGTAAATGCGAATTATCGCTAAAAGTATTGCAGATAGCCAATTTTTCTCAAATAACTCATTCACCTACTTTTGGGAGAACTTTCACTTGGTGAAGTTTCACACCCATAGCTAATTACTCACCTACTCAAAATGAGTAAATGCGAATTATCGCTAAAAGTATTGCAGATAGCCAATTTTTCTCAAATAACTCATTCACCTACTTTTGGGAGAGCTTTCACTTGTTGAAGTTTCAGACCCATAGCTAATTACTCACCTACTCAAAATGAGTAAATGGAAGTATCGCTAAAACTTTTGCAGATAGCCAATTTTTCTCAAATAACTCATTCACCTACTTTTGGGAGAGCTTTCACTTGGTGAAGTTTCAGACCCATAGCTAATTACTCGCCTACTCAAAATGAGTAAATGCGACTTATCTCTAAAAGTATTGCAGATAGCCAATTGTTTCTCAAATAACTCATTCATCTACTTTTGGGAGAGCTTTCACATGGTGAAGTTTCAGACCCGTAGATAATTACTCACCTACTCAAAATGAGTAAATGCGAATTATCTCTTAAAAGTATTGTACTTAGCTAATTTTTCTCAAATAACTCATTCACCTACTTTTGGGAGAGCTTTCACTTGATGAAGTTTCAGACCCATAGCTAATTACTCACCTACTCAAAATGAGTAAATGCGAATTATCTGTAAAAGTATTGCAGATAGCCAATTTTTCTCAAATAACTCCTTCATCTACTTTTGGGAGAGCTTTCACATGGTGAAGTTTCAGACCCGTAGATAATTACTCACCTACTGAAAATGAGTAAATGCGAATTGTCGCTAAAAGTATTGCAGATAGCCAATTTTTCTCAAATAACTCATTCACCTACTTTTGGGAGAGCTTTCACTTGGTGAAGTTTCAGACTCATAGCTAATTACTCACCTACTCAAAATGAGTAAATGGAAGTATCGCTAAAACTATTGCAGATAGCCAATTTTTCTCAAATAACTCATTCACCTACTTATGGGAGAGCTTTCACTTGATGAAGTTTCAGACCCATAGCTAATTACTCACCTACTGAAAATGAGTAAATGTGAATTATCTCTAAAAGTATTGCAGATAGCCAATTTTTCTCAAATAACTCATTCACCTACTTTTGGGAGAGCTTTCACTTGGTGAAGTTTCAAACCCATAGCTAATTACTCACCTACTCAAAATGAGTAAATGGAAGTATCGCTATAACTATTCCAGATAGCCAATTTTTCTCAAATAACTCATTCACCTACTTTTGGGAGAGCTTTCACTTGATGGAGTTTCAGACCCATAGCTAACTACTCACCTACTGAAAATGAGTAAATGCGAATTATCTGTAAAAGTATTGCAGATAGCCAAATTTTCTCAAATAACTCCTTCATCTACTTTTGGGAGAGCTTTCACATGGTGAAGTTTCAGACCCATAGATAATTACTCACCTACTGAAAATGAGTAAATGCGAATTATCGCTAAAAGTATTGCAGATAGCCAATTTTTCTCAAATAACTCGTTCACCTACTTTTGGAAGAGCTTTCACATGGTGAAGTTTCAGACCCATAGCTAATTACTCAGCTACTGAAAATGAGTAAATGCGAATTATCTCTAAAAGTATTGCAGATGGCCAATTTTTCTCAAATAACTCATTCAGCTACTTTTGGGAGAACTTTCACTTGGTGAAGTTTCACACCCATAGCTAATTACTCGCTTACTCAAAATGAGTAAATGCGAATTATCGCTAAAAGTATTGCAGATAGCCAATTTTTCTCAAATAACTCATTCACCTACTTTTGGGAGAACTTTCACTTGGTGAAGTTTCACACCCATAGCTAATTACTCACCTACTCAAAATGAGTAAATGCGAATTATCGCTAAAAGTATTGCAGATAGCCAATTTTTCTCAAATAACTCATTCACCTACTTTTGGGAGAGCTTTCACTTGTTGAAGTTTCAGACCCATAGCTAATTACTCACCTACTCAAAATGAGTAAATGGAAGTATCGCTAAAACTTTTGCAGATAGCCAATTTTTCTCAAATAACTCATTCACCTACTTTTGGGAGAGCTTTCACTTGGTGAAGTTTCAGACCCATAGCTAATTACTCGCCTACTCAAAATGAGTAAATGCGAATTATCTCTAAAAGTATTGCAGATAGCCAATTGTTTCTCAAATAACTCATTCATCTACTTTTGGGAGAGCTTTCACATGGTGAAGTTTCAGACCCGTAGATAATTACTCACCTACTCAAAATGAGTAAATGCGAATTATCTCTTAAAAGTATTGTACTTAGCTAATTTTTCTCAAATAACTCATTCACCTACTTTTGGGAGAGCTTTCACTTGATGAAGTTTCAGACCCATAGCTAATTACTCACCTACTCAAAATGAGTAAATGCGAATTATCTGTAAAAGTATTGCAGATAGCCAATTTTTCTCAAATAACTCCTTCATCTACTTTTGGGAGAGCTTTCACATGGTGAAGTTTCAGACCCATAGATAATTACTCACCTACTGAAAATGAGTAAATGCGAATTATCGCTAAAAGTATTGCAGATAGCCAATTTTTCTCAAATAACTCGTTCACCTACTTTTGAAGAGTTTTCACATAGTGAAGTTTCAGACCCATAGCTAATTACTCAGCTACTGAAAATGAGTAAATGCGAATTATCTCTAAAAGTATTGCAGATGGCCAATTTTTCTCAAATAACTCATTCAGCTACTTTTGGGAAAACTTTCACTTGGTGAAGTTTCACACCCATAGCTAATTACCTACTCAAAATGAGTAAATGCGAATTATCGCTAAAAGTATTGCAGATAGCCAATTTTTCTCAAATAACTCGTTCACCTACTTTTGTGAGAACTTTCACATGGTGAAGTTTCACACCCATAGCTAATTACTCACCTACTCAAAATGAGTAAATGCGAATTATCACTAAAAGTATTGCAGATAGCCAATTTTTCTCAAATAACTCATTCACCTACTTTTGGGAGAGCTTTCACTTGGTGAAGTTTCAGACCCATAGGTAATTACTCACTTACTCAAAATGAGTAAATGCGAATTATCTCTAAAAGTATTGCAGATAGCCAATTTTTCTCAAATAACTCATTCACCTACTTTTGGGAGAGCTTTCACTTGATGAAGTTTTAGACCCATAGCTAACTACTCACCTACTGAAAATGAGTAAATGCGAATTATCTGTAAAAGTATTGCAGATAGCCAAATTTTCTCAAATAACTCCTTCATCTACTTTTGGGAGAGCTTTCACATGGTGAAGTTTCAGACCCATAGATAATTACTCACCTACTGAAAATGAGTAAATGCGAATTATCGCTAAAAGTATTGCAGATAGCCAATTTTTCTCAAATAACTCGTTCACCTACTTTTAGAAGAGCTTTCACATGGTGAAGTTTCAGACCCATAGCTAATTACTCGCCTACTCAAAATGAGTAAATGCGAATTATCTCTAAAAGTATTGCAGATAGCCAATTCTTTCTCAAATAACTCATTCATCTACTTTTGGGAGAGCTTTCACATGGTGAAGTTTCAGACCCGTAGATAA
The DNA here is from genome assembly GCA_964017235.1 of Sabellastarte sp. h YS-2021. NCBI lineage: Eukaryota > Metazoa > Annelida > Polychaeta > Sabellida > Sabellidae > Sabellastarte > Sabellastarte sp. h YS-2021. Next base: position 15,110,644 of record OZ024927.1, read on the forward strand.
TTACTCACCTACTCAAAATGAGTAAATGCGAATTATCTCTTAAAAGTATTGTACTTAGCTAATTTTTCTCAAATAACTCCTTCACCTACTTTTGGGAGAGCTTTCACTTGATGAAGTTTCAGACCCATAGCTAATTACTCACCTACTCAAAATGAGTAAATGCGAATTATCTCTAAAAGTATTGCAGATGGCCAATTTTTCTCAAATAACTCCTTCATCTACTTTTGGGAGAGCTTTCACATGGTGAAGTTTCAGACCCATAGATAATTACTCACCTACTGAAAATGAGTAAATGCGAATTATCGCTAAAAGTATTGCAGATAGCCAATTTTTCTCAAATAACTCGTTCACCTACTTTTGGGAGAACTTTCACTTGGTGAAGTTTCACACCCATAGCTAATTACTCGCTTACTCAAAATGAGTAAATGCGAATTATCGCTAAAAGTATTGCAGATAGCCAATTTTTCTCAAATAACTCATTCACCTACTTTTGTGAGAACTTTCACATGGTGAAGTTTCAGACCCATAGCTAATTACTCAGCTACTGAAAATGAGTAAATGCGAATTATCTCTAAAAGTATTGCAGATGGCCAATTTTTCTCAAATAACTCATTCAGCTACTTTTGGGAAAACTTTCACTTGGTGAAGTTTCACACCCATAGCTAATTACCTACTCAAAATGAGTAAATGCGAATTATCGCTAAAAGTATTGCAGATAGCCAATTTTTCTCAAATAACTCATTCACCTACTTTTGTGAGAACTTTTACATGGTGAAGTTTCACACCCATAGCTAATTACTCACCTACTCAAAATGAGTAAATGCGAATTATCACTAAAAGTATTGCAGATAGCCAATTTTTCTCAAATAACTCATTCACCTACTTTTGGGAGAGCTTTCACTTGGTGAAGTTTCAGACCCATAGGTAATTACTCACCTACTCAAAATGAGTAAATGCGAATTATCTCTAAAAGTATTGCAGATAGCCAATTTTTCTCAAATAACTCATTCCCCTACTTTTGGGAGAGCTTTCACTTGATGAAGTTTCAGACCCATAGCTAACTACTCACCTACTGAAAATGAGTAAATGCGAATTATCTGTAAAAGTATTGCAGATAGCCAAATTTTCTCAAATAACTCCTTCATCTACTTTTGGGAGAGCTTTCACATGGTGAAGTTTCAGACCCATAGATAATTACTCACCTACTGAAAATGAGTAAATGCGAATTATCGCTAAAAGTATTGCAGATAGCCAATTTTTCTCAAATAACTCGTTCACCTACTTTTAGAAGAGCTTTCACATGTTGAAGTTTCAGACCCATAGCTAATTACTCAGCTACTGAAAATGAGTAAATGCGAATTATCTCTAAAAGTATTGCAGATGGCCAATTTTTCTCAAATAACTCATTCAGCTACTTTTGGGAGAACTTTCACTTGGTGAAGTTTCACACCCATAGCTAATTACTCATCTACTGAAAATGAGTAAATGCGAATTATCGCTAAAAGTATTGCAGATAGCCAATTTTTCTCAAATAACTTATTCACCTACTTTTGGGAGAGCTTTCACTTGGTGAAGTTTCAGACCCATAGCTAATTACTCACCTACTCAAAATGAGTAAATGCGAATTATCGCTAAAAGTATTGCAGATAGCCAATTTTTCTCAAATAACTCGTTCACCTACTTTTAGAAGAGCTTTCACATGGTGAAGTTTCAGACCCATAGCTAATTACTCGCCTACTCAAAATGAGTAAATGCGAATTATCTCTAAAAGTATTGCAGATAGCCAATTGTTTCTCAAATAACTCATTCATCTACTTTTGGGAGAGCTTTCACATGGTGAAGTTTCAGACCCGTAGATAATTACTCACCTACTCAAAATGAGTAAATGCGAATTATCTCTTAAAAGTATTGTACTTAGCTAATTTTTCTCAAATAACTCATTCACCTACTTTTGGGAGAGCTTTCACTTGATGAAGTTTCAGACCCATAGCTAATTACTCACCTACTCAAAATGAGTAAATGCGAATTATCTCTAAAAGTATTGCAGATGGCCAATTTTTCTCAAATAACTCCTTCATCTACTTTTGGGAGAGCTTTCACATGGTGAAGTTTCAGACCCATAGATAATTACTCACCTACTGAAAATGAGTAAATGCGAATTATCGCTAAAAGTATTGCAGATAGCCAATTTTTCTCAAATAACTCGTTCACCTACTTTTGGGAGAACTTTCACTTGAGTAAATGAGTAAATGCGAATTATCGCTAAAAGTATTGCAGATAGCCAATTTTTCTCAAATAACTCATTCACCTACTTTTGTGAGAACTTTTACATGGTGAAGTTTCACACCCATCAGCTAATTACTCGCTTACTCAAAATGAGTAAATGCGAATTATCGCTAAAAGTATTGCAGATAGCCAATTTTTCTCAAATAACTCATTCACCTACTTTTGTGAGAACTTTCACATGGTGAAGTTTCAGACCCATAGCTAATTACTCAGCTACTGAAAATGAGTAAATGCGAATTATCTCTAAAAGTATTGCAGATGGCCAATTTTTCTCAAATAACTCATTCAGCTACTTTTGGGAAAACTTTCACTTGGTGAAGTTTCACACCCATAGCTAATTACCTACTCAAAATGAGTAAATGCGAATTATCGCTAAAAGTATTGCAGATAGCCAATTTTTCTCAAATAACTCATTCACCTACTTTTGTGAGAACTTTTACATGGTGAAGTTTCACACCCATAGCTAATTACTCACCTACTCAAAATGAGTAAATGCGAATTATCACTAAAAGTATTGCAGATAGCCAATTTTTCTCAAATAACTCATTCACCTACTTTTGGGAGAGCTTTCACTTGGTGAAGTTTCAGACCCATAGGTAATTACTCACCTACTCAAAATGAGTAAATGCGAATTATCTCTAAAAGTATTGCAGATAGCCAATTTTTCTCAAATAACTCATTCACCTACTTTTGGGAGAGCTTTCACTTGATGAAGTTTCAGACCCATAGCTAACTACTCACCTACTGAAAATGAGTAAATGCGAATTATCTGTAAAAGTATTGCAGATAGCCAAATTTTCTCAAATAACTCCTTCATCTACTTTTGGGAGAGCTTTCACATGGTGAAGTTTCAGACCCATAGATAATTACTCACCTACTGAAAATGAGTAAATGCGAATTATCTCTTAAAAGTATTGTACTTAGCTAATTTTTCTCAAATAACTCATTCACCTACTTTTGGGAGAGCTTTCACTTGATGAAGTTTCAGACCCATAGCTAACTACTCACCTACTGAAAATGAGTAAATGCGAATTATCTGTAAAAGTATTGCAGATAGCCAAATTTTCTCAAATAACTCCTTCATCTACTTTTGGGAGAGCTTTCACATGGTGAAGTTTCAGACCCATAGATAATTACTCACCTACTGAAAATGAGTAAATGCGAATTATCTCTTAAAAGTATTGTACTTAGCTAATTTTTCTCAAATAACTCATTCACCTACTTTTGGGAGAGCTTTCACTTGATGAAGTTTCAGACCCATAGCTAATTACTCACCTACTCAAAATGAGTAAATGCGAATTATCTCTAAAAGTATTGCAGATGGCCAATTTTTCTCAAATAACTCCTTCATCTACTTTTGGGAGAGCTTTCACATGGTGAAGTTTCAGACCCATAGATAATTACTCACCTACTGAAAATGAGTAAATGCGAATTATCGCTAAAAGTATTGCAGATAGCCAATTTTTCTCAAATAACTCGTTCACCTACTTTTGGGAGAACTTTCACTTGGTGAAGTTTCACACCCATAGCTAATTACTCGCTTACTCAAAATGAGTAAATGCGAATTATCGCTAAAAGTATTGCAGATAGCCAATTTTTCTCAAATAACTCATTCACCTACTTTTGTGAGAACTTTCACATGGTGAAGTTTCAGACCCACAGCTAATTACTCAGCTACTGAAAATGAGTAAATGCGAATTATCTCTAAAAGTATTGCAGATGGCCAATTTTTCTCAAATAACTCATTCAGCTACTTTTGGGAAAACTTTCACTTGGTGAAGTTTCAGACCCATAGCTAATTACCTACTCAAAATGAGTAAATGCGAATTATCGCTAAAAGTATTGCAGATAGCCAATTTTTCTCAAATAACTCATTCACCTACTTTTGTGAGAACTTTTACATGGTGAAGTTTCACACCCATAGCTAATTACTCACCTACTCAAAATGAGTAAATGCGAATTATCACTAAAAGTATTGCAGATAGCCAATTTTTCTCAAATAACTCATTCACCTACTTTTGGGAGAGCTTTCACTTGGTGAAGTTTCAGACCCATAGGTAATTACTCACCTACTCAAAATGAGTAAATGCGAATTATCTCTAAAAGTATTGCAGATAGCCAATTTTTCTCAAATAACTCATTCACCTACTTTTGGGAGAGCTTTCACTTGATGAAGTTTCAGACCCATAGCTAACTACTCACCTACTGAAAATGAGTAAATGCAAATTATCTGTAAAAGTATTGCAGATAGCCAAATTTTCTCAAATAACTCCTTCATCTACTTTTGGGAGAGCTTTCACATGGTAAAGTTTCAGACCCATAGATAATTACTCACCTACTGAAAATGAGTAAATGCGAATTATCGCTAAAAGTATTGCAGATAGCCAATTTTTCTCAAATAACTCGTTCACCTACTTTTAGAAGAGCTTTCACATGTTGAAGTTTCAGACCCATAGCTAATTACTCAGCTACTGAAAATGAGTAAATGCGAATTATCTCTAAAAGTATTGCAGATGGCCAATTTTTCTCAAATAACTCATTCAGCTACTTTTGGGAGAACTTTCACTTGGTGAAGTTTCACACCCATAGCTAATTACTCGCTTACTCAAAATGAGTAAATGCGAATTATCGCTAAAAGTATTGCAGATAGCCAATTTTTCTCAAATAACTCATTCACCTACTTTTGGGAGAACTTTCACTTGGTGAAGTTTCACACCCATAGCTAATTACTCACCTACTCAAAATGAGTAAATGCGAATTATCGCTAAAAGTATTGCAGATAGCCAATTTTTCTCAAATAACTCATTCACCTACTTTTGGGAGAGCTTTCACTTGGTGAAGTTTCAGACCCATAGCTAATTACTCACCTACTCAAAATGAGTAAATGCGAATTATCTCTAAAAGTATTGCAGATAGCCAATTTTTCTCAAATAACTCATTCACCTACTTTTGGGAGAGCTTTGACTTGGTGAAGTTTCAGACCCATAGCTAATTACTCACCTACTCAAAATGAGTAAATGGAAGTATCGCTAAAACTTTTGCAGATAGCCAATTTTTCTCAAATAACTCATTCACCTACTTTTGGGAGAGCTTTCACTTGGTGAAGTTTCAGACCCATAGCTAATTACTCACCTACTCAAAATGAGTAAATGCGAATTATCTCTAAAAGTATTGCAGATAGCCAATTGTTTCTCAAATAACTCATTCATCTACTTTTGGGAGAGCTTTCACACGGTGAAGTTTCAGACCCGTAGATAATTACTCACCTACTCAAAATGAGTAAATGCGAATTATCTCTTAAAAGTATTGTACTTAGCTAATTTTTCTCAAATAACTCATTCACCTACTTTTGGGAGAGCTTTCACTTGATGAAGTTTCAGACCCATAGCTAATTACTCACCTACTCAAAATGAGTAAATGCGAATTATCTGTAAAAGTATTGCAGATAGCCAATTTTTCTCAAATAACTCCTTCATCTACTTTTGGGAGAGCTTTCACATGGTGAAGTTTCAGACCCATAGATAATTACTCACCTACTGAAAATGAGTAAATGCGAATTATCGCTAAAAGTATTGCAGATAGCCAATTTTTCTCAAATAACTCGTTCACCTACTTTTGAAGAGTTTTCACATGGTGAAGTTTCAGACCCATAGCTAATTACTCAGCTACTGAAAATGAGTAAATGCGAATTATCTCTAAAAGTATTGCAGATGGCCAATTTTTCTCAAATAACTCATTCAGCTACTTTTGGGAAAACTTTCACTTGGTGAAGTTTCACACCCATAGCTAATTACCTACTCAAAATGAGTAAATGCGAATTATCGCTAAAAGTATTGCAGATAGCCAATTTTTCTCAAATAACTCATTCACCTACTTTTGTGAGAACTTTCACATGGTGAAGTTTCACACCCATAGCTAATTACTCATCTACTGAAAATGAGTAAATGCGAATTATCGCTAAAAGTATTGCAGATAGCCAATTTTTCTCAAATAACTTATTCACCTACTTTTGGGAGAGTTTTCACTTGGTGAAGTTTCAGACCCATAGCTAATTACTCACCTACTCAAAATGAGTAAATGCGAATTATCGCTAAAAGTATTGCAGATAGCCAATTTTTCTCAAATAACTCATTCACCTACTTTTGGGAGAGCTTTCACTTGGTGAAGTTTCAGACTCATAGCTAATTACTCACTTACTCAAATGAGTAAATGGAAGTATCGCTAAAACTATTGCAGATAGCCAATTTTTTCTCAAATAACTCATTCATCTACTTTTGAGAGAGCTTTCACATGGTGAAGTTTCAGACCCGTAGATAATTACTCACCTACTCAAAATGAGTAAATGCGAATTATCTCTTAAAAGTATTGTACATAGCCAATTTTTCTCAAATAACTCATTCACCTACTTTTGGGAGACCTTTCACGTGGTGAAGTTTCAGACCCATAGCTAATTACTCACCTACTGAAAATGAGTAAATGCGAATTATCGCTAAAAGTATTGCAGATAGCCAATTTTTCTCAAATAACTCATTCACCTACTTTTGGGAGAGCTTTCACTTGGTGAAGTTTCAGACGCATAGCTAATTACTCACCTACTCAAAATGAGTAAATGCGAATTATCTGTAAAAGTATTGCAGATAGCCAATTTTTCTCAAATAACTCCTTCATCTAATTTTGGGAGAGCTTTCACATGGTGAAGTTTCAGACCCATAGATAATTACTCACCTACTGAAAATGACTAAATGCGAATTATCGCTAAAAGTATTGCAGATACCCAATTTTTCTCAAATAACTCATTCACCTACTTTTGGAAGAGCTTTCACATGGTGAAGTTTCAGACCCATAGCTAATTACTCAGCTACTGAAAATGAGTAAATGCGAATTATCTCTAAAAGTATTGCAGATGGCCAATTTTTCTCAAATAACTCATTCAGCTACTTTTGGGAGAACTTTCACTTGGTGAAGTTTCACACCCATAGCTAATTACCTGCTCAAAATGAGTAAATGCGAATTATCGCTATAGGTATTGCAGATAGCCAATTTTTCTCAAATAACTCATTCACCTACTTTTGTGACAACTTTCACATGGTGATGTTTCACACCCATAGCTAATTACTCACCTACTCAGAATGAGTAAATGCGAATTATCGCTAAAAGTATTGCAGATAGCCAATTTTTCTCAAATAACTCATTCACCTACTTTTGGGAGAGCTTTCACTTGGTGAAGTTTCAGACCCATAGCTAATTACTCACCTACTCAAAATGAGTAAATGCGAATTATCTCTAAAAGTATTGCAGATAGCCAATTTTTTCTCAAATAACTCAGTCATCTACTTTTGAGAGAGCTTTCACATGGTGAAGTTTCAGACCCGTAGGTAATTACTCATCTACTCAAAATGAGTAAATGTGAATTATCTCTTAAAAGTATTGTACTTAGCCAATTTTTCTCAAATAACTCATTCACCTACTTTTGGGAGACCTTTCACATGGTGAAGTTTCAGACCCATAGCTAATTACTCACCTACTGAAAATGAGTAAATGCGAATTATCGCTAAAAGTATTGCAGATAGCCAATTTTTCTGAAATAACTCATTTACCTACTTTTGGAAGAGCTTTCACATGGTGAAGTTTCACACCCATAGCTAATTACTCACCTACTCAAAATGAGTAAATGCGAATTATCTCTGAAAAGTATTGCAGATAGCCAATTTTTTCTCAAATAGCTCATTCACCTACTTTTGCAAGGGCCTTCACATAGTGAAGTTTCAGACCCATAGCTAATTACTCGCCTACTGAAAATGAGTATATGCGAATTATCTCTAGAAGTATTACAGATGGCCAATTTTTCTCAAATAACTCATTCACCTACTTTTGGGAGAGCTTCAAACCAACCTGTGGAAAAGCACAGGGTAAGGGTAAGACCTTGGGCCCCTTCTTTGAGGTGGAATGAAGATATCCAAACCTTTTTAGTGCATATCTTACATGTATATAACTGCGGAATATGTACATTCAGTGGCTCTAACTCTGGAATATGGCCATTCGATGGCTCAGTAATAGCTACTTTGACTTTTTTGATTTAAATAATTTATAACAGCAAAACTATTCAATTTAAAGGAGTTTTGTCAAATATGTTGACCTACTTTGTGATGTAGTGCGAGATCATACCACGGCAGTGGTCTTGTTTTCACAGGGATCGCCCCAAGAGTTCCAGAAATCTCGCTAACTGGAACCTTTCTGTTCTCAATGAGCTCACAAAAGCACCTTTTGAGCCTATGAAAGACACAGACCTCAAACATCTTACACTCAAAACTGCTTTCTTGCTAGCTTTGGCCTCCGGCAAGCGCCGCAGCGAAATCCATGCCTGGGTTGCAAACAAAGTATCTAATCTAGGCCAATGGCAAAAGGTCGCCTTGTTCCCTTCTGACTTCATAGCCAAAAACCAACTAGCAAGAGAAGGTTCTCAAAGTGTGTCTCCGGTGACAATTCCTGCTCTAACTACCATTGTAGATAGACAATTCAAGGAAGACATGACATTGTGTCCGGTACAGGCCCTGAGGTACTATTTGCATCGAACCAAGGACCTAAGAGGCCCCGATCCCTCCTCTTCATCTCCTTTAAAAAAGGACATCCCTCAAACATCAGACCCACTATACTCTCTTCCTGGCTGAAACAAACTATTCTACTTTGTTATAAACAAGCAGACCAACAAGCTTTGGATCTCGTCCAAGTCAAAGCGCATGACATTAGGGGCTTCGCGGCCTCTAAGGCCTTTTACGGTGGGGTATCGGTGGACCAAATCATGCAAGCGTGTCACTGGAAAGTTCACAACACGTTTACAAATTTTGACCTAAAAGACCTTACTTGGTCAGACAACAACAACATGCATCTGGGACCAGTAGTAGCGGCACAACAAGTCATAGACCCTTCCCCTCAGTATCCTCATCTTTGGGAAGAAAAGAAGGGGGATATGCCAGCTGCAACCAAGTCTTCAGGAGTCTTTCCCAGGGTCTAGGTATCTGTTACATTCACGGTAAGGTCTTTTATATTCTTATCTGCATAATGTATTTTCCTATTCAATGAACCATAATCTCATTTTAAGGTGGCAAATGTAATGAGATTTAGGCCTAGGGCTGTATTTTAGCAGTGATGCCCTTATGGGCTCCTCCTGAGTGAGCTCGGCTGCACTCTCTTCTCTCAGAACATCTAGACAGTATTCGTACTGTCATTCACTCAGTTCCGGTTTTTTGGCTACTTACAGACCCAACCTTAGAACTGGGGTGTTGTATTAGGGACTTAGACTGGCATTTTTGAACAATATTTGTATTTTTTGGCATCTTTGTAATTTTAAATTCAAGAAAAATAACGTTTTCTCCAGTCTCAGCTGTAGTCCCGCCACCGGGCGGTTGAATTCAACATTCAGTCCCACATGGTAAGCTATTGTAGCGCAATAAAATTGAAAATTTTAATTACTTAAATGTAACTTTTATAAGCTACAAGCTTACCATGTGGGACTGAAAAAAGTCCCACCCTACCTCCCTGCTGTATCCCAGCTGAGGGGGGGTATGCACTAAAATTACCACGAGAGAAGGACAAATCACCAAACGACACTGCTAGGGTACATACTAAACCACAGACTCGGCCACTTCCAAACAGTTATTTTTCGTAATCGTTGGCTGGAGTCACGGCCTCCGAATAAAAGTATTCAGTCCCACATATTAAGCTTGTAGCTTATAAAAGCTACATTTAAGTAATTAAAATTTTCAAGTTGATGGGAATGACCTCCTCTTGAACTCTAAGATCCTTTACAAAGGTAAACAGCAGTAGTTGCATCTTGTGAACAAAACCATATACATGTGCCTTTATATATGTGTGTCTGTGATTATACAATAAAATAGAAAGAGATATCTTTTATTTAACTATCTTTAGTTATTGAAAATATAATATATACATCAGAACGTATAAACAAGGTGTCAGGTGTGTGACTATTATAGAGGAATACATCTCATAATAGGATACAAATCGTGACAACAGGATATAATACACAACACAATCAAAATATTCTTTTTTAATATCCCTGTTTAAGGCTTTTTTAATATCCCTGTTCCAGCTCCAATGGAGGTGAAAGGTGACTTTCTTTGTAATTGGGCATTTTTCAAGAACAATTGGGAAGATTACGAAGTTGCCACTGGACTAAGGGAGAAATCAAAGAATGTAAGGGTTACAACTTTAAGATCTGTTATGGGTAGAGATTGTTTTAGAATCTTAAAAAAATCTTGAGATAACAGATGAAGACTGCAATGATCCAGCAAAGTGCATAAAGGCATCAGAAAGTTATTTCAAACCAACCCAAAATGAGATTTAGAAACTACATGTTCTACTCGTGTGATAAAGGACACCATGAAAAAGTGGATCTCTGGGTTTACAGACTGAGACAACTTTCAAAGTTTTGCAACTTTGAAGCAATGACCGACAGTTTGTTGAGAGACTGAATGGTTCTGGGGACCAAAGGCAAGTCTACAAGAGCACGGATGTTTAGAGAGAAGGTAGTCAATCTAAATGAAGCAGTTATGATGATCAGTAATGCCAAAAAAATTATGGTTTCTTGATTTCACTCTGCATTGTCCGGTACGCATTCACATCCTCGTGAACAACTCTCCAAAAGTACACAGCCCAGAGGCATGCTGTTACATGCTGGATCTTTCTTAATATTTTTAATGCATTTTAAATAATTTTAATGAATTTTAAATAATTTTAATGCATTACAATTCATAAAATCATGCACTAAATAACTTATAACTTACAAGGTATTGCATTTAGAGCATTTTGGTAATGTATGTCATTCAGCTACTTTATCCATAGCTACAACCTTTTCAAATAGGTGAGTAATAGCTTCTTCCTGACTTCAGTAGCTTCCATAATGAGTAAAATCACTTGTAAATTGAAAACGATTGCATTTATAGAATTTTTATAAATATCTTATTCACCTACTTTTGGGTGGGCTTTAACATTGTTAAATTGCAGACCTGTAGCTCATTGCATAGCTGAGCAATAGTTACTTTCAGGTTCTCACTGTTTCATAAATCGCTTGGAAGTTAAAAACTATTGCTGTTAGAGAATTGTGTTTAAAAATGTTATTCGCCTACTTTTGGGTGAGCTATAACATAGAGTAAAATTGCAGACCCATAGCTCTTTGCATAGCTGAGCAATAGCTACTTTCAGGTTCTCACTGTTGAGTAAATCGGTTGTAACTTGAAAACTATTACATTTAGAGTTTTTTTTTAAATTTGTTATTCATCTACTTCAGGGTCAGCTATAGCATATTGAATCTACAGCTCTGTAGCTCATTGCATAGCTGAGCAATAGGTATTTTCAGGTTGTCACTGTTGAGTAAATTACTTGTAACATAAAAACTATTTAATTTACATTAATTTACAGATTTTTCTTTAAATATGTTATGCACCTACTTTTAGGCGGCTATAAGATAGATTTGCAGACCCTTAGCTCATTGCATAACTGAGCAACTTTTGTGTCCTTTTATGCTTTCACTTCTACTTTGCAACTCAAAACACAGCTGATACAGAACCCCTTCACAGGTACTGATTGCTGGTTTGGTTTTAAGGTTGCTCTTGTGACCCTAACATAATCCTTTCCGGAGAATTTCTCTTCACAAATAACATTTACCTCTTCACATTGGTCCTTTAGCATTTTATATAAAACTTCTAAGCAGTAAGGACACTTTGTTTTTGTGTACAAAAACCTTTTGTCTAGTTCAAATTTGGCATGTGGATGTAGCTGGTCCTCAAGCTGGTTGTAACTGGTTTTCAAGGTGTGCCTTATGTTAAGGTGACCTTAAACTCTCATGTATTAAAAAGTAAGGTTGTGTTTACATTGTTTTCATTTAGAGTATACTGAAAATAACTTTTTGATTCAAATTTTAAGTGCCATACAATAAGGTGCCTTAAACTCGCAATAATACCAGAATTATATTCACTGTAAGTTTGGCATTTTTAACACTATTTCAAATACTGTTTAATTGTAAGCATCTCTCAGTTATAAATGTAACAAAGCTTGAACGGAACCTTCAGGAAAACATTACCTTAAACTCCCTTACAGCTATAAACTAACTTTAAGTATAAGGTTGGGACAATTTTTTGTTTTGGTGTTTGGAAGATATTTGATGTGCTAATTAAGAATTTACTCTTGGAAATTCATCGTGTACATTTATCTACACCAAAAATGTCTCTCTTGTAAGCTTATAGTAAACTGCTGATATTTTATAAACTAATGAGTTGCATTACTTTTTGTCACTAGTAGCTATGATGGAGACAAATGGTCAGTGTCATCGTCACACTTCCTTTCCAGACAGTATCTAAGATATTTGATGTGCTAATTAAGCGCCCCTGACGCTTATTTGTTTTCATGTAGGTTCGACTAATCACTGCCGTTGGTGCCGGATTATTGTCTCCCTTAAATTTTTCTTTCCTTCCTATCTTTCTTTACAACTCTTTCGGCAGGAAAATTTTTGGAATACTTTTATGAGACCTTAAACTTTACTTAACGTAGCATTAAGCATTTTTATCTCCCACCAAACTTTTCCCTGGGCAGGAGATTATAAAATCCATCAATGAATTTTCATACCCTCAAAAATAATGTTAGTTTTGTGGACATAGGCCTAAAGGTAAGTAAGTAATAGCAATATTTGCTGCTTTAAGTGAAGGCCTCATAACTCAAAAACCATTGCAGTTTTTTCTTCAAATATGTTGTTTACCTACTTTGTCCTTAGCTATAAGGTGGTACATAGTTTGGGATTCCGTTGCATGCTATAAGTGAGCAGCTGTAAGTAAGTAATAGCTATTTCCTTATTTGTAGCAAAAAAAATTACAGAAGTAAATGTAAAATATCTTCAAAAGTATTAAAGTTGGGCAAACCCTTTCAAGTATGTTGTTCATCTAGTTTTTGGCGAGCAATCACATGGCAAAGTTTTAGACCTGTTGCACATTGGACAGCTGAGTAATGGCTACTTTGACATTCATACTGTTGAGTAAATCCATTGTAACTCCTAAACTATGGCAGTTACAGTATTTACCTAAAATGTTTTTTCAGCTACTTTGTCCTTAACTACAAGATGACATAGTTTTGGGTTCCATTGCATGCTATAAGTGAGTAATAGCTATTTTCATATTTGTAGCAAAATAATGACAGAAGTAAATGTCATATATCTTCAAAGTATTAATGTTAGGCAAATCTTTTCAAATATGGTATTCATCTAGTTTTCATAAGCTGTCATATGGTAAAGTTTTTGACCTGTTGTACATTCAATAGCTGTGTAATAGCTACTTTGAAATGTTTACTGTTGAGTAAATCCATTGTAACTCCACACCTATTGCAGTTACAGTAGTTTCCTAAAATATATTGTTTATCTACTTTGTCCTTAACTATAAGATGGTACATAGTTTAGGGTTTCATTGCATGCCATAAGTGAGTAATAGCTACTTTCTTATTTGTAGCAAACAATGACAGAAATAAATGTCAAATATCACCAAAAATATTAAAGTTAAGCAAATTTTTTCAAATATATTACTCATCTGGTTCAGATATGTTACTTATGATATGTTATTTAAGCTTTCAAATAATAAATTTTCAGACCTGTTGTACATTTTATAGATGAGTAATAACTGCTTTGAAATTCTTACTGTTGAGTAAATTTGTTATAACTCCAAAATTATCTTGGAAGCGATGTGAAATAGAGCAATTTCGAGGATAAATAAGTCAGTCACCTACTTCTGGTTGATCTACCACATAGTGAAGTTGCAGATATGTAGCTCTTTGCATAGCTGAGTCACAGCTACTAAAATGAGTAATTGTCTTTTATCTGTAAAAGTATTGAGGATAAGCAATTTCTTCTAAATAAGTCATTCAACTACTTTTGGCTGATCTAAAACATAGGGAAGTTGCAGAACTATAGCTCTTTGGATAGCTGATTAATAGCTACTAAAATGAGCAAATGTCTTTTATCTCTAAAAGTATTACAGATAAGCCATTTCTTCTGTATAAGTCATTCAACTACTTTTGGCTAGTTTACCACACAGTGAAGTTTCAGATCTATAGTTCTTTGCATAGCTCAGTCATAGCTACTTAAAATGAATAAATATATTTTATCTCTAAAAGTATTGCACATAGGAAATTTCTTCTAAATAATTCATTCACCTACTTTTGGCTGATCTGCCACATAATGAAGTTGCAGAACTGTAGCTATTTGGATAGCTAAGTAATAGCTACTAAAATGAGCAAGTGTCTTATCTCGAAAAGTATCACAGAAAGGCATTTTCTTCTGAATAAGCCATTCACCTACTTTTGGGTGATCTACCACATAGTGACGTTGCACAACTGTAGCTCTTGCATAGCTGAGTAACAATTACTAAAGTGTGACTAAATACCTTTGGGTGATCTACCACATAGTGAAGTTGCAGAACTGTAGCTCTTGAGATCGCTGAGTAATAGCTACTAAAATATTAAATTTCTTTTGTCTCTAAAAGTATTGCAGATAGGCAGTTCGTTCTAAATAAGTCATTCGCCACTTTGGGGTGATCTACCACATGATGTAGTTTCAGATGTATAGCTCTTTGCATAGCTCAGTCATAGCTACTAAAATGAGTCAATGTCTTTTATCTGTAAAGGTGTTGCAGATAGGCAATTTCTTCTAAATAAGTCCTTCACCTACTTTAGGGTGATCTACTACATAGTAAAGTTACAGAACTATAGCTCTTTGGATAGCTGAGTCATACCTGCTAAAATGAGTAAATGTCTTTTATCTCTAAAAGCATTTCAGATAGGCAATTTCTTCTAAATAAGTCATTCACCTACTTTTGGGTGATCTACCACATAGTGAAGTTACACAACCATAGCTCTTTGCATAGCTAATAAAATGAGTAATAGCTACTAAAATGAGTAAGCACCTTTTATCTTTTAAAAGTATTGCAGATAGGCAATTTCTTCTAATTAAGTCATTTAATTACTTTTGGCTCATTTACCACATAGTGAATTTGCACAGCTGTAGCTCTTTGCATAGCTGAGTAATAGCTACTAAAATGAGTAAATCTCTTTTGTCTCTAAACGTGTTAGAGATAGGTAATTTGTTCTAAATAAGTCCACCTACTTTTGGGTGATCTGCCACATTGTGAAGTTGCACAACCATAGCTCTTCGCATAGCTGAGTAATAGCTACTAAAACGAGTAGGCTTTTTCTTTTAAAAATATTGCAGATAGGCAATTTAATTTGACTAAGTCATTCACCTACTTTGGGGTGATCTACCACATAGTAAAGTTGCACAACTGTAGCTCTGTAGCCGAGTAACAGCTGCTAAAATGAGTAAATACCTTTTATCTTTAAAAGTATTGCAGGCATTTTCTTTTAAATAAATTATTCACCTACTTTTGGGTGATCTACCTCATAGTGAAGTTGCAGAACTGTAGCTCTTTGGATGACCGACTAATAGCTATTAAAATGAATAAATGTGTTTTCTCTGTGAAAGTAACAGATAGGCAATTTCTTCTAAATAAGTCCTTCACCTACTTATGGGTGATCTGCTACATAGTAAAGTTGCAGAATTATAGCTCTTTGGATGGCAGAGTAATAGCTAGTAAAATGAATAGATGTCTTTTATCTTTAGAAGTATTGCAGTCAAACATAAAAGTACCTATTGCTTATTGTCACTTCTTCATGTGCCTCCATCTCGCGAGAAAATGTATATTCCACTATCTTTAGTACATCTAATTTATACGACAGGAGATAATTGCATGCATCATAATGCTTGTTCAGAAACACCCTGTCATCATCACGTTTTGGAAAAAAACTACACACACCAGTGCTGTAAAATTTATCAGGTACATTCTAGACCTAAATCCGCAAATTGGAAAGGATTTTCTGATCAATCAGACCAAAGACGCCTCATAAATTTTCATAAATTTTTTTAAAATGGGTACTTTGTATCTCAAAAATGGTCAGAATTTCGGCGTTTTGTAGGAATAACTTATATAGCTACTTTTTGATAATCTTTCACATGTTGAAGTTTTAGCCCTGTATCTGGAATCTTAAGGTCACCATGATTTCAAAAAAGGGGTTTTAACACCCTAGTTCACTTAGTTTTTCACTTTTTCTATCAAAATTGGCATATATATTAAGATTTACCAAATGATTATCCTCATTTTATGGTGACCTTAAAATGTTCATATTAATGGAGTTATGCCCCCTCCCCCCTAAAATCATAAATTGGAATAAAACCATGTGACCCCTTTCTTTTTCCATATCTAACGTATATTGATATTGAAGTAGATCAAATGAAGACTGTTGCTACCTTATGATTTAAATGTTAATAATGTTATGGCCATCTTAAACTTAAATGTAGGGGTTTTCAGCCTTAAGCTTAGTTAATGTTTAAATTTCTAAAGTAAAACTTTATTTATAAAAGTTGGCAGAAGGGACATTTTGATTTTATGGTCACTTTAAATTCGCAATATCAATGAAGTTATGGTCACCTTACAGTGAAAAAAAGGAAGTTTTCAGCCTCCAGCTATATTATTGTTCAACTGACCTCAGCTAAACTTTATGCACTTATAAAGGATGACAAAAGGGACTCTTAGTTTATGGTCACCTTAAGGTTCCAATATGAGAAGTTATAGCCACCTTGCAGTGAAATTATGGAGTTTTTATCTCCAGCCATCGTATTTTTCAGCTGACCTCAGTTAAATTTTGCACACTTATTAAAAATGACAATAGGAACATTCTTATTTCCTTTCCACCTTGAAGTTCCAATAGAAGTACAGTCATGGCCATCTAGAAGTAAAAATGAGGGTATTCAGCCCCCAACTGAGTGAGTTGTGTCTTTTTTCTCCTCCAACTCTGTATTTCCTTTTGTGTGATATCTATGTGGAGGCAAATTTATGGAAAGTCCCACTCACTTATGTCCCATGCCCCGCTGTGCTTTTGTGTGTACATCTGTGTGTACATAATGTGTCTGCACACTGAGTAAAAATGTTGATAAGGGATATCAAGTAAATCTTTTTTGGGGTAATTAATTCAAACAAGGCCGCCAATTTAAAAAGCAACCTAGCCTAGGTTGTGCCCAACAACCATGTTAAGTTTTAAATCGATTGGCAAAGCATGTTCGAGTTACAGTCCGGAAACCAAAATGTTGAGGCTTAGACGATGTCAGACATGCCAATCTAATAGGTGGGTTGGTTACATGCAACCTGCCCAAAAAGGTCAAAAGTAAAATCCATACCTGTCCAAATATTTTCTCATGGCCACAGGTGACCGTCAAAAAAATATTTTGACAGGCCTTAAGGGAGATTTTCAATTTAGAAAATTCTGCAGTGGCAGCATAGGTGGTCTAAAACAGGGGGCAAAAATTCAGCATGCCCTTGATTTAAAGTTTTCAAGTTTTCCTTTGGGGAAGTGAATTACAAGCATAATTTAGAAGGTATAATTGTTTTAAAAGATGACTCGTAAGTTAATTTGAAAATCTGGATGCAGGGGGTGATCCGGATTTACAACAAAGTTTAAAGGGGTGTAAGTTAGGGCAAAACCCATATATTTTTTCAGGAAAATCAAAGTATTAGTATTTGCATAATCCAGAAAAACAAAACACATAATAAGCAAATGGGATAATCCAATTTTTTTCTGTTTCCAGACTTTGATCAAGATCAGTATCAAAATAAAATAGGATCTGTTCAATCAAGAAGTATCTTTGTGTTTTTTTCAGGAATATCCAAGCAATAGTCTTTGGGTAACTGTAGTAACATACAGACAAATGGAGAAACGGACAAACATGCAAAGGGTCATGAAACAATACCTTGTTTACAGTTGGATTATATAACGGTGTGTTATTTTGATATTTTACACAAAGAAAACTGTATGTTTTTATAAAATATTCAACAATTTACTGGTAAAAGAAGGGCTTTCTAATTTGGGTGTTCCATCACACGACTAAGCTTCCGGATTAAGGTTTTTTTGTAGTAGGTTTCAAAAATTTACTTAGTCCCAGGCGTTCTGTATGGATCGGTAGTTGTCGGTTGGGGCTGTGAGAAATATCGAACGTGTGATATTTGTCCCGACCCAAACCGATTCTTGTTTCCCGCCGTCAACAAAATGTCCAGTCTCAGGCTTCCTCAGACCTCCTCAGACCTAAATTTACACAGAACTATGGGACATTTTTATGGGACACAGAACTGGGACTAAGTACCGATTAAATACCGACTCTTTTCCGCGCACTTGAAACCAAAAAGAGGCAATGAGGGGGTCTGGGACTATATAAGCAACCGAGCACACGTTTTCTGTGTTTAGACTGGTTGGCTACTGAGAGACGTGTGTCACTTTTCTGCTTAGGGGTTTTCAGTTTTTTTACATATCATTTTACTTGAGTTAGGGCAAATTTAACAGATAGGAGACACCTTTTAGTTGTTTTTTTTTACTTTTTTGTGATATTCACTGGAGTTGTGAGGAAAGAGAGGAAAGAAGAAGATGGAGGAGAGGCAAGAGGAGAGGGAGAAGGAAGGTGAAGAGTTTGTCCGGGCTGTATCTCAGAAACTGTAAGGTGTAGGAAGTTGATACTTGGTAGGGACATTGGTTACGGGGTGTAGGTGTGCAATGTCATGGTCTGACCTTGATTTGACCTTTGACCTTGCCGTAGTGACCTTGAGTTTGAAAATCTTGTCCGGGCTATATCTCGGAAACTGTAAGGTGTAGGAAGTTGATACTTGGTGGGGATATTGGTTAGGGGGTGTAGGTGTGCAACGTCATGGTCTGACCTTGATTTGACCTTTGACCTTGCCGTAGTGACCTTGACCTATAAAATGTTGTCCGGGCTATATCTCGGAAACTGTAAGGTGTGGGAAGTTGATATTTGGTAGGGACATTGGTTAGGGGGTGTAGGTGTGCAACGTCATGGTGTGACCTTGATTTGACCTTGCCATAGTGACCTTGACCTATAAAATCTTGTCCGGGCTATATCTCAGAACCTGTAAGGTGTAGGAAGTTGATATTTGGTAGGGACATTGGTTAGAGGGTGTAGGTGTGCAACGTGATGGTGTGACCTTGATTTGACCTTTGACGTTGCCGTAGTGACCTTGACCTATAAAATCTTGTCCGTTCTATATCTCGGAAACCGTAAGGTGTAGGAAGTTGATATTTGATAGGGACATTTGTTAGGGGATGTAGGTGTGCAGCGTCATGGTGTGACCTTGATTTGACCTTTGACCTTGCCATAGTGACCTTGACCTATAAAATCTTGTCCGGGCTATATCTCGGAAACCGTAAGGTGTAGGAAGTTGATATGTGGTAGGGACATTGGTTAGGCTGTGTAGGTGTGCAACGTCGTGGTCTGACCAGGATTTGACCTTGCTGTAGTGACCTTGACCTATAAAATCTTGTCCAGGCTATATCTCGGAAACCGTAAGGTGTAGGAAGTTGATACTTGGTAGGGACATTGGTTAGGGGGTGTAGTTGTGCAACGTCATGATCTGACCTTGATTTGACCTTTGACCTTGCCGTAGTGACTTTGTCCTATAAAATCTTGTCTGGGCTATATCTCGGAAACTGTGAGGTGTAGGAAGTTGGTATTTGGTAGAGACATTGGTTAGGGGGTGTAGGTATGCAGCATCATGGTGTGACCTTGATTTGACCTTTGACCTTGCCATAGTGACCTTGACCTATAAAATCTTGTCAGGGCTATATCTTGGAAACCGTAAGGTGTAGGAAGTTGATACTTGGTAGGGACATTGGTTAGGGGCTATAGGTGTGTATTATCATGGTGTGACCTTAATTTGACCTTTTACCTTGTCGTAGTGACCTTGACCTTTAAAATCTTCATGGACCTTTGGGTCTGTGTTTTGATGTAGATTAAGCAAAAGTCATATTAGAATTTATTAAGAATTTTACTTTCATAACTTCCCATTGTAAGAGATAGAATTTCATCAAGTGAGCCACAGATTTTGCTCCAACACCACAATAAGCATTCATTAAATCATCAAACCATCTAAACCATAATTCGGCCATGCAGAAGTAGATAAAGAGTGTTGAATTTTAGTTTACTGATTAATGCTGTCATCTTGTTATTGAATTATCTTGTTTTAATACTTCATCTTTATACGCATTATCTTTCTTTTAAACATTATTTCTCCATTTAAACATTGTTTGGACCTTTATATAACTGACAGTGCTCTGAAAGTATCCTGAAGTTTATACTGGTACAGTACTTCTATATCTCATGGTGTTGAAAATATTTCCCTAGGCTGTGGGGTACGGGCATCTCTGATGCTATTTTTTAGCTTAAAATCCATGGGATTTGTTTAAATATATAATAAAAAATTCAACATTTACACCATCCCTAGACTTAAAAGATATTATGTTATCACGTAGCCACCAGCAAACAGACAAACCCAATACCAAACTCAAACCCCAACCAACCAACAGAGAAACCCAATAGCAAACATAACCCCAACCAACGAACTGACAAACGATTTTGCAAACATAACTCCCCACAAACCAACAGTCAGGTGAACAATATTGTAAAGAGAACCATTTGGGTGGTTTGTATTTTCTAAATATTCTTGAAGTGGAATAAAAAAAATTAATTTTGAGATTCGCAATAAAGGAAAACATTTCAGTTTCAGTTATTTTTCCAGAATAAAAACCAAATGTAAGTGAAAGTAGGGTGTAGCTTTCAAAATATATGCAATATTTATTCCATGTAGCAAATTATGTTTGGCATTGGGTTTGTCTGTTTGTTGGTTGGTGGACTTATATTTGGCATTGGGTTTGTCTGTTGTTTTTGGGAATTATGTTTACCACTGGGTTTGTCTGTTTGTTGGGTGACTTATGTTGGCCATTGGGTTTGTCTGTTTTTGGGTGGGTGACTTATTTTGGGAATTGGTTGTGATATTTGGAACAAGCACAGCTGATTAATTGTTTTTGGAATACCTGGTAGTCCTGAAAAGGACTGGTTATTAGTCCTGAAAAGGACAGGTTACTGCAGTAGCAGTTATATTCTACCATCTTGCCAGGCCACTGCGCCCTCATTATTGAAGTAGTCTTTGAGGTAATCCCTCAGTCTTTTGACTTCTCTGGCCGGGCTTCTGTTGTGACCACCATCAGCAGCACCACCAGTCAACCAACCATCACCAGTCACATCATCATCACCAGGCTGTTGACCACCATGTTGACCTTGATACTGGCTTCTCAGTATGTTGTGCAGAACCACACATATCAAGACCATATCCCTGACTGTTTCTTGGGGTAGTTCAATGGTGGTCACCATCACTCTGAATCTTGAGACCAGGATGCCAAAAGCGTTCTCAACAACTCTCCTGCCCCTTGATATTCTGTAGTTGGCAATCCTTTCCTCTCTGGTTAACATCCTTCTGCCATAGGGTTTCATTAGCCAGGTCTTCAGGGCAAACGCATAATCTGCCAGGATGAAGTAGGGGACATCTCAACCACCCTGGATTATAGGTGGCCAGGGAAGCCTATGCTGCCATCATCAATCTTCCTCTTCAGGTGACAGGTATTAAATATCTGGGCATCTGAGCAAGATCCAGCTGTACCCACATCCACCCATCTGAACTTGTACTGTCCATCAACCAAGGCCAACATTACTATGGAAAAGAATCCCTTATATTTGTGGTACAGGACTTCAGAGTTCTTGGGTTTCTTCAGGGCCACATGCTTGCCATCAAGGGCTCCCAGGCCATGTGGAACATTCCACCTGATCCTGAATTCTGTTCCAGTTCTTTCCACTCATCTGGAGTAGTAGGACATCTGAGGTACTCTCTGGTGAACTCATCCTGGGTGGCCCTGCAGACCTCTGGTAGAAACTTGGAAATGGTGGATCTGCCAACCCTAAACTGACAGGATAATGATGTGTATGACTCTCCAGTGGCCAGATACCTGTGGTGAGGGCTAACTTTTCCCCAACACTGATTGGAGCTCTGTGGTTTGTGGCCTGCCTGGCTAGACTTGGTTCCAGTCTGGTCTTTATCATTTCAAAGAACTCTGGGGTCATCCTCATGAAATTGGTGAATCCTGGAATGTCTGTGGCATACAGTTCAGCCATTATGTTGTGATAGGCTCCCCTCTCCTCTCTCTGTAGTAGCCATGGCCTGACTCACATGTTGTGCCTTCTTCTAGGTCTCTGTCTGGCTGGTGGTGGTTGTGGTGGTGGTTGCTGTGGTCGACGTAGAAATAGCAAATACATCAGTATATGTAACTGAATAAAAACTAAAAAAGCCCTAAATTGTTGCTGAAGCTGTCTTCCATTGAAAGGTGGTATCCTGCTGTGTTCCTAGAAAACTAATAATAATTACATCCCGGAATTTATATATATACCAAGAAAATCCAGTTATTTTGCAAAACAAGAACCGGCCATCATGGTCTGGGGAAGACTGAGGAGGCCACAGATGTCTGAGGAAGCCAGGACTTAATCGGGGGTTAGTTGGGGCTTAGTCCCAGGAGGCCTGAGACATCCTGGGACCCAGTCAGTATGTCTATGACTAGATCATAGTTCAAACCGGTCAGAAAAATGGCTTAATCGGTTCTTAGTCACAGAACAGTTGGGGACTGTGTGCGGCCTCCTGGGGCCTTCTCAGGCTTCCTGAGGCCGATCTGAACTTAATCCCAGGCTTTAATACCGATTCAGTATTCCCACCCATTTTTCCTCTTTTTTTCACCGACTGTTCATGATTAAGGGTCGCGGACAGGATCGGAGCTTAGTCCTTTAGTGGAACAGGGGCATAACAACACTGGTGTTCAGTACATCACTGAATGTCGAAATCTGTAAGCCTTTCTGTTTTTAAGCTGTTTATTATTAAATCTTCGGACAGCACTAGGTGTTGAAGTCGGTAAACTATTCATGAAGTCACATGATAACCTCTGGACTATATGCAACCTCTCTAACAAAACTTTGAAACAGATGACAGTTACATAAATCATTTGTCAAACAAATCAACCTTAAACAATTTAAGGAATAAAGTGATGTCACTGTAGTACGAGACATTGACCACATGACAAGAACCTTAAGTAAAAAATACATGCTTGCAATTTCCTTGGGGCATTTTCAAGGGTTAAAAATGGTTGAATTTCCGAGGTTTAGCACAGAACTACTCAAAACAATGCAGACAATAGAGACATAGACATAGACAAAATATAGTGTGATACATAGGTGTGCTAACAAGTCATATTTATAATAATATTTATGGATTAATAAATACAACTGGTCTATATAATAGAAATAAAGTCCTCAGATTTATACTTGCCAGCCTGTTGCGGTTCAGTACCTGGACACTTCATGACAGGCTTCAAATCGCCCATACCTGAAAGGAAAGTGGTCTACATTATCTAGGAGCTCCAGTACCACTTAAACATATGTGCCACAGACTTTTCAGCAGCCACAGCAACCAGCTAATGACTAATCCAGACACTCGGGTGCTAGCAAGCCAGGCCATCCAACCTGCTCGGCAGAGGCAAGTGACACTTAGAGGACAGCAGCAGCCCAGAGAGCAGCAGACTTCCTACCTAGTTGTTGATGAGCAACAACCCAGCACCTCAAGACAGCTACATTTCATTATATGCCCCAGCAGGTTAATATGTTTCCAACAAATTAGAGATGGCGATCCAAATAGGGTTTCAACTACCTACCAAGTGTCCAATATTTGCTCAGAAACACCAGCATCTCACACTAGTGCTTGAAAGTAGTTGTGTTTTGTTATATTTACAAACTTGTAATAAATAGGTGGGGAAAACTGATTAGTTGCTACTGTGTAATGAAATTAATTACACTGTTTACTGGAGAGCAACATAAATTAGATGTTTATATTTTGACTTAGGTATTGTTCATACTCTAAGTTCTCCCCTAACTTGGTCAAATGGCTATGCCTTCTTGGTGTCTTAAGTGGAGAAATACACTGACACTACCTTCCCAATATTTGACACATAGGAATATATATGTTTATTTGTATAAAAAAATTAATTATGTAACGAATAAAAGTCCAACAGCCCTTTTGAGCACAAATTGTATCAAAATCTAAAGGGAATCCAACTTCCCAAAACTCCAAGAGATGGTGACCAAAATGTCTCCCTCTGACCACATTTAGACGTGATTTGACGGGTATATGCATGCCAAGAAATTTGGGAGTTTGCCATTTCTGACTAAAATATGAGATTAAATAATATCAGGAATTTCTTCCCAATATTTCGGGGAGCCAGTGAACAATTTAATTGGAAAAAAAGAAAGACAACCAAAAGCGAATCTATTCTGTGCTATGTGCTGGTTACATTCACTGCAATCATCCTTACAAGGAACAGCATTTGGATCTGGCGACTGGCCAGGATTGAGAGTGTGACCTTTATACAGAGTAACCTGTGGAAGACCAACTTTCTCTACAATAGTATCATTTGAGGACTCACATTGGCCAGAAGTGACTTTGCTGCATTTGTTATTGTACTGTAAAGAACAAAACATATTGTACACTGCAATTGGTGAGTGCTGATCACCAACGGAACCCAAATGGGTCCCTACGCTGCTAGTTCAACTCCAAAATGGTACACTAAATGAGAGAACACCCCAATTTTATTGAGGCTTTAAAGCAGAATTGCACTGAATCCCATGTGGTCTCAATACCTAGTTGTTTGAACAACCACATTTTCACTGTGTATTGTTTGAAGTTAGATAATACTTTAATTTTACTGTCAGTGTGTTTTCAGAAAATATCTCAATATACACAAGATTTATGTAATTTTTCCTTTCCCGGTAACAAAATATAGTAATACCCAGTGTGAAGGTCAGTGTGAAATCTTATAAAAGGCATGGGACGCCTGTGTATCATACATGGAATTGAAACTACCTACAGTATTTTTATTTGACTTTTAGAATGTGTTATTAACATACTCGTACAAAACCTGTGACGTGATATGTCTTATTTGCATAACCAAGATATTTTTTAAAAAGCTGCTTTGCTTGAAGTTTTTGACAAAGTTTTTAAGTGGTATACTTGAGTAACCTGAACTCAAACTAACTGGTAAATTAGGTTAGTGACTACAGAATTTTATTTTTTAAGGTTGCCCCCCAACCACCCCCACCCCCGTAATGAGCCCTCATCCCAGATAAAAAAATGGAACTTGCTACGGAAAAAGTGTCACCCTTGTGAAATGAACATAATCTGATCATAAAGAAATATCTCCCATAATTTGTCTTTAATAGAAACCAGGTAACAATTAAAAGATGCTAACCTGATATAAACTACTCTTATTAGACTAAAATAATTATTTGTTTTGTTGGTGACTTAGTTTGTGGGGGCCAAATTTTTAGGGGATGATTTGCTGAGGGCCGAGTTTTAAGTAACGATGCCAGTTTTCCAAAAGCCAATGTGGCAAAGGGCTGATTTCTATATTGCCCCTCTTATAATCTACTTCTTATTATATTATACTCTCACATTAATGGCTGGTTCTCGTCAAAATTTATCTGGATCTAGCTTTTTGATCCCAATAAAGATCTAAATTGAAAATCCAGAATTTTCTTCAGTACTATTCATGTATAAGCCTTTGTATAATCTCATGCACTGCATGTTCGGTGTGATATTCGTAGCTTTACCATTTTATTGTTATGTTGTCGCCCAAAGAAACAAACGGAAAATTATCAACCAGTATTATGTCCTGCATTCAAGTTTAATGGTTACGTTGTAGATGGTATTTGATGAATAAACTTTCAAGATTTTCCTAATTTGAACATATTTATCATGATAAAAAAAGAAATTTCAACCAAAAGTAATGAGACTAAAACCATATATTTACAGAATAAAACACGTCTTTCTGGGCAATATTGTGGTTTATGAAGCCTGAGGACAAGTGATATTGCCCAAGGGCAGATGGGCCCAAGGGCAATATAACAGTATTTCTGAGACATAATCAAGTTGAAGACATGAATACCAGTGTTGAAATGTTAATGTATAATATAAAGCATGTTGCATTGAGATGCCACCACCATGTGTGATGATGTCGCAGGCCTTTGAACTTTTTATTGCAAGTGTTAATTTGTATGAACACGTGGCTGACCTTCCCACTTATTTGATTGACATCTCAAGCATCCAATGGGACACCTAGGTGCTTTATTGATTCATTCTATTTCTAATTTGACTTGTATAGTGCTTAATCTCCACTGAGTTGTGGACTCTAAGGCGCAACAAGACAATATAGCAATATGCAAAATTCAAAATCCAGGGACAGAAATAGGTCGGCACCACGGAGAAGCCATAAGAGAAAATGAGCTAATTAGGATAAGCCTCTGCGTAGAGATAGGTTTTGAGCTTCTTTCTAAAAGAGGCAATAGTGGGTGATGCATGAATGTCTTCAGGGAGTGAATTCCAAACAGTGGGAGCATCAAAAGCGAAACTGAAACCAAACTGCTTAGCAGACTTGTGAATTTTATGTTGAAACTTTGGAACATTAAGGAAATTTGCAACACTCTGACTGCATCTAGTACTGTAAGTATGATGGTATGTGGAAAGATATGGTGCAAAATATTTAGGGAAGCCAGTATGAATAAACTTGTACACCAGGGTAGCCAGTTTGAACTCTGAGCGAAACTGAACAGGGAGCCAATGGAGTTTTCTAAGGACAGGAGTTATCCGAGTAAACTGACTCAAATTTGTAACAATTCTAGCTGCACTATTTTGGATAGACTGTAATCTGTGAAGATTGAATTTGGAGAGAATCCTGAAAAGTGAGTTACAGTAGTCCAACCGACTACTAACAAAAGCACTGGCAACCGACACAGCTGCATCATGAGTCAAGAACTGCCTAATATTTCTAAAATCCCTCCGTTGAATAAAGCAACTTTTACAAACATTCTGGACGTGTTTAGAGAAAGAAAAATCAGAGTCAAACCATACACCCAGATTCCTGACTGACTTGGTGGGGTGAAGGGGGTTACCCAAGATGTGAACTGGGAAACATACATTCAACCTTTCTCTCTGTTTCATTGGCCTTGGAATCATATATTCATTTCTTGAATGCACAGTTTTAATTTTCCTGATAAATCTTCCATTGATCTAACAGCATATAAATGACTGAATATTTAGTAACAGTTTTGTTATGTTGAATAAACAATAAATGGATTTAGAAATTTTTTTCTTACTTGTTATGTGTATATATCATATGAGGTGAAAAGGTGAAATCCCCATTAATAAGGTGAATAATACCAAATCAGAAAACGGAAATGCATAGTTTTTACATTAGTCCTTTTCTATATATATATAATATAATGAATATATTATTATTATTACAGTAACAGTATTTCCTTACAAGTATTGCAAGACCCCTTCCATGTAAGACAACCAAAGAAGCAAATGAATTAAAAGTAGTTGTGACTTTCTTTAGGCGAAGAAAAACAGTAAACTAGAATAAAACAATTTATTGTGTATCTTCTCAAAATGAAGATATATTCATTGTATGAAAATACACTTTTTGTGGATGAAATGGTTCAAATAACGTCTTAGAAATTTTATCATGAACAGTTATCACCGTGGCCATATTGTCTTTGTCAAATTTCTCTTCAATTCTCTACAGTATAACAAAAAACAAAGTTCTCTTACATAAGACAGATTACTTTTTTCGCAATAACATATGCCGCAAAGTTGTTTACTTTAATGTTTGAATGATCTTCAGACATAATGATCAACAAAATCTTTAGCTTTTTCTTTGTACATGTGTAAAAACAATCATATTGGTTGTATAAATTTCCTCTTCTACAGACTTTTGTCAAACCAGATTATTTTTACATTAAACCAAATAATTTCATTCATAAATATGCTAAACAATTTAAAACTCAAAAGAAAATGTTTCAAAACATCACATGTTATTCTTTCTGCCATCAACCATAGCAGCAACAAAAGATATATTTTGTGTATGGTTTGAGCATACTTGCTTTACTGTTCAGCTCAAACACTATTCAGTTCCATTAACATGGGTGTATGTATTATAACAGTATCATACATAGAACTAGGTTTTAAACTGATCCTTGCTTTTTGGTCAAATTTTATTCTGTTTGTAAACAAGGGAACAATTATTAAAATATTGAAATATTAAAAGTGTTGTCACCAAGTTTTCCTACGTAATTCGGCCTGCATTTTCTTTCAACAGGTAATTATTTACAGAAAATGAAATTCTACATGCAATTTCTTAACAGAATTATGTCATATCCAGTCCATATCAGACAGTGGTCTCTCTTTGTATTGTGCAATCAGTCACCACCCCAGGACATTAAAAAACCGTGAAAAGGGTACTTTATTTAATTTACACAATAAGGATAGTTCATATATGTATATCGAAGAAGTATTTACAGGTCATAATAAAATATAAAAATACTCTAGCATGATAAAATACAAGATTATCAGTCATTGTCCATTTAAAGTTCATTCTGGTTAAGAAACTTTACCAAACAGACTAGAATAGTTTAAAAAACAGTTACATTCCTTAAAAGCCGACTGGGCTCCAGCAGGTAGGGTTTTTAGACATATCTGATGTCAGTCAGGTGTCATGTAGTTTAACTACATAAAATAAAATGTACTTCCACAAATGGATATGAAAACTCATTACATTATTGTCAACTAATAGGAGATACATTCACAGGTACACAATAATATTCGTTGAAAGGAGTCCTGGACAAAGAAGGAGGCTGTTACAAAATCAGAATGGAAACCATGATTTATTAACATCCAGTGTAGCTTATACATATATATACAGCATCAACAACTATGATAAAACAACTATAACAACAATGTAACAACTAGTTTTGCTAAAAATATAATGGCATCATATGTGACAATCTGCTGTGGTGACCAACTTGTGCTTCACATGCCAGTTTTCTCTTGCTCTATTATATAACTTAAGAATCAATTTTGCCATTAAATTGAATGGAACTGTAACCAGTTGCATGTGTTCTATATAAGCATATGATATCATATGTTGAATATATAGGTTTTATGTAAGACAACAGTTTCTGTAATTGGTTATAAAATCTACCATCATTACCAGAACTTTTGCATTGTTGAAAGATTATCTGAGTTGTCCAGCACTTGAGAAAGAAATAACAAACCAAGATGTTGATGAAGTTAGTGTTTCTGTTGGGTGTCACACACTTGTGTTTATCAGATGCAGTGTATCTGCCAGAAGACAATGAACAGATCTTCAGGTAACTGATTTTTGTCAACTATATTAATTTATCTGTTCAATATACTTTGCATTATAATGTGTGACTCATATAATGTCAGTTAGTCAGAGGCGCACAAGTATATTCTTGAGTGTATCTAGACTAGCATACTTATTTTTTATGTCATTTAACTTCCTGGAAGTCATATTTTGTCATTAAATCTACTGTAACAGTGTCTTCTTTACTTTTGCAAGAACATCATTTATGTGAGACACATGATGATTTTTGGCATGGAAATTGGCTCAGACTCGAATGCCTTAATCAGTGTTACTATTTATTTATTTGGGCCCAGTAATCTATGCAGTTATTTGCTGGACCTTAATTTTCATAACCTAATATCTATGAAGTATATTCTTCCGTTTTACATGAGATCTGACTAAGATAATTTTGTTCTTTATTTTTTTTTCACTTCATCAAACATTAGATGGAAGCAAATCATTAATTCAGATCACTTATTATCAGGTGGTATTTAAGGCTCTGTTCAGACAATGGTATCTGTACTTTGTTTAACTCAATGATCATCCACACATTATATTAATGACAGAGAGTCTATTTTCATGTACTATCTGGTAAAGTTAGTGCTATTTGTTGGCTATATGGCCGTGTCTCATCTAAGATATTGTCATTAGGTATATATGGGTATATATGGATGCCCGAACTTTTGAAGCAACAAAATATATAATTTGTGTGAGACACATAGGGATTTTTGGCATGGAAATTGGCTCGGACTCGAATGCCTTAATCAGTGTTACTATTTGTTCATTTGGGCCCAGTAATCTATGCAGTTATTTGCTGGACCTTAATTTTTATAACCTAACATATATAAAGTATATTCTTCCGTTTTACATGAGACCTGACTAAGATAATTTTGTTCTTTATTTTTTTCACTTCATCAAACATTAGATAGAAGGAAATCATTAATTCAGATCACTTATTATCAGGTGGTATTTAAGGCTCTGTTCAGACAATGGTATCTGTACTTTGTTTAACTCGATGATCATCCACGCATTGTATTAATGACAGAGAGTCTATTTTCATGTACTATCTGGTAAAGTTAGTGCTATTTGTTGGCTATATGTCCGTGTCTCATCTAAGATATTGTCATTAGGTATATATGGGTATATATGGAAGCCTGAACTAGAGCCTGAAGCAACAAAATAAATCTGTTTAAGGAAGAACTACTCATTGTATAAAGCTTAAGACAAAATACTTTCTTAATAACACTAGAGGTAATATTATATACAAATTTTAATATCAACATTACAATTTGGCATCATTTATATCATTCAGATATGCATTCAATAACATGTACATGTACAAAGTATTGTTTCTATACAAATACGCCAGCGGACATATTTGGGCACAAATGAAAACCTCAACAATTTAAAATCTAAAAATTTGGCTGTATTTTTCTGTAAATATATTTTACCTAACTTTTAGTTTGCATATAAATTTGTTTCAATGGATTTTTCAATTCTCACATCTGGTGTGCATTGCAATATCTCACCGAACACAGAAACAAAACAAGCCAAATATTTCAGAAACTACATTAGCAATTCTTCGCAGCACTATAAATATAAAATGAGAAAAACATGCCTAATCTTATAAATCAGTCTTTTTGGAGTTAAATAGTCACTCAGATATAAATATTATGTCTTCATCAATGATTAAAACACTCCACGCTTCATGAAATTGTGGACATAACAGACAATTTTGAAAGTAATTGTAAATTGGTGTTGGATATTATATTTAATTAGTCATAAGATCACCAGAAATGTATTTTGCAAATTTTAGAAGAGATTCAGCTGTGACACAGGAACCAGGAGGTAATCCCACAGTTCAGATAAACGGCACAAGTGCTAGAGGTAACAAGTTTTGTCTGACAATACAATATGACTATCTGGACCAGGTAATCTAGCACAACTTGTACGAGAAATCAGTGGTGTTGCTATTTATGTGAAAATGAGGGTGTATTAAGAAAAACTATCCATCTACACAAGCATAAGGTTATGTGTACTTTTTGAGAAACCCAGATAAAACCTGTAATGAAATATTTAGAAATCTAGAGATATAATATTACAAATTACATCAATAAAAACACTTTCCAAATTCTAAACAGCATGTAACAAGTTCTACCACATATTCAGTAAATTATATGCAAACAGTTTCCATATAATACTTTTTCAGAACATAGACTTCATAACTTCTTAAAATATGGTGTCTCAAAACTAGAAAACAAAAGATTACACTAGAATGAAAAGATTCATGTGAGAAAATGGAATACAGGCAAGGCTTGACTGCCAAATTTTGGATTTATAATTCATAAAGAGAGAGAGAGAGAGTATTTTATTTTGTGCCACCTGCACAAATTAAGTAATATAGTAGTACAGAAACACAAAACTTTGGCAGCCAGCCCAGACATGAGCTTATGAGGCACTCTGATCACATTTATCACAGTAACATTAAACACCAAATTATTGCAGAATACAAGTTTTTCGTATTTCAAATATTTGCCGAAGATAGTTACTGAAAATTGTGACATTGGATTTATTCACACAAAACTCTAACTTTTCATATATAGATAAAATTTCCCACTGTACACCCTTTTCTACCAGTTTATTTACAAATGTCTTTCTGGTATCTTTGTATTTTGGACAATCAAGAACAAAATGTATTTCATTTTCTATTTCTTGTTTACAAAGTTTACATAATCTACTTTCTAAAGGGGTATTGTGCCAACGACCTATTTCATTTTGTAGTGGCAGGACACCTGCTCTGAATTTTGCCAGAATCGATCTCTGTTGTCTGTTTTTGATTTTTAAAGCATATGGTTCAACACAGGGTAGTATCTTATACTTTCGATAATGCTGCCATTTTGAGCTTTTGATTATATTCTGTTGCCATGTATTTTGATTCAGAGTTTTAATCTCATCTTTGACCAAATTTAAGTTTACAGGCAAAAAATGTTCAAATTCATTTTCAAACTTAAGTTTTAATAATATCTGTTTTACTTCCCATGACCAGGTAAATCTCTTACTTGAATTTTTGTCCCATTTGTATACCTTGGAGATCAGTCTGGAATCATCTACTTGACAAATTTTGTTCCAATAATTTAATATGCGAATTATTCTCCTATCCTTACTGAAATCCCAATCTAAATCTCCTTGTATCACATCAGATGGAGTGAATTTATTTACTCCCAGATAAAATTTCATTGCCCTGTTTTGGACCGTGTCAATTTTACTTACGTCTTTAAAGCCCCATGCACCTGATCCATAATCTAAAACAGGAGCTACACACATGTCAAATAATGTTTTGTAACTTTTGTACCCTAGTCCATTTAAAAACCTGAATTTGTGTATAATACTTCCCAGGGCCCTAGATCCTGACTCTGCTAAGACAGTTGCCATTTTTCCAATGTCTACAAACTCATTTAAGAATATTCCCAGATATCTATATTCAGAGACAATATCTAATATAGTTGGCCCCAGAGAAAAATTGTAAACTGTGGCATTAACTGCTTTTTTTCTAAAGTGTATGACTTTTGTTTTATCACAGTTAAAATTTATTCCCCAGTTTTGACCCCAATTGTATGTTGTTTCTAACATCTTCTGGAGATCATTCTCAGATGAAGCAATTAGCACTATGTCATCTGCATATAGTAAGATTGATAAATATTCACCATCTCCAATAGGGACTCCAAGTCCCAGACTGTTAATTTCTTGTGGTAGATCATTTGTAAAAGTATTGAACATAGTTGGTGATAATGTATCACCTTGTCTAACACCCACATTGCTTATGAACTTTTCAGTATAGTTTCCATTTATATCTAAACAACAGTCACAGGATTTATAGACACTTTTAATTATTCTGTAGAGTTTGCCAGTTACTCCAATTTTTAAGAGTTTATATAGCATATACTTGCAATCAACCCTGTCAAATGCTTTTTGTGCATCAACAAATGCCACATAAGTTGACTGATTGTTAGCCTTACGGTTTAGAAGTACGGTCAGAAGAGTAGTTATATGGTCATAAATGAAAATATGCTAATGCTTTGAGAACATTTTGAATAATTCTTTGGTTCTTTGCAAAAGTATGTGACAGTTGTGCTAATGACTGCAAAGAAATGTTGTATGACCAATAACATAACAATAGCATCAATTTGGACAGGAGGCAAACAAGTGACAGTGCCACAGGCTAAATGATTTCATTAAAAATTGTTATGGATAAGGCAGAATGTTCTATGTACTAAGTCATTAAACATTCCAGATGTGTAATCTACTCTTTTTGACACAAAAAAAATAAATTGGATTCCCATCAAAAGCTGGTAATATTTAATATAAATGAACATACAGCAACAGTCTTTAATATGGATAAATCTGAAGTTCGGAGAAAAGGCTGCATTTAAAATGGGCCTTTATGTACTCTCAATAGTCTGGACGGTTTTTGCATTGAATATCATCAATATATGACCAAGTACTTCTTTCAGCCGGCTATGTCACACAAGAAGTTTTTGATGCAAGAATTGGGGCATTATCCAGTTCATTAGACAAGGTAAAACGAGATGTAGGCTCAGTTCAGTCATCTCTCAGCAGTCTAACATCAGATGTAGGAGCACTGACCCAAAACCTCCATGACTTTGTTTCAAAGACTACCACAGGTATGTTTAATTAACAAGGAATAATATGCGATCAATAAGTCTGTAAGTCATATTTCCCCCCATGAAACTAGTTAGTGATTCTAAAGGTATCTATTCTAAAGGTTTCATTTAGGTGTTTCTCTTTCTAAAGTGTAAAACCTAAGAATTCGTAGCTTTCATCCAACCCAATTGCCATTTATGTGACTTATCTAAATTTTCAGCTGGTTTATGAATTGAAGGTTTTTATGGTAAATCCTTTTAAATGGAGAAAAACAAAATAAAGCTTCGAAAGTATCATGAAATTGTAAGCTGGGAAGATATATTATCCTAAAGAGCCAAAACACGGATTTTTATGTCTTGTTCATTGGCCAGATTCATCTTGGGACAGGCCCTTAGAATTGTCACTAGTGGGACTCGAACTCATACAGATGCACTAGGTCACTGTGGACCTTATATGATCCTGCATGTTCGTAGTCAAATACTACAAAACCAAAAGATTTAACATCATATGATTTTATGATTTAAGAGTTGAGTTGTGTCACATGAGAACATGGGCCCCAATAGTAAGTTCCAGCATCCAGAAGGATGAGGCTCTGGCTTTAGGAAATAGAGGAACATTTTTTATATTTATTTTTCATTCTCCATTTAAATACAATATTCATCAAAGTGAAGGTGTATTTTTAGTTGTACCATGATGTAGCTTACTTCCTACCCACAAAATTTTTTAATAAAGATCTGTTCATTAATTCTTGAGTAATCTAAACATAAAAAACAGACGGACAGACAAATAGACAAACAGTTTGCACCCAAAAACATAAAATGCTGGTGGAGGTAAAGTATAGCTTAAAAGTCACTTCTTGGTGAAAATCACTCATGGTAACTTTTTGTGATGGACTGTCAAGGAATTGAAAGAAAAAAAGAGAAAATAAAATAATAATTAATAAAAAATGATGAATATACCACCCACCCCCCTCTTTATTATCTTTGTGTCAATTTCAAGACATAAAATGAGAAGAAATATTTTTACTTAAAGACAGCAAGTATTACAAGCTAGGTTTGTGACCTCACAATGAGAATTGCATTGTGACATCATTAAGTATAATGACATCAGAAAGCAAAATATTGATTTTTTACGTATGTGATGAAGAGAAGCAGTTTCACTGTGCATTCCCAATTAAAAATAAGAAAAACTCTCTCCTGACTTTAATTTTTTTTAAAAACTACACCAAATTTGGAAGAATCCGTCTGTACCCCATGATGTCATAGTTTTTGAGCTATAAGGGCAAAACGGTGCACAGACAGACAGACAGAAACAAACTGATAACAATAACCCTCTCCTATCGTCGAGCGTTCATAAATTAACAATAGTTTCTTCATAATATGTACACAGTCTACAAACACTAGAATCATCTTTGCCTATAGTTGCTAAATATTTCTAATCTCAATTATTCTGTACAAAAGTCTATTGAAACCATGTGAGTGAGGTATCACAAGAGAATTCAAAACAGACTCCGAAATTTTTTTTGCAAACCAAATGTTCTCCTTCATTCATTGCTTGGCACCATTTTACCTTTATTTTTTGTTGAAGACTTAATCATTACCTTATAAATATCAGCAGCACCTTTTTGACTTTTGAAGAAAATATTTAAGTGTGCTGGTAAGAAAGGCACATTTCTCTGTAATGGTTTAAATCTGGTTTAATTTTGTTCAACAATGCTTTAGTAAGTAATTTAATTCTACAGTATTCTAGAACATTAACATTGGGAAGATTATACAACTCTTCTTTCAATTCCATCATTGAATGAAAAGTCGCATTTGCATTGATTAAATCAGTTACAAATGTTATATCTTTTTGATGCCATACTGGGTAGAATAAAGGGTTCTGACTATTTTTTATATACCACAAAGGGCTATGTAAGATACCCTTTCCACTTTCTATTGGACATCTTATGATACAAATTGCCAAAAAATTAACACATCTTTCAAAAAAGGATTTTCAGTCTTTGGTTTTTCACACCATGCTGGCCCATATATAAATAATTTAATTGAAAGATTTGACTGATAGTTAACCAGATATGCCCATGCTGAATTTGAGTCTCTGATTAGACGTCTAATCCAGGTTAATTTCACTGATTTTATAAATTTTTCAAGGACAAGCATTTTCCTCCATCCAGATAGACCTTGCAGATCTGTTGTCTATTTACCTTGTCTGGTTTATCATTCCAAATAAATTTATATATAACATCAGAAATAGATTTTATCATTTGGCAATGTAATAAAAAGGTGATTAAATTTAGAGATTATAAAAGTTTAAACAACTGTTACTTTACCAAAAAGTGTTAAGTGACATTTTGCCAATTGTTTAGCATTAATTTTGACTGTGCAATTGCATTCAAGTAATTTTTCTGCACCATTTTATCTAGATCTACATTGAATTCTAATCCGAACAAATTAAACTCTGTGGTGCCCCACTCAAGTATTGCGTTTACTTTTAATTTATCCTTGCTAAATTTCTTCCTTCCAATCCAGATCATAGAATTCATCTTTAATCCAGAGATGGAGCGAAATATCTCAAAGCTGCATGCAAGGACTCTCTTTAACCATCCATTAATAATGTGGTGTCATCAGCAAACTGCACGAGTCTGTAATTGGTGTTTCATATATTTATACCCTTTATATTTTGATTATTGTGGATTAATACTGACAATATTTGACCAGCCAGAATGAATAGAAATGGAGAACAAGGATCTCCTTGGTGACAGCCCTGCTTAATATTGAAGAATTTTGACAGAAATCCACACTGTATAACAGAAGCTCGATCCATTTTATGAAGTTGTGTTCAAATCCCCCAAATTCTAGTACATTGTAAAGAAATATCCATGAGATAGAGTCAAATACATTTCTCAAAATCAGTAAGCACTAGAAAACCTTCTTTCTGAGTTTTTTTGGTAAAATACATAATGTTATAAACCAGACGTGTAGAGTGACCAATGTATCTACCGGTAATAAGTTCAGTTTGACTTTTATCAAAATTTAAAATAGTTATTAACATGTTTGCTATAGAAACCACTTTGTATATTACTGAAGTAACAAAATTGGCCGCCAATTTTTAGGACTGCATTGAAATAATGCATTGCCTCAATGTAATAGGTGGTTCATTGTTGTAATAACCCGAGTTGATGGCTCTTTGAATTATATATTTTAATTTTTACCAATATACTTTAAAGATTTTTGTTGGGAAAACCATCAATACCAGGTGTTTTTCCATTTTTGATATTTTTCAGTATTTGTTCCAATTCATACACTGTTAGTTTACCTTGCAAAAGTTTTGATTTTATGTCTGCTAAGTAATTAATATAATAATTAGCTAAGTAAGCTTTTAAGTTGACACTTTGGAGATTACAAACTCATCTCATGAGTCTTAATTTCATTCAATATTAGGCTTTGATCTGTTTATATTGAACCATTTTTTAATTTTACTGGTGTTTCAGTAAAATGTTTTCCAATGAGCAAAATAGATTACTAGGTTTTTCACCATGTTGTAATCATTGTACTCATTAGGGGGCTCGGTGGTGTAGCAGTTAGAGTTCTCACCTCCAATCTCTGAGGCCGCCGGTTTGAATCTCGGGCCGGGCGCTTCATGTTGGAAAGTTGTTAGTTACTTGCCAATGCCTGGTGGTTTACAGTGCAGTATGCACTGGTTTCCTCCACCTGTAAACTACCCGTCGCAATATGACCCTGGCTGTTGAACGCGACGTAAAACAACAAATAAATCTAAATCATTGTACTGATTATCTTACAATACAACCATTTATTTTCATCTCCCTTAATTATTCCAATTCATTCTTTTTATCCTGCAATATGTTCCTACTCTTTCAAAGTCATTAATCTTTTAAATTAGTTTATCTTCTTTATCATTTTGATCTCTTTTTAAATTGGATGCAAATTTAATAGTTTTACTCCTTAGTCTCACCAATAAAATTTCTAAGAATAAATTTTTATTTATAGTCAGCTGAATACCTTCAAACTCATTCCTTTTTAAGTAATCTGGGTTGTATACAGGAAGAGCATAATGAAATATTGCATCCGTGATGGAATTATTAATCAGAGTTAAGTAATCTTGATTGTTTAATAATGGGGTATTAAGCTTCCAAAGTCCTGTACGATGTTTAAACATGGTTATGGAGATATCTAATTTAATCATATTGCAATCAGATCTATATCCAGGTAATATTTTAAATTTATGTACTAGATCCAGAAAGGTATTTGATGCCAGATAATAGTCAAGTCCTGCTTGTTGTAATGGAGTTTTACGTCTCTGTGTATTTCTATGAGTATCAGGGTGTAAATCCCTATATACATCAGTAAGACTAAAATATGGCATCATATTTAAAACTGCCTTTCTTGAATTTGGGTTGTTAATATAGGCATAGTTATATGTGCCTTTTAGGGGATCCAAAGCGATTATGTATAAAATATTATTGTAGAATGAAGGAGAGTCCTTATTCGGCCCATATGTATTCGAGTATGTATATGAGTCTAGCTTAATATCCACAATCATGTTACCCAAGTCATCCTTTTCAATATTTCCAATAACAATAACTTTTTGCCAAAAAGAATTGCTACCCCACGTGAATTTGTTCTATTTCCATGAAGGATACATTTATTTTATTTCGGGCAGATCTTCTAATATCGAATGAGTGTCTTATAGACATGCTAAGTCTGGCTTTTTATCTTTTGAATAATATAAGACATCTATTCTTTTCAACCGAGTTTAAAACCCCTAACAGTTTACCGACAATACCACAAAAGTTTTACCCTTTTATTACAAAAACCTTTTATAATTTTGAACTTTTTCCAGAGAATCCAGCTAGCATTAGATATGAATATTGTAAAAGTGTTTAACACATCAATTTCAAATGACATAATTGTAACAGTGAGTAAGACCAAAGGTATAACACCATTTACACAAGTTTCTAAAACAGCTGTTAATATAACCCTAAGACACATATTATTTATAATTAACACTTTTTAACACTGGTTCCATTCCTAGCAAAATTGTCCAAATAAATTGTTTATATAGCAGCAATTTGGTGCAGAGTATTTTTATAAAATTAAGCGAAATCACAAGTAATATGAATGTGAGACTTTGTAATTTATAATAATAAAGAGATACATTTTAAACCATATAAAGCTTCAGCAAAAAGAGTAAAAAAAAAACGAAAGTATGACAAATAAATTTGGTTTCAATACTATAGCGATTCCTTAATTTGTACTGCAAAACAACAATTATTAAAAAAATATTGTTTAATTTGTAGTTTTGGAATTGTAACTGTTGTATCCATATACCAGTCCTTACTGTGCAAGATTTGGATAAAGCAATTATTTTTAAAAGCTTATTTCTGTACTAACACATGCATTAAATATACAGAAATATATGTATGTCAACATAGAAAATTGCATCTTACACAAAAATAGTTAATACTCCAATTTTCATGGTAGGCAAAAGTTAAACATTTACGGTTTTTCAAACACATGCACTAATGCAGGTAACCACTGGTAACAGGTAATCACATGTGTCAGCTATGCTGTAATGTCTGACATTTAACCACTTAGGTGCTGCACATCAAACAGCCAAACTTATATTTTTATTTCTGCTTTATTCTCTGGGACCTTAATGGAAATTAATACTATGTAAAGAAGAACATAGCCACTTTTATATACTCACGTGACGGGTTATGAAGGTGGATGTCCAGTCATACAGGAAGGCCATTAGGAGAAACTCAGAACTAGAAAGAAGGTGGGTTCCAGGACCAGAAAATGTGGTTCTTAAGAGAACTTGGGATAGGCCTGAAGTTGGTAGTCATACACAGTCACCTGATCACCAAATACACTTACTTTTTGCTGCAGTACAGCATCAGGGTTGGTTCGTCATGCATCACTGATTTCACCCCAAGAAATCTGAGTTTTACAGAACAAGACTGTCTAACTGATGTAGCCATATTCAGGATCAGATGAAAAATCATTTTTATCCTTAGATGAGAAGCCTGTATCTAAAGTATATCCTAGATATTTTGGAAGTGAATACTTCAACTACATGGGCATCTACTACCTGGTTGAAGTTGAATACAACTTATGTGGTCATAGATTGGCTCCATGACATCTGTACAGATATCGAACCAGTCAGAACTGAAGGAGAAGATCAAAAATGGTTCCAATGTATTAACAGGATTGACAGCTCTACAACAGATATGTAGCTTAATCGCCCGAAAGTCACATATAATTCTGGCCATTACATTATCTGCTTCAAATACAGTGTGATTGTTTTAATATTTTAATAACACCATGTAACCATATATTCTGTTAGAAAGTTAAGTACAAAATATGGTAACAATTTATGCAATAATATTTTTCTGTCATAAGGATTTCACTTATTAATGCATTTACACTGATACTGATGTTGCATACAGTATTTTACAAAAATATATATAGAAATTATAGTGAATGTTAGAATTTCAAGTGGGAACTGTGATGATGGATCTTTATCAGAGCTCAAGGCCAATGGCCCTGTCACTTATATAAGAAAGCAATTTATGTTCATTGGAAAACTGTGAAGTGAATACATCATGTAAAGTTTGTGTGTGTTTTTTTCTGTGTTGCAGATATAGGCTCTCTGGATGGACGTTTTTCAACACTCCAGAATGATTATAAAAATACCGTCAAACAATGTAAGTTACCATTTGTATTTACCAGATTAAGGTCTTGTACTTTAATTAAAACTTTATCTGAACCCTTCATTAATAGGAAATTGCTGTTTACAGATCACAGATTATTATTATTATTATTATGTATTTATACTCAGCGCAATATCTCCATGTACTACAGGGCTCAAAGCACTATTTAACCAATCTGACTGAACAGGTACAGCCCCAACTCACAAGTAACTGACATTCCCCTAACTGGAAGATAGAGGCTCAAGGATGACCATTTATCAACGTCCTTGAGGTTCTTTAACCTGCCACTGAGGATAGCACCCAATGACAGAGGGTCGCCATTTTAAGTGGTCATCCGAGCCACTATGTATCTGCCTGTACCTGGGATTGAACCCACGTCCTCTGAGTTCCTAGACAAGTATGTTACCCGCTAGGCCACAGTGGCAGATAGAAGCTATAGGTTTATCAGATGCTGTAATTTACTTACTAATTCACTTACATGTCAAAGTGAAAAAATGCACTAAATGTCAAATATCTTCTACATAATGAACAAATCTTTCAGTTAATATTTTTACAATCCAATATTTGTCATAATATCTTGGAATGTGGCACAAATCAGTGTCTAATTTATTATGGAATTGAAGATATTTTTGTGGAGATATACTCATTTTTAAAATGATTTTTTTTGCGAAACAATGCGAAAGATATAAACACTAATAAACAGTGATGAAAGGGTTAACTATTATAGATTTCTTGGATTATAAAGCATCATGTGGGGGTGCTTTCATGTATGCATCCATTCATCGTGTTTTTACATATATCTCATTCATTTATGAAGATATCTTCACCAAACTTGCAAAGAATGTCAATGGCTATGCAAACATGTTTGTAAAAAATTGGCCACTCATACTAACAAACACTTATTGCTCAAAAATTGTTAAGATGTTTTCAAAATTGACACACTTGTGTCAGTAATTCTGTTACAAGTAGTCTAACATTCTGCACACACTGCACACTCATCCATTTTCCATATTTATTTACAAATTTGTCATAATAAATTGTTAAAAAGTATTATTTAATTAATCAAGGTAATTATTCTTGGTGTAATGTTAGCTTTCCTGTGTTTGTCCCTTTAACCTACATAGATCCATGCTTTGTCATAATACACTCCCTAAAATATTGCAGCTATCTTCACCAAATTTACACAAAATGTATATGGCCAGGAAAGCTTGGGGTCATCATATTAAAAATGCTTTACATTTCCCTTATCATTAGCCTTAGGGCCCTGAATGTTAAAACAAATTTATAGGAAATCATGACATATGAATCCATTAAATATGATCTTTGATTACTCTTTTAAGGGCAAGTGCGATGATTATACTAAAATGCATTATACCTGCCCTATGATTGATCCTTATTAGTGAGTTTAGATGTGGAAACAATTTTTGGCATATCATTTAAGATTCGAATTCGAATAGGAAGTTACTATAAATGTGTCAGTTCAGCATTAGTAAGTGACTCCTTTTTTGTATATTATGACTCGATTTTCTTATTTT
Organism: Sabellastarte sp. h YS-2021; assembly: GCA_964017235.1. NCBI lineage: Eukaryota > Metazoa > Annelida > Polychaeta > Sabellida > Sabellidae > Sabellastarte > Sabellastarte sp. h YS-2021. The sequence goes on from OZ024927.1 coordinate 15,153,091, forward strand.
CATCTGGTACCTAAAAGGAGAGTAGAGTTTGCCTGCCTTTCAAGGTCACACTACTTACCCTTTTGCTGATGCCCCTTTCACACTACAGGTGATACGTCCTACGAAAGAAATTTTACTTGGCGGCAGAACTGCCTTCCAGGTCGCCCTATTTCGTTAAAGTTGCTCACACTACAGGCTGATGGCCACTGATTGGACATGGGTTCTTAACCGTCAATAACAGTAGGGTGACAGTACTACAAATGTTGGTCCTGAGAAGCAACCTCCATTAACCTCAACTCACCTTTGGTAGCCATCAGACCAACATAGTGGCGAAATGTTCAGTAACTTAACTCACCTTATGTTGCAGTATTACACTAAAAGACAATGGTGGTGATCCAAGGACAGGGAAGTTTCACCAAACACGGGTCAACGCATGTGATACCATTTGTAATATGAAAGAGGTATTAATGCCTGGCTGAAGAAAACCACCATAGCACTGTCTGATTTTTTTGTTGCAATTGTACTATGAAAATAAAATTGGCTTTCTCAAGACAGAAAGCTGAGGAGATCAAGAAATGCTATGCACACCAGTTGGTAAAAGATTCTGCTGTGAAAAGTATTGAGCACAAGGGCAAGCAACCGCTGATTTTTGCTGTTGCACAGAAAATCTATCACAGGATATTGGAAGTGAAAGGCAGGCACGGCATCGACTACATGACTGCAGAATTGAGAGTGAAGTAATTAATAGATGAGTTTGTGTGTCAAGGGTGTACAGAGAAGTTTTGAAAAAGGTTGCAAAGAAATAGAAATATCCTTAAGACTTACTGTGTAATTTGTAGGGTTAATTCTACTCATTTATTTTGTGTAGGTCTCAGTGGACTAATCCAAGTTGACTGGGCTGGTGGCCGATGGACTTTATTATTCAAGCCTCCATTTTCTAGCACACCTTCAATGGTGTATGGGGTGACTTATTTTGGTAAGTTAATTTTATAATTTCTCATTAGCATGTGCCCAAAGAACAGTTTCAAAACTATGCTGAAAATTGCGAAGAATACAGGGCACACCTGGGCTCAGAGGTGTATTTGCGAGAAAATTTTCTATCCCACTTTGTGACACTTGTTGACTGTAGAGTGAGAACTGCCCAAATATGATAAAACTTTGGAACATTCTGCTTTTTTGTGACCTTTAATCTTAAAATGGCCACCCATCAACTAGATGGGATGCTTCTTTGGTAAGCATTCCTAACAAATCTTTTGGCATAACAACCTTGCAACCAATCTTTCGGTTGTTACATCAGACCTTTTGGATGCTATGACCTATCTGTGAGTTGATATCTCCTATCTTATCCAATCTTATCCAATTCCATAAAAATGGAAATCTCACTAGCGAATTTAGACTGGTTGGTCCAAAGGGTTCAAACCCACCCCCTTGTTAAAAATGTCAGGGGTTCGACAGTGAACCTAAATCAACAGACACAGATTTAAAAGTTGAACATCCTGCACTGGATCGAACATGCTGTGAACATGTTACCCCCCTATTTAAAGCTAGATCCGCCCATGGATCTGTAATTCGGTAAGGAGGTTACTACTGTACAAGTGAGACCGATTGTTACAGTACATGGGACAAGCATGGTAGAAATTACCTGTTGATTTCAAGTAGCAACAGAAAAAGACAAAAATGTTTACTTAAATTTGTTTAGTTATTTAAATAATAGTTACAGTCAACTGTGACACTCTAAAAAATTCATAAAATAATACAATAATGAAACCAATCTGACCAGCGTCCTATCCACATAATAAAGAGTTAACTTTGTCCACAATATCCATCAATCTGTCCTGTGATCCACTTAGCATCCAGTAACACAAAATATCTATATCTAGATGTTCAGAGTGTCTACTGAACTATGCTGTCCAGTCCAAGATGTGAACAATATCCAACATTCAGCAAATCTACTTTCTGGTAGATCAAAACACTATATCCAGTTCACTCCAATAAGAGTTCACCACAAAATATACATAACAAGCAATTTGTACCCACTTGACCCACGGAAAAGCAGTTTCAAAAACCTCTGTCCATAATTCACACCAACTTAAAACTGAACTATGGGATCAGGTCTTCTTCACTTATATATATAACTGGAGATTATAGTAGTTTCCAGAAAGAAGGTAAACATTACAGGAGCCAAGAGGTGCTAGAAAAAAAATAAGCATATCAACACATTTCCAAGAAGGAACTATCAATAACTGAGGTTCTACAAGCTCAGGGGCCTTCCCTAAATCTATAAGTTGATCACTCTGGCAGAGTGTAAAGCTTCTCTTACACCCCATCGTGCATGTATATACACGTAAGTGTGCTGCAAATATTGTTGAAAAATATGAATGTAGCCTGGTAGTGGGGTATCAGAGATTTGCATGTGCAAACAAGGAATATTTTTCTGACAAGAGTATCAGTACTTAAACATCAAGGAACAGACTGCGACAGTCCCCCCCACCCCGGGAACTTGAGCAAATGCGCAACTGCGGAATAAATTTTATTTATATATATATGTTTGTATATGCAATATCATTTAATTATCTTCTTTTATACAGTTCTATTCTAATCATATGTACAGACATTGATTGTTATACATAGTACAATCACACACATACCTTGACTTCCAGCAGACCAGGATTTTAGATGGCTAGGCCCCCCCCCCCCCCCATTAAACCAAAAACCCCACTTGAGTAAGTGCAAGTGAATTTGGGTTACGGTCACCTTAGACCCCCATTTGGGTTAAGGTGAGCAAATAAGAGGGTGCTAGGCCTCGAAGATGGAGGGGAGTAATAAGGTATAGAGAAACTGAGGTCCGCCTGAGAGACAGGTTTACAATAATAGTAAATAATTAATACTGTCCATAAACAATGACTACATATATACGCAAAGCAATTCCCTATAGGTAAAACTAAAATAATAAAAGAGTAAAATAGTAAAAACACATAAAAGGGATGGGTGGGCGGGAGCCAAAAGTTTTATATAATGTTCTATCCTTGGCTGCACAATTTAAACTGGGGATTATTCAATATTGCCAATATTGCCTCTGGTCACAACAAGTGGCATCCAATCAGGGCTAATGAGGTCATATCACCATAGCAATGTTTAAGTCCTAAGTGTGGGCACAACTAATTCAATCTTAAGGTGCAGTCACACATAAGTCCCCAGGGTGAGGACTGACCCCCGTGGTGCCTGAACACCACTAATGACTAGCTACAGGTCCCACAGTGGGTTAATATGGATGCAAGGTACACGTGAGTGTATTATATGGCATGTCCAAACCCTGCAAGTGAATAGGAAGATCTTGCAACACTTGCAAGGGAAATGCACATGCACAAGTCTCTCATAAGTTACTCTTGAGAAATGGATGCGGGGCCTCTGTAACCTTGAAAATCTGTTATAAAATCATAGGTGTAGTGTCCCTTGCAAATCAGGCGATTTTGCTCTGTAACCAGGACATACATGCACATACAACGGGATGTAAGAGCGGGTTAAGAAACATCAGTACTAATTAGACCAGTTCTACACTGAGTTACAGCAATGTCTTGTTTAAAAGACATACGGGCAGAATGCCATTATATGTAACATCGATGCTTGTTGTTATGAGTGATCTTTACTGAATCTTTATTAGTTTGCCAAACTTCTTTGACAAGATCATCACTGCAGCCCCAAACTTTAAAATCGAATAGATTGTATCATTAATCACGACAATGGTACAAAGGTGTTTTAGTGTGACACTTTTAGGACTGCCATCAGACTGATACAAAACCAAACAAATACAGAATAAATAATGTAGTTAATTCTCTTTCCCTATTTTCAGATGATGGTCTTAGCCAGGTAAGATTTAGGATTGACCTGGAAAGCATTTCTAGCTCACAGGCAACACTCAGCATGAGCACCTGGGCTGGTTCCAAAATCTACAAGGCAGCTATAGCATGGATGGCTTGCAAGTAAATGGACCATTAAGAGGATCAATTGATGGCTTAAAATACTATTTTGCAGACTTTAATGTCAGAAAAGATAAATAAAGAATATATTGCAATAAATATATTATTTGAATACAATTTGACCTATGATATTACACCATAATCACATCAAACACACTCTTTAACACACAAACTACATTACAAACACTCAAAACCTTTGGTTTGCTCAAATATTTGGAAAATCAAGTTGGAAAAACTAACATCAAAGCCATTTCTCCCAAATGTTTTCCATGTAGACACAATATACCAACACATAAGAATACATTAATAGAATCCAATGAAAAGTGCACACAACCAGTCACAAACATTCCTAAAAGTAAACTGAACAAACAAACCACAGATTCTCTCTCTCACTATCAGCAGAATGTGAACTCTTGACAGTTAAAATCATTTTTCTGATCCAAGCCAAGAAACAAAAATTAAAATGGAATATATAACTAACAGTCAGTAGATATTGATATAGTTAAACTTGTAAATGTAGCAATTCGTGTATTAGAGTGTGAAGAGACAACAACTTGTTTATGAAAAGATTTGTATATTGACAAACAATGAAGTTTGTTCTGTTGAGGTTATATTTTTTATTTGGGGTACTACCTCATTGTTATAAAATAAATGATAGATAAAATATTAAAGGCAATGTAACATTTGACATATGTTAAGTAATCAGATCTCTAACATATAAAGTACATAAACCTTGCATTTCGTGGCATAACATGTATGAAATCGATAACATCACCTTATAAAGTTACAAATGAATTGAAATGTAAATGTTAAAACAAAACCTATAAAGTTTACCTGGAAACACCTGAAACTTCAATAAGCATGTGGGTTAAAAGGTATAAACTTTTAGTCCAGTAGACAAACCCCCAAAATTAGCTGAAGCGTGAAAAACAGTATGAACAAAGTTTTTTTGCTGAAATCAATTCTTTAGGGGGTGTAGATCAATAATCTGATGGGTGCCGCTCTGGCATTGTTGAGCAATTTTTTTTATTTAGCTAAATTCAAGATGGCTGCCATATCGGTTCTTTTGTATCAAAAATAGCCATTAAATCGTTATTTCTCTATCAATTTTCAAGTGTAATATATCATTTTTTTCAGACTTTTATACTCTATCACATGGTCAAAACAGTTGTTAGTTTTCCCTAAAATTTAAAATGGCCACAACAATCAACCTTCCCAAAATTAGGATTATGCAGTCATTTTGTGAAGTGGCAATGACTTGTAGATGCAGTCTGTTATTAAGTTTACTTTGACACAAAATAGTGAATACATAGATTTAATATAGACATATTTCTCAGCATAAATTAGTAGACTTAAATTATAATATTTGTATCATAAATAAAGTAAATCTTTCTTCAAATAATCTCACATCAAAAAGTGGAAACCATCAACATATTGAACGGATATTCGAAAAAGCTTCAAAGACATCAAAATAAAAATTCTTATTCTTCTTCCGAGTCATCAATAAAAGACAGTGTTACAGTGTTCTCATTTCCACAGTTGGTTTCTTCCTCACAGTGGCAATAAGATGTACATGAGAGTCCAGCTTTATGACAACTACAGTGATTACTATTACATGGAGTTTGTGATGAATATGAGCAAGCTACAACTTGAGGAAGACTTTGCTGCTGCAAGCGCTGCAGGCCCATAAATAGGCCACAATTCTACTTTATCCTTAATTTCCCAGCCAAACTTAGTTATTTCTATGTTTGGGGGATCATTGGAATATGCTGCACACCAAAGCAGAATTTGTAAGTGTGCTCTCTTGATGTGAAAAAGCAGCTTCATAAGTTGGTGGCAGGACTTTAACCTTACAGGGTTCTCCTTTTTTGTTGAAGAGTTGGTATCTGTAGCTATTAAGGTCAGTTTCTGTAGATGGCAACCATAAAGATATAGCAGTACTGTTGATCCAATTTCTATAATGGTATCATCTGGTGTGTCAATGTTACACATGGCATCCAGATTTATATCTGATTTGAGTAGGAGGTTAGCAGCACTGATTTTTCCGTTTCCTAGGGGGTATGACACAGTATCACAGTCTGTTAAGGCATGTATGGGTAATAAAGTGACACTTGCCACCAAGTCTTGATGTTGTTTCACTGATGTTAATGACTTTTCCAATGTACTTCATAGAAACCTGGGTGGTGATGTCATGCTTCCAGATATAGTAGACTAAAAGGACAAATATATCGGTATCATCTGCTTCCACCTGAACATACTGAGGTTTTTCTTGAACAACAGGAGATAGCTAATGATGTTAATGTCTGCTTTCTCATGATTAAAATGGCTTTGATCTTCACATATAAGATGTAGCTGAGGGCATTCATTGGTATCACATGGAACATTGATTAACTGCTTCTTGTTATAATCACTATTCATTGTGATGTCTTGAGGTGGAAGTGGAGAATCCAGAGTGAGTCTGTGGTGTTGTGGATTGAAGCCACCAGCTCTTCTTTTCCATTCATTATGGATCCTGATACATACTTGTCAAACACAACATACGTTATATGTGGCTTTGACAATGTCCAGCAAAAGGACTAAGTGCTGTACAGTACCAATTTTTGGCTACATTGTGTAATATAGTGCCTTATTGCTCAAAGATCGCATTAATGCTGTCCTTCCAGTATATGACCCGGTATTTATAAGGCAGGACGCATTCAAAACAAAGCGAAAACGTCCCTGGAATGTATGTACAATAAAATATATTGTGTGAAGATGCCAGAACTTTTCAACTTAAGCATATATTTTACAAAATAACATACCTTTCTCGTCATTTTCTTGCCATGTGATGTGGTTATATATTTCCATTCAAAACGACAACAGACGGAAGATTTTTTTCCTGGAATATATTATTTCAGTTGCAGGAAAAGAGTGATAAAACAACGTCTTTCTATATTTTCTGTATATTCTTGTATAAAATGGCAAGCAAGCCCCCAGAAACCAAGAAAAAGAAAAGATCATTCAGGCAGGAATTGCTAAAGGACTTTTCGTGGTTAGAATTTAGAAATGAAGGAATGAGGTGTACTTTGTATTCCAAACACAAGATGAATATTTTTACCACTGAAGGCTGCAAGGACTTCCAGTATTTGAGTGTGATCAGACACCAGTCCTCTGATGGTCACCAGCACTCACTGAAGGCTTCAAAGCAAGCCTCATGCCTACAAATGGGGTTTAAATCAATGGCTACCAAGTCTGAGGAGAGTGTGGTACCTCAACTGAGAACAGTGATGAAGTCCAAAACTATTACAATTTACAATACATATATTGGCTTCAAATTTATAACGTTGCTGTGGGACTCAATTTTTTTCAGGGGGGACCCCATTTTTTAAATCCCAAAGGGTCACGGGACTCAAAATTTTTTTAGACTAATGCAAACACTGTTGCTATCAACTATTTCAAGGTCCACTGGAACTAAGGGATTTGATGCTGTAGATGCTAGCTTTTTCCAACAGAATATTCTTTGGTCCTTTTCTCATGTCACCATCCTTTTCAAATTAAGATGGAGATACTAGCATCAAATTAGCATCAAACCAGACACAAAGATTCTTCACAACAACTGCTGGATGCATGAAATTACCAAATATCCTAACAGGGAGGTAGGAATCTAATTTTTTTAGTTGAGCATGAGATCCAAAGATGAGATCCAAAAATTTGAGCATACTGGATGACCTCCATTCTTGAACATAGAAGACATGAATTCGGTTTGTCAAAAGCCAGCGCTGCATTCTTGTGAGACATATGAATAAACCACTGGGTGTCATCTGCATAAAAGTGGAATTTGATGTTGGGTGCATTAGAATAACCTTATAACTCAAAGGAGTAGTGTATAAAGAGAACAGCAGAGGACCAAGGGCTGAGGATTGTGGAACTCCAATCACCAGCTCACTCATTTCAGAGAGGATTGGCCCAATTTAATTGCTTGGAATTGACGGCTGAGATAGGACGTGAACCACGTCAAGTCTGTGCCACACACACCAAACCATGACTTAAGACAATTAAGAAGAGTAGTGTGGTCAGTTGTGTCGGATGCTGCCGAAAGATTGAGTAAGACAAGTGCAGTAGGTTCACCATGTGATAGTAAGGATTGTCAAGCTTATTTCTGTTGATATGTTGCAAGAGCTGTTTGACAACTACGCAATCCACCAATTTTGACATGAAATGTAGTCCTGATACCGGTCGATAGTTCAAACCTTTGCTTGGAAATGATGCTTTCTTTATGAGGAGCATCAACTGCCTTCTTGAATTTTTGAGGAAACACACCCTCAGCTAAAGACAAATTGACAAGTTTTGTAACTGACAGAAGTAAAATACCCACACAATCTTTCAGAAGGAACTGGATCTAAAACACATGATTTTGTAGGGCAATTTAAGGAAGAAGTTGTAAACATGTCACAAATCCTTTTGATTTTTTTTTGATTGAAGAAGGAAGCAAATTGGTTTTCAAAGGATTTTTCTGACTGATGAGGAGGGAGAATCATCTCTTGGCCCTTATATTGGACATGTCAAAGTGCCTGCCATAGCTTCTTTGGGTCATGGCTGTTGTTACTAATGACAGTGCTATAATATTCAGCCTTATCTCTGTTTATGATTGCGTTGCACCGGGCAATCTGTATGCGCAATCTACTTCTGCTCAACTGAGACCTATCTTTACCCCACATGCACTCAAACTGATTCCTGATAGATTTGGCACTAGGATATGAATCAGACAGTCTTCCAGCTCATATTTTCTCAACTCTTTGACAAATCAATGGTACATGCCTGTCTAACACACCACCAAAGTCACAAATATACTGATCATACAGGTCAGCAGCTGTGCTAGCAGGAGACATGACAAAGGAAGTATTTGCAAGATTCTCGCAAAAGCTCTGCATGTTGATTTTATGATCCCTGCGGTAAGAGATACTATTGACCTTTAGTATTGCAAGACACTCAATATCCAGAAGACATTTTATCAATGTGTGATCCACGACCAAATCACCAACTGTCACATTGCTGACAAAAGAGGAATCCCTGGGCTGAGTATCAGATCCAGTATATGGTCATTTAAGTGGGTAGATTTGTTTACATTTTTAGCAAGGTTGGAGGTATCCAGTAGATTATGAAATTAACATCATCAATTATCTCCTGTTGCTCAAGGAAAACTTCAGTATGTTCAGGTGAAAGCAGATGATACCGATATATTTGTCCTATTTGTCCTTTAAGTCTACTATGTCTGGAAGCATCATAATCATAATTTTTGGAAGGCCTGTTACTGTGGCAATTTAAAATTTTTGGAAAAACTAACATCTGTTTTGACCATGTGATAGAGTATAAAAGTCTGAAAAATATGACATATTACACATGAAAATTGATAAAGAAATAACGATTTAATGGCCATTTTGATAGAAGAGAACCGATATGGCGGCCATCTTGAATTTAGCTAAATAAAAAAAATTGCTCAACATTGCCAGAGCGGCACCCATCAGATTATTGATCTACTCCCCCTAAAGAATTGATTTCAGCAAAAAAACCTTGTTCATACTAAATTTCACGCTTTTTCAAATTTCTACTGGACTATTTGTTCTTTTGGAAATATACTGTTTAATGCGTACTTTTATTACTACTTAATCCTAATTCTGTTGATAGTTAAAGGGACAAGTCAAGGTATTATATGGGGCAGATCATATCCTAGTTGTAGGAAGAGCCATGAGCTACAGGTCGAATGAGGTGATCAATGTATGGCAGTTGGAGTGTGACCTAGGGAGGTTATATGAGGTCAAAGGTCATTGGGGTCAAAAGGTGAAAGTGAGGATATTCTTGAGGCATTTATTTACACGTTAGTATTAGTATACATAGGTAGAGTTAAAATCAGGTATTTAAAAATTTATGAATGTAAAAATGAGAAATTTTTAAAACCACCAAAGCCAAACTAGAAGAAGGTAGGGATAAGGGAAGAAAAAGTAGTGAGAATGATGGAGGGTGCTTGAGAGGCGTTCTGGAGATATGTCCAAACAGAGGAGCTTCGCCATAAGCCATGAGCCATGATGTTCTGAAGAGGAATGTTATTATCAAAAGCAAAAGTTGCACCAGAACGCCGGAAGGAATGGAACCCATGACCCATGGGTCATATATTCAGTATGTTGAGGACTACCTTAAGTGCATCTCTCACGTGTGTGTCTATGACTTGCAAATGTGGATAGTAAATGGTAGCAAATAGTGGGGCTGTTGAAGGAAGAGGTCTAGATGACAAAAGTGCTCTAAGAGCCCTGACAGGGCACAAGTAGATATTATCCACCTCTGGCAGCTGAATTATGTGAGAGGAGTTGCTGTCCTGAATAGTTTTTGTCCATTTGATCAATAAGTGTGCCCCAGGGGGGCCAAAAATTACATCCTTTCTCAAGAAATGTTTGGGCTGTGAAAATTGCCTGATGGAATGTGGTGCTATGTTTTAGAGTCGTAAAAAGTCATAAAAAGCTACCAAAAAGATGGCTCTGTATAAGATGGGGTCGTGAAGAGAGTCACAAGCTTTTGAGATGCCATACATGACCCTTATTCCAAAGACTCCATGAGGGGTAGGTCTAAAAGTGGAGTTAATGGACAAGCTCCTAAGAAATCTAAGCACAGCCAGATGAGACAGTCAGATGTGTCAAGGTGGTAAAACCTGGAAAGGGATGAGATAGATGCAAAGTAGTTTCTAACAACTTTGGGAGATTATTTTTGACTAAAAATTCCAGAAAAATTAATATATTCTGCGCTGAGAGATCCAAAGGAAGGGAGTAAAACAGAAGCACTGATAAGTAAGCAGAAAAAGGAGTCCTATGGGCTTGAACTGTGGCAGGTCTGTAAGCTCTGAGTACTCTGTTCCATGCTGATGTGAGGAGGCCCTGGGGGTCTTGGTGAGATCCTGAAATCATATAGCAATGTCCAAGTTAAAAAATGCAAGTGGAATTCTTTCCCACACATAATCAAGAGTCATAGATGTAAAGTCTTTAATGGGTATGCCTTTTTCTGAATAGATTCTGGAGAGGGAGTCTGCAATAAGACTCTTGTGACCCTGTATGTGGGTAAGCTGAAGGTCAATGTTGTGAACTGCCGTAATAAACCAGATATGCCTGATACATGCATTAAGAAACTTGTCCCTGGTCTTACCAGAGTTAACCGCCTGGACAACCGCCAGATTGTCACAGTGAAGTGTAACCGAAGATCCAGCCCAATCTTTGGCCCATAGCCTCAGGGCTATCAGAACATTAAGCATTTCAAGATGGGTTGTGTTGGGCTGAAAGTCCACATATGTTGGGACAGGGGCTGCATAAACCCTGCCGTTCCAAATGCCCCCAATACCTGTCATGCAAGCGTCAACATGTAAGGAGTTCATCTCTCTAATGTCAGATTTGAAATTTTTTGAAGATCCTGAGAATTTAGGAAGGAAGGATATAAACCAGTCAAGATCCATAAAACTTTCTGGTGTGAGATTGATTATCTTGGCTCTAGGGCTTTCTCTGAACAGTGAGAGGATCCTATTGACAAAAATTCTGGCCTGTTTGACGCATTTGTGCAAGTAAATGAGTTTGCCTAAAAAGTGATTGAAATTGATGCCTAGTAAGAGATTTCTTGGATCTGGTCAAGAGGCACTCATTATAAATCTCATCCATCTTGCTTTTTTCTATGTAGATTGCGTTCTTGTCGAGATCAATGGTAACCCCAAGGCATGTTAGTGTCCTTGTAGGGGGAGAGAGTTTATTCTGGTTCATGGGGAGCCCTAACTCTGTAAACAGGTCAAATAAGGTTTGATAATGACGCATAGCGTCATTTTCTTCAGAAACTATGATAAAATCATCTATGTACGCAAAGATTTTGCAGTCGTGACGTTTCATGATATGTAAAATGGCATCGGACGTTATCTGAAACGACGCACTGCCATGGACCCAGCCGAACTCCAACGCAACGTCCAAATAGTATTTATTATTCCATTTATGCCAAATTTGAAGGCGTCGACTGGGTCCACATGCAGATTACGAAATGCCCTGGCCACATCAATCTTGGCTAACATGGCAGTGCCTTGCACTCCTCTAATGCTATCCAGTATATTATCTACAGTAGGAAAACGCAAAGTGAAGGGTCTATCATCAAACAGATTTCTGGTGACTGCATCGTTTAATGATGACCCAGCAGGAAAAGACAGGTTCAATATAACTCTTCTGCTATCCCCATCCTTAGGGCGAGTAAGGAGAGGGGAACAGTGTAGTTTGTCATAATCTATGCCATTATAAGGACCTAATATTGCTCCCAAGCTCACTTCTTTATGCAGGTACTGATCAATGGCTGCTGGGAACTGCAATGCTGAGTGATGGTTACTTATTTCAGTATTACAACTTAATTTAAAGTCTACAGTAGAAAGAGGAAAGCCATAAGTAAGATACTGGATAAGGAAATTGTCATGATAATCTCTGAGATAATGGTCCCAAGCTGGAATATTTAGACCAGAGTGAAGAGGAAACCTAGCAAACTTATAATTAGGGACCCCACTGTCAAGGATGGCCTTAGCCATATCCATATAAGCTTCAATATCATTATGTTTTTGAATCTGCCTATCTGGGCCGATGAATGTGAAGTTTGCTACTTCATGATTAAGGAAACCTATAGTTTTAGATTTATCATTGAAATCATGACAAATGTTAGATGAATCAATGTCAATATGTGGAGGAAGAGAGACGACGGCAGCAGCACTACGACTGTGCACGGTACGAGCAATATTTTCAGTAACAGGGCAATTGCCCTCAGTCTCAAGTGTTTTCCCATGATCCTGCTTCAGGATTAGCATATCAATCAATTGGTTCATATATGTGGCATATGAACAGCCATATGCTTGAGAATACCATACGTCTTTCACGTAGTTGTCATATGCCAACTTGGGATCAACATTAAGATTGAAAGATTTATCAAACAAGACAGGGACAATAGAAGTATAAAGAATCTGTAAGAACCCCACCTCAACATCAGTGCAATCTGTAATCCTTACCATCCTACTGTCATTGAAAACATTCCAAAAACAAAATTTTTGAAATTTTTCTCCGTCAGAAATGAATACCAGATAACTAACACATCCCTTGGCAATATTTTGCCAGTATTTGTTTGTAAACATGACAGTACACAATGAAAGTACCTTTGTATTCATACCACTTTGTGACCTGGTACAATCAAAATAGGGGCACTGATGTTGCGTTTGAACTTCCCCGATTACAGTATCATTATGTTGACTGGCAACTGCAGCAAATTTTTGGTTCACAGTACAGTTAGGATTTAAACTAACATTTTGTTCCCAATGATATCTGCCTGAAGTCATCTTATCAGGGGTAACATCCCCTACATTAACTTCATATCTACCCGAATTCGGGTTATTAGCACAAAAGTATGTACAACCTGCAAAATCAAAACTCTCAATACAGTTAGAATACATGGAGTTATATACAGTATTTTGAGCAATGTTCAATTGTCTTTATATTCATCAAGTACTTCATTACCACATTCTTTAGACGAATGCTTAAAACCATTTACATTATGGATATTTGGAGTTTTTCCATTAACAGATAATGTCTTACCCCCCTCCCCCCAATGTCTAACTTCCTTGTGACTGTCTCTTAGGTGTGGTGACTGTCCAGGTGGCTGCCTGTCCTAAATATTTGGTTGTCTGTCCTTGGTCCTTAATTTTGCGAAGCACTTGCTTTCTGGGTGGTTCCCAACCTTCCCCTGTCTTTCACAATATGAACACACATGTCTGTAATTTCCGTGATTCGCCTCATGGGAGCAAGTGCCCTCATTAAAAAATTTACATAACTTCCTGGGCTGGGACATTTGGGGAACTTGGGAAGAAGCCATAGAGATCTGCGAGGAGCTCAGTCGGTTGATTGACCACTGCGTGGCATCCTGCCATCCTAAATGCCCCTCCTCCAGGTCATGCATGGATGTGGCCCATGCCCCTCTAACAGCTGGCCAGGGTAGGGAAGTGGCATCCTTCATTGCTAGTATAACCTGGAGTAGGGCATGTTTGGCTATCGTTGGGTCTTTCATATAAAAGATATTGGACAATTGCCCTACTGCCCACTGGGGAAGGGTGAGGTCGTCGTAGGCAACCTTGTTTTTACCTGCAGGGGCGTGATAACCTTCATTTGGCCACCTTTATTCTGGGGTAGTGTGAACAACATCAGTAGTATTGTACCTGCCAGACTTCCAGGCCTGCCTACCTTGTAGTGAAGCTCGTGCCTGCTCCTCATATGATTCTAACAGCTGTGTAACTGAAGTGGCAATGGATGGTGCTCGTTTGAGTGCCTCCAACGTAGGCAAAACCCCATCCGACTGGATGTCATTTCTGGCTGCAATTTGTGAAGCAAAGTGGTCCCCTACCCCAGTGGCGATTCCCTGTGGGTGAGTCTGTGCTCTAGACAGAGATGGAAGTCTGACTGTCGACCGTCCAAGTGGGGGTGGTGCGTGAGAGTGTGTGTCCTGACCTCTGGTGCCCGCCAGTATACCGTCAAAAGTTAGGTTTGAAATCCCTTGCCCAGCAGTACCGGATCCGGATATCTGGTCTGTGTGAAATTTTTCGCTACTTTGCTTTTCATCAATTAATTCTACTCTGGCTAGCAGTGCTTGATTGGACTCAGTCAATTTGTTCCGCATTGCTATGATGGTGGTAGATGGATCTTCATGTGTTTGGACCGGATCTGGATTTTGGGCTTGTGGTACAGTACTTACATCAGTGGGTGTCGACTGCTGAATGTATGATTCACCCAAGTGCTTAATGGACTGCTTATTGACTTTTCTTGTTGATACTCGTGCTCTAGCAGATGCAGTCACTTTTTTCTTCTTGTTAGCAGGTGTCTTTTGTGTCGAAGGCATTATGAACGTTGCAATATATTAAAAACTGGAAGAATGTATCACTAAAAATACTAAGATCCCAATCACTTTATGTGTCAAAACTTGTTGTTCCATTGACTTTCAAATTCAATCTGGCAGAAAGTCAGTTCAATTGTAGTCGATAGGGTATAGCTTAATTCTTATTGGTCAGATCTAGTAAACAAAATAGCTAAAGTGTGGATGAGAATAAATAAAAGACTAGTTTAAGGTCGACTCCAACTGCCGTAGCAGGCCCCTCACAAGAAGTGCATATACCACTAGTATCAAGGTAGATTGTCTCCCAATGACTGTCCTGCTGACAATAGTTTCCAAAAAATACAACCAGGATAAAGCTTCTTAAAATCATTACAACAACAAAGTAAATTCTCAGTTCCACGTTTTAAAGGTTAATTGCTAGAAACTAAATTAATTCTAACATAAAATTTCAGTCTTACTCCATATATTTTAAAGAAAATATACAAAGTGGCTTGATAAACAATATATTATAGCAATTTTCCATGGCATCATGGAATCTTCCTGTACTAAAACACCAGGAAATAGTCAAGTTTTATAGTAAAACAACTGAGATTTTGTTTGGTAGTTGACATTTGACATGTGAACCAATATATTTATTTGTATGTGACAAAATTACATAAAAACCATACTTGTAATAGATTTAGCTTTTTAAACTGACCACAATGGTGAAAAGTGTATAAAAAAGCAATACAAGCTATCGCATACATTGCTAATTATTAGCCATTTAAACCTTATTTGTCTATAAGTTACAGTTGGAGCTAGGCCGTGTAAGTTAATTGTCAGGTCAAAGGTCACAGCTGTTGAGAAGGGTTAAAGTGAGGATCAGCTTGAGGTATTTTATTTAAAGGTTAATATAAACATGTACAGACAACACTAGAATAAGGTATTTGAAAATTATAAATGTAAAGGTGAGAATTTTTTAAAACCACCATAACAATACTACATATCACAGAGAAGTACACCATATATAATTTGGATAAATTATCCATCAACACAAATAAATCATAATGAGCATATTAAGTGTACATATTCATTAAAATGTTAAGGTCAGGTAAAGTGATGCATGACGACAAAATTGTTGGGGGTGCCAGGGTCTGCCTGGTCCAGCCTATCCCATAACTACAAAAACCTATATCAACCCCCAATAGGGAGAACTCTGTACATACATAAGGGGCCCGGGCCAAAGAGAGTACTCTGAAAAGTTGAATTACATCCTCACAAAACCTTAAGTGACCAGCTTAAGGAAAAGGTGAAAGGTCACAAATTGGTCGAAAAAGGTCAAAATTAAGAGGGGGAACCATGATCAGTCAGGCCTACCTAAAGCCCCATACTTCTGAAGTCTATATCAATCCATTAAGGGGGAAATCCCTTTCCTGTGTGAACGCAAGGTGTCAAGACTACAGAAAATTAGCCAAGCTTTGGCTAGTCATATAGCAGGAATAACCCTACTGATCAAGAGGCCTATTGGGTATCACATGTAATGTACCAGGGCAGTGGTGGTGCGCAGAACTTGCATGTTTCCCATTGACTGCAAAAACAAATATGGCAGAAGGTTGATTCAATTGTGGTCAGTGGGTGTTGCTACAAATTCTATTGGTCAGATCAAGTAACAAAATAACCATGCAAAGTAAACGAGTTTAAGGTCCCTTCCAACTGCAGTAGCAGGCCCCCCACAAGCAGTGCTTAATCCAGTTGGAGCTAGACTGTGTTAGTTAATTGTCAGGTCAAAGGTCACAGAAGTTTCGAAGGGTTAAAATGAGGATCAGCTTGAGATAAACTTTATTTACAGGTTAATAACAACAAATATAGACACCACTAAAATAAGGTATTTAAAACTTATGACTGTACAGATGGGAACTTTTTAAAACCACCAAACCCAAACTAGAAAATGGTTAGAATAAGGAGGCTGGGACGCGTTCTGGAGATAGGTCCATATAGAAGAGCTGTGACATAGGCCATGTGCCATAATGTTCTGTAAAGGGAGATTATTGTCGAAAGCAAAGGTAGCTCCAGAACGCCTAAAAGAGTGGAACCCATGCCCTATGGGTGATACTACTTACTGAGGATTGATTTGAGTGCATCTCTGACATGTGTATCTTTAACCTGCAAGTGTGGATAATAAGCAGTGGCAAATAAAGGAGCAGTGAAAAGAAGAGGTCTAGATTGCAAGAGAGCCTTCAGGGCTCTTACAGGGCACAAGTAAAAGTTGTCAACCTCAGGCAAATAAACTATGTTAGATGAATTCCCATCCTGGATGGTCTTAGTCCATTATATCAATAAGTGTGCCCCAGGGGTGCCAAAAATCAGGTCTTTCCTCAAAAAAGTGCCTGGACTGTGAAACTGCCTGGCAGAATGTTTGGCTATGTTAGAAAGCCTGAGGAACCATAGAGTGCCACAAGGAAAATGGCCCTGTATAACATAGGATCATGCAAAGAGTCGCAAGCTTTGGAAATGCTGTGCTTAATCCATTTTCAGATAAAAACTGCTTGGCTACCGGACTTGCAGCCATGTCATAAAGTATAATATAAATATATACAAGATTTCACTAATGATGATAAACCACATACAAATATTGTTAGCAAATGCAATGCAAAATGTATATGTTGAATGATTTTGTACTGTAGTATAAGTCGCAGCTTTGAGTGTACTTTTTCTGATTTATGCAGAACTTCCTTACTTCCTTGGTGGAATTTTTCCCATCAATTGGTTTAGTTTATGATAACTTTTCCTGATGGTGACTTTCCCATACATCCAGCATTCGAACTTAGGACCTAAATGGTGGGAGGTACATTTTTAACCACTGTACAACTAAGCCCCTTTGATAATAAACTTCACTATTTTGTATATTTTAAATATTGACCTCATTCTTTGTTTTACTTCACTACTCATCATTTCATTCACTTGATTTCATCTGTATCTAGCCATTTTGGATTTAAGAAAATTAGACCCATTTCCACCAACTGAAATTTGTTAAGCTTCTTTCCCAGGAA
Organism: Sabellastarte sp. h YS-2021; assembly: GCA_964017235.1. Classification (NCBI taxonomy): domain Eukaryota; kingdom Metazoa; phylum Annelida; class Polychaeta; order Sabellida; family Sabellidae; genus Sabellastarte; species Sabellastarte sp. h YS-2021. Next base: position 15,170,981 of record OZ024927.1, read on the forward strand.
AATGAAACTATTTGGGAAGCAACGGGAATAAAATTGTTTCATTTGCAATCTGTTGGGGGTCAAACCCTATTTTGGCTGTACATACAGTTTCACTTTAATTTCTATCAGATACTATAATTCAGCACTAGTTGCAAGGGAAGCTGTGTATCTGGAAGTTTGTCTGAGCTTCAATTTGTTGTTTTCATGTCCGAGCACAAATAGTTGGATTTAATATTTGTTTAACTCGTTTCAATATAATGAAATAATAATTATCTGATAATGGTACAAGTATTAACAAATGAAAGTCTGTAATTTTGGATATCTGACTTCTGATTTTTTGTCCTCCCCGCTTGGACTATGGAGCTGTCACTAACTTGTGTAGAAACCCACTTCATTCCTGGTTGTGAAATTAAAATATATTGGTTGTTATTGACTGTATGGTCATGTGCTGATCTTATGGCTGTCATTCTGACTGTTGTAAAATAGTTTATGGCCTCATTCTAGTGTTTGAAAAAAATATCTGCTAGTTCTGTGTGTAAAGTGTTGAAATATTTTGAGGAAACATATTCTTCATGACACTTGACTGGCCATTTGTTGAACTATGAAATGTCTCGCCTTTCCTTCCCCCAAATTATAGAATTAGGTGGGTGTTCAATCTATTTCTTATCTTCAACTTTAATATTTGAAGTTTATGTAATTATTTTAAGTTTATGCCAACTGATCAGTAACTGATCTTATACCCCATTCACATTACAGCTGGTAAACCTGGCAGTAGTAGGCTTTTTGTAAAACATCCCTGTTCTTCAACTACCATCTAATGTCTATATGTGAACCTGTAACACAGTGGCCAACCGTCCATTTCCTTGAGCGGAAATTTTAAAATGTTTAAAGTTTCCACCTCTGGAGCATTGACTGTCAATCACTGTTGGTCACCTTCTCTTTTGTGCACTATATGCCATCCCTTTATGATGTGTCTCTGTTCGTCCATATCAGTAACTTTCTGAGATAACTTTTTCAAATGGTAATGGAAGGCATGATCCACATTTTATATAAGTTACGGACTTGTTCTTGTTTGAGTAGCATGTGTTTGTCCGACAACTACTGAGGGTGAGTTGAGATTAATGGAAGTTTCCTCTCAGTGACATTTGTAGTACTATCGTCCTGCTGTTATTAACAGTCACAAACTGTGTCTCCTCAGTTACTGTGAGTCAAACCTTATGAATACAAGAAATGTTTCAAAGATATGAATTGTCCTGCGAGGCAGTTCCGCCACAGAGTAAAACTTCTAACTGCAGGGTTTACTGCCTGTAGTGTGATTGGGGAATTAGATACAAGGAAATATGCAATCCCAACAAAATTGAAATTCAAATTAATTTTTAATTCTTAATGGATTATCTGTGTTAGTGTATTATCTATGTTATATAACAATTCAGCACTAGTTATAATAAGTTTCGTGTTTTTTTGGGGCAGGGCTGTTAGGGCCCTGCTGGGGCAGTTGTCCCATCATGTGTATTTTGTCCAACCTAATTCTCCCAGGTATGCCTCCATTTCTAGGGAAACCACAATTTCTAGGAGCCAATCAAATTGAATCTTACAATATTGAATCGCCTCCATTTTCTGGAAACCCTTCACTTTAATTTTTGCCACTGAGGGGCAAACACAGAATTTGAAACAATTTGAATCTTATTGATAGTTTACAGCAACAGGTTTATTTTAGTGTTTTATATTTTACAAATATGGTTAAAAGGAGTAAACAGAACACGGAGGACACTCCTAAAAGAAGACAAAGGCATCTACTTCTATGAATGATAGCCAGAAGGACCTTAGTGCAGATTTTGATACAGAAGATTCTCTGCTTCAGTCATCACAGAACTTTCAGTCTGTAAGTAATAATCTTCTGTCAACATCTGAAGAGTCGTCTGTGCATTCTTCTCACAAATCCGTCTGATTCCGCCACTATCCTGGCCTACCTGAAGAAAATCGATGCTTTGAACCAGGCCTTAGCAAAGATGTCCAAGATCTGGAAACAAGCAGGCCTAACAACGTTCCACCTCAGGCTGTGCCGACCCACATAGGCACATCTCTCAACTTTTAGTCATGGTGCTCAGGCATCAACCACAGCATTGGCAAAACACCAACCTCAGAGTTATCAGTCATTTCCAGCAGCCAGTAACCACATAAATGGGTGAGAAGGAATTCAGGACACTGTCGAACAGTTTTCACATGGCGGGATCATGCCACATCTCAGCATACTGTGTCAGAACCCGCGAATCTCTCAATCTGTCTCACAGATCCCCTAGACATACGATGCTCAGGCTCATTCAAGATAAGCCTGATCATGCCAAAAAATCTGGTAGATTCATCACTACTGACACGGTTACTGCTGTGCCCGAGCTCAGATGACCCAATAAAGGCTTTTTGGGGGTTAATGGTAAGAAAAGAGTTCTTTATGATGACCTGACCTTACCTGAGTGGGCTGTAGGTCAACTATACAATGTGTTTCATATTCAGGAACCAGGTGTCACCAGACAGGCAATTTTGCAAGTGATCTTAGCCATTAAAGGAATGAATGGGGTAGAACAGGGGCCCTTTTATGGGAAGACAGCATCCAATGGCCTGTGAATAGATTATCAACGACTTCAAGGAGAGACAAAATTTGTAAATACTACAACCAGGGATCATTTTTCTCTGGAATCTAACCAAGGTAACTTTAGGCATTATTGTGCTTTTTGTGATTTTGACCCACCCTGAGGTCAAAGAACAAACAGATAAATAGGGTCACCACCTACCTGTGCAGCAGCCAAGTGACGTTAAATGCAGCAGTAATATTGTTGATAGTAGATAATTTATGGGGACAGTAATTGTAGAACCTACAGTAATTTACAAAAGTTATCTGTTACTTACTCTTTATTGTGCCACAGTTCCTGTGTTGGGGATGGGGGCTCACGTTTCTATCAAAATCCAGGTATGGCAAGAAATACATGGGTTGATGTCAAGGGCCGACACAAAGGGAACATGCATTCACCTATTGACACGGGACCTCTGGCGTCACTTGTGAATGTTTATACAGACAATATTATTCCATGCATATTTGTAACAACCAATAAATTGGTCAACCAATGGATATTTTGTCTGAGTTAAATACACAGAGTAATATACAGGAATCTCACTGTAGGTTCAATGACCATGTTTATCAGGCACATAATATTGGGGGTACAAGGTTATACTGATACATCATTCTATACTGAAAACGTACATTCACAGGTGGCATTTCTAATGCTGGGACTAAAGCTTACCATTCAGTGGACTTCATTGAGATATGGAATGAGTATGGTAGTATGTTTCAACATTTTATGTATATTTGACTCACTATAGACAACATATGTTCTGGATTTTGTCATCACCATCTCAGGGTTGTGCGCCTTCTAGAGTGTTGTCAGGTCCCAATGTTCAAATGTGCGTGCTGGGTTCAATCCTTATCCACTTTTATCATACTCTTGGAGCCGTGTTGGGTCACACTAAAAACATAAACTCTATGCACTATCACTGTTCCCTCTTTCTGACACGTCCTAAGGACATAGATAAGAGGCGAGTGATTTTGAATCTTTCTAAACCATATGGGGCATCATTGAATGTCAGTGTTGATAAGTTACACTTTGATGATAGGCGTTTTATATTAAAATTCCCTTCAATTGATGACATTATTCAGGATATACATGCAAATAATGACTCTGTCATTGTCAAGGCTGACAAAGGCCGCGACTTTCAGAATCTGCATGTCAACCCGGTTAATGCTATCAAGTTTGGTATATGTTGGGATGATCACTTCTACGTTGATGTTAGTATTGCGTTCGGCTTGACACATGGGAGCGCAATGTTCCAGATGACCTCAGATGCCACTGTCTTCATTATGAATGGCATGGGATCCAGGCCTCATGCTTATATCAATTACTACATCATTGTGGCCGCAAGGCACGAGGCTCAAGAGCAATTCATAGGCTGGTCAGACATAAATGAGGAAAAAAACACCCCACACCCATAGGTCATCAAATGTTTGGGCATACAAATTGACATACCAAATGCCACCATTAGCATTGGTCCTGGCAAGCTTGATACTATCTACCGACAATGCATCAAAACTAGTCACAAGAAACATATTACTCAGAAAGGTTTACAATTTCTTATTGGGAATAATATTAATCAGCTGGTTTAATGTTCATTTGGTATGTCACACTCCATTGGTGGTTTCAATCGTGAGCATGAATATAACCATGCTAGTTTATTTAAATACTGAAATTTCAATAATGCAGTATATGTTTTTGAAATAAGATTTGTTCATATGTGCTACTTGGGATACAGACTTGACAATAAAACACGTTAAGGATGCCTTAAATGTTTAAGCTGACCTCTTATCAAGACTGTATTCAGATAAATCATAAGCCAGTTGACCAGGATCTGTTATTTCTATTATGTTCAGATTTCATATGGGATAAAGTTCAGGCAGGTCACTCGCAAGTGGAGCTATCTTTAACTTCAAATATTTCACAGTCGTCTGTTCACCTGTTGAAAGGAGCTTGGAATAGAATTGATGACGCCTTCCACCTTTTCTGCTCATTTAACACATTTTAGAACATTCATTGCATTTTTATTGTTTCTGAACGTCCCCATTGTTATCTCAGTCCGTAACATTTCTTATCTTTCTTGAATATTTGGTGAGATCTTCAATCTCACCTAGAGTGGTCAAGAATTACCTCTCCCCCATAGCATCAATCTCTAGGTTCTACAGAATTTCTCATAATGCAGTCTATAGTGAGCCAGTAAAAGATTTTTCAGGAGCAGTACCATCAACTCATCTTTTGTCCCTACTCACAGAGGAATTTTTGACATGTGACCCCCCTGACCGACCCTTTATTATTCAAAGCAGTCTTTTTAACTGCATTTTCCGCATGTCTAATGTAGCCCCCTACAGTATGAAGGCTTTTGACCCCTGATGCAGGATGTTATTTCTGTCCCCCGTCTAGAAATCATTGTTAAGTGGACAAAACACTGCAAAATCGCAGAGCTCATCACAATGGTCAAACTTCCATCCAAAGACAATATGTTCCTGTGTCCAGTTAGGGCCATTATGCCTTGCTTGCATCTAGTCCCCTTCCTCCTTCAGCCCACTTATTTGCAGTATCTTATTTTCCACACCACCAGGTCATTGACACCCACATCAGGGATGCCCCCAAGTAAATCCTCAGGCACCATTATCTGGACAAGGCTTCCACACCTACAGGAGGTCGGGTGCTACCTTTTGCTTAGACAATAATGTTAAAGGATATTATGTCCCATGGACTATGGTGCAGCTCTGCTGTATGGACATACTTACAAAATTCTACCCAGACTGCTTCCATTATCCCCTCACATTTGCTTCCAAGATCTCCCTTACCTTTTACTTGGGTTTTGTGAAAAATTTCAAATCTTTCATGTCAATGTAACCTTTTAAATTATTTTCTTGCTGCTAACATGTAAATAAAATTCTCAACTTTTATATCATTGACCTATTTCTGACATCCATGGCCTTGGGTCCAACTTCACCTCACCATTGGCTATTACATAGGACAACTGTTAGGGGCAGGGCTGTTAGGCCCATCATGTGCAATATTTTGTCCAACCTTATTCTCCTAGGTATGCCCCCATTTCTAGAGAACCCACAATTTCTAGGAGCCAATCGAATTGAATCTTACAATTTTGAATTGTCTCTATTTTCTGGACACCCTTCACTTAAGTTTTCGCCACTGCAGGGCAAACACAGAATTTAAACACACCATCCCTATCCCGGGGCTCTACAAAGTACCCTGTTACTGTTTTGGTATACTCCCTCGTTTCAGGGTTTGACCTTGCTACTTATCCTCCTTGGCCCTGACCCCTTGTTGCTCCTTAACTTGGTAGGTTTAGGTCTTTTATGATGTAACCTAGTCTTCAGTTATCCTCTTAGGCCATGACCCCTGGTTGCCTGGTCCCAGCACAAGGGAGGTCTCCTGCTGGAAAGATGTAGGCCTTTGAGTACTTGGGATAGACTGTGCAAGACTGATCCTGTTTACACCTACCAACAGTTCCTTTCGTTTCGCAGGCAAGTGACATTATTCTTTCTAGTACTTGATCATTACTAGAGACGTATTGTGATCCCTAAGTTCTAGATGCTCCCTTAACCTGGTAAATTAAGGTTTTTAGTGATGTAATCCTGTTCTCAGGTACCCTTTGCAGACTTACCTTCCACCAGGTATTTTAGTTTGCATTGTACATGTTAGACCAGGCTGACCCTGGTTCCATCAACCGGGTTAACAAATTTTGATTTTAAAAGTTTTGCTCTTCTCACCATACTTAACATTATTTGAGGCTAAGTTTATGCATAAGTCTTCTGAGGTTATGCATACAATGTCATAGTCTATTTTATTATTTTAGTGTTTAAGACTTTACATTCTTTAATTGCTTTTTGATTTGATATACGTGCAGTAATGTATGTGTTGGTGCAAAATTTTAAAGCTTACAAGTCAATGTAACCTTTTCAAATCTTTTCTTGTGGCTAACATTTATACCATTTCTGACCTCCATGACCTTGAGTCCAACTTCACCTCATCATTGGCAATTACATAGGACAACTGTTTAAAGAATTGGACTTAATTATAGTGTGCAGCTTTTTATATTTTAATATGGTGTTAATATCAACAAATAAATGTCACTTATGTTGAATATCTTACTTTTTGTCTTGTCCCCTGGACTGAAACATCATACACTTTTACTATTTTTCACCTTCACTTTTCTGGAGTGAGGCGTTTTATTTTGTCATTTACAAAAGGCTTGGTCACAGTGAGTTTATAGTCAGTTTCATATAATGCATGTTTTGCAAAAGTAATCTTTGTACTTTTATTATATCTAAAAAATATACAATGTAACATGTATTCACTATTCTTATCTAGTGTTAGGGTGTAAGCTTCGTTGCTTTTATTTTGTTTTTCTACATTAACCCCAGTTACCACTTTCCAGAGACAATTTCTATTTGGCTGTGAAACTTTTCACTCATGATAGCTAAAATGCCGAAAGTAATTAACGTAGTTTAAATGAGATAAAGAGTAGAGTTTTAATGCTTATAAAAATTAAGCTTTTTCTACAAGTTTACATGTTATTTACAGATACTGATACCTTAGTTTTATTACAGGTTTCACATTTTTATGTAGCTAGAGATAAAGATATTGTAAGTATCAACAGTAACATGACAGAGCTCTGAGATAATGCATCACGTACAATACAGCAGTGTGTGTACAGAGATGAGTTATTGGTGTGACATAGCATGAACAAATCTGGGGTCAAATGTGCCAGACTCTTAGTTGCCAAGCCTCTGGTGAAGATTTTGAACACCACACACTTCTGTGTGGTTTTTAGATTAGGTTTATATAATTTGTAAAGTATGAACAAATTACTGAAATATGTGTCTTTGGTTGCATTGGCCCTTTAATTAACAAGTATTCTATGTTTAGTAATGAAGTATTTCAAATCATGTTTAAGTAATATAAGAAATCCATTATAATTGCTGTATTCTTTATTTTATCTTTACCAATAGTAGCAGCTACAAAGTGTGATGCAAATACAGATTTTTTGTCACCTGTGGCTCATTTACTTGCAAGCCATCCATCTTATAATTGCCTTGTCGAGTGTGGCATACTCCCAGGTACTTATTCTGAAGACTACCTGTGAATTTGAAATGCTTGATTGTTCAATTTTATATCTCAGGCCACTACCATCTGAAAAATAATAAGAACAATTACTGTCTTGTTACTTCTGTGTAACACAATATTTCTTTATCTGGAATGTGTGACGAAAAAGGTAATTAAATTCAGGCCATCCACTGTGACAATTAAAAATATTAAACAATGGAATTGTAATTACAGTAGAACATCTGTTACTCAACATCTAAATATGTGGTTTATGAATGAAGTCTATTCACCTAAATTTAACATTTTCATTTTGTCTGACACTGTATTATCATAATTGTATAGAGTACAGTTTTAAGCAACTAAGTTTGTTCCTTTCCACAGCCTCTGCCAGTAAGTTATATCAAAGGGTTAAAACTACTGTATTGTTTTATATACAGCATGCACACCAAACAAATACTTTTCTACTTTTCTATATACTTATTGGATTAATATAAGTGCAAGACTAGCCTGATATATTATACATGGGCAATCAGCACTCCACATCCTACATGCAACAAAAATACATGAGGATATGCCCAGGTATAACTTTATTATTGCGATTTTCATCATACATCAGTTGAAAAAAAACACAGACATGATATCACTTTTTATTGTACAATCTAAGTTAAATTTTTCTTTCAGGAGCAACGTCATAGTCGAAAACGTAGATCAAAACACAGTATTTCCATTACTTGCTTATATCTGGTAGCTGATATTAAATATACATACCTAGGTAGCTGACAGTTTCTCATTATAATGTCAGCACTATTTTACCTCAACATATATGCAATGCTTCATGACCTGTATAACTTATTAAAAGGGATTATGTATATCTAAGGTAATCAAATAAAGAAAGGCACACACTTATGTAAACAGAGAAATTCTGAAATGAACTTACCTATATAAATAAATCCATAAATTATGGAAGGAACAGCAGAAAATGGAGTTGGAAATTTTAAAGTATACTGACCACCCCCTTTCTTCACGTTAATAGTTCCACTTGAACCTGGATGAAAGAATTGAATACAGTGTATCTTAAAGTATACGGTAAATTTCTATGCAACTTACATTTATTTATTTTGGAAATATATTTGTCTCAATATGATCTTAAGTGTTGAAAGGTCCAGAAAGAGCCAACTTTGTCTTTGGCGAGACCATTGAAACTAACTAAATTTATCCAAGGGATGAATAAGTATTGCTCTTTTTATCACTATCTTAACGGATTTCCCATCTTAACATGTGTCAAAACAGTTTAATCATTCATATTTTAAGAATTTACTCTTCATACAAATTGGCAGTGCATAGAACAGTCATTGTGATTTTACTCATTCTGATAGCATACTGTTATCATACTTATCGTTCAAGATTATTATTTAAGACAACAAAATTTCTATTCCACATAGGCAACAAAAAATGTTTTGCTACATTTTTTACCAAAATTGTCTGAGACAGTGTAAACAGGTTACTTTTAAAATTTAAAAATGAGAAGACTTAATTTTGTAGAATAGATTTGGCATGTGTTTTCTTTGCAATTGTCTGCAATAGTTAAGTTAATCCTTTCATAATGGCATTAAAACATAATAACATACAAACTTTCAGCTCAATCTGTTTTTGTTACAGAAAATTTCTATTCAAGAGGACTTTGGAAAAAAGATCCTTGTCTTAGTAAAATCCCTGTCTTGGTATTTTTAATAATCTAAACAGACATTTTAACTTACAATGTTTTATAGTATTCGTAATATCTGTATTGAGTGTAGAAACACTTCCTTTCAAAGAGCTAATATCTGCAAAAAGAAACACAAAAAATAAGAACATTATTGTGTCTGACTGTTCACTTCAGGTTGTCAAACAGATATATAGTGTCCTATTTTCTTCTTTTTCTTTTTGATCATCTCTATACAACCTATTTATCCACTGAAAAGTAGCATTGATGCTAAACTGATTTTCCTTTGAATTTATTGCTAAAAGTATTGGATGCTAACTGATAAGAACTGACTGGCTATTGGGAAATTTGCAGTTATTTCTAAAAATAAAATGCGGGGTGCAGTTGTGTGTAAAACATTCCAAGCATAGCACAAGTTCTCATCCAAAGAAACACAGGTTGTTTTCTCCCAAGAGTTAGCACCCCATATAGCCATTTAAACAGTCTGATCATCTGAAAAAGTGTTGTATGCCCCTCTTCATCCAGGAGTACAAATACTCACACTTATTAGGGAGGTAACATATGACAGAGGCCTGACATATTATTAAGCACAGTAAAAATTTTCTGCACTTTTTTTACTTAAACTCATGCTTTAAAATTATCAATTATTTTAAAATTAACACCATATATAATCTTGCCTATTATACAAACATTTTTTAAATAACATAAATGTGCACCTGCGTAAGAGGTGCTATGAGAGAGCATAACTTCACACAAACATGTTGATGGCTGATGGATAGAGAGTGGGAAAGCACCTGTGGATAAATCTGGTTCGTTGGTTTCTGCTAACCATTACAATGTGCTAACCTCCATATTTCTAACAGAATGATGGTTCTGTCTGAAGTGTCTAGAGACTGCATTGGATTTTTCAGGTTGGAATTTAGGACACTCCTGTAGTGTTTATACAGTCTAATCCTGATTGGTATTTTGGTCTCCCCTATATGTTGGAGACCTTATTTGTTGGTTGCAATTCATGTAATCACATTGCTTAACTCGCACGTAATTTTATGCTTGAGGGTAGTTTCTGGCATTTGATTATTCTGTTGGTATGTAGCTGGTGATATATTCCAGTTTTTTTGTCAGTTTGGGACAATAAGTGCATTTGCCCAATCCAATGCAAACTGTGATGAAGGGCTGATCATCAGGTATTATTGCTCTTGGTGAAAATTGAATACTACGGCTTTTAACAGGTTCTTGAACTGAAGATTTGGGTTAGTTCTTCGGTATTCTGTATTATGTTCAAATTATTTGAGATGGCAGAATGAACTGGAGTGTTTCTGGGATTCAGTTGAGTGACCATGACTGCTGTGTCAATGGTTTCTCTGAGAACAGTATCTAAAAGGTCATCTGGATTCTTTGCCCCTTTTTACTGTTTTTTAAGAGAGACAATGGGATAACCTCTCTTGAGGTAAAAAAAACATAGTTAATTTCTTGGCATTGTGCTCAAATTCAGTATCAGTCCCCAACCCCCAAGACAGAGACACCAATGCGGATACCATTTATTAATAAATACAAATGTAAAATGATGTATACATTGCTACTACTACATAATATATACAGGTCAAATGGCTTACACAGATTATCAGTAAAATACAATACAGGCTGCCAGAAAATTACTGTATGCACAGGCAGCGACTAGATTATTAGAGAGAAACTGTGAACTTATAGACTAGAGTTCTAGAGTTCATAGGTCATGACAAGGTCATGACTGAAGTTCACAGTTGACATTAAGTTAAATAATTTACAGAATAATTATAGTACTAACAAGAGTAAAAACGCTGTGAACAGTGACTAGAGATTTACAGGTCATCAGTTCAAGGTCATGACAAGGTCATGACTAGGTTCACAGCCGAGTTTTAAAGTTAAGATGAGTTATGGTTACTACTAACCCCTGAGGTACCCCTAGACCCCGACAGAAGGAGAGGCTTCCAGAATAAGATAAAGATTCCAAGGGTTAAAGTTACAGATACAAGGCTGAGTGACTAAGGTCAAATAGAGGTCAAAATAAGAAGCCCTCCTAGACTGTCCAAAGAAGAGGGGAGCCCCCAAGGTGTACAAAACACCAACTAAGAACACGAGGTAAGAACTAATTACTTAAAAATTACTTCTAGTTTACATTAGAACATGGACATTATGACATAGTAAAAACCCTCAAACCCAACAGTAGGGGGTAGGGAATCTCATTTATCAATAGACTTCGCTAGGGCATCAGCTAGTGTTTCACCTGAAGAGTGGTTGGACTGAATGTAACCCCATACACAATCAGAGGTCCAAGTTCCATGCCTTTTAATCTCTTGAATTGGAATATGGGACTGATAGGCAAAAGTGGCCCCAGAGCGTCTAAAATCATGAAAAGTATGAAAATTGGGCCTGAGCCCCAAATGTATGTTAATTTGTTTAAGACTTTTTCTAACACGAGCATCGGTTAAGGGCTGCCAGCCCTGAAGGGTTTGAATTTGAAAGAGAGGGGTGTTTCCTGACATAGAGTACAGGGTGAAAAGTTTCTTGAGGGCGGTATATGGGCAAATTGGTTTATTCTGTAACTTAGGAAGGGAAAGACACTGAACTCTGTCCCTAGTCTGTAATGTTTTCGACCACTTGATCATAACTTTGACATATTTCTTGGTGAAGAAAATGTCATGACCAGTTAAATGCCTGGTGAAGTCAAAATCTCTCACAGCATGAGGTACCAAATTTGACAATCTTAAAAATGCAAAAAATCCCAGAAGGAAGGAAGCTCGATAAACATGAGGGAAGGTCAAAAGGTCACAGGCCAGAGATATATCTAGCAAGCGAGATATGGTGATTATATTGTGAGGTGTAACCACTACAGGTCTGTTGATTCTAAGTGATTTCAGGAAATATTTTATTTTTGGATGATCTAACACATAAAATGGAAGGTCATACAACACAAATGAAGCCCTAATGGCTGACACATAATTGGCTACCATGGCCATGGAACATGAGCTTCGAACCAGACACTCCAGAAAGGACAATACAACCTGTACATTGACATTGGCAATGATACACTTTGTGACAATACAAAAAGCTACAAAAGTTTTAAACATGGCCTCATAGGCTCTGTAGGTCTTGGGTCGAAACGCCATAGACAGCCTGCGTGACGCCTTTGCTGACAGTGACATCAGAGCCTGGTTATCTAAAACACAAAGTGCAGTATCTCTGAGTATCATGATACAGATTATGCAGACCCCTGCAATACATACATACTAAAATAACGACAATTACAATTGTGACAATAATAATGACAGTTTTACAATTCTGGATGTAGATTTAACATGTCTAATGACACTTCCAACCAAATAGGTTGGTGAATGTGTGAGTACAGCCAACTGATTTGCTCTGTAGTGCCTTGCCATCTAGACAAGACGTCTGCTATCTTGTTGTCAGTACCCCTGATGTGAGTATATTGGAGATCAATATCAGACATGGCGGATTCATACCATATGTTGCGTCCACATGCGGCAAGGTACGGATCTCGAGTTCGACCAGTCTTCAAAACTGAGACTACAGCCTCATTATCACATTTGATGAGGGTTTTTCGACCTTTCCAGAGGAATTTGAACAGTCTAATGGCAATAAGAATATTCACCATTTCTAGGTGAACTATTGACCGTTTCATGAAGCCCCTGACAATGGGAAGGTGGTAAACGTAACGCCCACAGTGCCCACCAAAGCCTGTCAAGCAGGCATCAAGCTCTAGAGTAGCCCCTATGGGCTTGTGGTCATATAAGGAAACGCCATTGTAGGTTGGTAGAAACTTAGCAAACCATCTTAGGTCTCTCTTGAACTCAGGCGTCAGAAAAATTTTTTGACGCCCATGGGCAGATCTGAGCAAATCCAGCATTCTATTAAGGAAAACCCTAGCTGGCCTGACGCATTTGTGGACGTACAGCAAGAGACCCAAGATGGACTGCAACTGACGCTTCGACGCAACGTCTCTGTGTAACCATTGACGCACCTCACTCAGAATAGTTGCTAATTTCTCTGGTGGTATGGCTATAGTGCCTGTTACAGTATCTATCATGACGCCCAAGCATGTGACGCAAGTAGCAGGAGAGACCAGCTTCTTGTTGCTAACCGTCAGACCTAGTTCAGCCATTAAGGCCAGTAACGCCTCATATGACGCCCACGCGACGCTGGGAACGCCGACGCCAACGTAATCGTCAATGTAGTCTATCATCTGGAAACCCTTTTGACGCATGATAAACCTGACGCCGTCGCTTAAACGCTGGAAGATCTGGCTCCCATGACGCGTCCCGAACGGGACGCAAGTGTCGACGTAAACATCACGCCACTGCAAGCCTAAAAGGTCGTAATCGCCAGGGTCAACTTTGACGTGCCTGAAGGCCCTACTTACGTCAACTTTGAAGATCAACGCCCCACGCCCCAGACGTGTCAACTCAGTGGTTATATGGTCAACTGTGGGAAATGTTAATGAAAAGGCACTGCCCAGATATGAGGTTTTATCTATACCAGCATTGACAGACGCACCCAGGGGCCAACTTAGGTCCACTATGACTCGCCTCCTATCAGAATTTGGCTTTGGCCTTGACATAAATGGAGAACAGTGACCTGAAGGAATTGGGTGTTGTTTGAAAGGACCTAATAAGGCGTCATACTTCAGTTCTTCCTCAATATATGCGTCAATGTCACTTGGAAAGTCTGTGGCTGATTTGTGGTTGGCAGTTTCATTAATCAGAGGACAATTCCTATTGAAATCTAGGGGGAACCCATATTCAATAAGATGGACTAGCTGTTCATCCCAGTAACCATTCAAATGACGCTTCCAAGCGTCAACTTTTAATTGGGAATTGACGGGCAATCTAGCCTGCATATAATTGGGTTTCTTGGTAGCTTTGACCATAGCATGCATTTCTAGAGGGTTCAGGCCCTGTGAATTATTGTTTTGGACAATATCAGGAAGTACTTGACTACCTAGAGGTACAAAACCAAAGTTAAACTCTGATTGTGAATGCCACTTGTGAAATATCTCTATATCAACATCAGGAATGTTGCCATTAAACTGACTGACATGGAGGATTGAATTGACAAATTTGTCAACAATTCCCACATTATTGACATCATAAATAGGTGTGAAATTGTCGTGTTCATTACCTGGTGAACTCACTTCAACATTATTCACACTACCCCGATGAATAGGGGCCTTACCCATGTCTTTGTGTCCCTCGACCATCACCTCAGGGGAGGATATGACCTCAGCTGCAATCTCACTACCATCATCAGTACTTACTTGTTCAGCAGTGGCAGTGTCGTCCGCACTCACCCCAGGAGAGGATATGACCTTAGCTGTTACTTTGTTTTGATCAGCCATGGAATCAACAGCCACAGCCACATTATACGTTTTGGGGGACTGACTGACATTGAGATTTTCTTCAGAAGGGTTAACTGTACACATGTCATTGCTACCCACTGAATTTACATTTGACCATACCATTCTGCCTACAACCTGTGCTACTTCTGTGGCCTTGCCGCCACGTCTTATGATTTTCTTGGCTAACAAGGCTTCAACTTCAGCAGGCCTTACCTTTTTACTATATACAAATCTGGTACAGTGAACTGTCACTAAGCCAGTCCCTTGCATAACCTCAGCACCTGTAGTGTTTATTGTACGAGTTACATTGTGATTTGACATTTTTTCAACATTTAAACACAAATCCTCAGTCTCACTACAACAGCCGTCCCTCCAGCTGCCCCATCCTAGTGATGAGCAGCTGCTGTGTCGTTTTTTGCTTGGTTACTCTTTAACATACAATTTTTTTCAGAGTGGTTCAGCTGTCTACCATTGGCCAGACAAAAGGCACATATGTGTTTATGAAGGCGACCATTCGACTCATGGTCTTTTTTATGAGCACATGCATTGGTCTGGAAGTTTTTACAGAACCATGGTTTTTTGTCACCACGAGCCCAATTTTGCTTATTTGTTGGGATGTGCTTCTGGGCATGCGCCCTCCGGATCCGATCCAAACGTTCTGTATCCTCCCATCGTACCGACCCCCTCTCCATCTCGCACATAAGGACAGCATGTGCTGCCTTCGCCCCCTGCCAGGAGAAGTCGGTAGCATCCTCCATAAGATCTCCTAGGTACGCCACCATGAGATCCTTACGTTTGCCGGATTTCTCTTCCAGAATATTACGACAGAAACCCTGAACCCACTGGGTCAGGCTGAGCTGATCGTATGTTACCCGCTGCCTGGCAGTACCGCCCAGTATCGCCTCATGAGGCCAGTGAACCTTGTGTTTAACTTGAACCTCTACTTCCCCACCCCTTTGCGATTTGAATTTTTGGTTACCTTGTGAGTGTGAACTCTCTACTAACTCCCTGATCCTTTTATCGACCTTTTGTTGCAAATGGTGGGACTTTAGAACCTCTAATGTGGGTTCATCACTTTCATCTGAGGACGAACTACTACTTTCAGGTACAGGTTTAGACTTTCTACGTTTACTAGACTTAATACTTTCAAGAAAAGTGTCTGTACTTAACTCTGTGGGTGTTGAAGTTCTCGTCGAAACAGCCACCTTTTGCTCCACTTGATCCAGTCTTTCAGTCACTTTCTTGAGTTGCTGTAGGATTTCTGTCTGCAAACGCTGTCCGTCGTCGTGCAGCTTCAGCAGGTAATAAGCCTGTGACAGCAGCATCACTAGAAAGTTCATAGGTCTGTTCCTGTACTTTCCTCTTGCATTTCTTTCCTGTGGGAGGTAGGTGTCGGGTCTTACAAGCTTTACACTGTTGTTTGTTGTTTGGCATCTTGCTCATATGTATGAATAACAATATTTTTTAAATAGTCAATGTTTCCTTCTGAAAATACCAGAAAAAGGCGCCCAAGCGCTTGAGATTGATGTTCATGGGGTCAAAAACAGGCTATATTCGACGACCATATGACTATAACATGGATTGCCATGAAAGATAATATAGGTTAGACCGTCCCTTTGTGGTATATCAGAATAAGCCTGAGGTTGACTCGATGACCATAATCTCAAAAATCCATCCAGCAGTAAGAGTCAAATGTCACTGTATCACATTCACATTCATAATCATAATATAAAAAAACTTGTTTTCATGCTAAAGGACCGTCCTGTATGATACATATACACAAGTTAAAACTTTAAAAACAAGAAACATAAAATCCTAAAATAAGTTCAGCTGATAAAAAATTCATGTTTCTGCTTGAATCTCAGAATTCAAAGTGACTGAAGTCACAAGTTAAATGGCTGGGGACAGGTCACTAGCCAATGAGGTGACATTGATTACTAAGTTGCTGGGGGAACCCAGCAGGGCTTCTAGGAACCCCATAGGTTATGTAAGGATTAGTATTAGACTGGTACCCTGAGGTGACTAAAAATACAACACAACATAACAACTGCCTTGGGAGGAGGACTGACACCTGGAGTGCCTGAACACCCCAAGCGACAAGAGTGCATATTCTCCTTATTCTTAGATTCACTCCATATGGTCCTTTAGTGAGGATACTAAAGCTTCGTTCCAGATACAAATGTATATCTGTGGGTTTATTGCATAGATTTGTAATTAGTTACCTATTATGGCTAAAGTTAACTGTTGTGTCAACAAAAGCTATTAGTGAATAGCTCATATGAATGGTTGAATTTTATTGTTTCATGTGGGGAATTTAGGTAGTCAATATTTATTTATTTATTTATTTGGGGTTTTACGTTGTTTTCAACACTGTATAGGTCATATCACGATGGGTAGTTGGAAGGGGCAGAGGAAACCGGTACATACAGTTAGTCAAGGTTCTGTACTGTAAACTGCCAGCCAACGGCAAGCAACTACCAGCTTTCCCACTTGAGGCCATGCCGGGAACCGAACCCCGGCCTCAGAGGTGGGAGACAAGAGTGTTAAGGTAGTCAATAAATTTATTCAGTGATTCCTCCCCATGGGTCTAGATCATAAATATGTCATCTATGGATCTTTTCCTCGCTAAGGGTTTTAAATAGTAACCATCTATAGCTTTGGTTACAAACCTGTCTATAACTTGGTATAGGAGCAAGTAATGTGTCCAAAACTGTGCCCCCGGTTTGTAGGTAATGATCCATATTGAATGTGAAGTTTATACTGTGAAGTACTTGTTTTATTAAGTCTAGTATAAAATTGGCAATGAGAGACTAGGGTCACGTCTCAATTTATCCGCTACTGCTAGTATGCCTTCATGATTTCTGTTAGTATTACTTCATTATTTATTATTTTCAGGATGCCTCCATCAGGGATCAGACCTAGGTTCCCTTCTTTTTGATAAAGTCCTGGGTGTCCCTGATGTAGGATTTTGTTTTTGAAATATAATTTTTAATGTGCTTATTCAGTTATTTACTAATTCTGCTAGTAGGGTGGTAAACAGAGCTACATATGGGACTCCATGGAACACCTTCTTATGTATCTTGGGTTACATGTAGAACATTGCTCCAGTACAACTGTCTGGGGCTAGCTAGTCCAAATTCTTTTCAGACATAAGACCCTTTTTTATTTGAATTAGTGTATTTGTAATCTTTTTGCTGATTTGCTCAGTTGGGCCATTTTCCAGGTTGGTGTAATATTTCTGATCACCAAAATGTCTTTAACCTTCTCTGAGATAATCAGTGATGTTCATCACTACCACTGCAGATACCCTTATCCACTTTTAATGACTATGTGGAGATTGCTGCTAGGATTCCTTAGGCTTGTCATTTGGTCTTTAGTCAAATTTGGTTTTTTACTGATCTAATTTTACTACTAAGGAGCCCTAACTTGAATGAGCATTAGAGGATGTGTATGAACTGGTGAACTCTATTTGGTTTCCAAGATTTTTGTCCACAAAGTTATTGTAGATGTGTTCATTGGGGTAACTTCACATTCCAAATTGTCAGTCATGAAGTTTATGAGTTCTATTTTCTGATCTGATAAATGATCAAACATTTGGTTTTCATTATAGAAATGGAATTTCAAGCATAATATTCTGGGAAATTTCTTGAAGTCGAGCCATATTTAAGATTTATTAGGTAGGCCAGGAGAGGGACAAAAGGTGTGCCCTTTTTCCAGTGCCCAGGCTTGTGAATTGGCAAGGGTTAGACCAGACAAGTTGATGAATGTGTGCCTAATAAGGCTGGCCATTGTTTTGCCTCTGAAAAATATCCCTGGAGAGGCATGTCTGGCCTCTTCTTTGATACCAAGTCAAATTTGGTTAAGGCCAGTACTTTCCATAATAAATAAATGTGGAAATGTGGTAATATTGAGAGTGGGGCTTAAGGTTGATTTTGTCAATCAACACGGAGCTTCCAAGTTAGGATTTAATCCCTATTAGACTCTAAAATAACGAGGTATAAATAACAAGGTATAAATAAAAAGGTGTAAATAACAAAGATAACAAGGTATAAATTACAAGGTGTAAATAACAAAGATTATATCACATGTATGTACATGGAATAGCACGTTTATCATAAGAGCCATACACAGCCACTTTTACCATTGAAACATAAGGGAATTAAACTCCAAAGTTTTGATATGCACAAGAATATTATTAAAATTGGAAATACCTACTGGTTTTCATGGAAGAAATATGACTTAAATGGTGACAGTATTGATAGAAAATTGTTTGTAATAAAAGTTATATACCTGTGTTTGTCTTTGACTGAGAGCTCCTGAGGTCTCCTACAGTCGATGTGAGAGTGTTGACAGATGACTGCATTGTACCCATATCCCGTTTCATTCTGTCTACCATACTGGTTATTGCACCAATTTGTTGATCAAACACTTCTTGTGTGACATAGTTAGCTGAAACAAATATTGTCATTAATTATGTGATGATTAAATTCATGTAAAAACTAGAACTAATTCATGCCTAATTCAGGCTACTGAATATCAGTCTCAAAATTCTTACTCTTTTAACACTTTCTAAGATTGCTTTAGTTATTAGACAATTTTAAGTATGTTTTATTATCTGCCACATGCTGTTGATCAAAATAATTGGATGTACAGACTGGCTTTAATGTAATCTCAAAAACTACAGCATCATTAGGAAAATATACACCACAATAAAGGTATTTTAGAAGAGCCTTTGCTAATTTGCTTTCATTCAAATTATTGAAAAAAACATCTGTTAGCAATACTACACTCCTCTAAATAATAGAATGATGGTTCTGATCTGAATGGAAGCAACTTCCCCAGTATGTCAGCGACCGACAGATTAAAGCTGGATGTCCGAGTAAACTCAAGATACACCTTTTGGTATTAGCATCTCCCCACGGTAATAATCGTTGCATTTTTTAACAGTAGCTCCTTAAAGGTGTGTTAAGGTCATGGACAAACAAGGTAGTAATTATCGGTTGCCTTTAATTTGCAACAGGTAAAAACAAAAAGTTTCACTTGACAAATTTATTTAACAATTAAAACAATGATTACAGTCAACTAAGATTCTCTCAATAGTACATGCAATGACACAATCATGAAACCAATCTGACCTGGTCACAATCTTAGCTATGTAACTAACAATTCAGTTTGTCCAATTTATCCTGCAATCTGTCCTGTAATCCGCCTGATGTCCACTAACACACAAATATCTGTGTTCTGTGATCCATTCAGTGTCCGATGACACAAAATGTCCTTACCCTGTTATCCTTTCCGTGTTCAGTAACAAAATATATCTGTGTAAAGATATGCAGAGATATGGAAAATATCCAAAAAATGCAGTAAGTCCACGCTCTGGTATATCCACACACTATATCCAGATGTAAATGATATCCACAGTACAGGAAATCTACTCTCTGGTATAATCACACACTATACTCAAACACAAACAATATCTGAAGTACAGCAAATCCACTCTCTGGTAGATCCAGACACTGTATCCAGTTAACTCCAACAAGAATTCACAATAAGTATAAATAACACAGTAAAGCGGTCCTAAGATACAATTAGCTTTCCCCACAGCAAGGAAGATCTGTCATCATCATGGTCAGATATGTAGTGCTTGAATACACCTTGGGAATTCGCTAGAAGGTTATAGGATTTATTGGAAAATAAACACTGTCACCAGAACCATGAGGAAGCTCTAGAAACTACTGGTAGTTTAGAGGATTTTCCAAAATATATTAATGCAACCACTGAAATTACAGAAGCCTAGAGGGATTTCCCCCAGTTTATAAAAGGGTCAGTCTAATAGTACAATAAACATAAGTGTTAACTAGACAAGTTCTATACAATATAAAAATCAATAACTAATGGACTTCTATGGTAATACATACATGTAATGCTTAGATTATATTGTAATAGATGGTCACATCAATTCGTTGCATTGCAAATGTTTGAAGTTGTATCATAATTATAAGCAAGTAGCCAAAGTCATGGTATAGCATAGCATAGTACCTGGCTTTTATATAGCGCTTATAACTTTATATCTCTAGGCAATTTCACAAGATATGCCAAAATTGGGACTGCTGGATGCTCTAGTAAATCTGCCAGGCTATGACAGTGAAATTAGTTCACTGATAAAAGGTGGTCCAAGACCATGCCTTGCAGACATATGTGAGGATTCTGAAATCAATCCACTGTTGTACTAAAAGTCATTGAAGCTTTTATCTGCCTTTAATAATTTGGTCTGATTTACTCATTTCCATGATCACACGGGCAGCTGGATTTTGTACAAATATAGCTGTACATATAAATGTACTCAAGAAAGTAGGGATATCATATGGTGGTTGTGGTTCTGAACAAGGAGTTGATAATGTGTGAATAGTGGAACATGAAGAAAAATCTGACATAGATTTAGAACAATGACATAAATTATTATTTGAAAGTGCTATGTTTATTGGTCATATGATGAAGATATCAAGTTGATATTGCATTATTATATTCCTAAAAATCAATCTACAACATTAATTGGATACTTTTTCATTTAAAGCATGTTGATAGTTTAAGTGGATACGTGATCTTATCAAAACAAACATATCCCAATTTGCATTGCAACTACAAGTTTATTTGTTAAATTACGCCAAATTTTTAAGCTAAGCAGTAGAAAATAAAAAGGTCAAACATACCTCTTGCACTAGTGCTGTTTCTCTGAACTATTGGTTTGCCCTCTGGTTCCTGTTGCAGAGTTGAATCTTTTCTAAAATTGCAAGATACATTTTTGATGATTCGGCAATTATTCTTGCTGTAATTACGGCAGAACCTTTTAGCTTTTCTTTATCCGACTTATTACTCTCAAATAGGGAGCTGGATAATTTGGCCCTTTGCCAAATCGGCCATGGGCAAATCAGCCCACCTAGAAATTCAGCCTTGAGAAATTGGCCCCCAGCTAAAAATATACATGTATATATAACGCAGGAAGAGTAATTTTATAGCACTTAATCTCCATCATATGACCAACTCTGACAGATATTTAGTATGCACAGTATATCATATGAGCATGTATGAGGTTATTAACAACATATAACGGCAGATAATTATTTGTGATCATATCATATTTGTTTCATAAGGGTGACAACTTCTAAATTGATGTTCACAAAGTGTGATTAACATTTATTAAATATATTTGGATGTTTCATCCAATTCTTTTAACTTATGTCCTTTAGTTACTTATTCATGTTAAAATAATTACATGTGCAATTAGATAATCACATTATGTCAAATTTGATAACTATTTTAGTGATATTTAGTAAAAGTGCAATTAGCAATGTCAAAGATTTTGGATTCAGTAATCAGTATCCTTTCACCTCTGTATTTTACTCACATATTTTACTCACATGTTTACATTTATGAAAAGTGTAATTGATTAAATGGAGAAAGAGTGCTATAAGAGTTTTCACTAAATCACATTCTTATTTGATTGTGGTTTTTGTCACTTGTTAAACATATTCTCTTTGAGAGCACAGTAATTTCCTGGGGGCCAAGGGTATTTTAACTTGGATGGATGATTTGACGGAGACCAATTTGGTAAAGGGGTGATTTGTCTATGATTGTACCTGAAGAGGGCCAGATAATAGACTTTAATTTATATATTTCTAAAAGTATCTCTAATATATACACTTGCATGAAATCTAGATTAAAAATTATCATTGGCATTTTAGAAGGCAAAGTAGTCAATCTTAATCAGAAAATATTTTATTTGATATTATATGCAATATTTTTACATCCATGAGCATTATGAATAAGAATACATTATATTGTGATGCGGGTGTAGTGGACAATGCGTTTTTCTGCTCTGCATAAAAAGGACAAAAAGTTATGGAATAAGGAGAGTGAGGACCACGTGTGTGGATCAGGAAAATAATAGCATTTTGTAGTTCAAGTAGCTTTTCTGACTTTTCTGATCAAATATTTTTATTTTCTGAAAGATATAATTTACAGAAATGTTGTTGACATTAAAGTAGTATAAATGGGTCAATGACTTGTGAATAAGTGTCAAACATCTAATTAGACATGCCAAGTTGTGAAGTCCTGCCAGATGGCCCACGTCCACAGAAATCTATGGGCAGGGATGTGAAATTCAGGTACGCTAAGTTAAATTTGTGCCCATTGTGTGAAATGACTAAAAGAAAGCAAGATGATGCATTCATTAGCAAAAGTTTAATTAAATTTTATTTTTTAGATTTATTTTTTGTTTTACATTGCATTCAACAGCCAGGGTCATATTGCGACAGGTAGTTTATGGGTGGAGGAACCAGTGCATACTAGTTGGTCAAGATTCTGCACTGTAAACCACCGGGCATTGGCCAGTAACTACCAACTTTCCAACATGAGGCGCCCGACCTGAGATTCGAACCAGCGGCCTCAGAGGTTTAAGGCCAGCACTCAAACCAATACACCACCGAGTCCCCTAAGTTTAATTGAAGAAACAACACAAAGGAAGGGCAGGGGCCCTGGAAATTTAACTCAATCAGTCAATCAAAGGTAAACAAAGCTGAATATGGCTATACATGATGATCTGGGTCCACGTGGGAGATTTGGAAGTAATAACACAGTATTAAACAATCTCTCTGAAGATAGTGATAATGGAGTGAAACAAACATACAGTAACATGAAAAAAACACATCAAGAACTATTCCTGCAACCTCTCGTTCCCTATATAATCTATTCATTCTGGAGTAGCTCATATGAAAACATAAAGTTTGCAGTGATGGGCCACAGATAGTTAGGCAAAGAATGACTTGTGGGATTTCTGTGGTCCAGACATGTTAGACGAGGAATTGAACAGGAAAAAACACTAATAATAAGCCCATTGTTGATGCTCATGTTACATTCCGAGAAGCTTTCATTAACAGTGATTGATAACCTGTTCTCTGACTATCATACCAAGGTCACACCCAGAGGAACACAACAACATTTCTCTCTGTTATAGGCTCAACAGATTGGAAGCAAGAATGATGTCAATGCAAGTTACCATGGATAACACTGTTGCCAAAAACTTTAAATTAGAAGAAAGATTTTCTCATATCGACAGCTATGCCAGTGTTCTCTCTAAGAGGCAGCCACAAGACTAAATAATCAGATGCACAAATTATCTCAAAAACTGACAATTGTAATATGGTGACAGGTGCCAACAATTCCAGCTCTTCTCTTTTTGCTAAGTTTATTTCCAGGGCTACACAAAATGCAACAAGTGACAACTCTGCGATGCAACCCAGATCTTGTGTGGGAAATATGGTGGATATTGAACCTCCTACAAATAAAGGACCTCCTAAAGCAGAAGCGTATAGTCTCCAAGATTGTCACGCTGTAACTTTTGATGAAGGGGTTCACTATCCCAAAGAACAAGACAAGCGCCTTAGAAGACAAGAAAGAAAGAAGAACATTGTACAAGCATGTGCTAATATTGGCAATAGAAAAATCAAAACAGCACCTGAACCTGGCAGATATCTGTTTATCTACAGAGTGGACAGAAATACTGACATTGAAGACCTTAGAGACTATATTACCCAGCAAGGTTTCCTTGTTAGGTACTTGGAGTGTGAGTCTATTTATTTATTTGGGGTTTACGTCACTTTGAACACTGTACAGGTCATTTCACGACGGGTAGTTGGAAGGGCAGAGGAAACCAGTACATACAGTTAGTCAAGGTTCTGTACTGTAAACTGCCGAGCAACGGCAAGCAACTACCAGCTTTCCTACTTTAGGCCGGGCTGTGAACCAAACCCTGGCCTCAGAGGTGGGAGGTGAGAGTGTAACCACTCTGCCAGCATGGCCCCCTGCAGTGTGTGTCTAAGTCTGAGTCAAAGTTCTGTTCATTCAAATGGTGCCAATTGACTTTTTAATCCATATATTTGGCCCGAGGGATCTAGGATATGGAAATTTGTAGTAAGTAATCGAGGCAGCAACAACAAAAACACTGAACCAGCGTAAATAAGAACGTAGGGATTGCATCATGTGAAAAAACCTAAACCTAAAATATCGTGTGACAAAACCTAAACCTAAAATATCCTATTGCAAGAGCATTGGCTAGTACCTCAGCAGTTTCATATGTATAATAACATGCTAAGTAACTTTAATAGTCACTGCACATCTGGCATAACAGATGGTAAACTTTTTAGTTGTCTCCCTTATGGTGGGTGTGCTCTGCTCTGGAATAAAAATATAAAGGCTTCAGTAACCCTGTAAATGCACACTAAAACAGAATTTGTGTTGTCCATTTTGTAACTGGAAAATTCTCTGTTTTTTTCTGTGTATTGTATATATGCCTACAGATTCATCACCTACAACTGACGAAAAAAATCAACAAGCTTTGAATTATATAAAAAGTGCTCATTATGATGGTGTAGTCATTGTGGGCGATTTTAATGTCTCATTCTCTAGGTGTAGTAGTATTCTTCAAGTTTTAACTGAATTTCTTAATGGGGAAACTCTGAAATGTGCATTACATCATACAAAAACTAATGTTACATACACATATGAAAGCAAAAAATCAGGTCCAAAGTATTTAATTGACCACTTTGTACTGAGTGAAAATCTTTTTGACAGAATTCTGTGCTATGATACACTCTGACATTGACAACCTATATAACCACCTTCCGGTGAGCATAGGTCTAGATTGAATATAACTGCTATCGGAATTGATAAATCAAGTATCTCTGTCTTTGACTGGAACAAGATACTAGACCATGATGTTGAAAGGTATCAGTACCTCCTAGATGTTTATCCAAAAGCTGCCTATCTTGAAAAAGAAGTTCTTAATTGCTCTGATTTCAATTGTCATAAGCTACAGATGACATTTACAAAGTTACTATACATGTATTATTGATGCTTGCATTACTGCAGGCAGTTTATTTTCAAAGAGTGTTAATAAGTCTAATAGAAATTTAATCCCTGGGTAGTCTGAAGTTGTAAGTGATTATACGAAAAAAGCTCTTATGTGGCACTCAATTTAGAAAACAAATTGCTCACCTAGGTTTGGTCTCATTGCTGATATCAGGCGTAAAACTAGAGCTGAGTACTATAGAGCTGTTAAATTTGTTAAAATAAATAGAGAAATATTAGTCACCAATAAGATGGTTTGTGATCTTAGTAATAATAATACACAAAATTTTTGGGATGCAGTTAAAAATGTTAACAAAAGTAAACATTTTTTCGGAATAATGTTGTCAGTTGTTGTAGTGAGGAAGTTATGAGGAATCTATTTGTGAATAAATACCTTAGTTTGTACAACAGAGTTTCGTATAATGTTAAGGACTGAAATAAATCAGAGATTATGAAAGAGTTGTGTACTAAAAATAAGTGTGAGGTCTTCATAAATTTACTGTTACTGGTGTGCAAATGCAATTTCTACTATGAAAAGAAATAAAATTGATTCTAATGGAGAATACAACTCTAACCATTTTATTTATGGTACACTCAAACTCATAGTATCTCTTATGATTTTGTTCAATGGCATGCTTGTACACAGATTCTCTTCTAGTGAATTTCTAAAGGCTGTTGTGATTCTTATTCCTAAAAATAAAAATTGAAGTCTTAATAACTCTGAGAACTATCGTGGGATTGCACTAGGGAACATTACTGGGAAGCTTATGGATATAATAATTCTGAATTGTAGTAAGAATATTTTCAAGACCTGTGATTTGCAGTTTGGATTTAAAGAGGGCCATTGAACCATGCAACGTACTTTTGTTGTTAATGAAGTCACTCAGTATTAAAGAAATAAAAACAGCGATGTGTATGTTATGTTATTAGATGCTAGTAAAGCTTTTGACAAAGTCCATTATATGAAATTATTTAATCTTCGGCGTCAAAGGGGTTTGTGTCCTATGGTATGCTGTCTACTGTTGTATGTGTATACCAATCAAATAATAAGTGTTAAATGGGGAAGTCAGCATTCTTGTAATGTTTCCAGGAGGCATACTATCTCCTGTCTTGTGCACAATCTACATTGATATGTTGTTTACAATATTAAAGGACTGTGACCTTGGCTGTTATATTGGTACAAATTTTATTTGTGCTGTAGGATATGCTGATGACATTGCTCCTATAGCTCCTTCAGCTATGTCATTAAAGAAAATGTTAAACATATGTGATATATTTGGTGCTGCTAATGATGTCCCGTTTAATGTCTCCAAGTATTAGCTTATTCATTATAGTAACTATACAGATGAATTTAATGGCATTAAGCATTTTTATAAAGAAATCAGAATTTGCTTGACATTTGGGTAATGCAACAGGACCTAAACCTAAAAAAAATGTGTGATTATTGTCATAAGTAAATTTATCACCAGTCTCAATGAGTTAAATATAATGTTCAGAAAAGCCTCTCTAATAGTGAAATATCATTTATTCAAGACAGTTTGTATGAACCTATATGGCAGTCTTTTCTGGGATCTCAGTAGTGGAAAAATAACATATTTTTACACTTTGTGACGTAAATGTCTTAACTTTAACTTTTTTGTTGCACTGGATTAAGACACATTACTGCTGGTAAGAGTTATACATTAATAGTAGTACATAGCCATCATTACTGTCATACATAACAATTCATTTAATTGTTTAAAACGTAAACTAACTTTAACGTCCAAAACTCAGCTATGAATGGCCAGAAGCCTAGACTTCTATATAGAGAAGAAAATTGCAAACTTTGTATGGCCAAAATCAAAGGAGTTATACAAACCTAATGTGACAACAGAATACTTTACATAAGCTTGAGATAATTATTTACTACTGAAGAAATAAATGCCATGCTAAATTTTGTATGTTCCACCTGAGACATTGGTTTATGTAGTGTATGCTACAACCTTTTTTGCATATTTTATGTATAATTTGTTCCTTTATTCATCTGTATTATTACATGTTCTTTCCTGTTTTTTTTTTCTTTGTAGTTAACCAACTTCTATCATCTTTGTGCTTTATATGCACAAGAAATAAATAATAGGTAAATAAATAAATAATTATAGTTTTGTTTGCTAACTCTTTAATTCAAAATGATCAAGTTGTGCATTCGGCACGTTATTTAATTTTTATATATTTTTATTATTCTCAAGGCAAAGGGAAGATACTGTTGTGTCCATCAACCATAAGAAAAAATAATTAGAAACTAAATTTATATCTAAGGTAGCAATTCATCCACATATAATATATTATATATTTTTGGAGAAAAACTACTGCATTTTCTGAGACATTTATGGAATAAACTTGTCTCTAAGTTTTGATTGTGGTATATTAATTTCAGGTATATAAAGTTTAAATACAACATACTTCCCCTGTTTTTGTGGTGGTGACAGAACAACGTTTTATTTAGTTATAATATTGCATGTATTTATATTATGAAATAAAGCATATACCACCTATTTTGGTGTGGCAACAAGATTTGGATGTTGGTAATATTATTTGGTCAGAGTTACACCTCTGGTCTCACTAAAAAGTATTTTCATATTTTCTACTATCAGTAGGCAAACTATGCATTCTTTTCAACTACTGGGCATCCACCAATCAAATTAGATGCAATAATCATGGTTTTAGACATGGTCACTCAGAGATAAACCCTATTTTATAAACAGTTGTATGCTAAATAGTTAACTTATTTGGCATTGAAATTGTTTCGCCGATACACAACCCAGACGGGTGACCTTTCTGTTGTGGCACCTCTGCATTAGTTTTTGTGGAATTGAATGTGGTTATGTTCAGTGGGCAGTCTGCCAAAAACAAAAGGGTGTTTGTCTAAAATCCTCAGCAAAAGGTTACACAACTTGTTTCATATTTGTTCATTGGGTACATTTATAAACTCTTTTTGCATGAAATTCAGAATATGTGGAAAACTACCTTATGGAAATATACTACCTGGAAAAGATGCCTTGTGACAAATAATAAACAAGCAATTTATTCAATAAACTGGAATTTTTTATATTGCTTTGTATTTCTTTCTCAATTGAAATCATATCTTGTGAACAGTAGTGATTGACAAAAGAGTGGCTTTGGTGGCTCACAGTTTGCATGGTTAAAATGTAACCCATAGTACTAAATAAAGAGAAGAGTTTAGTGGCTTAGAATGTACATTGTTATTGATTTACAATCCATGTTTATGCCACATGATAGAACTTTTTACTCAAGTGAAATGAAAGAGAAAATATAGTGCTGTAATTTAGTGCTGAAATGCATTAGTGCTGCATTTAACTGCAATTGAAATTTTAAATATTTTTAGGTTAAAACATGGATTTTCTTTTATCTCATTAAACTTTGTTATATACTTCTTTGCATGATAAACTATTTGTTTTTGCAGTATTTCTAAGAATGCAAAAAACTAAAGTACACATTTTTCCTATGAGGTTTGTTTTCCAGAAAGCAATCTAAGAGGCATTTTTCATTGATTCACAATTTAGGACCAAAGAAAGACAAAAATGCAAATCTTATGAAGCCTGAAAACTTCAACACATAAAAAAAGTAATTCTTAGATTCAACGCATGAAATACCACAACAATTTCTTTTGGTCTTAAAATGGGAACAAATCAGAAAAGCATCCCACAGAAAACTGTCCAAGGAAAGAACATTTCCATATAAACAAGTGTTTTTTTTCTAGAAAGTGTTTTCTGTAATTCACAGAGTCTTATACGATTGCCACTTTCCATGATTAAAATTTCTGGCAGTGCGATTATATTAAGAGTTTTCAAAGTTTATCAATTAAATTTATTTTCCTAAAACGGAACCATATTTGATTGTGTATTGAACTTAAAAGACCATAAAAATCAATTTAGTTAAAGGCAATTATGATATTCACCCCAAAGTGGACTATACTTTAGAAATATTGAGCATTTAATAAAATGTGTTAAATTACTCAGCTAATTAACAGGTTTCAATTCACAGGTTTTAATAATAGATAATGATGCTTCATGATGCATCCATTATGTAAACTGAATCGTTATTCAGCCCTGTCGGGCCTCATTAGCCATTAAGTTTACATAATGGAACACCACTTGGCCATTATCTATATAGTAACTATACATGTGAATTGAAACAATTTGTACCTAATTCTGAAGTTCACAAAGAATAAACAGAATATTCTCTTTTGTCATAGAAATACAGTTTCCTAAAATTTTGACTCACATCCTCATTTGAGTCATATAAATCTACAAATATGAATGTTCTGTAAGATATGTTTATACTCAGTACAGTATTTCCTTGCACTACGGAATTTAAATCAAGTTTTTTCATCCAAGGCTGTACAAGTTCAGCCCAAGCCCTCTAGTGACTAATTTTCCCCTAATTAAAAGGCAGAGACCCAGATATAACCACATGTCTCAGGTACTTAAGGTCCCAATGAAAGAGGACAGCTATTTTAAGTGGTTACGAAAACCCCTATGTATCTGAGTTTACCTGGTTTTCATCCCACTTCCTTTTTTTATATTTCTGTTTAGACATCAATGCATATAACTATACAGGAAGTGAGTTAATTCTCAAACATTACAAATGTACAGTTCATGATTACACTATGTGGTATGAACACTTTTGCAACTTGACATTTTCTTGATAGTTAGCTGTAGAACTTTGTAAAACTCTGATCTCAACATACAAAAATACCCTTTCCTTTACTATCTGTTTTCATACACCCAACCCTTGGAGTACTGGTAAAAGAAATTGTCTTTGGATTACTCAAATTTATTTAACATAAATATACTATTATGAAATATCAATTACTGCTGTTTAAATGTTTTGAAAAATATCTTCCCACATTTGCCATCTTTTAGAAAAAAATTTTTTTTTAATTAATTTTTGAGAGAGTTTTGTACCCTTCGTATCTTTCCTTTATTATCTTCTGAGACTGGAATATGTTAAGTTTCTCTTTTTGTTTGCACAGCTGAAGATATAATGCCAGTTATTATAACCCAGTTCCTAGCTGTGTTCCTAGGCGAGTGTGTTACCAAACTAGGCCACATTGGGACATATGCTAAGTATTTCTAAGACATCTCTGAAGAAGCACAAACCAATTGCCAAGATTAAATTCGTTATTGTCAAGAATTTCATGCTTAAAGTTACTTAACATTATGGCAACTCCCCTGCTCTCAGAAGAAGGTGAGCTAAAAATATTCACAACCACAATAATGAGTAAAGGCTACTTTGAGGACAAATTCTTTGTGGTAAATCTAAACATTTCTTGATGTATGCTCCTTTTAATAGTTATCATCTAATATTCTCATGATCTGAACTGATATTTGACAGCTGATGCTGAAGTCCTAACACAATAGAAATTGCAAGAAAAAATCTGCTCTCCACTTTGCATCTCATTTACAACTTACAACCTTATTTGGTATGTTTAAAACCTTTTGGTAAACATTGCTTAATCTTGCTCATCTACTGTATCACCCCCTCCGCCCTACCAAAAAAAAAAACATCTGAACAAAATCTGAACAAGAAAACTTCTGATATAATAACAAACACATTTTGTTGAAAGTAACATTAAGCTTACACCATCTAGTTGTTAGTATTACAGTCTTTGCAATTCAATTATTTACCTGAAAATATGTTCACTGTCTTCTCTCAGATGTACTGCACCAGACACAAACATGTGTGTGACACAGACAAGAAACACCAACTTCATCAACATCTTTACTTTGTTAATTCTGTTTCAGTTGATGAACAATTCAAACAATAGTTTTAACAATGCAAAGATCCTGGTAAAGTTACAAGATTTTATAACCATGAACAGCTGAAGTGTAACAGAAGACCAATATTTTCAGCAGTCTAAAATAAGGTACATCCATATGTGTTAAAAGAGCATAGGCAGCTTGTTTAACTTAACTCTTTTCTTTTCAATTTCCAGAGGAAAGACATATTTTGAAGTTATAAAACAGGATAAAATAAGAAATAGTGAGCAGAAACAAAATTTGATCAACATAAAACATTTGATCATAGATGTATAAAAAATGGCTGAACGTATGGTGTTGTTATTGAATTCATGAACATTTTGGTTTATGGTTTACGCTGTATATGTACATTGTTTCAGCTATGCTGAATTTAAGTAAATATACTGATCATTGCAGTCTGGTTCCCATCAAGTGGGGCATGTAGCATTCATGGAGCCAAACAATGTCTGGTAGCAACCGCCATGTTTGTTACTCTGAGAAATATTGAGCAACAACAGCAAGAAACTAATCTTCTTTTGCCTCTTTTAGACCAATTAGTTTTGCATATTTTCATTGTAAACAGTTATGTTGATTATACATAGAATATAATGAAACAAACAAAAAATCAGTGTGTCTTAAATGTGTGCAGCAATTTAAAACAATCAATTATCGCCCATGTATGTAAAACATTTAGCACAGGAAATGTAAAAATTAAGATAAAACTATCTAATGGGGGACAAATGAATTGGAGTAAAGAATGATTAACTTAAACCAAGAAACTGAAGATGCCTGTTTTAAGACAAATAAACAATTAATGCTGTAAAATGTGAAGGACATTGCCAATCTCCATTTAGTTCTTCGCCTGTAGCCTTTGAACCTCTCATACATTGAGATTCTACAGTGATTGCCTCATCTGAAGTGTTGGAAGTACCCAGATATGGACTGCTGAATTACTAGTATAGATTGTTGTCGTGTAAAGTTCCAACATTAATTTAATCTAGGAAAGATTAAAACATATGAACATACATATTAGTTTTCTTTTAGCACCTTCAAAACTACATGCCATGTAAACATTTTATTATATGTATCATAAATCAAATTACCAATACTGTGATATAGCAGTTAAAATGCTTTGATTTTCCTTATTTTTGTGTCTAGCTTACTATATGTACTGTGTGAATTTATCCCTTCTTAACCAGGGAAAACCTAGGGGCTAGTTGTAGGCAAGTAACAGCAGATTTAAGTTACCTGCATGACTTCCCTATTTACTCTGTGGTTGACAGTGATATATACCTATATAATCCATTCTTCTTGACGTAACTTTTTAATATTTCTTTATTTTGATCACATTCACACAATATATTAAATATAGTAAAGGACAATATATATTAGTCAAAATACAGCACAAAATACATTCATCAAAGAATACAGGAACTAATAACATCACAAAGGACAAGATGTGTAATGAGTTTTCCTTCTTTGTAGCTTTCATGCTACATGCCCCACTTGATGGGATTAAGAGATTCAAAAAGCTTGACATCACCTACAATAGACAATATAACAGAAAGAATAGGCAAATAGTGTCACCACCACATTAAAATCAGTAAGATTTGAGGTGTGTTAAACATGACCCTGGACACTATAAGTTGATATGGCTCAGCCATATTACAGCAAGTGATACTGTAGGGGACAGTTCACACCACTTCATGAGGTTGCAGTAACTCGTATTTTGCTTTTGCTTCATGACCTGGTCATGTTTCTGAAACGAGAACCCATAACTTAGTAGTAGTGTATGAGCCACTCCTTATATCCAATTTGCTCACCCTTCACCCCTCTAGTATATAGATTTTAGTTTGGCCTGTGAGAGCTTGTGGTAGCTTTTTTCAGAACATTTGAAGAAATGCTGTCAGTGTTGGGTTCAGTGCATCCTACCTAGTTATGAGTTATGACTTATGTCTGCTTATGAGACCTAATGGAACCTACCAAAACACTAAATGCATTGAGCCACAAATGAGCCAAGACGAGTGAAATATTTTCAGTTTGTATATAGCTTGTAAGGCCAGCATGGAACTGTGTGAACTATGTATACAGGTAATAATCTTGCCTCCATGACAACTTCCAGATGTTACTAATTATATTGACGATATAAAACTAGTTGCCCAGTCATCAATCAGCTAATGTGTCATAGATCCTCCTTGACACGATTTGGCTTTCTGCATGACCTTGGTTCAATAACAAGCAACAGTGGTCACTCCCTGCGCAGAAGTCACCTGTCTGGATGGCATTGTAGACTCAGAAAAAAAATTTCTCTACCTTATTATAAGATACCTAATATCACGAACATCTCTAAATGATGGAGTGCAAATACCCATTTTAGCAACGGATAAGCACTATCATTATCAGGCAACATGTAATATATGACATTAATTAGTTCTTTGTATTCATTCAAAGATTCAATGCCACAGTTGTTGTCTCACACACAAAAGGTCAAGCTAAAGTAGAGCTGTGTGCTTGATTAGAAGAACTAGTGGCAAGATAGGAGCCACAGGTGTATCCCATTATGTTTAGTGTATGAGTCCATGTACATCAATGTGGTATGCGGCTTACAGAAGCTACTTGTGGTAAAATGTGTAAACAGTATAGATGTACAAGAAAATTTTGTTGGTAGACTAAAGTGTATATCCTGGTGTCACTGGCATGAAAGTTTTTATTTTTATCACTATAAGACTGGATAATAGTACTGGGTCAGTTTGTGTCAGAATGAAGATTATTAAACCCAAGACAAAACCTAGGGGACAGTAGATTCCAGTTCCAGGTGATGTGACTAAGTGTTACCTGTCTCGATTTACTGTGTTCTGCCTAACAGATATGATTTGGACCAGCCAAATCACTACATGTCATACTGTTTTACACTTGTCCAGGAGAATGGTGTGGTCAATAGTATCAAAGGTGGCAGAAAGGTCAAGCAGTGTAAGATCTGTTACAGACCATTTAGCCATGTTGGGGGATAGAATTTTGTTTGCCGAGGAGAGCACTTTCAATGGAAGGATGTTTCTTAAAATATTTCACAATTCACTGTAGTTATGTTAGGATAAGACAAAAGTATTTTTCATAAGTGGTGTCCAGGTATCACAGTTGTTAGTCCCCCACCCTGGGAAGCCAGTGTTTGGTGAGGTTTGTGGGGGACCTTAATTGTCTGTGGGTTTTTTGTTGGTATTGCAGGGATTTGTGTCTCCCCCTCTGCTTGGCTGACCCAGAGGTCATAGGTCATGCCCCTCACTGTTTCCCTCCAAAAATGTGTTTTCCCTCCACTTGAATTTCTTTAAATGGTCCCACCACTACTATACATTTCTATCGGGTATAAGCAAGAATGAACAACATTTACAACAGTCAGTATCAAGTTAGACACTTGAGCCAGTGTATGCAGACATATATCACACAAAACTTAGATTTGTAAAATAAACACAGTTCTGCTATTCCAATGATATAAAAACTTTTTGATTCTGGAAAAATGTTCTACTCGGGTTTTAACATGCTCATGCTGCCATTGCCATAATTGCAGAGATTTTAGTCACATGCGATACAGTATATGGCAGGAGGTTTGGTGGTGGGTAAATGCTTGTCCAGATGGTATCACAGTATACTTGGTATGGAAATTGGTAGGAGGTGTAGGTGTGCAACGTCATAGTGTGACCTTGATTTGAACTTTGTGTTGGGGTAGTGACATTGAGTTTAAACAGTTAACACTTTGTCTGGGCTATATCTCAGAGACAGTAAGGTATAAGAAGTTGCTACTAATTGTTTTAAAATTGTAAAGGTGTTCTGAATCTTGAAATATTCCAGCTAGCTTCATCAAAGTTGCAGAAGATTTATACAGCTAGAAAAGCCAGCCTGATAGTAATTTTGGCCTGGATCAAAAAGCAAAATGGCCACTATATTGTATGTTTAATGTTTAATGACAAAAGATGGTATATATTTTAAAAAATAACCTATATTTCAATGTTGTTTTTTCAGGTGAAGAAAAGAATTATCATTTCACCAAAAATGCACAAGCATACAAATGCAGTGGCACAGAGGATAAGGAAAAAGGCTTGTCTTCAATTGTCAGAGCAACTAGTGTATCAAGAATCCGCACACCTAAATTTAGATGGCTGAAGGATTGTTAACTTAGACAAATTGAAGGAGATGGTGACATTGTTGACAGTGTACTCTGCAACATGTAATGATTTACATATCCACATGAAATTAAATCATGAGGGGATCATTATAGAAGTGGAGGTCAGAAATGATGGCTTAGTTTCAATATTTTGTGCAAAATGTTCTGGATGTGGGAAGTATTTTTATTTTGAAACTGATTCTAAAATTAGGGATGCCAATGGGCACAAAAGATATTCAATAAATGTGGCTGCAGTGTGGGGCAGTATGGCGACTGGTGTTGGGGGTCAAAACTGGAAGAAGTACTCAGTACAATGGGGGTTCCGCCACTGGCACAAAAAACATAGGGGAGTGGTGGAAGGACAAATTAGGGGAAGATATGAGAAAGGCAGCTAAAGAAGAAAAGGAGCTAGCACTACAGAAGAATGAGTTGCATGAGGGTGTACCAGCAATAACTGTAATAGTTGATGGTGGTTGGTCTTCACGGTCTCATAAACATTCATACAATGCACTTGGTGGTGTTGGGATTATAATAGGAGAAAGAACTAAAAAAGTTTTACACATTGGGGTCAGGGTAAAATACTGTGCAATTTGTAGCAGGGCTGCAACCATGAAGGTAAAACCAAAAGAGGCATAAGTGTTTCAGCAATTGGTCAGAATCATCATGTGCAATGGAATCGGATATTATTCTTGAAGTGTTTAATGAAGCTGAATCTAAATTTGGGCTTAGATATTTGAAAATGATAGGAGATGGCGATAGCTCTGTTTTGGATACTCTCATCAAAATGGCTCATGTTGGTGCAGGGATTTAAAAAAGATAGAATGTGCTAATTACTGTTGTAAATGCATCAGAACTGTATTGGATAACTTAGACATTAAGGGTAGGAATGGGTTGACAAAGGTAAAAAGGGTACAAATGGTTAGTGCAATAAGATTCTGTATCAAAATGAGAACAAATGAATTTAAGAGTGGATTTACGTGTCGGGCAGTCAGAAATTTGCAAAATGATATCAACTTAATGCCGTTTCATATATTTGGCTACCATGAGAATTGTTCTCCCAGTTTCTGTAAAACTATTAAAGCAAAGGAAGTTACAGAGGTGCAATATGACAATTTTGAAAGGGTAGATGATGAGACCTTTAATAACCAAGATGATGCAGTGACTGTTTCAAATGTTTTGAATGAAACATACCAATTTTCGATTGAAGGGATGTCTGTGGGGGTGGAGGAAAATTCAAGAATAAGTGGGCCACCAGTTACCTTGAATAAGGATTTAATGCTTCAACTCAACATAATAATGAATAGGCAAGAAATTTTAAATCAGGAAGCAAATGGAATTTTTTTCCAAAACCTATGCAAAAAAGTTTAGAACCCATCAACAGATGTTAAAATATAGTCAAAGTGTAAATCAGATTAAGCAATGTCAGCAATGGAAATTCAGGAATAGGAAAGAAAATAAATGGGTGTTTGTAGTTATGGGCCAAGTAGTTTACAGCAGGAACCAGACTTAGGGAGGCATGACTTACACAGGGTAATGGAAGAATTTTATGAGGCAAGGGTTAGCTAATGAAACAATAGAGCAGAATAATTCAACTTGGCATGGGGAACGTAGGATCAGGTTAACAGCCTCAAATTTTGGGAAAAGTATTAAACACAGGCAAACCAGCAAACCATCTGTTATTGTGAACCAGTTACTGTACAAACCAAAATTCATCACAGACCACACCAAATATGGCAGAGAAGAAGAAAATGAATCCATTAAGGAATATGAAAATTTGAAGTGCAATGAAAAAGTATCTGTTAAAAAGCAAGGTTTGATTATTTCACAGAAGTTTTCCTTTTTGGCTGCAAGTCCAGATGGAGTAGTTGTAGATACAGAAGATGAAGAATTAGGACTTATTGAAATAAACAATTTATCAAAACACAGAAATTTAACAATAGCTGATGCCCTTGTTCAGGCAAAAAAGACAAGTATAACTTCCCATTGACAGCAGACAGGAGTGGTCACTTGAGGCTAAAAAATCATGATCACTACTACCAGTGCTTGGGACTTTTGTTGGTGACAAAGAATGAATCGGTGGACTATCTGTTGACACAAAGTCAGTGAGATGTTAATAACTACAGTATGAGACAGTCGCCCTTCCAGTCCACCCTCACTGCTGTAATTTCTTTAGCATAAGATATATATATTTTGTAATATACATTATTTTATTATATTCCCCATGCCTTATTTGTCCTAAATAGGGGAATATAAAACTGGTAAATAGTATTTTAAAACACTAGCATCACTTTCTATGCAAAATTACCATCTTGAAAACTCTGTAACCTAAAGATATGTATATCATTAGAATTTAGAAAGGTATTTTCTCAGGACTTCTAATTATATTCAGTGCATAAAAATCTATGCAGATATTGCCGAGAAATTTCAAGTTGAAGTTTGAGGTTTTTTAATTTACTGGTGCCCCTGTGTATTTGACAGTCTTCTTTCACATTCACTCTTTAAATATTACTTTGTTTAACTGATATATATCATACAAAATGGCGGATAATAAAAGTGAAATAATCCTTATTAGACATATACAGAAAAATATATCACCCATGAAGATTTCCATTGTAATACTTGTGCTATGCGCACTCATGAAATGTTGATATTTTCATTAGTGATATATTTTCCTGCATAATTATGTAATTGGGAAGGTTTTCCTATTGTATAATTGTATGTACATTGTATTGACGTTTGGATGAAAATTCGGTGACAAACCGTTTAATTTAGTAAACACCAAGACACAATTTTTTGAAATGCGTACATGAGCTGTACCTCACATAAAAATATGAACCATTATGTGACTTCTGAGGACAAAATATCTAAAATACTGTGAAATGTTTGTTGCTGTTGAATATTTTGGTAAAATTATGCTAAAATAATGCATATGTGAGGAAACCAGTTTTGATTTGGGCAATATGGAATGTAATCAGATCAGCCTCTTTCAGTCGGCAAATCGGTTTCTGGTTTACCGTATTCAACATTACCTTTGGGTGTTGTAATTTCACCAATGGTGTTACCCTACGGATATGTAGTTTTTATCTCCATGCATGGAATATCTTTAAAAAATCCCTCCTTTATTCTAAAAATAATGTTAAAGAATAAGGAAAATTAACATCAGTCTGATACCATAGAGCATCTGGCTCTGCATTCTGTCTTACTAGGTAGAAATTAAAACAGGCATTGCATGTCAAAAGTAAATTGTAAGTTGAAAGTAAATCATAAATCACAAACATTATAGTGTATATTATCTCCCACCATGCTTTAGCCCGGAAGGGAGATTATAAATTACACCATGTGTGTGAGTACATGGTACTTTTGGTTGATCTACCACACAGTGAAGTTGCAGATCAATAGCTCTTTGCATAGCAGAGTCATAGCTACTGAAATGAGTAAATGTCTTTTATCTCTTTATCTCTATTGTCTTTTATAAAGTATTTGTAGATAGGCAATTTCTTCTAAATAATATGTATTTATTGTGCAACAGAAACACTTGTGGAATTGTTACAATTAATAAAAAGTGCATATATTGAAATAAAAGATCTATAATCAAACTCTAGTGTTTATAGTGTTAAAACTTGATAAGAACAGAAGAGTCTTGTGCAGAAGCATGTTTCTATAACCTAAAAGGGAAGGTTAGCTTTGACTAATTCACTTTTGATTAAAGGCAATGCGCCATCAAAAGTTGAAACATCATCCTTAAACAAGGAAATGACCAACCTGTGACATTCCATTTGAATCTAACATAATTGCAGTCAATTGGAGGATCTGTCATATTATTGAAATGGATCAGGCAACTTTACTCCATTTCAGCAAAATGACTTAAATGCTGACCCCCCACCAATTATAAATTGAAGTAGAATGATTTGGAAAACTAAAAAAGTAAATTTTAGCCACTCTCAACAAAATTCACAGAAACCGTTAGTGGTTATTAATATTCAGTCAATTAGGACTTTCTCCAAGAATATCCATATGTTTATTATAAAAAATGTAAACAAAGATTTTGGAGGGAGTTGCTAAGGTAAACATAAAATGTAAACAAAAAAGTAGTTCCGTGACCTACAAGTGTTACACCTAGTGAATGGGATATGCAACTAAAGACAGGTGCTTGCAACATGTCCACTGACCCTTAAGGAGAAAATTTTATTAGTAAACACGCCCACTAATTACTATGAATAAAGTGGGGGAGTTGTAGTTGTGTTCATGTCAGAATAGAAAACGGTGGTTGAAAGTTATGATTTCAACTCAAATGACCAGCTATTATTTCAAAAATTAAATTAATAATAGAATAAGTGAAATGCAATATTTTCAAAAATAAATAGTTCAATACTCACATAAGAAGAAAAAAATTGGGGGGAAAATACATACATAATTCCAAAAATGAATAAACCACAAATTTGAGTTAGTCACTTAGTCCATAGGAATATAATAGTTCCATGAATATAATCCCAGAAGCAGTGGACATATTAATCCAAGGTGTTAAATAGTTCCTTAATCCGTAGAAAGCTGGTTCTGGGCTTCACAGGTTGCCCCAGCCACGTTCACTGGTGGGTGGTCGAGGGTCCTCTGGGGACCAAGTGGCGTGGTGCTTGGTGGCTCCACTCCTCCACAAAAATTCCAGGTATCTGGCCATGAATTCAGATGTGTAGTAGCGAGGGATTTCCTCTGGATCTTAAAAAGCTGGAGTGTGTTCGAGTCATCAGATGTGTAGTTGGTGACAACTCATATCCAGGTCCAATAGAACTAAATAGTAGTCTCGGGGACAATGTGGAGATGTTCCAGTTGAAACCATGGTTGGTTTCTCTTGAATAGTTTTGTCCCTAGTAATGATGGGTGAGGTGCTACTGTGTTGGTGGCTAACTTTCATTTTTTTGAGAAGTCTGCTCCTATCTGTCTGCGAAGCTGTGTTTTACACCTGACACTGTGAAATAGAAGGCACTTGGGCGATTATCCACATTATTCACTGGGTGGGCAGACTTCATATGCCACAGTAGGTAATTCTTTCTTCTGTATTCATTCTTACATAGTGAACAGATAAATCTCCTATCCGTGTGTTGACTTTGAATATGTCTCCTTAAGTTAGCCCTTTTAGTATAGGAGCTATGGCATATAGAGCATAAAAACCACATTGTGAAGAAATCAAAGTCTAACTGTATCCACAGGAGCATACCAATATGAGTCTCACATTCAAATGAGACTCATATGAGTCTCACATTCCAGATGAGTCATCTAGAAACCTAATGACATCATATTAAAAACGTGTAATTACATCATAGGCTTGACTATTCTCTGGAAATAACCATTCTACCAAAAACATGGAGTTCTCAGTGCTCCACTGGATGGGGAGACTAACCCAAATGACACAACTAGCCGTAGAGACAAGTAATTATTTTATATTTGGGGATTCCCCACCCTTCACCCATTAATATGTTTGTGTGAGCTTTAGTGTCCTCTTATTGCACCCTTACTCCAGGTGCCCCCTTACCCCATTTCATAAACTATATACTTTGGGGCAAGAATGGAGTTAAATTGTTTTTCCGAATTTAAATCCTTTCTGGCAAACAATATTCAAATAGTGGGCGGAATTTTGTAGAACCAATCATGCATACTTATTTGAAGACATTCTTCAAAGTAGCATTTTGGATGGGAAAAGCTATTTTATGAAATATAATGAACATGTAAACTATTATGTGAAACTGGTAAACTTGTTCATCATAGAGAAACTGTAGAGGAACACAGGAAAATAAACATTCACTTTTTATAAACAGTATTACAGAGACTTTCTCTATTAAACATTGCTAGGAGCTTTTGCAGATCTTCTGATGAAACACTGAAGCTAATGAGATATTGTTGATTACTAAACTGTCAGTGGTAACATCTAGAATTGTTCATTCTACAAACTTGTAGCTACCTGTTATTCGAACCCTGGATGTTTTTTGAGAAAATATGGTAAATTTACAACCAAGAAGAATAGAATATTCTTAATACTGCTTATTCCTATCATATTAAATTAAATTAGTTTATTTCGTACAAAGTAAAAAGTACAGATATGAACACATAATGTAAGCTATTTACAAACAGTTAAACACAAGTAGTAAATGTAATTGTACATATGCTTCATGATGAGCACAGAAAAGTAATCATATAATTTAATTCAGAGAAAGTAAAGCTAGAGTTTGTTGAATCTCTGAGTGACAGTAGATCCCTAATATTACCAGCTACTTTTTCTTCATAGTCTGCCTCTAGACTCACACCAGAGTCAATTTCATATTCTGGCAGTGTATACCTCAGGGTATGGAAAACATCACTTAATACTGTTAAATTATTACTTACAGATGATC
Source organism: Sabellastarte sp. h YS-2021 (assembly GCA_964017235.1). Lineage (NCBI taxonomy): Eukaryota > Metazoa > Annelida > Polychaeta > Sabellida > Sabellidae > Sabellastarte > Sabellastarte sp. h YS-2021. Next base: position 15,212,996 of record OZ024927.1, read on the forward strand.
CACTACCCTCAATTGCCAAGCGAGCACACAAATTAATGCAATAATTGTTTGTAGTATACAATGTTTAAGGAACTTAGTGAATCTTTTATACAGTTGCATATCCACAGGAATATCATTAACAATCCAGTGCAGAAAATTACCATGACATAAAGGACTGATTTTTAACAACCTTTTCAGTCCTATGGATGGGGAAAGGAAACAACTCTGTTAAACTGACTTGGCTTTATTTATTAGTATTGTTACACATTAAAACTTGTTAATAAACAATGTTACTGCTACTAATAGATTATTTCTTTTTCAGTTACTACCATCAATTAGCTTTAACACTTTATTTACATAGTTCCTGATTAAGTGTTCAAGTACATAAGACTATATCACTGTTAAGGAACCACAATGCATTAAGAGTTATTTAAGAACATTTCTTATGCCTGTTAACCTGTTGCATTGTTACATACTGATTACTTCTTGTACATATAACCTGACATTGCAGTTCAAGGTCAAACCCAGTAAGTTTACTTTCATTATAAAACTACACAACCCAAGGTACTGGTCAAAATCTAGATAATTCATCAACTAGCTATGCCAATAGTACCATCTGGTTGGCTATCACAATGTTATACAACTTGACCTTGCAATGACCTTTAAACTGGAGTTATGTTATATAAAGAAGCACAGCCAAATGAAATGTATTATAACCAAATAAAAAGCGAATTAACAAAATGTTAGGCTACCAGAACAGCCATGTACCAGAGGGAGGGAGGGTTTGGGGTAAAACACTGTTTTGGAATACTGGCTAGCGTACACTACCAGCCCCCTCAGTACTAGTTAAATGCACAGAACCCATGCTGTCCACAGTATTTAACCTCAATTGCAGACATCAGGTGATTTTTTCCCGCAATATAACTCATGAATATTCATGAGGGAGACCCCAACAGAGTAGTTCAACCTCCCCCACATTGCCAATACATGTGAATCAATACCAACTAACTAGTTTTAAAAGCCCCCATAGGAATACCTTCCCCCATCAGGACTGAACCACTGTGCTACACCTCGACGCACCACCCCTACACACATACTCACCATCTGCTAAAAAATAGAGTCAAATCAGCATTACTGAAATCCCATAAGACAGAGCCATATAAAGGCATGCAAAAAGTTTTGAACAACTGATATTTAATATCAAACTGGACACCTTTAAATACAGAGCACATATAATTCGACAGACATGTTAACTCAGAAATAGAATTTACAATATTTAATTTATTAACATTTCGACCAGTGAGTACACCAAGGTGTTTCTCATATTTTGACACATTAATGCAATTGTTACGTAGGAGAAAACTCTGGGCATCATGTTTATCATCGAAGATGATTACTTTTGTTTTGTCTTTATTGAATGTTAAGCTGTACAAATGGCTATATTTGTCACATATATCAAACATCTTGTTAATCCCATGACATGTGGGACTTAATAGAACTATGTCATCAGCATATAAGAAGAGCACTGGCGGTCTGGCAGTCACTGAAAATTATCCTGTATAAAATGCCTCTTTGTCAACCCAGCAACAATAGATATGAATTCCCGGGATATTCATTCTATTTTTAACTCAGGACACTTTTAAAAGAGGTGCTATTTCCCTAAATCAAAGGTAAAAGTCATTTTTATTATATCCTGTATTTACTAATGTTTTATAATATATACTATGCTATATAAAACCAAACATCACACAAAATAATAAGACTATAATTTGTGCACAAATGACATTGATTTCAGCAATATCATTGTATAACTATACTGGCTGGCATATTAAAAGTGTGACTCTATCATCTAACGAATAATACGGTAAAAATTAATTAAAAAATTGCATTATCTCATATTAACACTTAAAATAAACGATAGCGAATGAGTAGTGCTGTAAAAAAGTAAATTATGTCACAGATGTATCCTTGGTTGAGTTTTTTTAAATTTAAAATTTAAAAAGAGGCTCTTACTGTGACCATCATTTTATCTTCTTATATCTCATCCTTTTCTTAATTTGAACAGACCTTCCCTATCTTTTGTATAGAGTCTTGCTGTCACCTTTTGTGTGCAACATGTACAAAATATTTGTGAAAAATGTACTGAAGACTTGATCCAGATAATGTTTAATGAGTACCGAGCTCCTTGTAGATTCTAACCTGTGTGAATGTATGACCCTAATCTAATGTATAATTATGTGCATGGAATTATAGGAAGACAGACACTCAAACAGACACAAATACAATATACCCACCCTTCCCTTTCTGCGAGGGTGATAAGACTATATGTTTTAAACCTCACACAGGATTATAAGACCTACTTCCTCCAGACGAGTGACTTTCATAGAATTAGATGGTATCTTACTCAAGAAGTGGCTGTCCTTGCTGCAAATGCCTTGGTAAGTAGTCATTTGAAATATTGTAACTCTGTTCAGAGGCTTGTTGTGTTTTAATCAACACAATTCGCAGATTATTCAGAATACTCTTGCATGTATTATCACAAATCATAGAAAGTATGGTTATGTTACACCCATCTTACATCGACTCCACTGGCTGTCTGTCTCGAAGCAATTAAATTGACAAATGCATAATATTTCAATAAGTAAATAACAATCACCACATCATATATATGCACGTTCTTAAATAAACCTGCTGATATATAATCTGAGTTACTGACTTACTTATATCAAATGTAATGTGCAGTTTATGTGTGAGACAGGAAAAACATCTAGAAAACAAGTTTTAACCAAAAAATATCACAAGAAAATTTCAAACTGTCTCTACCAGTTTTAGACACATTATCACTGAAGCTTATAACTGCTCATAATGTTCTTTGATTTCTCTTATCTACTGATTTCCTCAACCATTAAAATTATTTGAATTCCACTAGTTACCTGGCAATCTGTTCATTGTCTTCTTGCAGATAAACGGCTTCCACTGCACACATATGTGCAGCACAAACAAGAAAAACTAACTTCATGAACATCTTCTATTTTTTACGTCTGTTTCAGGTTATGAATAACTCAATAAAGTGTTTGATAATGCAGAGATTCTGTCAAAGCAGGCAGATTTTATAAATGATTAATAGCAGGTTTAAAAAAGCCTGTATCTTCTAGCTGATTAGTAGAAGTGATACATAGCCTGTATCTTCAATCCAACATAAGGTACAACATATGCTTTTATAGAGCACATGCTGTTTGTTCGAGTTTTATTCAATTTTAGGGTAAAATATATTTTTTTAGTAAAAAGAAGTAAAGGAAAAGAACACCTGTGAGTGTAAAATGAAGAACAATAATAATATGCAGTAGTTTATCATAGTTGTATCAAGCAAAAGTCGGAACATTTGGAAGACAATAAAAGTGTGACAATTTCAATTTTTCTAAAAGTTTTGACTTCATAGCCTTTATGGTTTTCATTTGCATTCATGTATTGTTCAGATACACTGTATGTTGATAAATATTTATAGTTTTGAGGTCTGTAGAAACAATTGTCAAGAATATAAAGAAACTGCATTCACAATGCCATTTACTTCACTTTTATAATAGATACATATTATGTCCATCTGTAAATGATGCCATAACACAGCACTGTACTTTTGAGAGATACAAGGCATTAATATACACAGGTGTGGGGAAATATTAATTTATTCTATGTTATCTCTAACCTTTCAATGTATAGATACTCAACAACAATATATAAAACTATAAAATGATTGTATATGTTATGACTGTAAAAATATATTTATATATAACGATTTGACTTAGAAATTTAAGGGCAGCCTTAGCATCGGGTCATATACATCTGTGAGAGCCTTTTACATTAATTAGCTTTAACAGAATTTAAGGTGGCCTTAAAAGAGGTTAAGATGAGTATTATCTAACTGATGGCTAAGCCCCCCAAAATTACAATTTTTGAGGTCAACTTAATCACAGGCTACACAAATTTCCGTTAAACAGAGTCTGCTGAGGTGTGGCCATAACGTAAAAGGATTTGAAGATGTCAATTTTGTATACAATCAAATGCTGTAAAATGTGAAAGTTACTACTAGCCCCTTAATTGGAAATTTGGATGTTTCCCAGCTGAAAGTTTTGGACCTCTACTAATTAGGTATGAGATGAGTGTTACGGTTTCAGGACCATTTTACAGAAATACTGAAATGAAATATTAATTCTGACATGTCAAATTTTAGTGCATAAAATAGTTAGAAAACAGGAAATAGTACAAATATACAATAGATCTGAAGACATACTAATCTTTTATCCAGTATCTTTTGCAAAATTTAAGGCTTTTAAAAAAATTTTATGAACCTGTTTTGTTATGACGATCTGTATTTCCTGTTGACAGCCACTTCTATTGAGGAATCACTAAAATGCAATTAATTTTGTTATTGCAGAATAAGGAATGGTTTTGCATTTGAGAGATACCTGAAAAAATGGCATCGCACCATTCCGGTTAAAAAAGTTATTGTGTTGAGTATTAAGCATAATATTGTCTTTAACAAAGAAATATTTCTTTGAGCACCTTTAAAGAATTTTAAAGGTCTATCCTTAATGTAATTCTGTTGACTGGCCCCCCTTACTAAGACTGCATTTAGAGCTTATTTCCAGAAAACAAGTGCTGCTGATCATTTCATAAATACAAATATCATATGAAAGTTGTCCAAGTTGTACATATTTCCATTATATTAAATGACTTTTACAAATCATTTTATCCTTGTAATCGCTTTATGTTTGTGTATTCAATGACTTGAAATTCATATGGAATTTTTAACCTGAAATTTTCCTCATTTCAAAATAGTATTTTATGCAAAAAAATGAACAGAACTACATTGAAAATAATTTTATAATCAAAACTGATTCCTATAAAAAGACGCTTTCATAACTTAAATTCATATATTTATTAATAAATACTATCAATATACCAGGTCTCTATTCTGAGTCATAATAAAGGGATTATCAAATACATACAGATATTACCATAAGGAAAGTTTCTGTTCTATTCTATTCCGTACTTTTATAACACTTAATCTGCCAGGCAGGCTCTAAGGTGCAACACCAAAATCCAATTAAAAAAATCATCTATCCATAGCCGTTGTCAAGTCCAGTACCATGGAAACTCCAGAGTGAATGTATGCAATGATGGGAATGCCTTTTTGAGGAGATATGATTTTAACCTTTTTCTGACACAGGTGAGAGTTGGAGCAGAAAGGGCCACATCAGGCAAATCATTCCAAACTGCAGGAGCATCAAAAGCAAAGCCAAAGTGTTTTTTTGGATTTATGTACAGATGGACAGAATTGAGGAACCTCCAAGAACCTTTAATATGGGCGGTTGTATTTTGTACTATATCTTCCGCAACGAGTAGACAAAAGAGAACCAAAATATGTGGGATGACCACCATGAAGAAACTTGTAAACTAGAGTGGCAGTTTTGAAGAAACAGTAACATTCAACTGGGAGCCAAACGGAGTTGCTATAGAATAGGAGATGCCAATGTGTATCTGTTACAGTTTGTGAAATTTTGGAAAGATCTGACACTATCTGGAAAGTTGGTCAATACTTACCTGTACATATCTAACTTGAACAGATATTTGTTTCTCTGTTGGTCAGTTTGTTTGTTAGCACGATTACATAAATAAAACTGATTGAAACTTCATGAAAAAAATCAAAAGATGGGCCTTGGTTGAACTTAGATCCCATTACATTTTGAGACTGATCTGGCTCAGTCTGGATACAAAAAAATTGCATTGCCTTATTATTACATGCTTTGGAAGAGGTCTGCGCTCTCCAAGTGCCCTTGTTTTATTGTGTGAATAGCTGTATTATAACCTAGGTCCACAGAAGCCAAATCCAAGTAGCAAAGCCACTTCTGAAGGACCTTTACATACAAAACTGATACTATCACAGGGATGTTTTGATTTTAGCCTTTAGTGTATAAGCCAGTTATTACCTATTCTATGAAGGTTAAGTCATTGGTCAGGTGGTGTTTGTAATTCATAAAGTTATGGACAGACTTGGATAACATTTTCAGGAAATTTCCACAATTAAACAAGGAACAGATTATTATATTTTGATAGTGATCTGCTCACAGTCAGAATCAAGCAATTTTTAAAGGCTTTTTAATCATTGCATCCATTAGCAATATTGCAAGAGTTGGGTTTTGGTAGAGATATGTAATCCAATTTTTCATATAATTTCAAGACTGCAAATCTGGAAGTTTTATACTTCATATATTCTATTGGTGTGTACAAGGATGTAGAGTAGCATATAGTATCCCTTTCACACTACAGGCAGTATACCCTGTGGTAAGAATTTTTACTCAGCGTCGGAACCACTGTAAGGCAATGCCACGTGAAGTGCTTGCCAAGGCAGTTGACTGCTGCCTTAAGTTTGCTTCTATTTGTAAGGTTATAACCTCATTTGATCTGGTGACCTTAGAAACCAGGTTAAAACACTTATTTGGTGTCAACCTGAAAATTTCAGTTAGAGCAGAAGGATTTACAAATTTTAGTGATTTTAGTGATAAGGTGTTTTAATTTCGCGATTATAACAGAGCATTTGATATGATATGCCTTCCTCTAAGAAAGAACTTCCCAATGCTAGGAAGTGTGTGACGTGTTCAGCCAGGGTTAGGACTTCCTTGAAGAAATCCAAGAGGGTGCGAGTCTCTGAGCTGGATGGTTCATACCTGCAAAGAGCTAAGAAAACTGTAAGTAACACTGATGATGTGAAACAGCAGAAGCCAGATAATCAAACTGACAAGGATACTATTCTATCACTGCTACAAGACATTAAACATTCAAATGAAGTGCTATTCAGAAGAATGGATAAGATCGAACAACAGGCAGTTCAGGGCGCCACTCCCATTAACCTTAGATCACACACATTCGACCATTAGAACTTCGCAGCCAACTTCAGCTCAGCAGCCTAGTCAGTCGGCTGACTCGGCTAATCATATCAGGGACCAGTTGGGTATGCAAAACATCAGGCAACCTCAATTTCAAATGGCTGCAGCAGCAGATCCTCGCACCAGTCAGGGACAGCTCCCTAGGCATCAGCCAATCAACCAAGGTTTGGATCCTATCACACACATCCGAGACAACTTGGGCCAGCTATCAGACCACTGTGACCCCGTCATTCCAAGTATCAGGCATTAAGAGGGAATTCAGGCATCTCTGAGGCTGTTAATAATTTACTGGCATCATATGAGGGCAACTTCCAGTGAGAGCTAGCCAGAGGTAAGCAGAATGTAAACAAATCAGGGAGATATAATACCCATGATGCTTAGGTGGCCCAATGAGGGCTTTCACTCCTCTAATGGCAAGAAAAGAGTAACATATGACAAGTTATCCCTACCACAGTCGGTGGCTGGCCAACTGGCAAACATATACAGCATCTGGGATCCAACTCTCGTTAAGCAGGCTCTCTTGTAGATGATTTCTGCGATGCGGGACACTACCTCATTGCCTTGAACCACAGTCAGGACAGCATGGGCTTCCTCCATGCATGAGGTGGAGGAAGGGAATCTTTCATGGGCAGACGGAACTCAATGGGCCATAAACAGGCTCATTTCATCGCAGATATCAGATGCCCATACTCGGGTCTTTACTCAGCAACCAGCAAATAGAAGGCCTTGCAAATTTTTCAACGAGGGCTCATGCACACATGAGGGCCATCATGGCAATTATTCACATCTCTGCACCCACTGCATCAAACAAGGCAAGAAACTTCCTCATACTGAATCTAAATGCAAAGCAAAACAGAGACAGGGGGCAAGCAGCCACAAGTTAACAATTAGGGATTAACTGAACTACTTGAACACAACATGACCACTAAGGTCATTGATGGGGGGACGGCTCCAAAGGACACAATAGTGATGAAATTTGTAGTTTTTGTGATAATTGTTTTGATAGAAATGTGGTTTTGAGTACTCTTGCTAATAGTGTTGAAGTGACATCAGTCAATGAGATGGCTGATAAACATTTGCATGAATTGTCCTCTGATCTCTCTAGTATTAAAAAGGAGGTCTGGTGTCAAGCAATCAAAGTGATGGTGCTCGTTATGAATTGTGTTCTGATGCGTACATATCTGATTGTGGCAATATGCATGACATATGCTCATATACTGTAAATAAATTAAATAATGGTGGCATCAGAGAAGCCATCCAGTTGGATGTCCACCACACTGACCATTCTGTAGTGCCCTACATGGAAACCACCATTGGCAACCCTCTAAATGCTACACAATGCCACCTCAGAATTCGTTCAACAATTAACTTGTCATCCCGTGTCAGTATTTAACATGGGCTTTTATGATGCAACAATTAATGCTGACATTTGGTACTGTTACATACATTGCTACCCTTTTGGCACACCTGGTGGCTTCTATTTACTTCAAATTTCTCGTTATGATGGTCAAATTCGTATTTTTCAGTGTGTTGTGCATCCCAATGCTCCCCTATATGTCTGTGGAAGTTTGGATTTATGCTTAAAGTCGATAATTATGGTTGATCATTATAGGCATCAAGATTTAGTATACACACATAGAGCATTTGATGATTACAAACGTGACCAATTCATTCAGCACGCATTTGGTGTTAACTATGAATTTTACATGGACCAAGTAATTGTTTCACTTATAGACTTTCAAGACAGGCATGACTGTGACACTACAGAGGAGTCATGTGACTTTAGTTTCAGTCAACATAACAATATTGACACAAAAGCTGCTGTCGAGGTGTCCACTGTTGACACCTGGTGTTTAGGTATTGTCAATTCACCTCTGTGTCGAGACGGCAATTACTCTGACAAGGTCAGGGGTTATATTGCAGTTGAACCTACTTCTTCCCAGTTCATTGGCCCTGACAGGGCCCCTGTTAATCTTGATTCGATTGATCATTATTTTGACGTGACTCAAATCATTAGACAATCAGGTCTTCCTAACTACAAACAAGTTAGGGTCCACCTAAACTCAGGCTTACATATAGGCTCTTGGAAGAAAAACTTGCAGAATATAAAGACCAGAAACTCGAACACTATTTACAATTTGGTTTTCCTTTGTCCATTTCTCAGCTCAAATTGCTGGATAACCAAAACATCTCAAATCACTTTTCAGCACTGCAATTTCAAGAGGCTGTCGGGGATTATCTTACTAAGGAACACTCACATGGGGCATTATCGGGCCCTGTTAAGAACTTTGGCCACCATCCTGAACACAAATTTGCACAAATTTCCCCTATTCTTATTAGACCTAAGGGTCAGGACAAGAGACAAGTTATTCTTGATCTCTCATATCCCGAGGGCTTTGCTATGAATGACCAAGTAGATAGGTCCAGATTTTATGGTAATCTATTTTCTCTTAAGTTTCCTTCAATTGATGACATTGTTAAAGAAATTTGTTGTCACAAAAATGACGCCGTAATTTCAAAGATTGACTTGGCTAGAGCTTTCTGTAATCTTCATGTGGACACAGCTGATGCCCTCAAGTTAGGCATTAGGTGAAGAAATGGCGTATACATTGATGTTGTGGTGGCATTTGGCTCAGTCAACGCTGTCACGTTTAACCCTGACAAACAACCTCCCCCGTTAACCTGTCTAGGTATTCAGATTGACCTTGACAATAATGAACTTAGCATTGACCCTTTATAAGCTAGAGAGTATATATAGGGAGTGCATAGCTACCAGTAGCAAGCGTCATTTATCTAAAAGAGCCTTCCAATCCCTCTTGGGGAAGCTCTTATATATCCACAAATTTCCCCCATCCCGCACTTTCATCAATAGGATGTTTTAAACAAAAGCCAGCTGCCAAAAGTATAACTTTGTCTGAGGAATTTCACAAGAACCTGTCCTGGTTTCTGGTTTTCTTACCCAGGTTCAACAGCTGCTGAGCATCACTTATATCAAGAAACTTGCAATTGGTCATGTGGACGCTTCCTTCACTGGACTGGGTGGGGTTTGGAATAATGAGGTTTATGCTACCCCAATTTTCAACATTTATTAAAGGAATTTAAAAATTGTGCTCTTTGAGATGTTGAACCTAGTCATAGCTCCCAAGCTTTGGGCTGAAAGTTGGTCTCATTCAGTGGTGAAATTATATTGTGACAACTCTGCTGTAGTTCAAGTAGATCAGACTGGCAAGACCAGGGATGACATGTTGGCCTTATGTCTTAGAAATATTTGGCTTATAACAGCTACTGACACTATTGCCACATTAGAGGCAAATCTAATAACATAGCTGACCTGTTATCTTCGGACAAACCTGTTGACCAAAATCTCCTTGAGCATCTTCAAAACACATATACTTGGAAGGAAATACTCATTCAATTTTTTAATCTTAATATTTCTATCTAATTTTAGGCTCTTCCTCTTCTTCTGCTCCACTGCTGATGCAGGCCTGCCACAGGAATACTCAGGCATATAGACATTCAACCTCTTCTGCTCATCTCATTCACCTTAAAACGTACGGGCTTTCTTGGTCTTCATGGACATTTCCGTCACTGTTTCAGTAAATAATGTCCTCACATTTTTAGAGTACCTTTATCGGAATCTCATATCTCCCAAAGTCACCTCTTCCTACGTGTCCTCCATTCATTCCTAGGCTTCCATCTATAACTGGGACATTTCTACCATATCACATCCAGCTAATCACAGCATTAACATCAATTCTAAATTCTCCCCCACCCCTTGGGGTGTGTTTGATATCCAAACCCTCTATCAATTGTCATTGTCATGTGATATCTTATCTGATCCCCCTTCTCTTCAAGGCTATTTTCCAGTTCCTCAAAATTTGATCTTTGTGTCAATTTCCTGTGTCAAGACCTCATTTTTGTACCTCCTGGTGCTCACCTGCTCATAAAGTGGACCAAGACTTTACAACATCACAAACTCATCATTGGATCCAGTTGCCCTCATTGGCCAATCCGCTCCTATGTCCAGTCAGGGCCCTTAAATCCCTACTGAAATCCCACCAACTCCCACCCACTGTCCCTCTTTTTGCCAATAATTTCTTCCCTCACAACCAGGTGATAGATACACACATCCGAGATGCCCTGAAGAAAGTGTTAGCACACAAGAACATTTCTCACAAGGGACATGGTCCTATCTGGAGAACACTTCTCAGGCACCCTCTATCATATCTACAACATTTGTCAACCTCATCCCTGCTTCCTTTTAGATGGGCTTGGGGCTTTTAAACATTACAAAGTAATTTTTTCTCTGCATGTTTCAATGAACCGTAAAAAATACAACCAGGTACCACCAAACATCCTGGTTAAGATAACCTGGAACCCACCAGGCTCCCCCAACTATAACAAAACTTACCTTAAGGCCAACCCACCCGTAATTCAAAATAAGGTTCATTCCAAACATGTCTAGCATTGAGGAACCATACTTTTTAGACACCCTCAGATCTGAGGCCAAATCCGCACAACCTGGTATCTTACCTAAGAATACCAAGTTTGAAAGTTATATTGGACATACAGTAATAAATATATCTAATGTCACCTTGGACAAGGACCAAATAACCGTCCTAGAGAAGGGACTTACCTTCTGTCCAACACCTGGCCTACCTGACAAATCTCAGATATGGTTAGGCTCTAAAGAATTCCACAGAAGATTAGAACTGATGGAATTTTTCAGTAGAGATCAAAATGACGTACCACAACACTCTATGAGCTTTAGTTTCAATGGAGACCACTATCTCCAAATAGGTGGCACTGCAATGGGCACAGCAACAGCACCAAACTATGCAAACCTGTTTATGGACAGATTTGAAACTAAGGCATTGGCAAATTGGCCACTCAAACCTGTAATATGATAAATTAACAAATGCCACTCTCATTTACCCCCCCACTACTGAATCAAGGACAAAACCATACTTACCTATATGCACCAGACTCGGTAAATGCACATACTGCCCCTTAATCAAAAAGAAAGGAACAGTACAATGTAACTTCACACACAAGTTATTCAACCCTCAAAACTTACCCAAACATTTCTCATGTGAAATAACCAATGTCATATACCTGATTACCTGCTCCAAATGCAACAAACATTATGTGGGAGAAACCTCACGCGCATTTAGACAAAGAATGTATGAACACAGACATTCTGTACAAAAGGCAGATAAAATAGACACCCCTTTCTCACGTCACTACACAAGTGATGGACATAATCACAAAAACATGCAATACTCTGTGCTAGAGTGGTGTACACCAAAGTTTGAAGCATCCAATACTTCCAAGCGTAGGCGTATTGAGTTGTCCTGGATATTCAAACTGCACTCTCTGGCTCCCATGGGCATAAACCAATTTGTGTGATTCTTCTTGGTTATTATCCTGACTATAATGCACTCAGTAGTCACCCTTCTTTCTTCTTTAATATTTTAAATGTGTTTCTAGTCTACTAACATGTAAATAAAATTCCCAAACTGTTTATCCACGTTTACATGTCTTGGGATTGACCTTTACTTGACCTTGAACTGATAACATCCACATGTAGCTTAATTCAACACCTCTTGCCATCTGGGCTTGAAGCCATGTGCTACAGACTCGCATATAGGCAATTGCTCACAGGACGACTGATATCTTCCAAGATATGGTGTGTCCATAAAACCCCTTTCACACTACAGCTGGTATAACCCGCAGTTATAGGCGTTAGACGAAACACCATTGTACTTCAAATACTGTCTGACATCTGTATGCAAGCTCAACTTACCCTCATTAATCTTTAATCTGTCAGATCCTAGGTTTTAATCCCAGTCCGATCTTAAATTCAATGTGTACAAAGCAATGTTTAAGGCATCCTTTTGCGGATGTATTTAAACAAATTTTAGCTGCCAAGAAACATGTCAATGGTTATTTTTTTCAATTTCAGATCTTATGATTAGTTGCATATAAAGTTATGTAAAAAAATTTAAGCAAATTCTTTAGATGGGGAAATAATTAGCAGAAATTGCTGAGGTTGTAAAATCAAGCCCTAATTCATAAAATAGTTTTGCCTGGTATTTTATACTCAGGCTATGTTTTAACTTTTAACTTTAAACAAACACTTTAAAGCCTGAAATGACAAAAAGAGACATACATTTATAAATATGAATTATGTGATAAAACAGTGTGGCTTTAGATAAAGATATTGTTTCGAAACAGTGTGTGAAGTTTTAAATTAATAGATCATTAAAAGCAAATTTTATCAATCATAAAACATATTTATCAATCATAAAACATATTTATCAATCAAAATATAGGGCTTAAGTAAAAATATATTTGTTCAGTGGCAAAAAGGGAGTCAGAGGAAATATAAAACATGCAGTATGCACATGTGTCAAGAGATGTACATGTGTCAAGAGTAAAAAATTAAGACACCTTTACAAAACAACACAGAAATGGAAGATTTTTTTTCAAAAATGTTAAATGGATAATATTTGGCAAGTTCAAAATATGTTTATTATATAAAGCAAGCATATTGTTTGCAGGTGGTAATTTAGGATTACCCATTTGTGGCTCATATGAACTAGTTTATACAAGACTAGTCTGAAACTATAGATATTTAAGTCAGGTCAAATGCATGGTTAATTAGGTTTCAATATGGTGATACCCTCTTCAGTTTGCAAAGACAGAGTAAAACAAAGAAGGCTTAGTTAGTTTTCTTCTGATTTTATAGTTTTGACAGGAAGTCATGTATTGTCTGCAAAAATATCGTTCAAAAACTAGAGAGCTCAGTTTGCAAAATTATAAAAAATAGAAAAGGAAGTCCCTACAACTACCAGCTTTCCCACTTGAGGCCGTGCCGGAAATCGAACCCCAGCCTCAGAGGTGGGAGGCGAGAATGTTACCACTCTTACATGAAACATAAAAACTTGGTATTTGATTCTGGCCCTTAGTTAGGCTCTGGTTAGAATGTAACATAAAATGTAATGCTGATTCCCTTTGAAAATTAATTATGTTTTCTATAGGTCAGATTGTTTCTTTCAATCACACTTATTCAGTTTGCTCTTTGAATATCATGGATACTTGCAATTGCAAAAATATAAAAATATAGAAAAATATATAAAATCTAATCTAATCTAATGTGGACTTTTATAGCGCTTAATCTCCATCACTGATGGACTCTAAGGCGCATCTAAACATAAGCAAGGCAGTTAGCGTTAATCAAGGGACATAGCCAGGTCGTACCAAGGAGACACGGATGTGACGGGAGAGACTATGGTGGGTAGGCTCTTGCAAACAGGTAAGTTTTAAGCTTCTTTCTGAAGGAGGCAACTGATGTTGCACTGCGAACATCTTGAGGGAGGCCATTCCAGATCTTAGGAGCATCAAAGGCAAAACTAGGGCCAAAATGTTTGGCTGACTTAAAGACTGATGAATGGAAAGGAGGAACTGTAAGGTATTGACGATCTGGGTGACTATGCCTAGTACTATAGGGACAACTACTAAAAGACAAGAACGGTTCGAAGTAAGAAGGAGAACCACTATGCAAAAATTTATACACAAGTGTTGCGGTTTTGAAAATACAACGATACTTAACAGGCAACCAGTGGAGTTTCTGTAGAATGGGTGTAACATGAGCATACTTTCTATGATTTGTAACAATACGAGCAAGGGTGTTCTGAATACTTTGCAATTTGTGCTGATTGAAACCGGACAAACCTCTGAACAGAGAGTTACAATAGTCCAGACGACTACTAACCAAGGCATTTGCAGCAAGGACTGCCACTTCAGAAGTGAGATACTTTCTAATTCTACGGAGGTCACGCATCTGAAGGAAGCACGCATTGCAAGTCCTCTTGATATGCTCAGAGAATGAAAAATCTGCATCAAACCACACACCTAGATTTCTGACAGAATCAACCGGATGAAGAAGGCTACCAAGAATGCTAACAGGAAAGTGAGAGGAAATCTTCTATAGAAAAATATAGAAAAATATATAAAATGTAAAATGTTAAACAATATCTCAGAGCCTAGAACAAGACTACCCAAAACCAAAAGGTGTACAATACTGTACATACATGTTCCTTTATGTTAACCATTTGCATAGTGAAGAACAGTCATATTTGGCCCTGCTGATTGTGAAATGTGTACAAAGTCCATCATCCCTCCAACATAATGGGTTAATATTAAAATTTTAAAGGTGTCTTAATGAGCTGAAACACCCCATGTACACCACTGACCACCCATACTACCCTTGATGGTAACTTCAAGCTCCACCCACATGCCTGTTAAATGATTTCATTGGTAATTCACAAATAGGTCAGTGTACTACCCTGGGTAGGAATGGTTACAATGTAAAAACTCTACTAGGTTTCCTGACTGATGTAGATCTTTACTCTAAATCATGACAAATAATAAAAAACAGATCAAATAGTTGATATTTTTAGCTCAAGTTATTCCTGCATTGTGATTAGCTACTTGATGTTAATCAGATGTTAATCCTTCTTAGTGAATACTATCCCAGAGCTTTTGCACCTTTATTCTTGTCGGCTTTAAAACTGAAATATTTTATGAGGCACAGGCACAGTTGCCACCCGTACCTATACTCCCTAGCAGAAAAAGCAAGGAATTCTGAGAATTTACCTATATAACTAATACCTATATTTTACTACTGTACTACTACATATATGTTGGTCATATATTTATGTAAAAGAATTTAAAAAATATTAAATATATAACGTTATTATTTAAGTATATCTATGTATTTAACATAAAAGTTAAGCTATAAAGTAAAGTTATGTGTAGGTATACAATGGACCTTCACACTGTGGTTTCGAAAAAGAAAGTTTACAATTGAAACAACATCTCATGAAAAAATGAGTCACCACCCATAGAAACTGCAAAAAGAACAAACATCCACATTGTGGTCTTTTCTTTTGGCCTTTCCCTTTTGATAGGAGTCATATTAAATCCAATAAATGAAATTGTAATAACCTCATCATTCCAATTTCTCTTTTAAGAAAAATGAAGGTGATTCTCGGCAGCAGTGTCATAAAAAACAATAGCATTTCGACATTGCAGACCTCCACCAAGGCATGTACAACATATATCAAAACCTTATTTCTCTTTTCCAAAGCAAAATGGCTCAATAATAAGCAAATGGGAAAATCTGGTTCTTTGATATTTTTGTATCCATGTTGTGACTTGGATAATTCTCAAAATAGAATGGTATTTTAATGGTAAGTTGGACTGATACCCATCTTCTGATTTTTAACGAGCCTCGCTAGAGACCACCTTTTTTCATTGTACTTTGTCAGTAGTAGTAATAGATGTAGTGAAATCGCTACACGGATGTGATAGGAAATTGATCTTTAATGTAGTTTCTCAACTAAGGTCAATGCAGATCCCAATCACCTCCATATGGAAGCAAGGTCTTTCATTTACTATATAATTTATATGTATATACCCTCCATATGGAAGCAGGTCTTTTCATTTACAATATAATTTATATGTATATATGTATATATATGTCAACTGGTGTATATATATGTGCAATTTACAATCATATGTTACCATATGTAAACATCACGTCAACATGGAATCAAGAGTTAATATCTATGATATATATCTTCATGTGAAGAAAATGAGGTTAAAATCTCCAGATGTATTCCTTACTCTATTTTTGAAAGAATTTGAAATTACAAATTTAGGTCGATTTTTTATGTCTATCTTTTATGTAACATGTTTTCTGTGGCATTACCCCTCTCATGGTATCTCAATTTTGAGAGCAATTTATCATGTTTTTCTTTCAAAGTAAGGAACTTATACAACATATGGAATGAATCATGGAGTACATATTCGCCATATGCTCAAAATTTGAGAGCGCAAATCCACTCAAATGAGGATCAAGTTAGCACTAAAAATTTATAAAAATCAAGCTCAACATGGAAGGATATCTTAAATCTTTTGACTATCAGAATGAATTATAATTGTTCTTACTGTAACTATTCCATGCTTAAAGCTAGTAACTTAGCTAAGCATGAGAAGATATGTACATTCAATTATAAAAATGAAAAGAAATGTGTGACTTGTGATAAAATATTTTATTCATACGATAATTTATTTAAACATTCAAGGACATGTGGAAAATTTGTTTGTTTTCAATGTGATGTTCCATTTTTATCTACAAAAGCCATGGATTACCATATTTTAACAAGACATAGACATCTTGAATCTCCTAAGAAGACATACAAATGTGCAATATGTAAAGAAATCTGCAAAGATAGGAAAGAATTGTATTCTCATAGATTAAATCAGCATGGAGGAAATGACAATATTCAGGATATACCACCTTTTATTCGGGATCATGGAAATAATGAATTGTATGAGGTCTATAATACTAACAGGAAGTATATTTTTGCAGAAGACGAAACTGGAGAACTTAAAAAACTGAAAAATTTTACTACTAATGACCTTCACAGAGGATACAGAGAAATTAGAGGACATCTTACAGAAATATATAATAAACAAACGCCTACAGAATCAATTTTTCTTTTGGAATGATATTGCAGAACACTAATACTCAGGAATATAGGTACTATATTCCTTATTACAATAACAAAGTGTTATATTTCCCCTTTACAATATCTAATAGGAATAGTATAAGATTTTTGATGAATAAATTAGCAAGAATTGATGTTATTCAACAAGCAAGAGCAGTGAGACCTTCCACAAACGGGATATTAGTGGCCATAACCAATGTGCAATATACAATTTTTTTAACGGATTTTCCGCTTGGAAATGCGCAAGATCTTCCTACCTACCTGAAGATGAATAAACATTTGAAAACTTTATATATTAATAAAAGGACCAATAATCCTTATACAGATAATTTATGTTTCTTCAGATGTTTAAAATTTCATTTTAAGAATCATAATACCGTACTATATTATTTGAATAGATGGAGAAACTTTAATCATTTACCCATTTTTTCGAATAAAACAATAAGTTTTGATGGTGTAACACTGGATGATATGACAAAACTGGAAGAATGTTTCAATATCAAAATTAAGATTTTCAATATGAATCCCTCAGGCGCTGTGAATCTTATATTTGACTCTATTAATGACAACAAAGAGGTAATGTATCTTAATATTTTTGATGATCATTTAAGTTACATAACAGCTTTAAAGAAGTTTATAAAGAAATATCAATGCGAAAAATGTAGTAAAATGTTTAAGAATGAATATAATCTGAAGAGACACTATGGATCATGTTATGAAAGGACAAAATATATTTTTCCTGGAGGCTTTCATAAAACTGACCAGACCATATTTGAAAAATTAGAATTTTTAGATATTTTTGTACCTATGAACGAAAGATTTTATCATAACTTCTCCGTATGGGATATGGAGGCCATATTACTTAAAGTAGAACAAAATGTGACCGATAAATTACATTGGATCTCAAAGCATGAACCGATAAGCGTGAGTATTGCCTCGAATGTTGATGGGTATAATAACCCTAAATGTTTTGTTGATATTTCTCCTCAAAAATTAATTTCAAAAATGATGGAATACCTGAATGAAATAAGCGAAATAAATGCTAATAACCTTAAAATGAAACTTAAATATGTATTTGAGGCCTTTGATGAATTGTTGGAAAGGTATTCTGTTATAAATGAAAACGAGGAAGAACAAGAAACTCTTGAAACAGATATATCTGCCAATACTCATCCTAAAATTGTCTCTCATTTCATTTCATCTATAAATGAGGTCAGGAAAAATTTCGAGAAGTATTTATGTCAATTACCTGTTTTAGGATTTAACTCCGGCAAATATGATATAAATTTAATAAAGAAGGAAATCATGCTTTTTATTTCCGAAAATTATAATGATGATGAAATATTCACTATTAAAAAAAATAATTCTTACATTTCCATCTCGACCCCCCACCTGAAATTTTTGGATATATCCAATTTTTTAGCACCAGGATGTTCCTACAGTCAATTTTTAAAAGCTTATGGTTCTGAACTTAATAAAGGTGTATTCCCATATGAATGGTTCGATTCTTTTGAAAAATTATCATATCCTTCACTCCCCCAACCCAAAGATTTTTTTTCAAAAGTTTCTAACTCAAATCCTATCAAATGTGATGAAGACTATCTGAAACTTAAAGAAATATGGAAAGAGAAAGGTATGCAAACTTTTAAGGACTATTTGATATATTATAATAATCTAGATACAGGTCCTTTTTGCATAGCACTTAAAAATTTTCTCGAAATTTACTCCTCCCAAGAGATAGACATATTTAAAGACTTCTTTACGCTTCCTGGTGTGGCTAGGAGGATGTTATTCAATTCATCAAAAAGTAAATTTTCTCTAATTAATTCAGATAATGCTGATCTGTACTATACCCTAAGAAAAAATATTGTAGGAGGTCCAAGTATTATTTTTTCGAGATATCATGAAAAAAATGTCACAAATATTAAAGGAATTGAGGGTAATAAGTGTAAAGCCATTGTAGGTTATGATTGTAATGGACTATATTCTTACTCAATTAAACAAGAAATGCCTACAAGGGTTTATGTTAGGAGATTAAGCTCAACAAACTTCAAACCAGAGGTAAGTGAAAAGTATATCGATTCCTACGTTTGGATGGACTTCATAATGAGAAATGAAAATATTAAAATTTTACATAAACTTAATAATCAAAGAGAAATAAGAATAGCAAATTATCTCTTAGACGGCTATTGTATTCAAAATAAAACTGTGTATGAATTCCATGGTTGTTATTTTCATTATTGTACTGAAAACTGTCCCACTGTGAAAAAAATTAAATCTCATAAATGGCTTGAAAAAATTAAGAAGGTGCAACAGAAAGATCTCAAAAAGAAGAATTTTTTAATATCTCTAGGTTATAATTATGTATCAATCCAAGAATGTGTTTTTAAGCGTGATATTAAAGATAAATGCGATCACTTATATGATTCATATTTACCCTCTTATTTTAAAATGAACAGATCCGTATTGTCTTATGAAAAAATTATTAAAGATATTAAGAATGGAAGTCTTTTTGGAGCTGTCGAGGTAGACATCAATGTTAAGGTAGACAAAATTCAAAAATTTAAAGAATTTCCTGCTTTTTTTTGCACCTCTAACGTTCCTATGAATGTTATTGGAAACCATATGTTGAAATACTGCTCTCAAAATGATATCTCATTCGATTATAAAAGGATACTAATTAGTACTAATCAGGCTGAAAGAATTTTACTTGCTACTCCATTACTGAGATGGTATTTAAAGAATAATTCTGAAATTACCAAAATATATCAAATAATTGAATATCAACCTAAGAAATGTTTCAAAAATTTTATTGATAAGGTTACTGAATTCAGAATTGAAGGAGATAGGAATCCTGATAAGGCTATCATTGGTGATACCTACAAATTATTAAGTAATAGTTCATACGGATCAGTTTTAATGGATAAAACGAAACATACTAATGTAAAGTATTTAACAAATAAAGCTAAAATGACTAAAATTATAAATTCCCCCACATTCAAGGCTATGGAAGAATTAAATCATAATATATTTGAGGTGGAAACTTATAAAAGTCGTTTAACCTTAGATACTCCTGTTCAAATTGGGGTTTTTATTTTACAGTATGCAAAATTAAGGATGTTAGAATTCTACCACGACTGTATAGTTAAGTACTTTAATCCTAACTCTTTTGAATTAACCGAAACTGATACTGACAGTATTTACATGGCAATTAACAAAAAAATATAGATGAATGCATAAACCAAAAATATAAAAAAAAATTTGAAAAAGAAATTTTTCACTCTTGTCATGATCTTAACTCTACCCAATGGTTTCCGAGGAGATGCTGTCCTACTCATATTGCCTCAGGAAGGCGCGAGGTTGGAAGGTTTAAATTAGAATTCGAAGGTACAAAAATGATATCATTATGTTCGAAATCGTATATAATCAAAAATGAGGAAGGAAAACAAAAAATTTCATGTAAGGGGGTGTCAAAGAAGAATCTTACTAATGCAATGGAAAAATTTGAGGAAACTTTAACTACTAAAAATGTCTCCACCACCAAGAATATTGGTTTCAGAATTAACAAATCCACCATACACACATATTCGCAGGAAAAAATAGGTTTCAATTATTTTTATTGTAAAAGGAAAGTTCTCGAGGATGGCGTAACTACAGAACCTCTAGATATAGCAGTATCACCATGGGAGGAAAAAATTGTAGTTGTTGATGATATTCATAACCCCGTTTCAAATTTATATCAATGCACTCTGACCTATGATGATTTTTGTTTTTGTTCCTCAGAACACCTTTATTTTTTTTTAATATCTAAAGATGCAAAAAAATATGAATTGAGTAATCAAATTTTAGATGAAACAGATCCATTTGAGTTAGAAATTCTTATGGAAGATTTTAGTAAGAACTATCAAAAAGAAGATGACAGAGAAAGAATTATGAGATTTGCTATTCTCCAAAAATTTATTCAAAATCGAGAATTCAGAGAAAAATTGAAGGAATGTTCTGATAGTTATATTGTCTATAAACAAAGCACATTATCTAAACAAGATATTTCATTTTGGGGTGTGACCACCCCTTCAAGAATGGTTCTTGTATTGAAGTCATCATCTTTATCAGGATTAAAAAAAATTTATTTCATTAAATTTATACATTCATATTGTTACAATTATATGTATATTATATATGATGTTAGAATATCAAATGGATTATTGTGGTTATTTTTTTTCAAATCACTACAGCCTCGAAACTTGCATTAAACAGTCATTATAAAATTTTATTACAATAAATTCATTTTCCTTATAGCTGGTACCGAATCGTTCAAGTATTCTAACCATGTCCTCATTACGGGAACTGTAGTAACTATAAAATAAACAAAATAATCCACAGGTGTTAGAATATAAAGACTGTAATCTTTTGTTATTGTATTTATATGTTAAATTCTGTTTGAATAAAATGTTATTTATGTATTCATCAGGTTTTCTTCCTATCGAATCGAAATGTTCTACAATATGATTTGAAATATAATGCATCACAATCCAATGACTTCCTTTCTTCTCAGAAGTGTCTAAATTCACTACTATAAGGGATGGATAATCTAAACTTTCGGGAATTAAATCTATCGGATACACACCTTTAAAAATTTTTTTAATTTTTTTATCTTTCATCATAAGATCTTTTATTTCATTACTATCCATGATTCTTACTGAATATTGATGTTTCTTGTGTGATCGATTGTTAATGTCTCTGGAAATTTTCCATATACTAAAACATTTATAGTTTCATCCAATGCCTTAGAAAATCTCATGCTTACTTTAAGGTGGCCTTTCATTGATTTACTCATGATTTTTCCACTTAGATAACTTTGGATATCAGAAAGGAATAATGTATATCCCTTATCATACTCTCTCTATTTGGGACCGATTGACCATCTACTGTAACCTCTAAATAATTTAAGTTCATATGATTAAAGAAGAAAGGGTTTTTATCATAACTTCCTGAATAAGATGAATTGGAAACTAATGCTATTATTATTTTACTAGGAATTTTTCCATGCTATATGTTATCTGTCATGAAACTTAATGCCCCTGATGCCACAGTGAAACTTTTGATGTCGCTCCTCCAGAAGGGATATAGGGCAGGTGAAAATTTTAAAGCCTCATTATGTGCGACAATCATTTTTGGATCTAAAGAAATATGACATACCTTTAAGATCGCATCTGTAATTTTAAGTTTATAAGCCTTAGTTCCATGTCTCAATAATCTGAAAGGATTCGTGGATTGAAAAAATTTAAAATTAATTGATACACCATTCAAAATTGCCCTATTTTGTCCATTTGCAAAGTCTGAGAAAAGAACTCCCTCAATATGTGCTTCCTCCCCATCTTTAGAAGGTCTTGATCTCTCGGAAAATCCAGTGTTTCCACCCAGATATGTTGCAATGTCAAAATAACCTGGTAAATCTTTAAAATAGAAGGCCGCCTGGGCTTGAGAATTCAACATATCACTATTAGACTGTAACAATAAATCTATCATTGCTTTATAAGGATAGTTTACACCAACATCAGCAGAAACTATTTTTTGGTTTAAAGATAAATCAATCTGTCGAAAAATTGAATGCAAAGTGAAGTTTACAGGTCCTACTTGATCACTTGTAGCTGTTGGATGACCATTTAAATCTCTTTCATCTTTAATTTTTTCTCCATCAGGACCGGTAATAACATATGTAACATGAATTTTACTTTTTGCTAAGTTAATATAATCCATTGATGTACCCGGTATATTGAATTCAATGATTCCATTATCCGAAATTGAGGCAACAGGATTAAACTCTACCCAGTATTCCTTAATTATCGAATTGTCAATTGGAGGGGGTGCAAAAATTGATACAGAAGTTTGAACTACATCCATATTGCTTTGTACGAGCTCGTAATTTTAGGTTTTTTCTTTTCCTTTGCTTTTGATACAGCCCTTTTCACTTTACCATTTTTTCCCTTTGACTTTATTCCGTTTTTTTATTTTTTTTGTGTCTCCTTTTTTTCTTAATCTTCTTTTTAATCTTAATGGAATCTCCCCTACCTCCAGTTTGATCAATTTTCCTTTTTTAGCACTATTTATAGTTAATTCATGTTTTACCTCATTTTTTGCCTGCTCTACAGCTTGTTGAGTGGGAGTAACAACAGTTACATCTAACCTCTTATCTTTAATATCATTCGAAACATTATATCCGTTGTCTAATACATAAAATGTTTTTTGATAAGGTATTTCACCTCTTATACATTTTTTACAAAAATTCAAATAGTTGTTCATTTTCTTCGTTTTCTGAAATGAAGTGAAAGGGACACAGCACCAGAGAGAGTTGTTAGCAACCTCATTTGGTTATCCTTTATATATACTCTTATTCGATTTAGACTATTGACTTTTATTGGAAAATAAAAAATGATCGGAAAAAAAATAGAAGATGAGGCGTTTGATGGCATTAAGGTACGTAATATTGGTTCTAAAGAATTTCTCACATAACTGTAGTCAACTATATCCGAGAATATGTAGCATTTTTGTGATATAGTTTCTGAACAGAAGAAATCACATATTCCAACCTCGCATTCTCCGATTATCTGAAGGCTCTCTTTAAGTTCTACAATAAAATTGGAGGGGGTGTTGTCTGGATGATCGGATAAAGAATCCTCGGAAGACAAGAATATGAAGAAACTGTTTTGTTCCATAATTTATTTCCAATTCTATTTCTTTAGGGATTCCACACTGTCTTCTAAAATCCAGGAATTGAACTTTTTAGGCCAACCTTTCCACTTAACTAATATTTCTTTTCTCTTATTTCTTATTCTTTTTTTTAAGATTTTTTCTATTTTATATACTATATCATTATCAAGATATGCTGATTGAAGTTCTGGTTCTTAGAAATAACCCTCTATAATATCGTTATTGTAATCCTTCAGTTGATACATAGGTTGATTCTGATTAATTTTACGTTCAGTAACAGTAAAAATTTCACCACTCCATTTTTCGGAATATTCTCGGTCAAAGGTTTTCTTCATATAAGGAATTTTAACTCTATCTGATATATTATATTTAAATTTTTTTTCCCATGGACTCCACTGATTACATTTTTTTTAATTTTTTGGGCTGAGAAATAAGATTTAGGGTAATTTATATTCGCATATTGATTTACCCATACTTTATCAGGATCTGATTTTTGTGCATCCTGAGGTGACATATTAATAGATCTATGTATTGAATTATTATATCCATTGGTTAAATCTGATAATATATCAATCCATCGATTAGTTTCTGTATTTGTGAAATATTTAAATATTTTTAATTTAATTGTCTTAATAACACGCTCTGCATAGTTTGCTTTGGTTTCATAATAGGTGAAGATATGATCAATTTTTTCTTGCTCCAGTAACCTCTTAAATTCTTTATTTTTATACTCACTTCCCTGATCAGTCCTCAATTTTTTTGGTTTAATTCCCTCCTCAAGTATTAATTTCTTGAAAGTTTTTGTCATCTCAGATCCTGAAAGAGTTTTTAATGGATAGGTGTATAAAAATCTCGAAAAAATATCAATAAAAACCGCAAAGTAACTGTATCCATCATTGTAATCTTTATATTTAACCATAAAAGCTGTATCTCCATCCCACTGATAGTTCAATGAAAAGGCTAGTACTCTAGGTCGCCTAAAATTTCTAACAACTGGATGGTGTGATGTATAAGATTCTTGCATACTTAACCATTTCTTTAACTCTTTAGGAGTGACTTTAAATAATCGATCCTTCTATATTTTGTTGTGTAATTTATAGAAACCACTAAATGATACAGGACTCCTAAGATCGTAGTATAGATTATGCAGGTAGCTATACATTTCCTCATTTTCAGAATTTTCGTTCCCACTTTCGTAGCCATTCGGGTTTACTTGCTTTCCCTCTGATTCCTTCACCACTTCGCTGGCCATTGAGATTTTCTAGACTATTGATATTATCCGGTAAACCAGGAGGTGGAATGATCCTACTATAGTTGTGAGATGTATCAGAATTTTTTGGAGTAAATCTTCTTTTATAATCTTCATCAGATTCTATTTCCTCAGAAAAATCTTCAGGAATCTTGTTATTGTTTTCCTCTCCTTCTTCCTTCGAATAGGTTTTATTTTCCAGAGAGTTATCATTGCTGGTCTTCATGAATGCTTTATATCTCCCGTATTGCTCGATAGGGATCATAACGTACTTATTCATTTTAAAATCTTATTTAGATATTTTTTGATAGAAAATAATAGATCACTTATTTCAATATGATGCAATTTTACTAATCTTCTTCTTTTTTCCTCAAATTTAACGAATTTCTTTAGAAAGTTCAGCCTCTGAAGAAATAAGTCCTTTTTTTTCTTTCCTAGAGGTAAGCGAAATACGTTGTAAAAAATTTCTGCTATAGCCTGCAAGTTTTTATCACTTGCATGGGACAGCAAATGTCTGTTTAAGGAATGATTATTTTCGAGTAATAAATTAATGAAATGACTAGATTTCAAAAGATTTCTAGACATAGTACTCTCCTCAAAGAAATAATATATATAAATATATTGATGTTCTCAGATTCTTATTTATATACCACCATATCTTCAAATGGAAATATATGTGACCTTAACATATAGGTACTATCGCTCCTCGGTGATAAATCAATCAGCAGATAAGAAAAAGGTAATAACGTTGCATCTTCATATGCATCTCTAAGTTTTTTCTTGATTCCTAATTGAGTTCCTAGATATCTTATTTGTTGACAATCTCTAGGATTCTTAAAAAGGATGAAATAATGACTGTTCAGAGAAATGTCCCTCGCATATTTACCTTGGTGAAATAAATTCTGTAATAATAAAAATACTGATAGATTTCTATGATGAGATTCGCGAGAGAAAAGGTTAGCAATAAATGAATCATTCAATGCTGTTATCTGCATGTCGTCTATAATAACTAAATTGTGATCACCATTAGTTAAAGAATTTATTCTCTCTTGGGTAGGTAACTCTTGAAGATAAACTAATCTATCTCCTGTGAAACCCTCAAAGGCTCTCTGCCAAACTCCATAGAAGTAATATATTTTGTTTATAGGTTCAGTAAACATCTTATCTGAATGTTTCAATAAATTAAGTGTAAATGAAGTTTTTCCAGATCCAGTAGGTCCTGAAATTATGCCCGTACACGGTGCAGAGAAACGTAAACCATCCATATGAAGTGTTAGAAGATTTATAACAGCTTTGATAGCCTCAATATCTTTACTACCTTGTTTCCAAAATAAACATTCTGCAAACAAATGGTTACCAGTATTTATACCAAATGACCGGTTTGCTGGCTAGAGTTCTTTTTATTTCAGAAGTTTTGGACGAAGTAAGTGTAAGGATCATACAATATACTTCTGAAAGAATTTCACTATTCATTTCTCCTAAAAAAGTTAAAGATTTTTTAAAACATATATATATATATATTTCAGAAAATGAGGATGTTATTGATTCTAATCCTAATCAATTCATTTCTAAGAAATGTTCAAGGTTACAGTTGTGAGCAGGGACAATGTTATTGTTTTGACAATAGGATAACATGTATAGATATGACTGGACCTAAATTAAGATTCAGAGTCAACGTAAACTTTCTGTACATGGATCAGGTTCAAATCCTGGATTTTGAATCAATAATAAGGAATCTGCCAAATCTGGAACATCTCACACTGATGAATATGAGATACTTTAGGTGCGATTGGTTAAATGGAATACCATCAGAGATTAATTTACATACAAATATGTGTGCATCTTATCCAACCACTTTGTATGTCTCTACTGCTAGATCTTATCCAAAACCTGAGTACAGTACTACATCTTATTGGAGCAGCACAGGTGAATATTCTAATATTAATAAAAAAAATGTTTGAAATTATAATATTGTTCTATCCATACATAATTTTTTTTTCTTTTTTTCAAAAATATTTTGTTATATTTTTTATTTAGAGAGAAAAGATATCACTAAAACGAGCTCTTCAAAAACAAATGATGAACATTCGCCTACTATAACCTCTACGAAAAAAACTAGTGAAACTAGAGATGATGGTTTTCAAGGCACCACTTTTAGCTCAAAGAAACTCACAGATCCATCCTTATTTTCAAATTCGGATATCACACCTGATCCGATTATTACTACAATGTCAGACTGCAATGAAAAGCATATTCAATCGAAAAGTGGATATTTATTTTGGAACATAATACTCCTTACTTCCTCTTGTGTAGTAATAATTCTCATAACAGTAATTGGATGGATATGTGTCAGATGTATTATCAAAAGAAGAGGGACAGCAGAAAGTCCTATGAATAGCATCTCTAATGAGGAGATTGAAATGACCAGTGTATTTAATGAACATTTTCAGGAGACATCCTTTGATGGTGGGAGGTAAAGTTAGTAAATTTATAAATGAGACATTTTTTCCTAAGCAGGTGTAGGATAGTGATTGAAGGAAATAAAAGGTTATGAAGGATGAAATATGCCATTCTGATATACCTTTAGATGATAACAAATTATCAATCATGTCTGATAATAAGATAATCACAAAATGACTCATGTCTTATTTTTTTAGCAATTACTTGGTACCACAATGTTGCCATCAAAGAGAAGAATTTTCAAATACATCGGAAATATCAGCATTTCTAGGTAATCCTATCAAGCTTTCTTCTCAAGAAAGTGATTTGAGGTCATAGGGATGTTCTTTTTAAACATTCAACTGTAATTTTTTATGCAATTATGACAAGACGTGATATGTTCATCATTTGTATATCTTTTTTATTCAGTAAAAACTCAATCCATTGTCGCTTAACATATGAAATGATATTGTGACGTCATTGACACATGAAGAGGAAAGGTCAAAGTGCATTTCCTCCACGTGCCTCTATTTTTATTCTAAAACATTCCCAAAAGGTTAATAAATTTGTTTCAGTTATTATATAGCACCTCAATTTGTGTAAAAAAAGGAGTCGATAGGAATATCAACAGATATATATGCATCTTATTATCTGAAGAAAATATATTTCCCAATGCTGGTGACGACATGCATCCTTAGTACGTAAAGAGCTCTATAAAAATCAATATTATTAATTTCCTCGCTTCATATACCATTTCCATTCATAAGTTTCTTCAGAACTGTGATTTATAAGGTGAAGAAGATGGAAATTATTAAAGTTTGGTTATTATTTATTGTGTTTACATTGTCGCATGTTGTTATATATACTACATACTTACAATGCGAGAAAGATGAAAACAAAGGTGTTTATATAAAGAACTTTGAAGGCAGTGGTGTGTTAAATCAAAACTTTGGTTTCTGTTCCAATAAGGACGCTGTTATTTTATTTTTCAAAAAGTGTAAAGTCGAACAATATGTCATAAGGAAAGATGCTTTGGAAAAATATTATCCTGAAGTAAAGACAATTGTATGGGAATGTCAGGGAAAATGCCTCATAGAGGATACTAACATAGTCGTGAATATCATTAGATGTCAAAAAGGTATTTTATTATATTATATATTTTCAGTGTTACATTAAAAAGATTATTTAGAAATGACTCTATTGCGATATGTATGATATAAATTTAATATGTGTGCATAGATGTACAGAGAATAATAAGTAAAATAGATTTCTTTCTATTATGTTCAAATGCAAGGAAGTAGTTTCGATGACGAGACTTTATATGAAGACTTTATGATCCCATCATCGAATGAGATGTTTAGGATTAACAAAATAGTATGTATAATAGATTTCAAACCCTATTATCAGCATACTCTAACCTATAGTGAACATATTTTAAATTAAAGATAAATAGTTAGTTCTGACCTTTCTATTTTTTCCTTTATTTTTTAATTATTTATTTATTTATGAATTTATTTTTTTTTTTTTCCTTTTTCTTTCAGTCAAGAAGGTGGAGTCAATAACAGATAAAGATTCAACTGATGGTGATGCATCCTCTTCATCGCCTTCTCATAATTCAGTTCAAAGTGGATTGTACAGCCTCATCTCCATCCCAATTTTTGCTATTATAATAGCAATTTTGATTATATTTTTAAGGAAATATGGATGTTATAGATGCGCAAACTTAGTCAGAGCAGTCTCCAATTACATGATGGATATCAATCTTGGGGATAACATCTCGAATCGTACTCCAGCAGAGGTGAATGAGGCATTGGACAATATAAGTACAGAGGAATATGGAAGTTCACCAACATCAACCCTTAGCTGGGATTCGAGGATTGCAGTGGAGGCAGACAGGATTAGCCATATCATTAAGGATACTAACATTTCATCTGAAATATCATTATCCCCAACTCATATCAATGATCAAGGTACCCAAACCTCAAACCAGGATATAAATGTCAACCCTGAGGCAGATATCAGTAATTTGACTAATTTTTTGAATGCTACACTCTCTCCCATGGATTTATATCCTTCATTTACTGCTCCCATAGATTTAGAATCAGAATGTGAAGACGATATGACTATTCCTATGAAACTAGATTTTAACCCAAAGACAAATAATGACATTCATAATGTTACAGATAGTGTGAATGACCTTGAAGGGGGTGAGAGTGAAGAGATTGTATATAGTGTCGACAGTGGTACATCAGAGGATACAAATAATAATGTGCATCAGTCCAGTTGTACTAGATCTGGACTAGTTTACAAGTAGAAACCCAGAGGTTAAGGTAAAGCTTTCAAGAAAGAAAAAAAAACTTGTTATATTGTTCGTTATCTTTTTATTGACACATAATTATACAATAATTTCAAATATGTAGTCTGATTATATATAGATAGTGAATATATAAAATATGTTACAAGTAGTATGAGTAATTTAGTGTAACTTACATTATCGAAAAGAGTGTGCCAGTTTATAATATTTTTATATACTCAGTAATTACCTCTGTGACCTATAGATTTTGAGAATAAACAGTACATTAGATGATATATGAACACTACTTCAGTGTTAAAGTCATGAGAAGAAATGTTATTCATAAATGTTATGATGTAGAAGCTACTTCTTGTACTTGTACAAATATTTTGATAATATATACATCGCATGGACTGTTAAATAAAGACATATTAACCTGTACATCTGTGAAATTTCATTTACATCAAACAAATCAATAGGAGTTACTCTCTTTGGTGGTCATATAGACCAATGAAAAGAAATTCTCACCTCAAGTCGAAACTACTTCAGAGTATTAGGATATCATAATGCACTCTTATTATCTAACAATGTCTGTAATCATTGTGGTCTCATGAATATCGTCTCATTAATGCCTGTTTCTATTATCTCCTGACATTCGACACATTTCATAGGTGAATTTCTTGGCTTATTTAAAAGGAAGGATGAGCAAATAGTACAAGAAAAATGTCCACATGAACTCATAAAAAGCTGCTCTTTTGGAAAACGCGCCTTACAGGAGCAGCACTTTAGGGATGTGATTCTACTGTTATAATACTCCTTCCATTCAGAAGAAAGTAAACTTTGGGCATCTGTAGGAGGGGAATTTAACATGAAGGCACACTTAAAGGCCTCTGTTAGGTCATTATTAGATAAGGCTGAAATAAGGTCGTTTTCATAATCTCTTTTAAGATAAACAACAATTGGTACCCAGACAAATAACGATGTTTTGGAATGACAGGACATGTTAACAATATAAGGTTTGGTAAATAAATTCTCCAGAAGTAGCACCCTACAACATGGACATTTTTTCTTTTCCTTTCCCTCATCCCTCCATATTCTATACAATTTTCCTGAACATTGAGAACATAAAAAATGTGAGCATGGGTTGGTGAGAATGATATCTTCCTTCTCAAGTCCTTCCTTACACACAGAACATTGGGCAGATGATAACTCCTCCACCATGAAAGTCACAAATTGAGGGAATTTGTTCCTATAATAAAATAAAGGGAGGATGAGCTTTAGTATATTTCTTAGGGAAATTAATAATTCACGTCTGTGGAAAAACTGAGAAAATGAAATAAATAATTAATAATTTTTTTTATAATTTAACTTTTTTTAAAAATTAATTAGCTACTGAGGCTTTCAAATACAAAAAACTTTAAATACTTTCATTCATGTAAGAGATTACAAATCTTTGAAATTTAATATGTGTATAAAATATACAGAAATCAGTACTTACACTATGTAACTTGGGATAACATCGTTGAGAAGAAGTATCAGCATCATGCCCTCTCGGAAGGATCCCTCCTCAAGCAAGGATACTAGATTCAACAAGGTGGCTGTAATTGAGACTATTAATGTGGGATAATAAACTGCGAATTTCTTCCCCATAAAAGCATTGATAAAAGCCTCCATACTTGTAAAATAACCTTTTCTTAATCCCAATGCACTGCATAAAAATTTTTTCGGGAGAAAATTTTCCGACAATCAAATATAATGTTTCATTATGTGAGGGTAAGAGGTTTTATAGATTCCTCAACCTATTAGATGTAAGTCAAAAGTGCAATATGTTATGAATAATCTACCACGTGTCCTGTTATAATTTGAATTAACCTAGCTTACATATTTGCACCTATTTATTTAAAATTAAAATACTAGTTACGATTTACATTGTGTTATTCCTTCGTTTCATTTCATAGAGGTATTATTATATTAACCTCCCCTAAAGGAGGCATTTCCATACTTATGCATTCCTCACATTGAGATGCATCATGGTCAGGTTTCTCCTTATCTATAAGACAGGATGTAGCAGTGTAAACCTCTTGATGGGTTAAAAAATATCGTTAAATACTCTCAGTAATTCAGACCATTCTGGAAATTTTAAAGAAATTCCCTTTTGAGTTGGAAAAATTTTTCCACTGATAGATTTCTCCCAAAGCCTTATCCCTACATTGTTATAAGGACTGTTACATGAAATATGGTAACCCGCTCCGATGTGGTATTTGACATTAATATCTTTTTCACCATTGTTAATCCTACTTATAGGTTCTTTCATATAGTCTACATAATTTAGTATAACTAACATCTTAGGAATATTTAAATGTACACCCTCATTTATGACCTTTCCATTGGCAAACTCTTTAATATATATATCAGTAATGAAACCTTTATTTCCCCAAAATATAAGGTATTTCTGACCGCCTATATAATAAGTTTTCCTTAGAACCTCACCTACAGCCTGTTGTAGAACAATAGTCTCCTGGTTTGAGATTGGGTTTCCTGATGGTGGATTATCCATTGATGAACTCATCGTAGCAGTAGAGGTAGCTGGTGAGGTAGTACACGTCTGTTGAAAGGCTTTCAGCAGAGATGACTGTGAGGTATTGGATGCTGGAACTGCAGGAATTTGTGATATATTAGCCCTCTTCAGCTTGGTAGATGATGTTACCTCATTCTTTCTTTTCATATTTGAGGATGACTTTGTTGCTGTTACTTGATGTTTGCTATTAAGATATGCTTCTGCCATTCTTTTCTTCTTCTTCAAATTCGAGGTTATGTATTCTATAACTCAGACAGATGTTCTTTATCACTGAACTGATGATTGAGGGGATTTATGAGTTTATATAGAGAAAAAATGAACCAGTTTTCATGCTTTGATGTGACATTACCATATGTTAACTTATTTTCATTTTATATCACATTCTTGTTAGTATAACATTATAGGTCATTCTTTTACTGAAGCATTGGGAAAAGCATTAAAATAAAATCACAATATGGAGAATGCCTCTTGTGTTCATCTATTGCTAAATCAAAGGCTTCCCATTCATTCAAACATATATTACACCAAGGACATATGACCTTGTCTCCTTCTCCTGTGTAAAAAAATCCAGCCCTGGCTAGTTGATCCCTTCTGACAGGATGAGCTTTTGGCCATAATTTAAAGGTTGCATATATATCATCATATTTCCTGAGTGAATTAACATCCATCGACTTATGTAGAGGTCTTTGCAGATTAGACCTTTGTGAGGATAGCTGAGGCTTATCTGTAGATAAGGTGAAACCGGAATGATAATGATGAGTATTGGTATCCTTTGGTCTCGAGAATCCGTTTAATGAGAGCCCACAGCTCGGTTTTGAGGCAGCAGTACATGTTGCTTCATTAGAATCTGTAGATTCCTTATTATCAGAAAAATTCCTTGTGTTGGCAAACATTGTCGGTATATATTTGAATGAATGCTATGAGAGAGGATTTTCTTGCGATTTTTATAGCAATTTGATGGCTAATTTTTTGCTGAAACATTCATTCCTTTTCCAGGTGATTAGTTCTACATGTTAGCTACATGTTAGGGCATGTTTATGAGATATTCATTGATAAGAAAAATTCTTTGGGTTGATATACATGCCTAGACCTGTTTCAGAGTTTCATAAAAATAACATTAAAATCAGAGTTCACAAATTAAAATTTTGATTAAAGACTGTTTCAATATGCTAGAGAAGTATATGAGTTCGGAGAGTACAAAAAAGGGTTATACCATTTGAAAAGGTAGTATATACGTGGAGGTGGTCATATGATTCTGTTGATTTAAATGCCCTTCATGAGAGGAGACGTAAACATATGGAGCCTGATTAAATATACAATATTCTATGCTACTTCATGAGGATACAAATAATTTATCATATATTTATTACATATTACATTATCTGAGTAAAGGAGAGAGAAAAGAGATCAGTTCAGAGAGTACAAATAAGGATTACATTCACTATAGGTTTTGAAAACATTTGACCAACATATGGAAGAAAGAGACACGTGGAGACATATGGAAGAAAGAGACACGTGGAGTTGATTTACCATATGCAGGCTATAGGTCCCATGTGGGGTGAGGTAGGTGAGGAGATATTCTTCCATATGTGGCATTATAAAAGATTAAATGTACATTTGTTTAATTATAGATATGTCTTAGTTGGTAAACTACATTAAAGATCATATAAATATAACTGTATGTACAATGGTGGAGGTTGAATAAATATAACTGTAAGTACATATCATTTCTCTAGGTAATAAGATGTCATATATTTAATTATACAAGTCTCTAGTCCACGTGTATACCTTCCATATGTAAAAAAATAACATATTTCAGATAGTTTACATTATATAGGAGTTTCCACAGTTTTACATATGCCAGTTTTAAAGTTGCTTGTTTCCTGCTTCCATATGTGGATTAGTTGTTAGTCAACATTTTAATTGCTGGAGAGTCTGAACATTTAGATGTATAAGTAAGTTAGTCCACATTCTTAGTCAAAATTTTATTTGCTAAAGTAAGTTAGTCCACATTCTTAGTCAACACTTTAATTGCTAAAGACGAGAATAATAACTGTAATATACGACCACATATGGATGAATATCTCCTCAGCTACCTCAGCCCACATGAGGACCTATAGGCCATGTAATTCTTCAGTCATATATGGTGACAATGCATTATAAATATTAAGTACATATGTCATTTTCTCCACATAATATATTGTAAGGTGAAGGCTTAAACTTTCTGTTCCTATTTTATTTTTTCAAAAAGTGTAAAGGTGGAGAAAATGACATATGTAGATACAGTTATTTATTTAATATTTATAATGCATTGTCAGCATATATGACTGAAGAGTAATAAGATTCATAGCTATTGTAAGGTGAAGGCTTCCATATGGAAGTGATTGGAATCTCCATTGACCTTAGTTGGGAGACTACATTAAAGATCAATTCCCTATCACATCCGTGGAGCGATTTCACTACATCTATTACTACTTCTGGACTTTTATAATAACCAACTCTGTTCAGTGGTGATGGGCTACGTTAGTACCGGGATGGGTTACCGCTTCAGTGCTCTACTTGTGTTTCCGATGGCTTTTTGCTCGTGCTATGGTACCGAAACCCCTTTCGGTCTTGTTTTCATGAAGATCTAATCAGTATTTTTTGCAAATCCCGCTAGCAAAAAAAAAGCAGTAAACATAAAAATGGTCGTGAAATGATGATCAATTTTGACATCCACAACCAAGATCTTTCCAAATTTCTGGCAACCCACCACAGACCAAGGTACAGCACCCTATAAGAAAATACCTTTTCTTGCATGAAGCCTGTCTTTTAAATGAGGTGGCTAATCATTTTCAGAAGAGGGCCTGTTGACTGTTTGATTAGTTGAATAGCCTACCAAATGAGAAGGTTGATCTTCATCTGTAGGTATCTAGATGGTTACAAAAAAGTGCAGTCACCTAAAGCAAAATGTCTATTGCCAACCTATCCAGTGGATCGTAGACTGAGTCTCAGGTACCTTCAATCATGGATGGCAAATGGCAATTCCACCACCTCCCAACTCAAAATGTATGGCGACTGGCTTCATCAGGTGCATTGAATGGCCAGTTGCCATTAAAATAAACACTGTAAAATAGGTAATAGGAAGTGAGAAGATTAACCCATTAACCAAGTAAATCTTGGAACAATTTGATGGAACATTAGTGATATCATGAGAATGGACAAGATGTAAGTCATACAACAGTAAAGATTGATCATAGCACATTCTAGTGTGAAGACTGGATATATGACTGACAAACCTCCCCAGTGGTCTAGTGATTAGCAATTTTGGCATCTAATCATAGGTAGTCACCTCTGTGTTGGTTCGACCCCCACAAGTGGCAGTGCTGAAAACCTGTCTCAATATGACCCTAGCTGCTGAACAGGAAGTAAAACCCCAGGCACAGTCGGGACGGTTGGAAGGCAAACTCACAACAGTGAAATTTTGTAACAACAGAAGTATTTCAACTGCATGTTCACTTCAAGTACAGGAAATTCCGAGTATTTCCTTATTTATATCATGTCAGTGATACTTTATATGACAACTAAGTTTGATGTTCAAGAGTTTTGTATGCATGCCTAAACTTCTTGTTTTTATTTTTAACTTACACAGAATACCCTTACATTCTGCAGTGTCATATTTAGATCTTCAAATATCATATTCACACCAGATGAGATACCTATTATAACAGGCCCTTGTACCACAATAACTTAAATACATGGAAAACATGAATTTACAATAAAGATTAAATTGATACAAAGAATGTTATAAAATGGATAAGCAATATAGAAAGGCTGTTCAGTTTTTAACTACACCAAGCACTGGACTATAAAGAAACCAAAGTGCTTAAGAGCAGAGAACTTGAACCAGTCGTGTTTCAACACTTGTTCGCACAGTCAAAAATGGTTTACATCATTTAAAGACAAAGATTTCAGCCATAACTTATATAATACAAGTCATCTAGATTAAAAGTTGATACTGGTTCAGAAACATAGAAACCATAATTATCACATGAACCATTTGTGAATCTTTGATTAGGACATTTAGATTGCAAAAATACAAAAAAGTACCCCAGTCCAATTTGATAATCCTTCCAACCTTCATTGGAAAACTGGGTCGAGCCACTAACAAGGTTATTTGGACAGCATAATTAAGATAGTTGGAAGGCAAACTCACAGCATTATAATAGGGTATTGCAAATGATGTAAAAAATAAAATATTTATCCAACATTATATCAGTACTTGTAATCATATGGATAGTGTGAGTTTTCTAATACCTTCATCCATAAAAATCTGACCTGATGCACTTTATTTTACTTAATACATATACATACATCAATACATATTTAATCTTACTTTGAATGTGTAGAGTAAATAAAATTTTCAAACTTGAAGATACCATGGAAAGTTCTAAAATAAATATAAATAACAGGACAGTGTGTGACTATGAATACCATTGTAAAGGCAGGGTCATATAGCAACAGGTCCTCCACTTTGTCATTTGTGGGAGTCAAACAGACACCTAGGTGACAGTGTGTGATTAGGTGCCAAACCTGCTAACCCACTAGGTCACTGAGATACTCAAAACTGCTGCACTGTATATTAACCTTTATGAATGGCAATATTTTGACCACTGATTTCTGATCTAGAAGAGGCTGAATTTTGATATTGATAATCACCTTAAAGTGCAAAAAAATTCTCCTTTAAGATCAGCCATATCTCTACTATCAGGTATCCTCTTTGCTTTGCCAGGGTAGGCTCCTTGTTTTTCCTCATTTTCTTCTACACAAATAAAAAGACGTTAAATGTATATTGTAAAAATTTTCATAAAATCATTAAAATTAGATATACAAGCAGTATAAATTACTACATCAATTACAACATGATACAACATATATTACTAACACCTCAAAGGAGGTTATATTTCTCCAGTTTGACTTTAAAAAAATCACTCCTAATTTTGACCCAAATGGTTTGAATTTCCGATAGTTTGAAATGGTTTAGAATCTTTTAAATAGTAATACCCCTTTCATACTACAGGCGGTATCCCCCATGATTATAGGCACTGGGTGAAATGCCCCTGTTCTTCAACTATAGTCTGGGATTTGTAGGTCACATTGTGACACAGTGGCAAAAGCCCACTGCCTTGCGGAGTCCCATAGTTGTTGTCAAAAGTTTAAAAATTCTTCCTCTGAATTTGGTACCATGGCCTTTCGCAAACAATTTGCAGAAGAATTTTGTTACTACAGTAACTGAAGGTGTGGTCCACTGTATACATAGCTTGTGACTCAGTCATCTTTCACTATGTTCTTCCGATGACTACCGAAGGTGAGTTGAGATTAATGGAGGTTGCTTCTTGGTGACCAACATTTGTAGTACTGTTATCCTACTGTTACGGACAGTTAAAAACTGTATCCAATCGGTGGCCATCCACCTATAGTGTGAACAGCTCAGAAGAAATGGGGCGGCCTGGGTGGCACTTCCACTGCTGAGTAAAACTTCTAACTGTGGGATGTACCACAAGTAGTGTGAAAGGGGTATAAGGGTATTTAAAATAAATACAGTTAACATTTCAGAAATTCACCGAACATTTGTTAATCAATAACAATCATTTACATAAAAGTTTGGAATTTTGGAAGGATTTGTCATGTGCTATTGTTACAGCACTCAATTTTGAGATCAGTTTCAAGTGAAATTCTGCTTGGCCTACATTTACAAACTAATCCAAAAATAAAGTGTATAAATTACCTAATTTTATTGGGAAAATGGTTCTTGAATAACAAGAAAAGTGCCAAATGTCCAATCTTTTTCAAAGAATGTCTGCACTTTGTTAAAACCAAGTTAGAAGTCTTATACTTAGTACATCAAAAGGAAAGAAACATAGAGAACTTCCATGAAATTTATTTAGATTTCCTAAATTTTATATAAAAGCTATAGTGCCAATACAAGTGGTAATATATATTCAAATAATACAAATATCCAAAAGAGTTACCTGTAGTTATGAATGAATGTGTGTGTGGTGTGTGTGTGCGTCTGTCTGTCTGTCTTTCAGCCTAAACTTGTTCGTGCTTCAATATGAATGTATTACATTGTGCTTTGTATTTATGTTGTATTTACATCATCTGGGTGTTCTTTGCAGGTCCTCATACTGAATATCCTTTGAATCTGGGTGTTCTTTGCAAGTCCTCATACTGAATATCCTTTGAATAAGTTTGCCTGGCCTTACTTTTGATCGGTAGTACGGGCAATACCAGCTCATTAAATTATCATTTCAAGTTTTACCACACCTCTGCACAGCTCCAGAGGTTGTATCCAACCCCAAGGACAAATGTGTGGATATATTCATCTGTTACCATGATGGGAGGGACCCTGGGAGAGTTTGGTGGTTCAAGATCCATATGACTCTCCAAACTAATGTTAACCCTTCCAATCATTAGATCATAAGCCTATAATGAACTTGCGGGTTATCTATTGTCATATAGGAGTGGAACACTGGGAGATTATGGTTGATCAAAATGTATGTGACTCTATAAGCTAATGTTAATCCTTTTGATCATT
Source organism: Sabellastarte sp. h YS-2021 (assembly GCA_964017235.1). Classification (NCBI taxonomy): domain Eukaryota; kingdom Metazoa; phylum Annelida; class Polychaeta; order Sabellida; family Sabellidae; genus Sabellastarte; species Sabellastarte sp. h YS-2021. Next base: position 15,252,346 of record OZ024927.1, read on the forward strand.
AGATCATAAACCACAAGTATTTCTTAACCACATGGTTTCTGGAGATTTTCTCAAATTACCTTCCCCCACAAGGCACTGATGTAGGTGGATTTGATCCCATAATGCCCCAATTTAATTTAATTTGATTCCATAAGACACCCATGTAAGGTGACTTTCAAACCATAAGAATGAACTGCAGTAAAGGTTTCTTCAGGGTTTAGAGGGTTTGTTTTATTTATTCATTGATTATTGATCTAACGTCACACCTCTTGTTTCAGTTACTTTTCGAAGGGCGAGCCATTGATGGTCAACATTAATAAATTCTGGTGCTTGGACTGGGGTTAAGTGCATGATTCCAGACCCCACCTTACCCAAATTTGAGACAAGTGTTCTTTGAGCAAGGTTTTTGAAGAAGTAAATTTACATTCAGATAATAGAAAATGATTGCATTCTCAATAAAAAATGAATTAATCCAGATATCTACAAGTGGGTCGGCTCAATAAAACAGGTGTATTATTGGAGATATGTATGTCTTGTCCTGCTTGTTTCAGATTTTAGAATTACTGGTTTTAAAAAAAAAACATTGAAAAGTTTTTGACACAAATTAAATGGAACAAGTTGCTTTAAAAGGGTAGAAAGGTACAATTTTTGGTACATTGTTTAGAAACTGGATAAAACTTTTTATCACATACTCTCAATCATGAGAACTAAGCATTGGAAGATGTGCAAATGGAATAAGTTTATATGTAAATAAGTGCCCACTGTCAATACCCATCCTGCACTTTGAATCATTACAACTAGTATCACAGCATTGGACCACTATTCAAAACTTCTTGTGTTTGCAAACAGATCCGTACAGTTTTCTGAGGTGAAGGTGAGGTCAAGTATAAGATCAGGAAGGTGAATGAGGGGTGACAGAAGGTCAAATTCTAGTTTGAGGAATTTATTTACATGTTAGTACATAGAAGGTAAAAGTTTTAAAAGTTTTCAATAAAATAGAAAGGTTTTAAAATCACCATACAATAAGTATCACAGACAATAGCATATAATCACAGTGCATAAACTCGTAGCAATTGCACATACAATGAGCAACTCATGCCAACAACACACAACACTAATCTAAAGTAGCGTATGGGTTAAGTGATGACATGTCAGAGAGGGGGAACCAGGGTCAAGCCTGGCCCAGCCTAATTCTAGTACAAGTGAGAAATTTCGAGAGGAGGCTACCAGGGAATTGCCTGGCCCTGCCTTGAACTACAATGCTGTGTCTTATGTCAAAATCGAGAGGGGGTCATCCAAGGTCAGCTTGGAGCCGCCTGAAGGTCATATCCGACCTATGTGGTGCTTTGCGTAGTGTCAGTGTACCAGGGAAGGGGGGGAAGGGGAATAAAATTCTGAATACTTCTTTACCCTTCAAAATCTAAATCCAATATGGCCCCAGAGTACTGAGGTAGCACAATTGAACCCCAGTCAAATATGATTGGTTGCTATGTAATTAAGGGGGAGGAATAGAGGAATAGAAGACCTATGAAGTTAAGGTGTGAAGTAAACTGAACTAGCAGGCCCCTAACAGGCCGTGCTATCCACAGTTTCCTGAGGTGAAGGTGAGGTCAAGTATAAGATAGGAAGGTGAATGAGGGGTGACAGAAAGTCAAATTCTAGTTTGTGGAATTTATTTACATGTTAGTACATAGAAGGTAAAAGTTTTAAAAGTTTTCAATAAAATTGAAAGGTTTTAAAATCACCAAGCCCAACTAAAGATGGTGAGGAATTATGGCCGCAAAAGTTGTGGGTATAATTGAAGGAACCAAGGAGGCGTTCTGGAGATAGGTCCAAACTGCAGCACTTCTCCATAGGCCATGGGACATGATGTGCTGCAGTTGAATGTTGTTGTCATAAGCTAAAGTGGCTCCAGAACGTCTAAAGGTATGGAAGCCATGTCCTAAGAGAGGGATACCCAGATGATTAAGGATTGTCCTGAGAGCATCTCGGATTGCTGTATCAATTACAGGATGATAAGGAAGAGTTTTGTGGGCGAAAAGAGGGGCAGAAGGAGGGAGTTGGCGAGATGCTAAGAGTTGTTTGAAGGAAGAAATTTTACAAGAAGTAAAAAATTATTATGACGAGCTTTTTAAATCTAAAGATAATATGTTGCACAATTTTAATTTACAAACACTGCTTCAAGGTCAAAACATAAAAAGAATAACTGATGCAGAGGCCAAAAATATAGAAGGATATCTTACAGTACAAGAAATAAGTTATGCGCTTAAAAATACTAAAAGCAATAAAAGTCCGGGACTAGATGGTTTTCCGGCTGAATTTTTTAAAGTATTTTGGAATAGCCTGAAACATTGTGTGACAAAAGCAATTAATGCTAGCTTTAACAAAGGTTTAATGTCCTTATCTCTTAGACAATGTGTGATAACGTGTCTACCAAAAAATGGAAAAATGCGTGAACACATACAAAATTGGCGACCTCTTTCTATGCTATCTGTAGTATATAAATTATGCTCAGCTGCCATAGCAAATAGAATTAAGCCATTATTTAATAAAATTATTGATGAAACACAGTGTGGATTTGTACAAGGCAGGTACATTGGAGAATGTACAAGGCTAGTATACGATGTATTAAGTTATACTGAAGATATGCAAATTCCTGGTATGCTTGTCTTATTAGACTTTCAAAAAGCATTCGATTCCATTTCTTGGACATTCATATATAAAACCTTGTCCTTTTTGGGATTTTCACAAAACTTTCTAAAATGGATCAAATTATTTAACACAGAAATAAAGGCAAGAGTTATACAAAGTGGTTATCTGTCAGATCCTTTTAGCATACAATGTGGATGTCGACAAGGAGATCCTATTTCGGCATATATATTCATCCTGGCAGCTCAAGTATTAACATTATTTATCAAAAATAACAATGACATAAAGGGAATAGTAATTGGTAATTCAGAATATAAAATGACTCAGTTTGCTGATGATACAACTTTGATTTTAGATGGGACAACAAATTCATTGGAAGCAGCATTGAATATTCTAGAAATTTTTGGTTCCATTTCTGGTTTAAAGGTAAATACTGAAAAGACACAGATCGTTTGGATAGGCAAAAAAAAACACTCAAAAGAAAAAATTGCCTGCAAAAGTTATACATGGACTACGGTAACAAATTTTAAATTACTTGGTATAATTTTTTCTGTAGATCTAGATAAATGCCCTGAACTTAATTATTCAGTCAAAAAAGCAAAAATTAAAGAAAGTATTAGTCAATGGAACAAAGAGTATCTCACCCCATTGGGTAAAGTAACTGTCATAAAAACCTTTCTGATGTCTAAAATAAATCACCTTTTCACTACCTTACCAGATCCAAAAGAAAAATTTATCAATGAAATAAATGACATATTTTTTAAATTTTTGTGGTCTGGTAAGCCAGACAAAATAAACAGAAAAACTGTAGAATTAGAAAATAAAAATGGAGGGATAAATATGATAAATTTTCGAAATTCTATAATTTCACTTAAAGCAACTTGGGTGAGAAGGTTAATAACAAATCAAAGCTATAGTAAGCCTTTATGGATAGAATTATTTGAAAAGATGCATAATATCAATATCACAAAATTTACCAATTTTGGAACTTTCTATCCAGTTATACTGAAAAAAGGTCAAACAATTTATTTTGGAAAAATACATTTGATGCATGGATTAAAATATCCAATAAACAGGAAATCAAAAATGGTACAGATTTACTAACCAGTCCATTATGGTACAACACAGAAATGTCTTATCAAGAGATGTATCTACCAACATGGTACGGAAAAGGAATAGTTACAGTAGCAGATGTCATAAATGATTTAGGTACTGTGATGGATCTTGACACATTAAAAAGAGTATATGGCATAAATACAATAAACCCTCTCCATTATCTCAGAGTACAACAAAATGTTAAAGAATTCTTAAAAAAATATAGATTTGGACAATCAAATAGTGTAGAGCGACCTTTTGTTCCATTTTATGTAAAGATACTGTATGAAAACAAGAAAGGTGCAAGTGTCTTCAATAGGCTGATAAAGAAAAAAGATAAAAATGAACACTCAATGAAAGATAAATGGCAGGTTGATTTAAATATCAGAGTTGATGATACTGCATGGAAAAATATTTTTAATTCCTGTTATAAAAGTCTTTGCAATAATACTCTTGTATGGTTCCAAATAAAGGTACTATATCGAGTGATAGGAACTAGAAACTATTTGTATAAACTCCATCTAGTAGACAGTAGTAAATGTGTTTATTGTGGTGAAAATGAAACAATTGTGCATATGTTTGTTGAATGTGAAAATGTTAAAAAAATTTGGCACTTACTTGAAGAATATATTTACAAGACAATTAGGATAAATGTTATCTTTGGAAAATTAGATATTCTGTTTGGATACCATTTGAATAATCAAAACAAAATTCCTGTTGATGCAATTATTCTAAATACAAAGAAGTATATTTATGATACAAATTTTAAAAGCAATAATAGCCCTTGTTATATATTTGAAGCTTTAAAGTATAGATTTCAACAAACATATCAAGATGAACAATATTTGGCAACAATAAACAACAGAAAGAAAAAATTTAATGATGTTTGGTTCAAATGGATACCTGTTTTCTTAGGTGAAAATGGAAATGTCTAACCACTAGCCCTTGAAAACGTGTATTTTTAAAATTTTGGTTAATTTGTCTTTTTAGTTCTCTATGATTTACTTTAAATACAATAATGTAGACATGTAATGTACAACATATAATGTGCAAATAAAAAATTTAAAAAAATTTAAAAATATATAAAGTAATGAAAACAATCACCCTAACATTTATCACACAGAGTAAAATGCATGTCGTTACAGAAAGTTGTGGTGTGAATAAAAAAAAAAAAAAAAAAGAGTTATTTGATAGCCCTGACTGGGCAGAGGTTTTTATTCTGTAAGGCTGGGATTTGAACAAAATGGTGAGAATTTCTGTCCTGAAGGGTTTTGGTCCATTTGACCAGGATGTGGGCACCCGGAGGATGGAAGATGACATCCTGTCTAAGGATGTGGCGGTGAGGATCAAACTTAAATCTTGAATGTGGGGCAATATTAGACATTATGAAGAATGCAAAGAAGGCTGTCAAAAATGCAGTTCTGAATAAGAATATTGCAATATTTCCAGAATATTGCAAGCTCGTGAAATAAGTGCCAGAGTGGAAAGGTCAAAGATGCCCCTGGGGGTGGGGGCAAAGGATGAATTTATAGAGATGCTTCAAAGGTAAGCCAAGACTGCTTGATGAGAAAAAGGAGCTAATGACCAATGGTATCGACTGGCTGCTTTCTTGATGGAAGATAAATAGTTAAGGATAACTTTGTGAGACAATGAGTTAGCATGGAGGAACTCCATAAATGCTAGGAGGGTATGAGGAGAGGGATTGTGAGGGAGGGACATAAAAATTGTAAAAGCTAAATAAGTCCTGAGGTGAGTATTATGAGCTGCTCTGGTTGAAGGTCTGTAAGCGGTCTTGATCCTATTCAAAGCAGATCTGATGAGTGGAGCCGAAGGTGAGTCAGGATCTGAAATTACAGATGTGTATTCAGGTCAAAGTAACTGGCTGGAACCCTATCCCATGTATAATTCTGTATAAGATCAGTCCAAATGCTACTATTAACCGGTTTATCAGAATAAAGCCTAGATAATGTGTCAGCGATGATGTTTTTGGAACCTGGGATATGACTTATGACCAGATCTATGTCATGGGAAGCTGTGAGGAGCCATATATTCCTGACACATAATGCCAAAAATGGATCTCTAGTTTTGCCGGTCTGAACCACCTGAACCACCCCAAGGTTGTCACATCTTATCGAAATTGAGCCATGTTGCCAGAGGTGGCCCCATATTCGCAAGGCTATAACGATATTGAGCATTTCAAGATGCACAATTGTGAGATTAAGGTCAGGACAGCTGTGTATAGGGGTGGCGTATACCCTACCCCGCCATACTGCACCCATGCCTGTTAGACAGGCATCCAAAAAGAGTGACTGGCTGTCGTCAACACTAGGTTTGTGTATGTATGAGATACCATTGAAAGAAGGAAGGAATTCCAGAAACCATTGAATGTCTTTATAAAAGTCAGGAGTAAGTTGAATTTTCCTTAAGTGAGAATTTGAGTGAAAAAGGTGGAGAATTCTGTTGATAAATATCCTGGAAGGTTTAACACACTTTTGAATATAAATCAATTTACCTAATAAAGACTGAAAAGCTTGTTTTGACAGTACAGTCTTGTTACTAACAGCCAAACATTCATTATAAATGGCATCGACCTTGTCCTGAGCAATGCTCATGGTATTGTTGTCAATATCAATGTCAATACCAAGGCAAGTAATTCGCTTGGAGGGAGGTGTCAATTTGTCCCCATTCATTGGCAAACCTAGCTCATGAAGAAGGTCACAAAGCATGGTGAACTGATCAAAAGCTTCAGACTTTGAGGTGACCACAATGTAGTCATCAATATAACAGTGCATATTAACTCCTTTCTTAGCCATAATGTGAGCAATAGCGTCGGACAAAATCTGGAAGGATCCAGACCCGTGCTTCCAGCCGAACGCGACCGAAAGATCCACAAAGAACGCATCCGCCCATCTAATACCCAACTTAAGAGCATCAGCGGGATCTACCCTAAGATTGCGAAATGCACGAGCCACGTCCACCTTGAAGAGAACCATATCGCCTTTGTGGTTTACAATGTCTTGAGTTATATTATCAATACTGGGGAATTTCAGAGCAAAGGCGACCGAATCGAATTTATCTTTGTCTACGTGGTCATTAACTGAATGGCCATAAGGGTGTGAAAGATTTAATATGACACGCCTTTTATTTGTGTCCTTGGGTCTGGTCAACAAGGGGGAGCAATGGTATTGGTCGTGTATGGGGTGATTAACTGAGCCTAATAAAGCCCCTAATGCTTTCTCTTTGTTGAGGTATTCTAACACGTGATCAGGATATTGAATGGCTGAGAAGTGATTAATTGCTTCTTTGTTACACAATTCATGAGAATTAATTAAGGACAATGGAAAGCCGAATCGTATGTACTGGAGAAGACGTTTGTCTGCATAGTCATGAAGGTAACGTTCCTAAGCTTGCACATTCAAGCCAGATTCAATTGGTATCCTAGCTTCCTGGTAGTTCGGGACACCAGTACTTAAAATTGTGTCTGCAGTTTTGATTAGCTTTTCAATCGAATCTAGTTTGACCACTTCTCTATCCGGACCAATGAAAGAAAAATCAGTCGCTTCCAGGTTTATAAAGCCAACTTTCTTGTCCGGGTAATTAAAATCCGAGCACGTTCTGTTATCCGCACGTTGGTTCGTGGTACCTGGACAATGGGGGCCCCAGCTGGGGCTGTGTACAGCTTTATTAGTGTCGAGTTCGGGGTTGTTACACAGAGTATTGGTATGCATAGCAGACCCATTCATGCAGTCGTAATCCATAGTATCCTCACTGCTATGTATCAGTGCATCAATAATGTCAGTAATGTGATCTTTGTAACTACAACCATGGTTTTCATAGGCTTTCAAATCTTTGACATAGTTCTCAAATGCTAGCTCAGGATTTTTATTTTCAGTGGTCTGAACATTCAAATTATACTGAGATATGACCACCATACGAAGTGTTACAGTTCTGACAATTTGCAAGGCCCCTTGAATATGGAGTCTGAAAGGGGTGAGGGTATGAGGACTATCGTCAATGGACTGTACATATAAGTAGTAACCCGTGACCTTGTCTTGGAGGTCACCATGAATGTAAACCACATGAGCCCATTGGCCATCCAGTTGGTAACCATAATTTATAAAACTCATGGGCCGTTGTGCAATATCATGAAAGTTGTCATAACCTGTATGATAATACCCCAGTACCCAATCATAATTGACGTAATTATCACATATTACAGCGGTGTATGAATGCTTACCAAAGCTATTGTACACCTGAATGACAAAATTATTAAAGCAATTTGCATCATTGTCATAATTATCATGAATGAATTGACTGTGGTCCTGGGGATAATATTCGTACCCAGCACTAACCTGATAGTAAGAATGAAACATTTCATCATGTACAACACCACCACCACAACAATTATACTGATGCATAGTAAAGTTCAAGACATTTTGATCTTCAATGTTATCAAAGTCAAGAAATTTTGAATCATAATTATGTTCATTATTGTTCTCATTCAAAAATTGTACTTTATTGTCTGTCTTTGTAGGAGTCCCCGGGACCGAGCCCTGCAACATGTCCCTGGGGAGGTCCAGGGGGCGAGCTAAGCCCTATTTCCCTGAAGTTGACTTCTGTTCCTGGATACTAGTGGCACTACGATGGAAGCATTTCATCTCTGGGTGTACCAAAGAATGTCCTTGCTTATAACAATGACTACAGAAGTGTTTGTAAGTTCCATGATGGGTCTCACTTGTACAGGTGCCTTCGTTGAAATATCTGCAAATCCTGACCTTGGAGCCAGATCCTGCCACAGACTGGGTGTTGTGCATTGCGAGCTGCGAGTTACTAATCCTGTTGAGGGACCATTGCATTGAATCCCCCCAACTGAGCCTACCTTCCTCCACGTCAGTCATAGAAACTGCCCACGCTGACCTGACGACGGGCCACGGAAGCGATACGGCATCCCTCATTGAAGCTGCCAACTGGGTTAACATATTTCTCGACAAAACCTGGTCCTCAACTAACAAAATATTAGCAAGTTGCCCGGATACCCACTGTGCCATATTCAGGTCATCATAGGTGGGTCTTTTAAGATGTGAAGCAGATATCAGGCCCTCATTGGGCCACCTAAACTGAGGGCCAAGGGAAGTTGTGTCAGTGGTGTTGTATCTGCCCGATTTCTTCCTATTGACAGTACTCTTACCTTGCATCATTTCTCTGTCGACTTGCTGATCATAGCTGGCTAACAACTGTGAAACTGCAGTAGAGATGCTTGGTATGGACCTCAGAACATCAACCTTAGGTGCGACTGCGTCCCTGGTGTCGTTAGATGCTACTGAAGGTCGTGGTTGAGTCGTACCTGGGACGTGGGTGTCCGTGTTGCGGTTCGTGGATGTACCATGGACAGGTTGTTGAAGTAAGTGAGGAGGCATCGCGAACTGCTGACCACCTCTAGCATGAGCATGATTAACTGGAGGGACAGTGGGCGAGGTCAATGGTGTGGAGCTGACGCTACCGTTGCGTTCGAACCTTCTAGTCAACTCTTGGTTTGACGCATCCAGCTTATTCAGCATGTCCAGTATGGCCTGACCAATTGATGCTGATATCTGAGGTTGAGCAGTAGAAGCAACAGTACTTACTGACGCCTGCTGAGGTTCAGGTAGCTGAAGATATGAGCCGTCGTTTAATGACACTGATTTGGACTTCTTACTCTTCCTTGGGGAAGTCCTGGCCTTATCAGATGCTCTAGTCTTCCTCTTCCCCTCAGTTGCAGGAGATTTCTTACGATAGGAAGGCATATCCAGTGTTAAAATAGTTACACATAAAAGAATAAAATTCTGAATACTTCTTTACCCTTCAAAATCTAAATCCAATATGGCCCCAGAGTACTGAGGTAGCACAATTGAACCCCAGTCAAATATGATTGGTTGCTATGTAATTAAGGGGGAGGAATAGAGGAATAGAAGACCTATGAAGTTAAGGTGTGAAGTAAACTGAACTAGCAGGCCCCTAACAGGCCGTGCTATCCATTCCTCCTGATAAAGTTGTACACAAAATAAATCTAATCAAATATTCAGATTCAGGTTACAAGTTTATGGAGACTACACTTCAATAAAACACACAACATTCTTCCTTGTATAAAACTTCGTTGACTTTTTTCAGTCAGATCCTAGAGCCAGCAAATTTTGTGCAGACTGGTATTTTAAATGCTGCACTACTCAGCACTACAAAAGGAAGCCAGGAAATCAGATTCATTGTGAATTTTTCTGTCATAACCTCTATAACGACTTGTTCACTGTATGTGTGTTCTGAGTTGACTAACTTCAAATACTTCCTTCTACTCTTTATGGATTTTGGGTTTGAAACACATTAGGGTATTACTACATGATCTTACGAGGTAAAAGCTCCACCTTTGACTTTTGTTCTAGTCTAGGGTATATGTCAAATAAAAATAATTAGTTACCTTATATTGTTAAATGGTAATTCATCGGATTCATCTGTGATACCAAGACAATATAAACGCTCAAGAAGTCTATCACTAGTGATAATATTAATAATTAATTTTGTGACACATTTGAATATCTTTTGAATTCTTTTTCAATGAATCAGTTATTATTAATTACTATTATTTATTTTATTCTTTTATTATAAGTGACACATGTGTACAAGATACATAAACTATGGATATGTTTATCAGGAACACCCAGCCCACCGGCGGCTTGTAGGTCACTATAAGTACAGAACATGTTACAAGTGTGGATACAAATCCAATAAAACCTATAGGCAAATCACAGAGATTTAATGTTTAGTTTAATGCAAGTATGGTTGTGTCACATTAAGTTTCTTTCGTAAAGTTTCTTTCAATTCAACTTCTATCAGCTTGTGCGGTGTTTTCGATTCTTTCTCAAGTGAATAACTTGACTTTTCATACTTTTTTCACCTGTTTCCATTTTTTACACCACTAATCAACATAATTTAACATAAGTTGCATGTCTTTTTCATTTTCTGCTATAATTGCAATATTATCAGCATATTGTAAAATACTCAAATCAATGTAGCCGATTTTGATGCCCAAATTTAGATTTTTTTTCCTGTATCTATAACTAACACTGGATGCTTTGTCACTTATTCTTACAATTTGGCATTGTAAGTTGTAAAGAAAGTAAGGTCGATAAAAGTGGGAGGATTTTTCTCAATGCGGGGTGTAATTGTTTGCATTAAATATATAATAAAGAGTAGGCCATATAAAAGCAGAAAAGTTCTCATTTAATCAGAATTTTTGCCTACAGGTGGCTAAGCTCAAATGCTGTTATCTTTTTAACATTCTTTTTACCTGGAATATAACCTACATTAAACTTTATAAAAGTGGTTGGACTTTTACTTACTGTGGGATGTTTTGAATTCTTTTATAACTCATCAAATTCATTGGTTTTGTTTCAATAATTGTAACCAAAAATAGCAATATATTTGATTTTATTTTTATTTATTTTCTGTTTGGCTGTGTGCGCCAGTGACACTTATGTTTTTATTTGTACTTTTGATATGTATATGTTATGTACAAATTGAGATTTTGTACAAGTTGTAACTTGTAATATATTAAAAAAAGTATTTATGGTTTAAATTTTGGAACCTGTACAAGTTGCAACTTGTAATATATTAAAAAAAGTATTTATGGAATAAATTGTGGACATGTAATGTTACAAGTTGCAATTTGTACAAGCTCCACATTTATCAGTTGAACAATGTATTTTAATAAATTTATACCTTAACTTTCATAAAATCAACACATTGGATCTTCATGAATGACAAATTTACTGGAACGCAAACTGTTGACCTGTATAGTTACATAATTTTGTTGACAATTACAACCTTTAATGCATATCTTTATATTATTTTGAAAGTTTGAGTCACAGTGGCCCAACTGATGCCTGTAGCTTACTTTTGTATCTTATTGTTGACGTTGGTAACCTTTTAATTTATAATCTTGTTGTTTCCTGTCAACAATTATTCTAAATTTATTTATTGAACAACAAACGGGAAATAAAGTTAATTATTTTGTGATGATAAAACAAAATATGAATTGTTAGACTATGCAAGGATTTCACTTATGAAAAGCATGTGTCAATTACAATTGTGTTTATACTTTTCTTTGTCCATTGATGCTTTCTCTTACCCACTTGTGACCCTAGTTTATTGTCTAGAGGTAAATCACAAAATAGCCCTGATGCTATCAGAAGCCACATTATGAAGACAGTTGATTGCATTTAGAAGATTTCTATTTCTTACATTTTTAACATTCATATTTGAAGTATGATTGTTATTATAAATTACTTTTCTAAGTATTTTTAAAAAGAGAAAAGTTCCCAGTCCACAGTTCCATAACTCTGATGAGAGCAAAGCTGGAGTCTTACAAGCATTAATGAGGAACAGCTCACATTCATGGTGAACATACTATTTAACACAAAAGCTTAATTTCCATTCTGTATGATAAATAATGTATGTAAATTACTTGACCCTTGAGTGATAAAGTACCAACTTAATATATTAATATAAACATATTGATAACTTTTTGTATTTTAAGTGTTTCTGACAAAAGTTTTCAAGGTTTTTCTATAAATTCAGTGTTAATTTTTTATGGAAAAAATATACATGACACTCTCACATTAATTTGCATCATTATACTCATAAAATGAGAAATATTTTCAATACAATTGTTAATTTAACCAAAATTCTATTTAAATCCAAACTGTACAACAGTGTTGCATAAGATGTATTTATTTGAAGGTAAAATTCTGTGCAAGTTATAACTTGTACAACCAATCTTGTATGAGTTGCACTTTGTACAAACTATACAATCTGTACACATTGCAACTTGTACAAGTCAACTTTTAACATATTACCCTTAACATTTCAAGTTTCAAACTCTTTTAGTATTACATGTAAATAAAATTTCCCAAATCAACTATTTTACTGTGTTGTGAGCTTTAACTTGACAAAATCTGAGCTGATATTCAGTTTGGTCTATCTATTTTTTTTTAACATTTTATTTGAAATACAGACATTACAGTATACAGAAAGACAGTGGACAACACAAATACAACAAGTTACAATTGACGAAATCACACTGTATTAATAGTATAATTAAAACACTATTTATGAAAAAAATATTGAAATTCATTCATGATATAACAACAAAACATGCATGTTTGAAGTTCAACAATGGAGACCATCTACAATAATATGTCTATAAGTTTTTCAAATGACTCATTAAATCTAACGGTTTGCTCCTTCAATCTATAGAGACTTTGTAATATTATAAGTTTGGATTTTAGAATAGCCAAAAAGTCAGAAAGACGAATAATTTGATCTTGAGACTTCTTTTTATTTATGTACCATTTTCCAAGTAAAAAGATAAAGTTACGAGATAAAAGCTCTGGATCATTTCTGAAAGGAATACCCAACAAAATTTCACAGATAGTAAAATTAATACATGTTGTCAACTCCAGTTTAGTGGTTAACCATGATTCTAGTTCATGCCAAAATTCACAAGACTTGTGGCACCAGAAAAGGTGATGCTCTATAGTATCTACATGTGTTCCATTACAATGTGTACAGAATGGGGACTGAGATATTTTCCATTTGTAGAGATTATACCTACAGTTTAATGTTCGATTAAGGACCTTGTACTGGAATGTTTGTAAGTATGGTTCTCAAGTGACTCTATTTACCAGTGTGAATATGTTTGACCAGTCTAATTTGTCTAAAAAGGGAAAAAGATCCACCCAGATATCCAATGATGAAGGGGGTTTGCTCTTAGGGTTAATTAATTCCCAATAAATGTGTTGGCTTGTTAGTTTTTGTAATGGCTTTAAAACTTTGTTGACAGTCAAATAAGGACCATCATCAAGGTGTCCACTTTGTTCAAACTTGTGCAATTTTATTTTATTTTGCCATTCTTTTTTAATTGCTTTTTGAAGGCCAAAGTACTCTAGCTGTGTTAATCTGAGTGGTAATTTTTGTTGCACATCTTCAAGTTTCAGAAAGTTTCCTGTGTTATCTAAAACATCCACCAATTGTGTTTTTAAATGTTACCTGCTATCATTAATTACAGAAATAGTCAAACATGAGCCACACCAATCTTAATATATTGATTATACAGTATATATTCACGTAAAATATCTTCTGTGCTGGTTGGTCGTTTTGTTTTGACACTGAACCAACAGTCTAATAGCTGTTGATCGAATTTTGTTTTAGCAACCTTGTAATTCTGTTCAGGAAGCTTAACCCTCACCAGTACACGTCCCCAGACTGATTAATCTGTACACCTGGGGTCCACATGGACCCCAGCCTTATTTTGTGTGTTTTGTGTCTGCATACAGTAAACAACTGATCCAAAAGATTGTTTAATTAATGTGTGAGCATGTTTATTCATATCAAAACATTAAAAATTAAACTGTTTGAATTACAGTAGTTTTATTTGAAGAAAATTGTAAAATCGAAGAGTGATTTTTTCCAAATTTTAAATTTTTTCATAAATTACTCTACTTTGTTAGTTAAACAAGTGACACTGACCCATCCAACAAATATTCTGGTTAAAAAAAATAACAAAACACAATATATGTGCATAGATAATGCATACATTTAACTGGTATATGAAAATTAACTTCATAAACACTGGGGTCCACTTGGACCCCATGCTAATAGCACAAAACTTAAGATAAAATTCAGCAGTTTTTAAGTCTTAAATCACTTAGACTCTTTGATAAGAACCTAAACTTAGCTTTTCCAATGTCAGAATGGACAATTATATAGATTTAGGCACACTCATTGCAACAAACACTTGGAGTAGAATGATCTTTGCATACGTTGTTGCCACAGGTTGTGCAGCATTGTCTGATCTTACGATCAGTCTCCCTTGGGCAGAGATAGCATCGTTTTTTAAGAGCTGGAGGCCTTGCAGCTGCATTCTGATGAATCTCAAGCATGCCTAAATCAACAAAGGCAGATTTTACACCCTTTGCGTTGTTGGAGAAGATCATTTACAAGGGATTCACCAAGTGCTTGTAGGAAGTAACGTCGACGACTTCGACCTTTTTGAATTCTCCAGTTTGAGAAGTTACAGAGCCAAACTACATATGCTGCTATTCCACTAACATCTATAATATTATAGAAGAGAACCATTGGCCATCTGTTGCTTTTGCGTTTTACTGAGTATGTTCCAGCAAGATGATCCATGTTGTCTACACCTCCTTTGTGAGCATTGTAGTGAGTTATGATTTCTGGTTTATGAAGATCACCTTCAACTGCTTGGTCATGGTGCATAGAGGAAAGCATGGTAACTGCATTGTTTCTCTTTGGCACATAAGAAACCAAGGTTAACTGATCTGTAAATCCAAAGACAGAAGAATGTTCTTCTCTTGCACGACTTGGCTGCATCTCGGGAGGGATGTCTGGCTTGTTTTTCCGTATAGTACCAACATAGGTCAACTGTTGGGCTAACAATTCTTCCACCAAAGGCACACTGGTGAAGAAATTGTCAGCATTAACATTTCTCCCTGTGCCAAACCAAGGCCGAACCATGTCTTTCACAACTCTCATTCCTTGGTTTACTTCTCTGGCTTGGTTAGCTTGCTTCCCTAAGTACACTTGACCATTGAGAGGGTAACTGGATACTGCATCACAGTTCCACCAAATTTTTATGCCATACTTTGCTGGTTTGCTTTTAATATACTGGCGAAATGGACATCATCCACGGAAGGGAACAAGTTGTTCATCCACAGTGAGGTCAGTGCTTGGTATATAAAACTTAGGAAGCTGGGAAATAAACATTGCCCATACATCCCTGATGGCTGCCAGCTTGTCTTGTGCCCTGCGTTCAGGTCTTGTTGTCTTGTTGTCAAAACGCAAGAAGCGCAGAATAATCTTGAATCTGTTAAGAGTCATAGTTGCACGGAAAATAGGGCGACCAGTCTTTGCTTCCCAGAGTTCCTCTAAAGATTCATGAGCTGAATGATTAACACCAGCCAGGATCAACAGGCCCACAAATGCTTTGAGTTCATTCTGATTCAGAGGTTTCCAAGTTTTCTGATGCTCTGCATGGTCCATGTTCCATTGTCCAAATACACGATTAGCTTCCCTGTTTGTCTCCCGCATGATAATATCCAGGATCTCATTTGTCAGGAACAACCCAAAGGCGTCTTTTATATTTTCCACTCTGCCCTCTGCTGTTATGCCAGCATGCTGGCGTATAATATCCTGACGACCTCTTCTGTGGATTACTGGTGGATTAATGCTCCAAAGTTTACCATTCATACCAGTAAGCACATCTGGTTGTATCTGATTTGGCCTTGGATTATCAGCTGGTGGCAGTTGAGGAATATCATCTTGCTGATGAAGTTCTATGTTATCATTGTATTCTCTTCCCCTTCCCCTTCCTCTTCCTCTTGCTCCTCTTCTTCATCTAGTCCCTCTCCTGATTCTCCCTCTACCTCTTTCTCTACCTCTTCTTCTGTCACCCTCCTCAGCATTTTCTCTGTCTCTTTCATCTCTGTTCTCTTCATATCTTTCTTGTATGTCATGTGCAACTTCTTGCTCTGCTCCCCTCCTATCGACATTGTGTTCTTCAAGTGAACCTCCAGCATCATCAAGTTCACCTTCATCAGATTCTTGTCCAGACACATGGTCTTCAGTTTCAGAATTCTCATCAGACCCAGCTAAATGGTCATCATCATCTACAATATCAGAATTGTCCAAATCGGAAGGGTCAGAGTCACTTTCAAGGATCCTGCGTAAAACCTCAACAGATGAGTATCTTGCTTGACACTTTGACATGTCTCATTCAATAACTAAAGTATACAAAAATAGTTAAATGAATGCATTTATTATTGCTGAAAATAATATTTGAAATATGGTAGTTAAAGACAGCTAAAAATGAAACTAGATGAGTAGCACTACTTCTATAAACTAACATGTAATAGGCAGTTTGGCTGGGGTCCGCATGGACCCCAAATAAAATTTTATTATAGATCTCATATAAATGAGTGTTTCAAAACAATTTTTTGTGTTTAGAATGACAACTTGATGGGTGACAACTACCTAATATACCGTGACAAATGAGCCGTTAATTTGGACAAAATTACAAAATATGTAGTGCTGGGGTCCGTGCGGACCCCTGGTGTACTGATTAGGGTTAAAATCCAAAAGATCTTTCTCAATTCCCAAAAGAGCCCATGATAATGCTTTCCATTTTTGTTTTGTTATCATTTGTTAACCGCTTTAACCATATTACTTTTTGTGAAATATGAATACTATAAATATCGGGCATTTTTAGGCCCCCTTCATGATAGTCATTTATTATTGTACTCTTTTTAACTCTAGGTGGCTTACCACCCCATAGGAAATAAAAAAACAGAGTGTCAATCCTCTCAAGAATATGCATGGGTGTATAAATATTACTGAATAAATGTATCACTTGGGGTATCACTAGTGTCTTCAAAATGGTTATCTTCCCTTTCCATGATAAAGATCTTGCCCTCCAAATATGTAGTGTCTGTTGCATACTTTTTATTCTCTCATTATAATTTAACTTCACACTTATTTCATTGTCACATGTAAACCACACTCCAAGTGTTTTAAAAGCTCCAGTTGCAACTTTAATGCCTTCTAAAAGTCCTGTTAATTGTACTGAATCGATTTTACGGTCACTCAATGACACTATTTCTGTTTTGTCTAAGTTTATTTTGAGTCCTGAAAGGGTTCCAAAATTGTTAAACTTATTAATTGCCTGTCTTAAAGATTCTACATCCGATAAAAATAGGGTTGTATCATCAGCTAATTGCCCAATTTTAAAGGCTTTACCGTCTACAGTAATGCCTTTAATGTTTATATCACATCTTATGTTTATTGCTAGAATTTCTGCTACCAGAATAAATAATACTGCAGAGATCGGACATCCCTGTCTAATTCCTCTGCTTAAAGTAAAAAAGTTTGAAATATAGCCATTGTTTGAAACACAAGATGATATATTGGTGTACAGTAATTTTATCCATTTAATAAAATTTTCTACAAAATTGAATTTGACTAATGCGTTGAACAAGAAAGACCACTCAACTGTGTCAAAAGCCTTTTTGAAGTCTACTAAGGCAAAAATCCCGGGTATTTTCTTGAGTGAAGTATAGTGCATCAAATCCTCTATTGTTCGAATATTTTCTCCAATATATCTTCCTTTTATGTAACCTACTTGGTCTGAGTTCACCAAACCTGATATGACTTTTTGTAGTCGTATTGCCAATGCCTTTGCCAGTATTTTGTAATCTGTTGCCAGGAGAGAGACAGGTCTCCATGATTTCAGATAGCGTAAATCTTTATGCTTTTTGGGAATTAGATTTAAAAGTCCCCTTCTCTGACCGTCTGCTAACTCTCCTGTTTCAAAAGAAAATAAAAAGCTATCCAGTAAAGGTTGTTTCAATTCATGCCAAAACAATTTATAAAAGTTTGTTGTGAACCCATCAGCACCCGGAGATTTGTCAAGTGACATATATCTCAGAGCCTCGATTAAATCATCAATTGTTATTTGATTTTCACAACTATTCTTGTCCGGGTCTTCCAATTTTGGAATGTTACTATTATTAGTTAAAAAGGTGTCTAACAGATTTTCGTCAACATGTGTATCTTTTTTACTTCTATATAAATCTGAGTAAAGGTTTACTTGTTCATCTATAATTTGATTGGGATTGTGTATCTCTGTACCATCTGGTTTAATGATCTTTTTTATATATTTTATATTATAATTTCACTTCTCAAGGATTAAAAAATATTTGGAATTTTTTTCCCCATACTCCACCCATTTTGCCTTGGATCTAACCATGATGCCATTTGTTCTCTGTCTTTGTATATCCTCCCATTCATTTTTCAAAAGTTGATATTTAAGGAAGTTATTTTCATTATTTTGCAGATTTTGTTCAAGATTTTCAAGCCTATTCTCTAACTCAATCTCTTTTACCGTTTTGATTTTTGCCTTTTGACTTGCATAAACCATGGTATCTGTTCTTATTTGACAAATATTCCCACAATACATTTTTGTTCTCAAATTTAGCCTCTTGAATTACATTTGAAATTGTCTGCTTTATAAGGTCTATATAGTGTTTATCATTAAGAAGGTTGTTATTAAATTTCCAGGTACCTCGACCTCTCTTCAGAGTTTCAGAAAGTTCCATTTGTAGTGTAAGAATACTATGATCTGAACCATAACTCGGTTTAATGGATGTATTTTTTATTTGATATTGAAGGCTATTTGATATAAACCAATAGTCTAATCGTGATTGCACTATGCCAGCACGTGTTCTTTCCCTTCGGGTAAATTGCCTAACTCTTGAATTTCTTAAACGCCATATGTCCACTAGTGACAATTCTTCAATGAAATTTTGCAAATTATTGCAATAATCAGATTTAACTTCAGCTCTGCCACCAAATTTGTCTACAAGTGCGTCAAGACAAACATTGAAATCACCACCTATAATAATATTTTTATGACTGTAATCATCAATGACTGAGTTTAGATACGAGAGAAAACCATTCTGCATGTGTGTTTTGTCTTTAGTTGGAGCATAGATATTTACATGTATGAAATTATTTCCTTCTAAAGTACAGTCTAGTAAAATAAGACGACCATCATTATCATGTGTTATATCATTGACTTTCATGTCAAGATTATGTGGCATTAAAATTGCAACCCCTCTGCTTAATGTAGAGCCATGTGAAAAATAAATACTATTACCCCATTCATTCTCCCAATATTTTTTGTCAGAGTTAATGGAGTGTGTTTCTTGTAGTAAAACAACACCTTTAAATTTTTCCTTAAGCCACGACAAGACTTGTGTCCGTTTATTTTTGTCTCTTAGTCCTCTGCAGTTAAAGGAGCTCATTAATACATGTTGAGACATACCTACAAAAAACAGTAAAATATATATTATCGTTATTGTTTTGAAACCCCAAACATACCTGCTTAAGCTGAAAAATACAAATATTAAAATATTGTACCTTCATTGAACTACAGACATTAATGCAAGAAACAATACAAATAACATGAATAAGACACAGAACGTTCAACACCAATAGAAAACAAATACCACTCAGACATAACATGAATGAATTCAGTGGATACATTAGATATCAAAAGGAATTATCTTGGATGTGATTCTATGTTGTAACTACATAAATCTTGAATATGTAAATCAATTACCAACTGTAAGAATTACTTAGTAATGATTTGAGTTTACTTCTAATTATAACATGGTAAATAACAGCTCATTATGAAGCAGTACCTTTTGAAATAAATTGTAGAAGTTTTCTGGTGTTCAACACAAGATGTAGACAAGTTACCATTATAAAATAATGGAAAGATGGCTGATTCAAAGTAAATTTTCATTCAAAAAAGCCTTATTCATTGTGTTTAAATTACCCATATAGGCCAAGCTGTAATTCACTTTTATAGAAAAGTAGATACTAATCAATATTAATAGTGGACAAATTTTATTAAATGTTGGGTATGCGTTGAATTATGTTTGTGACTTGCACTTGTTCTAAACATCTATTTATTCTGTACTCTTCTTCCAAGAGTACCTATACTCTCTGTTGTCAAAGTATTATATTGAATGACAGATTTGATTGTATGGGCCTGTTATTTAAACTGGAGTTTATATCTGCCTAAATTGCCTGTTTTACATACTTATCTTTATTCTAAGTATAAGAAACACTAAATTAAGATAAAATCAAATTAACAAGTTTGTAAGAATCCATCTTTAACTGAAACATGTAAGGTCTTCAGTTTGCCTGTAGCAACCTTATACAGATATACAGTTAATTGTAATACTTCCAAAATTCTTATCAAAACTGTAGTAAACAGAAAAGCAGAAAAACCAACCTAAACAGAAAGCAGAAAACAAACCTGTTGGGACAAGATAATAAACATTCAACCTGACAACATTCATGAATTATAACTACATTTGTAATTGTAACTTTGTAATGAATCCACATGTGTTACAATGGTCATGATTTACTATCAGTTGTAATCCTGCCTCGAATCTAAATAACGAGTTTGAGCTAAACAAATTTGATAAATGTATTCACTTGTAGTTATCATATAACAGGGTTAAATTTGTGGAAACTGAAAGAAAAGAGTCATAAGCAAACAAATTCGGCATAAAAGAGTTCTTGCAAGGGTGACCCATCAGCTGCTTAGTCTCAGATTTGACAACTGGCAACTGGTTTGGGCATGGCCCAATGAGGGGCCCTGCTATGGTAGTTGCTTGCAACCTTAATCTTGTGTCTATCTTTTAGGGTTACAGCCTCAATGTCATGCTTCACCTTTGGTCATCCAATTAGAAATCAGGACAACTGCCACGCTGGCTTCAGCTTGATTCTGGGGTCACTGGGCGTCACCTGACAACATTCATGAATTATAACTACATTTGTAATTGTAACTTTGTAATGAATCAACACATGTTACAATGGTCATGATTTACTATCAGTTGTAATCCTGCCTCGAATCTAAATAATGAGTTTGAGCTAAACAAATTCGATAAATGTACAGCCTCAATGTCATGCTTCACCTTTGGTCATCCAATTAGAAATCAGGACAACTGCCACGCTGGCTTCAGCTTGATTCTGGGGTCACTGGGCGTCATTGTAAATACATGAAGAAATTTTACTCACCACCCTACTGCTTGAGCACCTTCTTAGTTTTTATTCTAGGTTCAACCTAGATTTCGCTTTTGAGTAATGAGTGGGAGTAATTAGTCTTAACCCAACTTTAGGGAAGTATCTCCACATTGATGTAACTCATTACTATTCAGGGTTTCTAGTTGATTACCAGTCATCAGAATTTCAACTGATGCCCATCCCACCTGAGAGGATTTAGATACTGTGGCATGAGATTTAGGCAGCACCCACCTGACCTGGGTAACCCCCTACCAATTTTGATTTAAGGTTACCTTTGGTACCCTTCTTTCGATTTAGAAGTTGAGCGGGACCCCTGCAGGAATTTACCCTCCTGGAGGAAGGT
This sequence comes from Sabellastarte sp. h YS-2021, assembly GCA_964017235.1. Lineage (NCBI taxonomy): Eukaryota > Metazoa > Annelida > Polychaeta > Sabellida > Sabellidae > Sabellastarte > Sabellastarte sp. h YS-2021. Next base: position 15,274,115 of record OZ024927.1, read on the forward strand.
CTCTTTGGATTGATGTAGCTCTTCTGATTGTCATTCCAAACCCATTTAGGTCAGATTGATTTAAATACTGGCTACACCAGTCTTCATAAAACAGGCTGGACCTGGAGGACCCGATGTCCCCCCTCTTAAATTGACTGACATGATTAACATTCAGATCTAGGCAGATCCCAATTGACCTTTATTTTGACCTTCTCATGAAAATAACATGCGACTACTTTAATTTATGACACTGTATGATGTACTTGTGACCTTATGGTATTTCTTTTAATCTGTGTTTTTTTTTCAATTTAGCGTTCTCCAGGGGAGACATGGTTTTTATATTTTCAATTTAAAAATGTTAGTTCCACCATAGAAACTGGGCTGTCCTTGCTTCATTTTATTAAATGAACTGTTTTTGATAAACTTTGATTAACCAGTAGATTATAAGCTCATAGTATGTCCAGATATTAGTTAAAACTGTTGTTTATCATCGAAAGGGTATTATCTCCTACCCGATAATTCCCGCGATTTCACTTCCAATGTTTCATACACCAACCATACCAATTGTATCACATGTAAAAATGAAATACATCAAAAATGTTGTATGTTTCTACTGTTGTTAAGTTTTATTTTCACACATCCCATACATATGCACTAATTTTTTAACTTTTGTTTTTGGTACTGATGTGAAAGACAGGTTTGTACGTAGGAAAGGCAGGTGCACCTTTTTCTAAATTTAATTTTTGGTCTCATTTGGTCATGCATGGCACTTTTTGGTTCTTTTTTTCCATCCTTTTAACTGCTCAAAGAACTCCCCCCACCAATAAAAATATGTTGTCATCACCAAAAATTATTCACCCAAGTCTACTCTCCTCTTTGGACAGTTGCAACATTGCTTTTGCTGCCCTGCAGGCCCACTGTTGTCAAGTGACACACTGTTTCAGAAATGTCAACCCATGGTGGTCCATCATCTTGATTCTCTCTGGTGACATTAGCTTAAACCCAGCTCCATCGGTCAGAAACATCACAGGAATGACATCGATAGCGTGCTTTGTCAAACTGATCAGTAAGACACTTTTGAACGTATCACGGTGAAACTATCAGAGAGTCGGTCAAGCCAAATTATAGTACATACCATCTATTGACGTCCAAGCACTTGCAAATGTAAATTCATTGAGGAATTTAACAGTTTCACGGAAGTGGCTGCTTTGTCACCACATGAAAACATCATTCTGGGACATGTCAATATGCAGTTTTGTCAGATTTTGATTTTATCCAACATGTCTCTACACCTACACACAACGTCTTGATAGAAACACTCTGAAGAATTATCAAGCAGTACCCAACCTCAGCTACATCTCCAAACTTATAGAGAAAGCTGTGGCTAAGCAAATAAATGAGCACATTGCTCATGAGGGTATAGCCAAAATGAATCAGTATGCATATAGAGCTTTTCACTCTACAGAAATGGCATTGCTAAAAATAAAAAATGACATTGCCACCTCAATGGACAAGGGTACTGCTGTTGGATTAGTCCTTTAGCATTGGTACATGCATTGATGGGGTTGTGCTTAAGTGAGTTCAGTCATATGTCAACTCAAGAAAACAGTGGATCAATATAGATGTATATCATTCAGATGCTCCTTTGTGCTCCACAACTCCTTTGTGGGGTTCCTCAGAGCTCAGTCCAGGGTCCACTCCTTTTTTGCCCTATATACAACCCTTCTAAGTTCAGTCATATCTAAATTAAATGTTACCTATCACTTATATGCAGATGATACACAAATGTACTTGGAACTTTACCCCAGAAACGTTGATTCTAGTACCACTGAACTGGCAAATTGACTTGAGGCCATCCAGGTGTGGATGGGAAACAACAAACTTAAATACTGACAAGACAGAATTCATAGCGATTGGTGATGATTAAATCAGAAGCTCCATGAAGCATTGCCAGTAAGTTTTCTTGACAATATTATGGAACCAGCTGAATCGGTCATAAACCTTGGTGCCATCCTGGATGCAGACAATTCAATACAAAGACAAGTGGTTAATCTATGTCGCATATGTTACTACCATTTTCAGGAACTGTGAAGGGTGAAGGTGGCAAATGCCTTGGTAAGCAGTTGCCTGGATTACTGTAATTTACTTTATCACACAAAAAATGCGTATACTGTCAGACTACAAAGAGTGTAAAATGTCTCATGTCGTACTTTGTGCAAACTAAAAAACATTAGTCATGTCACACCCTTCCTGCACAAACTATACTGGCTCCCCATTCATTACCTTAACTTGTTTAAATACAACCTTCTTACTTATAAAACAATAACTTTCAGCATATCTCCATAACTGTCCTCTCTAATTAAGTGGAGTGGGGAAATCAGCGGGAAATCAGCTATCAACTTCCTCATCTAAACTGACTAAATAAATGCTCAGGGTTATGCATCATCACAGTAGCTGTTCTCACAGAGTGGAACAAGCTAACCCAAGCCATTAGAACCGTGGAAAGTACATCTTGATTCAGAAAACAGTTGAAAACGTATCTTTTAAGATTAGCCTATCCTCCACCATAGCTTATCTCCCCCATCAGACGCTAATATGGATACTGACCTCCTTTTTGGAACTGAACTATCCCTTTTTGGACATCAGCACCTAAAAGGATGTTTACATCAATTTCAGTGTGTTATAAATCCTTCTTACTTACACGCTTACATACTTACTTATTTAATAATGTGATTTCTATGATGTTTCTCTACCATATGGTATTATGAATCATAGACAAGTCGGCCCTTTGCCAAATCGGCCCCGTCAAATTGGCCCCAAAATAAAATGCCCTGGTCAAATCGGCCCCCAGGGAAAAAAACCTTAGTCAAATCGGCCCCCTGGGTATTACTCTACTCTCAAAGACAATATGTCACAATCTAATAAGAATCTAACTAAAAATATACACACTTAATTTTAAGTCTCTTTTAAGTCAATTGCATTTCCAATAAAACTAGCACAAATAAGAGCGTAGAGGACAGAGGATAAAGTATATTGATTACAGGATTCAAAAAACTTTTGATATGTTAATTGTACTTTTGCTAAATATCACTCAAGTAGTTTTCACCCTTGATGCGATTATCAAATTGCACTTATAATTATTCTAACACATAAGTTAAAAGAACTTGGTGAAACATAGAAATATATTTGATATGTTAATTGCACTCAACAATATCACTATTGAAGTTGTCACCCTTATGAAACAAACATAACATGATCACAAACAATTATCTGCCATTACTTGTATTATTAACCTAATACATGCTCACCTGATGAACTGGGCTTACTAAATATCTGTCGGTCTTAGAGTCTGTCATATGATGGAGATTAAGTGCTATAAAAGTACTCATTGGCTTTTTTACAAAGTAGTGAACTGCAGTTTGGCTTTAAACCAAAGCACTCAACAAGTCAGTGTACTATGGTGTTAAATGAGATAATTGAGTATTACCACAGTTATAATACTGATACTTTTGTCATGATGTTAGATGCATCAAAAGCCTTTGATCGTGTAAATTATTATCATTTGTTCAATCTCCTAGTAAATAAAAGATTATGTCCTATGATAATAAGGTTGTTGCTGCATTTGTATCTAAACCAAAACATATGTGTTAAATGGGGAGATGTTACATCACCGGAAGTTAAGGTAACGAATGGGGTAAAACAAGGTGGAATTGTGTTATTTACTTTGTATGTTGATCAGTTACTGCTAAGGCTAAGGAATACAGGAGTGGGTTGCCATATTGGAAATGTTTTTACGGGTGGGTTGGGATATGCTGATGATATCTTGTTAATAGCACCCACTGTATATTCTCTTAGGTCAATGTTAAAAGTGTGTGATAGTTTCGGTTTTGAATTTAATGTGTCATTCAATCCTGATAAATATCAGCTGCTGAATTTTACAAAATGACGAGAATAGGGAATAGCAGGAATTACACATAATAATGTGTTCATTAAAGTGACAACAGTGTGTAAACATTTGGGCCACTATATAGGTCAAGATGCTGAGAGTATAGGGATGCTATTGGTAATTTGATTATACATGTTAATGGTATCTTGAGAGTATAGGGATGCTATTGGTAATTTGATTATACATGTTAATGGTATCTTGTCATTATTTAGTAATGCACACACAACAGTTAAATACTGTTTGTTCCAAAGTTATTGCATGTCTATGTATGGAGCTGTATTATGGAATTTTAATTCAGTAGGTTTTAAGAATGTCTGTACAACATGGAGAAAGTGCATTAGACGTGTATTTCAATTATCTAATATGACTCACTCTAGGTATCTTCCTTTGATTTGCAAAGATTTGCCCATAAAATTAAATATATATAGAAGGTTCAATCGGTTTCTTTACAGTATAGTTAATAGTGACAATTCAATTGTTAGACTTTGTGGAAAAATTCTGTTGATGGGTAGCAAATCTAATGTTGGTCAAACTATAAAAACCATATCCAATGAGTTAAATTGTTTAAGGGAAGAAGTGTGTATGCCACCAGGTCTATTTAACATAAAGATAATGAACACTTTGGAAGCCATGTATAGTGAGGAGGATGTTGTAGTTGTTGATAATATTTTAGATCTTTTATACATTAGAGACAAAAACTGTACCCAATTTAGTAAAGAAGAAATTGATAGTATGCTTACCTTCTTATGTATTACTTAGAAAAAATGTAAATACAAAATAGAAATTTTTATATTTTTAAATTTGATGTCATTTATTTGTTTATCTGTTTGTATGCTTGTATTTGTATCTGTATGTATATGTAAATATATTTATGTAATTCTTGTGCCAAGAGCACGATTGCTATAAATAAATAAATTATAGTTTTGTTTCTTTTAACCTGGGGGCCGACTTGCCCATGGCCGAGTTTTTAGGGGGCTGAGTTGCCGAGGGCCGATTTGGCAAAGGGCCAAATTGTCCAGTTCCCTGGTATTACTGTTAAAACATTTTTACCCTTGTGATCCCCCTTCCGCATAAGGGACATTTTCAAGAATCAAACTCTTTAAGTACTGACATGTAAATAAAATTTTCCAAATCAACTTTTTTACTATGTAGTTAGTTGGGCCTTGAAATCACCTTTGAATTGATATTTGGTTTGGTCTACCTCCACTGGTAGTAAGTGCATAGCTTCTGCCAGTCAAACTTAACTACATTAATGCCAAAAAGATATGAAAAGTTCTGCAAGGGTGACCCATCAGCTGCTTAGTCAAAGGTATGAATCTGGCAAATCCATAATGAAGTGATGTAGAAAATCCATTAGAATGGTATATATTCTTTATTTAGCTTTACTTACAGTACAGATTGCAAAATATGCTGCAAGCAAAGACTTCATTTTGTCATCCATGACCATTTTATTTGCATGCCATCCACTGTATAGCTGCTCTAAAGATTTTGGAATGATTCCAGGTCCACATTTTGAGTGTTACGTGTGAATTTGATATGCTCATTTGTTGAATTTTATATCTCACACATGTCTCCCAAGCATCTGAAATTATAACAGGGCAATTACTACATCGTTTCTGCCAGTCTCCTGATTTGAGTCAAGGAGTGACAAATTTAAAAAGGCACAATGGAAATAGAAGTAGAACATCTGTTACTCAGTATTAATTATCCAATATATTTGATTTTATAAGTTTTGGCTTATACTCTCAAACTTAATGTTTCTATTTTGTAGAACACAATGATATCGCTATTGTGTTGACCCTAAAAACAATCCAAATGTTCTAACATGGTCTGATCATAATTAACATATGTACCTGTTGATTCTAGTTGAATTATGAAAAGAGTTTTTTTTCCCAAATTAATATCATCATAACAATAAAGGTATTGTTTTGGACTTTTTTGGAGCTTCTTATATCTTACAAACAAGACAAATCAAAAGCTTTAAAGTATTCAATTTGTTAGTCTGAGGCAACAGTAAAGACCAAAATTGTCTACACAAATACTTTTATTTTTACTTACTGGTTTAAATTTTACGCAAAAATCGCCTGATGCCTGCATCAAACCATCCAGACAAGACAGACTAAATAAATCCCCAAGTTAGTATATACAAGGACTTCCATTTGCATCAATTATACATTCACCACTTCTACAACCATCACAAACTCTGTGAGGAAATGCACCATCAACACATACCCTATCTCAGGTGTGCCTTTACACTTAAAACTTTTATTGAGCAAAAAAAAAACTATTTTAATCCCACTTTCAAGAGCAACATCATATTTAACAACTTATACACTTGGATTAAAATACACAATTTGGTTTTTATTTTTGTGTGCCTGGTGCCTTATAAAAAGACATTTTGGTAATTCGTTGCATACGCCTGGTGCCTCATGAAATTACACATAGGGGCCACGGTGGCAGAGTGGTAACACTCTCGCCTCCCACCTCTGAGGCTGGGGTTCGATCCCCGCACGGGCTCAAGTGGGAAAGCTGGTAGTTGCTTGCCATTGGTCGGCAGTTTACAGTACACAACCCTAGCGAACTCTATGTACTGGTTTCCTCTGCCCTTCCAACTACCCGTCGTGATATGACCTGTACAGTGTTGAAAGCGACGTAAAACCCCAAATAAACAAACATGAAATTACACTGTTATATTTTGTGCATATTTGCAGTGCGTGATAAAAATGGTGACAGCACTTTTCCCAAGCTACTTCAACAGCTTCATCTATCAATGATGCTATGGTCTATATAATATATTTAAAGTGATAGTATGTAAAACTAAATATGGCACAAACAAATGTAAAAATTGTAAAATTATGTTACCATAATAAGTAACTCCATATGCCATTGCAGGTGTGCCTGTGAATGGAGGATTAAATGTTAGATCCCATTGGCCACCTCCGGAAGGCACGTCAATACTTCCACTCAAACCTACTCAAAAGAAATGATACAAATTATCTCAAAAAGCACAAACAATGCAAATTATATTAAGAGCATATTTCATTTCCTTGCAAGCTTTTGTACAAATTCTATTTACACTTTAGGCAGCTTTTGAATTTGACCATTTGGGTCTACCCTCTGTAATCAGGAGTTTCACTACAACTTATAAAATATGTGGAGTGTGCTAATGACCTGATATTACATTAACTATTGAAATGGATGTTGAAAAGCCAATACTGAAATCTTATGACACAATTCCAATTAAAGCCAACTGAGTAACTCTCTTTGATTTATTTACAGAAATTTTCTTTTAATAAGTTGTTTCCGAAAATTTTCAAGCGGGATCAGTGGCGTTGGTACTTTGTAATAATTTAAACAGAGAACTAATATAATAACTTACATTGTTTGACAGAGTGTGCATAATTATTATTCAGTGTAGAAAACTTTCCTTCCAAAGAGCTCACATCTGCAAAACAAAACATGGTATTTGTCGTAAGTTTTCAAATGAACAGAGATTTACTGGTTATTTCTATAAACTTCATCAGTCCCCATGAGGGTACTCAGTTTTATTCATAACACATATCATTCATTAACATGAGTAAATACAATTAAATCTAGAAATATTTACATTTCCCACAGATTAAATGCAAGTTCCCATAGATGAAGTTTACATGTATACTAATTAACACACAAAATCATGATAGAGGATTACATAGAATTAAGTCAATACACCCAGTTACAGGAGCCAGTCAGTTTGACCGTAAGAATAAGAAGCCAAAGGTAAAAAGGTTGAAGGTCATAATCTTGACCTCCAAATAACAGTGACACGAGTGAAATGAAACATAAACAAATGACCTTGAATCAAGGTCAAACAAAGGTCAATTTACTGAGTGAAATTGCAACATAAGGTCAAACAATATCTAAAGGTTAAATACAGAATAATTTGAAGTCAAACGGAAAGGCTCAGAGAACACCAGTGACTAAGCAATTCCATAAAATGTCAAAAAGTATAATATAATATTGACAACCCCATAAGGTTACTAAAATAAACGACATGTCTAGTTAAAACTGTAAAAATGTCCAGACTCTGAGACAACCTGAGTAATGACATGTCAAAGATAAAAAAGTAATACAAAGGGGAATCAGAGTGAGCGACAGCAAAAGCTGGGAGTTAAGGACAACAAAGGAGCATATACCACTCACATTACCACCAGGGTGGGCAGGGTGGGGACTTCAATATTTTAAAATTTTTAGCTCCTGCTGGGTCGACAATCCAAGAAGGACTGAAGAGTGAAATAGACACCACATGGGAGCGGTCTGACTAGGACCAATTGGTGCCTTTGTTGTGACTAGTGACCTAGGTAACCACCAGGCCATGTGGGTTTTTGCTTGGGGAACCCTTACATTTACTCAACAAAACCAGACTCCACCATGACTAAGGAATACCCTACTGAAAAATAAACAACAAGACTGGTACCCTAAACCTGAGGGAACAGAGGGACTGACACCCTTTGTGCCTAAACACCAAGGCCGACAGTCCCCCCAAAGTTCCCCAACACAGTGATGACACAACAGAGGGTACTCAGTTTTATTCATAACACATATCATTCATTAACATGTGTAAATACAATTAAATCTAAAAATATTTACATTTCCCACAGATTAAATGCAACTTCTCATAGATGAAGTTTACATGTATACTAATTAACACACAAAATCGTGATAGAGGATTACATAGAATTAAGTCAATACACCCAGTTACAGGAGCCAGACTGTTTGACCTTAAGAATAAGAAGACAAAGATGAAAAGGTTGAAGGTCATAATCTTGACCTCCAAATAAGAGTGACCTGAGTGAAATAAGACATAAACAAATGACCTTGAATCAAGGTCAAACAATATCTAAATGTTAAATACAGAATAATTTGAAGTCAAACTGAAAGGCTCAGAGAACACCAGTGACTAAGCAATTCCATAAAATATCAAAAAGTATAATATAATATTGACAACCCCAAACCCAAACCTAGCATTTAGAGCATAATTTTTGAGTCAGTTAAGACTTTCCATCCTGAAGAATATTGAAATTGAAAAAGAGGGTCATTGTTACAAGGTTTATACCAATGAAATAAGATCTTTAAAGCCCTATAAGGGCACAAAGGACTTGAACCCAACCAAGGTAGTGATATGACCTTAACCTGATCCCTAGTCTGAAGTAAAATTTTGACCGTATTTTGACCATATTTTTTTCAAAGAAGACATCCCCCCAGCTAAATGCCTAGTAAAATCAAATGTGGTCAAAGAATGTTAGATAACCTAAAAAATCCGAAAAATGTGACTAAAAATAGAGCCTTGAATACTTTGCCCATATATAAGTAATCACATTGATAAACAATTTTCAATAACATATGGACAGTGATAATATTGTGGGTGGTAACACTGATTGGTCTATTTAATTTTAAAGCCCTAATATAATATTTGACTTTCCTGTGGTCTAGAGGTGAGGGATTCAAACCCAAGACTATCAATTTTGCCTTTATCGCAACCAAGTGATTGCTAATCATATTGACAGAAACCTTGTTAAAATTCAGACACTTCAGATAAGCTAGAGTGCCACCTACATCCAGATTACTGACATCCAAATCAAAAACACACAGAAACACATGAAAGTTCTAAACATTGACGTATAAGCTTTGACAGTAGAAGGTCTAAAGGCAGCCTGCAATCTGACAGAAGCTCTGGTGGCCAGTGACTTCACCATATGGCTTCCTACAACAAAGTATAGTAACTGTCATTAGAATTATATATGATTGTCAATATCTGTCATTTCCAAGGAGACAGGCACCCAGCAAGCACCAGACACTAACATTTTTAATTCATTTTTATCACTGACACTATTTGACCACCTAGATAAGAGGTCAGCAGTTTAATTATATTTGCCCAAAACATGGACATAACTCAATTCAATGTCATGAGTGGCTGCCCAGACCCAAATATTTCGGGCACAGGCGCCCAGAAAAGGGTATGTTGCTTTACCAGACTGAAGCACATAAACTACTACTTAATTATCACAATGAATCAAAATACACTTTGAAGCCCATTGATAACAGAAAACCTTAACAGCAACAAGTATATTTACCATCTCTAAGTGTGCAATATTCAAGTTTTTGTACCCATAGATGACTGGTAGATGATATACAAAGTTTCGCCAAACCCCAACTAGACCTTGCAAACAGGCGTCCAGGTGAACTTGGTGATCACATTTTTTGTGATCATACAGGGACACCCCATTGTATAGGGGCAAAAATCTGTCAAGCCACCTAAGATCCCTGTGGAATTCTGGATCCAATGTAATTCTACTGTGGATATGACCTGACCTAAGAGTTTGAAGCATTCTGTTTAAGAAAAATCGGGCAGGTCTGACACATTTATGTATGTATAGCAAATGACCTAACAATGACTGGAGTTGTCGCTTTGTACACGTTTTCCTGTGTTTCCACTCCTTGACAGTGTCAGAAATCTGACACAATTTTTCAGCAGGTATTGACACTGTGCCAGTAAGAGTATTAATTTCAACTCCTAAGCAAACCACAGAAATGGTTGGAAGGACAAGCTTTTTCTGACTGACAGTAAGACCTAGTTTTTTGCAGAAGGTCAAACAAAAGGTCAAATGAGGCCCTTGCATTGGATGGAACACCAAACCCAATGTAATCATCCACATCATTTATAACTTTGTGATCATGATGACGCATGATATGATGCACAGCATTGCTGATGCGTTCAAAAATTTGGGAACCATGACGACTCCCAAACGGAACGCAAGTGTCTACGTAAACATCATGCCACTGAAGCCCAAAAAGGTCATAATCCAATGGATCCACCTTAATGTGTCTAAAGGCCCTACTGATATCAATTTTATAGAGGTGAGCACCTCTCCCCAGAGCTTTTAACTGATCATTGATGTTATCTACAGTAGGGAGAACTAGGACAAAATCTGTCCCCATATAAGACGCCTTATCTATGCCTGCGTTAACAGAAGATCCAAGTGGCCAACTAAGGTCAATGATAACTCTTCTATGTTTAGATCCAGGCTTATCTCTAGTCATAAATGGTGAGATATGACCATTGTCACATGGGTGTTTTGCAAAGGGACCTACTATAGCTTTAACATCCATTTCCTCTTGCAAATAAGCCTCAATATCCTCTGAATGATCAATAGCTGACTTATGATTGTCTCCTTCCCAAGTCAAAGGTGAATTTCTATCTAATGGGAAGCCAAAAGTAAAGAAGTCAAGGAGCTGCTGATCCCAGTAGCCTTTCAACTGGTCACACCATTCTTGAAGATTCAATTGTGTGTTAACCCTAATCCTGGCTCCTAGACAATTTGGTTTATTATGACTTGCAACCACTTTATGGGCTTCTATAGGACAGTAATGGTCCAAATGGTTAACCACATTTGTATCAGCCCTTTGTAAATCAGACAAAGGAATGAAACCAAACTCCAAATCTGTTTGATCTCTCCAAGCTTGAACCATTCTGTTATCCGAATTCAACCAGAGTCTATTCTTTGGAGCCTGAATGAGGATGGAAGCCAGATATTTTTCATCCAAACTATTTATGTCAAAGAGTTTGCAATGGCTACTATTATCTAAACCCCAGTTATCCTGTGTTGATGAATTTTGTGTAGATGGTTGACAGACGACAGAACTAGAGTTAGTGGCAGCCATATAAGGGGATACCAAACTGGAAGTCAAGTTATGACTAGTATTTACGTCCTTGTATATCACTTGACTTTGAGGTGGAGAAACCACATCGTCATATAACCTTTCAGAGGTTTGAACCCTAACCTCTTGTTGTTTAACCACTTTGTTGTTACTATTAACAGCACTTTCCTGATAAGATAAAGTACTTCTTGAATCATAATTGTCTGCATCAATGACCTTTACTGTATCCTTACTACAAGAGTTGTGGCGAGGTACCTTAACAGGTGTTGTGGATAACACCTCTGTGCGAGAATAAACTAAATTATCCATTGCCTGACCACATAACCTTTCAGGTGTTGAAGAACCAGCATTGTTATAGTTAACCACTGCTATAGGACTGTTACCACTAGTATGACACAACTTGGCCTTAAGGCCAGATTCAAAACCCTTGACCTGATTAATGCTGGTCTTACCATCAACTTTATGGTTACTTTTAACCACTTGAGCATAAGACCTAGGATAAGACCATTTTCCAGTGACCACCTTATTGGCAACAGGCATGGGTGGGTCGGTGAAACTACCACAGGAGTAAGTATGACCATTAAGATTGGACTTAAACTCACTACTGAAGACCTTGAACGCCTTTTGCTTTGACATGGCTAGCAAAGAATCAACTACAGTAGAATTGCAGTGTGAAGAGTAGACATATCTGGAACGAAATTTTTTACACACAGTCCCACCAGTTTCAACAACAGAGGGATAACTTTCATTACATTTAACAGAAGGGTCATGAGAGTGGCAACTGCTGCCCTGGGCCAATTTGGCCCCAGGACAGCCCATTACTCGTTTTTTGGCTTCTTGGCCCAGGTACAATCTTTTTCAGCATGATTCAAAGTTTTACCCTTGTCCAAACATGTAGCACAGATGTGCCTTTGCCATTTGCCATTACTCTCATGGTCCCTACTGAAATTGCATACATCTGTTTGAAACGCTTTGCAAAACCATGGCTTTTTGCCTCCATTTGAGTCAAAATTTTTGGTCCAAGGTTTCGGATTTTGAGAATGTTTTTGCGCGTGCGCTCTCCTAATCCTGTCAATTTTTTTATGTTTCTTGCCAACTGCATGTGCAGCCTTTGCATTTTGCCAACTAAAGTCAGTGGCATCACTCATGATATCTGCCAAATAATAAAGCATATGATTTCTAGTATCTTGAGATTTTTCTTCAATAATGTTTCTAGCAAACCCTTGGACCCATTGGGTCAGACTCAATTGGTCATAAGTGACCCTTTGGCGACTTTGACCACCTAGAACTGAATCTTGTGGCCATGCCACTTTATGTTTTACCATTCAATCTACATTTCCACCTCTTTTTGATTTAAATTTATCACATTTACCTGACTTAGAGATGCTATTATCCTGCAACTGTTTTAACCTTTGATCATCTTTGTTTTGAATAGACTTTTTGGACTTCAAGATATTTAAGTCGGGAATTAATGAATCATCTAATGAGGATTCAGAATCAGACATTGACAAATCACTGATTTATTTATTTATTTATTTATTTATTTGGGGTTTTACGTCGCTTTCAACACTGTACAGGTCATATCACGACGGGTAGTTGGAAGGGCAGAGGAAACCAGTACATAGAGTTCGCTAGGGTTGTGTACTGTAAACTGCCGACCAACGGCAAGCAACTACCAGCTTTCCCACTTAAGGCCGTCACGGGGATCGAACCCCCGACCTTAGAGGTGGGAGGCGAGAGTGTTACCACTCTGCCACCGTGGCCCCGACAAATCACTGATAGACAACTTAGACTTGGAATTACTTATCGTATCAGTTTCTTTGTGTGCTGCTCCCTTGACTGTTTCCATGTCTTGTTCCACTGTTTCCAGCCTTGCATTCACTCGTTGCAGTTGCTTCAGAATCTCTTGTTGCAATGCCACAGACTGCTCTCCAGTCAACACCCCTGCAGATGACGCTAGTGACGCCTCTGTGGAAGTTGCACTGACAGGTGATGCATCCATCTGACGCTCAGGTGATGAAAATCTAACACAATTCCTCCCAGTAGGCGGCAGATGTTTTTCATCACATTTCTTGCAAAACTTTTTAATTGGCATGATTGATATATTTTTTGATAAATATTTAGTCAATGTTTCCTTCTGAAATTATAAAAAGGCACAACATGGCTGGAAATACTGTCCACAGACAACTTTAAGCTTGACTTAACGGTGTAACCGTATCAAATCAATGAATTAGATGAATAAATCCGCAAATAAATAGCTGATTTGGATGACAAAAATAAAATAAAATAGGTTAGGTGTAAAAATCAAGCATAAGGTTGTCAAAGCATTCTCCAGCCAAACACCCAGTACTTGCATAAGTACTAAGTATACAGAGTTCTATATCTTGACTCTACACACATGCACTACAAAAGTTCCATATATTGACACTGCACTGAAGTCCACGCTGGTACAGTAGTGATGATAGATTAGCTCAAGTTGTCCATAGTGTTCAGTTAAAATTTCAAAACTAAAATCTTGCACATGCAACTCTGTAAAATAACATTTTTGTTGATGAACTAGTCAATTATGTCCCTGCTACCGCCTGGATTACCAACACCAAGCAAAACTGAGTCCACTTCAATATTTTTAAATTTTTAGATCCTGCTGGGTCGACAATCCAAGAAGGACTGAAGAGTGAAATAGACACCACATGGGAGGGGCCTGACTAGGGCCAATTGGTGCCTTTGTTGTGACTAGTGACCTAGGTAACCACCAGGCCATGTGGGTTTTTGCTTGGGGAACCCTTACATTTACTCAACAAGACCAGACTCCACCAATCAATTCAAAATAATACAACTGGTAGCCATGACTAAGGAATACCCTACTGAAAAATAAACAACTAGACTGGTACCCTAAACCTGAGGGAACAGACGGACTGACCCCCTTTGTGCCTAAACACCAAGGCCGATTATCCCATTTTATCCAGCAAAATGTAACGTCATCGTCAAGGGGAAAAAACAAAGAAATTAAGCAGTAGAAGATGTACTTGTGGCAAATCTCTCAATATTTACGTAAACTGAAGTTGTTCTCTCATGCATATTAGCACTTTTCATCACCACATTGGAAAGACTCATTTTATCTAAAGTAAACTCCAATTCATAAATAACTCTGTTACCAATGGATACTAGTACTAGTTAGGTAGTTAAGCTTTTGACAGAGGACTAGCATATTATTCAGTAGAGTAATAATATTCTACATTTACAATATTAATATTCACAGGTATTACATAGATAATGGCCAGGTGGCGCTCCATTATGTAAACATAATGGCCTGAGGCCCTGAAAGGGCCGAAGGGTCATTAGGTTTACATAATGGAAGCACCACAAGGCAATTATCTATTATAAAACCCTGTAAATTAAAACCAATTTATTAATTCAATAATTTAACTCCTTGTACCAAATGCTCAACCTAGACAATCTTTACAATGTTTCCTCTGGTGTGCATAGGATATAGGGCTTTCATAAATTAGTTCTATGGTTTTTTTTTATTTCAATACACAATCAACATTGCTTCAGCATGTGTACCACTGGTTTTCCTTTATGGGAAAAAGTAATTTTGGATAAAGCTTGAAAAGTTTTAATATAATCCGACTGCCATAAAATTTAACCATGAATAATGATCATCGATAAAATATGGATCTGTGACTTACAGAAAACATTTTCCACAAAACATTAGACTGCTTATTTAACAATGCTGTGGATAATTTGTTGTGGTGAGTGTTTCGTGTTACTTTATTAATGTGTGCTTATTTTAAGACAGTAAGCTATTATTGTTGTGTTTCAGGCATTGAAAATACTAGAAACTGGAGAATTACTTACTTATTTTATTTTGTGTTGAAGTTTTTGGGTTTCTCAAGATTTTTATTTTGTGTCCTTCTTTGTCTCTTAACTTGGGATCAAGGAAAAACACCTGAAAATATTGTCTCCTGGAAAAAAGCCTCAACATTTTGTATTTCACTAATACCTCATATGAAAATTCATCCACAATATTAAGAACAAACTTCATTTCAACCACAAGTAGTGTATCATTTTAGAAGAATATAAAAAACTGTAATAAGGTAAATTAAAATCTTTGTTTTGAACTTAAAAACATTAAAACTTAAATCAAATTTAAACCCAGCAGTTATGCATTTCAGTACTGCATTTTTGAACTACATTTTTCTCTCATTTTACTTGAGTAAATTTTGAGCCACTAAAAACACTCCTTTTAATATTGTATGGTGGGTTAGATTTTCACAGTGAGTTTGTTTAAAAGTTAGCTACTCCTTTGTTTAAGTGCACAGAAAATTATTTTTAAAAAGCCAGATTGTAAAGAAATAAACAGAATAAAAAAAATATCCAACTTTATAAATTAAATTGCTTGTTTTGTATTTGTTAGTAGGTATTTTTTTCAAGGCAGCATTTTTCCATGAGGTATTTTTCTATGAACTCTGAATGTAATTCAAAATTGAAAAGACTTTGTAAATGTACCCACTGAACTAATTAATATGAAAGAAGTTGTGAAAACATTTAAATTTTGAATGCATTGTGCTGAGGATGACTGGCCAATACTAAGTACCCTTTTGTTCTTGGCAGACTGGCCATTGAACTAAAACACAATCCACTGTTAGAAAATAATGTAGTGTTAACTCTCCATTATGTAAAATTATGGAGAGTTGAGACAATGCAAGGGTCGCCCGTTCTGGGTTTTATATGATGTTACCTCTTGTCACTTGGGTCAATGTTCTGAAGCCTCATTGACTACATTGTCGCAACCTCAGTATATCTTGACAAATTGGGGTCTTAAGGTGACTCACCTTATGAACAACAATTGGGAGGTAACTAGCATAGCAAACATTTGACATGCACAAGGATGCTAATAATGTTGTGGAGTCCGGTATTTAGTATTGACCCATTTGAAGTGAATGGGGAATGAATGGGAGCCGGAAACGGAAATAGTATCAGACGACACACTGAAATGGCCAGTTCTACAATAGTCTTTGAAGGATGAACAACAATTACTACCACAGCTGTGACAGTAGACAGCACCAGTTTAAAGGGTAAGAAGTACTTCAATAAATTCAGAATCTCTGAGCGGCTTTCATGGGACATTTGTTTTAAATAGTGGTATTATGGATAGTTAGTATTCCCTGTCAATAAAACATACCTGAGTTAGTTGTGGAAACAAAGCTGTTGACGTTTCCAGTCAGTGTTCTTACATTTGATGTTAGAGTGTTGACTGATGACTGTATTGTGCCAACATCCTGTTTCACTCTGTCTAGCAAGCTGGTTACTGCACCAATTCTCGCATCAACATTTGCCATTTGCTGATTTAGCATTTCTTGTGTGACATAGTCAGCTAAAACAAGTACAATTATTGGTTATATGGTTACAATATTTATGGCAAAAATATAGATCCAATTCATGTTTAGTTTTGAACATCAACCTTATCCTAGTGAAAAACTCATGTGTTCTGACTTTTAATGTTTATGGATACAGGGTAGTTTGAGTTATATGTTTGTCCCAGGAGAATAAACTTGACACATTTTGAAGTCAAATCCTAAACACAGAAAAATCTTCTGACATGTCCCTTCTTTTGAAGTTTTTTTAGGTTTGTTTTTTTATTTACCCATTATATCCACACAAAATGTGTAAAGGATTCTAATCCTAATAACACTTTTTAGCGTTTAATCTCTGTCAAAAGACAGACTCTGAGGAGCATGACACCAAAAAAAAACATTTTTCAATATTTATAAGACAGAGACATTGCAGGGGTCAGAACCACAGAGAGAGCAGGAGAAGAATTGAAAATTAGGGTGGATATGCTTTTCCAAAGAGGTAAGACTTCAGCCTTGACCTGAAGGAGGCAAGTGGATTTGCAGACCAAACCTGGTCAGGAAGGTCATTCCAAATCATAGATGCGTCATGTGCAAAACTGAGGCCAAAATCCTTCCAAGACTTAAAACTGAAGCAAAGTGGGGGACCTCAAGAAACCTTTCTTAGATTGTTGAGAAGGGAGCACTGTTTCAGAACTGGAGTCTAGTGCAGAGTGTAAGGCCTGTCGTAGCTTCTTAGACTCATTAGCATATTCTCTGACCATATTTCTAAAGTAATGTGCCTGATCTTTGTTGACCATTGAATTGTAATGAGCAATCTGTCTACAAAGTCTAGCTCAATTGTAGGCCGATTTATCTTTGTGCCAGATTCGCTCAAATTGCTGTCTGATGGCTTTCTCCAGCTGTTAGGCAGATAGCCAACCAGCAGCTTGGTTAGTAAAAGTATGAGTAACTAATGGTGCATGCTTATCAAGTAATTTGCTCAAGTATTGTTTACACAGAACATTGACTGTATTGCCAGGACATCTAACAAATGAGCAGCTATCAAAATCCTTGTGCAAACTGTCCATATCAATTTTGTTTTTTAGAAGAGAGTGAGGGTTTTCTAGAAATATTTAATAAACTGACAGAGATCACACGTGGATATGTACATCATAGATCTACTGCTACCCTGCATAAGTTGGTCGCAGTCATAAGTTGGCTGTGGTTCAACTACATGCTCCAGAAAGACAGGTTACTGTACACCATTGAAAACTGTTACCTATAATAACCTGAACAATAATACATGGTTTCAGAGTGTAGTAGGCCACTCATGTTAAAGCCCTGTGAAGCTGTAGTGAGGGCGGCCAACTTATGATTGTGGCCAAGTTATGTAGGGTAGCAGGATGTTAATGAGGAAAGATGGGGTTCCAGATGGGGGCTTTCCTGCATTATTTTACAAAAAAAGACATTACAGCTATCGCTGCTTGCCTTGGACAATAAACTGCTGGCTAACTCCCCCATCGCCGCGTTGGACTGTCGCCGCTATCGCCACATTAGACTATCGCCACCGGCCATCTATCCCTCCTCATTTCTCCTCAATTAAAATTAACATCGCCGCTATTAATCCGAGTGGCGATGGAATCACCAATTTTGTCCAACTTTTAGGAAGACCCTATATCTGGGCTGATAATTCTCGCCTAATGGGCAATAATACCTGTACTATCAGTAAGGATGTAAATACAAGCTACAGCCATAGCTACAACCATGGTAAAAATCAGATTACACAGATGATGTGGATATTATTAAATTTCTTGCAATATATGTTCATAATCAGCGAGATTTATGCTAAAACAGTGCTTTTGGGTTTATTTACAAAAACTATGTCTCTGCAGTGCGTACTAAAATCCGAAATGGGAAAGGATATGATATGTGTTTCAAATATCAGTACAAACAGCAAATAAAGTTACCATAGATCCCCATGTTAAGTTTTCAAACCTTATTGTTTGCTACACGCTGTATCTCACTTAAACAATGGAACATACAGAAGGTTTACTTGAGTTCGTTTAAAAACAACAACACTGGAAAATGTGTTATATACACCAATGCAAAGATATATTTAAAGTGCTTCTGTTGATTTCTATTGCATTAAAATCGTTGTAGAAATGAAACAGAAATAAAAAATTGAATTTTTATTTCCACTTGGTGCACCTTTCAAAAGAATGTGCTCACCAATAAGTGTTTTAGCAGTAATAAATGCTGATTTAGTTTATTTATTATTATTCATTTGGAGTGGTGTAAAATATAAGTATGGTACCCTTTTTTAACTTTGTGACTTGGGAGTAAATCTCAATACAATCTTTCTCTTTCGGTTCAGAAACCTTTTCTATTGATTCAACATCTCTTTATAAAATTCATCATCTCTATTTATTCATCACCTCTCATTATACAGTATTATAAAGGGATCCTACTGTGGTAACCTGTAAAATATCGCTTAATGCTGCTCCCATTACCATTAATTGACATTCATTTTTGTTATCTTAATTGTCCATGTACTTTTTGTATTTTCTCTGGTAAACTGCTTTGACAAACCCTGTATATTCCAAACAAGGGCCTGTATGGTCCCCATCCCTCTTGTGTTATAAACATGAGATTGCATAGCATTTTTGTGGTTTTAATCCTAACATTTTATTTGCAAGGCAATTGATTATAAACAGATGTTGCTGAACCCTCAAAAAAAAAAAAAACAAAAAAAAACATTCAGGATACATATCAACTTTGTTTACACTGCAGTAGCAGTGTCGTCAGTTTCCTGTCTCACTAAAAGTGGGAAAGGTGAAATGAAGGTGAAACTGAGATCGGCTATAATAGTACTAGAGTGGATGATGGTTCAACAAACAGTGGAGAAGGTCAAATGAAGGTCAAGCCGAGATCAGGCTATAATAGTACTATGGAGGCTGATGCTGGGTTCGAACCCCATAGTAAGGGAACTAATTATCAAAGTAAGATACATAGAAGACAATGAAACACAGGTTTGAGGTTTTTATGTACATGTTAGTAAAATAGTTAAAATTTGTCAAAAATAAATGGACAAAATTTTAAAGCACCAAACCCAAATCAAAAGTTGGGGGGAATGGAGGAAGAAAAGGTGAGAGGGATGATAGAAGCTGCTTGGGAAGCATTCTTGAGATAAGTCCAAACAGAGGAACTTCTCCAGAGACCATGGGCCATAATATTCTGTAAGGCCACATTATGATCGAAAGCATAAGTGGCCCCTGACCGACGAAATGTGTGAAAACCATGGCCAATGGGGGATATGTTCCTGAGAATAAGGATTTGCTTAGGGGCATATCTAATGTGTGAATCAATGACTTGATTGTAAGGAGGGTAACTATTAGCAAATAAAGGGTCAGATGGGGATAAAGGTCTTGAAGCAAGGAGGGCCTTAAGAGCCCTGACTGGACATAAAAATATGTTATCTAATTCAGGCAACTGTATAACGTGATGTGATTTGTGATCCTGTAAGGTTTTAGTCCATTTGACTAACAAATGAACACCACGTGGAGCAAATGTAACATCTCTGCGCAGGAAATGTTTATCCGGGTGAAATTTTGACAGGGAATGTGGGGCAAAATTTGACATGTGCAGAAAGCCAAAATATGCAGTAAGAAATATGGACCTGAAAAGGATGGGGTCAGAAAGTGTGTCACATGACAATAATATGTAGTACAAAGTCTGGATGTCGAAAAGACCTCTAGGGGTAGGGGAAAATTTAGAGTTGATTGATATGCTCCTCAAATATCTTTGTACCATGTGATGATAACAGTTAGATGTGTCAAAGTTCAATTGGCGAGCCATAGATGAAATGGAGGACAAATAATTTTTAATCACTTTGGGTGACAATGAGTTAGTGTATAAGTATTCCAAAAAAACAAGGATATTATGTACAGAAATCTCCACAGGAAGACTCATGAAGACTAGGAAGGATAGGAAAGTCCTGAAATGAAGTACATGTGACGCTGTAGTTGACGGTCTGTATGCTTGGTCCAATCTCCCAAATGCAGCTTGAAGCAAGGGACTGGAGCTGTCTGTGGCACCTATAATTATATGTTAAAATCAAGTTGAAACATATCAGGCTGAACCTTATCCCAGGTGCACGTGTTGGTAAGATGGGCCAGAAGCACCATGTCAACTGGGGCACCTGAGTGTAACCTAGAAAGAAGGTCTGCCTCTGCATTGTCCTTGCCTCTAATATGGTGAACCTGCAATTGGATATCATACAAAGCAGCCAGAAGCCACACATTTCTGTCACATGTAGATAAGAATGGATCTCTTGTCTTGTGAGTATTCATCACCTGCACAACAGCAAGGTTGTCACAAAATATTTGTATACTGGAATGACGCCATAAATGACCCCACATTCGAAGGGCAATAACAATGTTCCACATTTCTAGGTGCACAATGGTGAGGGTGAAGTTTGGTATGGGAATAATAGGGGTGGAGTAAACTCTGTTGTTCCAGATAGCACCTAGGCCAGAGAGACAGGCGTCAAGGTGTAAAGAATCCACACTCTGGATAGGTGACTTCCTGAAAAAAGTGACGCCATTGAAAGCAGGGAGGAACTTCAGGAACCATTGTATATCCCTGAAAACATCCCGGGTAAGCTGTATCATGGCTTTGTGAGAGTTCTTCCTGAAAAGGCAAAGGATTCTATTAATGAAAGTTCTGGCAGGGGTCACACATTTGTGAATATAAGTAAGTTTGCCAATCAAAGACTGATAAGTTTTCTTAGAAAGAAATTTCTTGGTGGCTACTTCAGAACACATTTGGTATATATTTGCTATCTTCTCTGGTGCTATGCTCAAAGTACCGTCAACAATGTTAACCACAATGCCTAAGCAGGTGAGGGTCTCACAGGGAGGGGTTTTCTTAGAAGGATTCATTGGGAGACCCAGGGAATCCAATAAGTTGGATAATCGGTCATAATGGTGTCTTGTTTCAGCCCTGGGGGCCACCACAATGAAGTCATCAATGTATGCGTTAACGACACAACCAGATGATGCCACATAAGATATAGCGTCGGCCACCATCTGAAACGCTGCAGACCCGTGCGTCCAGCCGAACGCGATGCCTGCGTCAATATATAGGGCGTCACGCCATGACAGACCAAATTTGATAGCGTCAACAGGGTCAACCCTGAGGTTCCTAAAAGCTCTGGCCACATCGACCTTAAAAATTAATGGATCTTCCACTTCAAGTATACGCTCCACAATGTTATCCACAGATGGAAATTTGAGAGTAAAAGGTCTAGTATCAAAATGGAGTGTATCGATGGCGTCATTGAGGGACTGACCCCTTGGGTACGATAAGTTCAAACTGACCCTTCTGTCATTGGTGTCTTTGGGTCTAGTAAGGAGGGGAGAGCAATGATGAGATGAGGGGATGTGCATGACAGGGCCCAAGATAGTACCAAAACCTTGTTCTTTGTTTATGTACTTTTCTATGGCATGAGGGTACTGAAGGCCGGAGTGGTGGTTCACCACTGCCTTGTATGTAAGAAGGTGAGGGCTACTCAAAGATAAAGGGAAGCCGAATTTGAGGTATTGGATGAGGTGTTTATCTGGATAAGCACTAAGTTCCTTCTCCCAGGCTTCAATATTCAAGTTTGATATAATTGGAATTCTAGCCAATCTGTAATTGGGGAGACCTGTGGTTCTAATGATGTTAGCAATTTCAATGCACTTGTCGACACTGTCGATGGACACTGGAAATCTATCAAGACCTACAAATTTGAACACAGTGTCCTCATGACTAAGAAATCCCACTGTTTAGAAGGGATGCATGCGTCGTGGTCGACTTAGAGGTTAGTATTAGTGTCTACATCTAACAAAGCAGTGATACTGTTGGGTACGTGTGTAATGCCTATGGCGTCATTTGGGGTGTCAGATGGATGTAAGTCATCCTTAAGGGAGTGGGAGTCCATAAGGATACATAATCTGTCGATAATGGTTTCTATGTACTCAGTATATGACATACTATGATTGTCACGTGCCCATAAGTCCTTTCTATAATCATCAGCTACCTGTTTAGCTGTCAGATCACAATCTAGATCATAATGTAACGTATGACTACAAAATACAACCTTGTCTACACATCTGTCAATAACTTGAAATGGGCCTAGGTCCCTGTCAAAATAAGTATCAAGACAAGCAACGTGAACATCATTGTAATACATTTGGTAAAATCCGGAGTTATAACCCCTAGGGTCATGAAGAAAAACTACCTGACACATGTCAACAACATCCATGGACTGTATAAAGTCCAAGGTACACATTACTGGATCATTAACTACCAGTGAGGCGTCAACATTACCGTCATTACATGGTGATTGACATTTACAAAAGAAAAATACATTACTACCCGCATCTGGGTGTGCAACAGCATCAGCAATACTTGTATTCCACTGATGATAGATGTTAGTATCAATACTAAACCCATAATGGTTACTATTATCAACACTTTGACATGGACTAGTTTGAAAGTGACAACCCGCATAATGACCCCCATAATTAATACAATTCATACTAACAAAGGTGTCAGTACCGTGGGAGGTGTCATTTAATCTAGGATTGAATACCTCAAAGTTGTTTGTATTGTTGTACGCAAACAGCTGATTGAATGCACAAAGGTATTGGTTCTTAAGAGAAGGGTCATTATAAGGGTTGACACTTTGATCAACAGCCCTGAAAGTGCATGTACTATGTGTCAAACTAGAAACATTTGTAGTTTTATTTACATTACCAATGTCCCTCCCCCCTCCCCTGTCTGACAAATGTCCCTAAGGGTCCCTTCTGGCCCAGGTGATGAAAACAAATCCTATTTACTAATGTTTTGATTCCTATCCGCACCTCTAAGTTTCACTTGACATTTGGTCTCTGGATGTGTATAGTTTTTCCCTTGCTTAGCACAAAATGAACAGACGTGT
Organism: Sabellastarte sp. h YS-2021; assembly: GCA_964017235.1. Taxonomy (NCBI): domain Eukaryota; kingdom Metazoa; phylum Annelida; class Polychaeta; order Sabellida; family Sabellidae; genus Sabellastarte; species Sabellastarte sp. h YS-2021. The sequence continues at coordinate 15,298,056 of OZ024927.1, forward strand.
TTGAATTGGCCATGATTCCCCTCGTGTGAACACACTCCTTCGTTGTAATATCTACACACTTTCTTTTGGGTAGTAGGCAGGGATGATATCTGTGAGGCATTAGCCATAGTGATTTGGGAAGTGGACAGACGATTGAGTGCCCATTGCATAGCATCCGACCATTGTAAAGATCCCTGTTCAATTTTGTGCATGGAATTGCCCCACGCACCCCTCACTGCCTGCCAGGGTAGGGATGTAGCGTCCCTAAGGGACAGGATCACTTGCAAAAGCACTTGTTTGGACAAAGCTGGATCTTGAATATGGTATATATTAGTTAATTGCCCCACAGCCCACTCCTGAATTGTAAGGTCGTCGTATAGGGTGCGCTTGGGGCCACCAACCCCATGGTACCCTTCGTTAGGCCATCTTAGCTCAGGTATTGCAGTAACAGTGTCTGTGGCATTAAATCTCCCTGAATTTTTGTGTATGGTCTTACCTTGCATTGCTTCAGCCCTGGAGGTAGCCTCTAACGATGACAGAATATGAGAGACTGACTATGAAATGGTAGGGTTGTTCCTGATGGCGTTGACGTCGGGTATGACGGCATCATGATATTGACTGCTGTGTGCTGGGTGAATTACAGAACCAGGCAAACCAGTATTGCTAGTAGCCGCTTGAGAGGGACCAGCCTGGGAAGAGGTTGTACTGTTCACTGCCGAGTACTGATGTCCTGTAGCATGTGTACTAGCTGTCCCTAATGGTATATTGGTGGGTCCCTGCCCTAGGGTGGCGTTAGCAGTCTGAGTAGTAGCACGTTAGTTTTCTAATTCATCCACTCTTTTGAGTAGCATTTGATTTGTGGCATCGATTTTCTGGAGGTAAGCTAACACTGTACCGTTCTCAGCTACTGGATCACTACGGGGTGGGGGTTGGGGTGAAGAAACAGTACTTACAATTGTACCCCCAGAAGGCATCAGAAACGAGCCATTAAGATCCATATCTGTGAGTTTCAACACTGTAGCATTCTTCGTCTTGCCTGCAGTTGATTTCTTCTTCCCTGTATCCGCCTTCTTGCTTCTTTTAGGCATGGTGACTAGTATATATCACAGTATAAATATAAAACTTAAGTTAAAATGCAGTTGTTGCCTCTTCAAAATCTAGATTCCAAATGAAAACAATGGATATTGGCGGGAAATCTAAGGCCAGGAATCGATAGGGGTCTAAATTCCTGGCAATAGGGTCGAAAGTATTGAAATAAGGTAGGGATGAAAGTTATAAATTAAGGTAGGTGACAGAAACTGCCATAGCAGGCCATTGGCAGGCCATGCTCTTCACTCTTTAATAAAACAAGTTTCTACAAGAAGTATGAAGCTTAACAAGAATGGCAAATTATCTGTGTCGTGGTGTACGGCAAAAAGCCCATCAGGAAAAATGTCCATCAAGTGAATCTCATCAGCTAAAAAGCATATCAGAAAAACTGACCATCAGCTAAAGTGATGGGTAGGAAAATAGCCCATCAATTTTTCAGAATTTCTTTGCAACATATAATTTAGCTATTATTTATAAAAACCTGGTTTTGGATAATGATAATCTACATTTACAATTGATTAATATTACTGTTTCAGTTCTGAGTATATGTTTCATAAATTGTTTTTTTTTTTCATTTATTTATATAAAAAACGAAAGGTGAAAAAGTTTCCTAATAGTTTTTATTTACATCAAAGGAACGGTGTATATGATGTGAGTTAGGAGTGAGATTGTATTATATGTGTTTGAATCTGTGTGTGAGGGGTAAATTACTATTGCAACTTAGTGCTTCTTTCATTATCTTTCCTGAATATAAATCAAATAATGGGTTAAGAGTGAGATTGTACATGCAAATTACATTTCTGTTACTTACTTTCTTTAATGTCAAAGGAAAGATTTATTTTCTGTGAGTAGCTTGCTCAGGTGAGATCAATAAAAAGTTATTGTTTGATGCTTAATCCGTGTGTCTTGCATGTCTGTGTCATATATTATAAAATTTACTGGACAAGGGGCGTCACATACCACATAAAGAATATTATATAGAGCCTCAATTATCCCACTCTCTATAATCCAAATCTCCGGGTTAACCAAACCGAAATCTTGTCTGCCCAGTGGCAGTACATATAATGCTCAGTCTAGTATAAGCGATATTACAGGATTTACACATTCTCAGAAACCAATAATTCCAGTTCTTTATAAAACGCACCATTCAGAGAAACACCTACCGCTAATCGCCGCTTTTCAAAACCGCCGAGATGAGAAGGGGCTTTAACTTCTTTGATATTTAGTGCCATGTTTCAATTGGGGAGGTATCGAGTCATTTACACAACTCCACGACACAACGTCTTTGATAATGCGCCTATCACGGATTGCGTGTTCGATTGGGTTTTGCAATTTAATATCTCCCGGAGTAGGTCCATTCACAAACTCACGTGTATTAAAATGAAAATGTCAACCATGAATTGCCAACCAAATATATCACTGGAGACGTGTTCGATAGGGGTTTTGCAGTTAATAATCTACCAGAGTTTTTTACTGGACACAATTCATGACTATTTAATATAAAATGATACGTCAATAATGTATGTACCAAACGAACACGCTCTCTTCAAGTTCGCGTAATATGTTAAACTAAAATGACAATATCCACATAAATAAAGCAAATGAACTTAATTAGATGGTTAGTTTTATTTTGTTACACAAATATATTAAACTGCTTCATCAGTGACCACTCCACCACATACATATTTAGTGCCTAAAACAATATATCTTCAATTATCTCCCACTCGTTAACATCCACAAACGTTAGATTTCAACTAATTTCCTGTATCTGAACCCTGGATTATCCGATCAGAATCTTTCAGGCCATGTCTGGCTAGCAAATAGAAAAAAATGGATAATGTTTGGTAAAGCATATTTATTCCTTGCACTTGACACAATGATTAATTGTTATCAATATCAAAAGAAATACACCCCAATTTATAAATAATAAGTACACACACAATCGTTCATAATACATACCTGCATTCTATATAATTATTAATATTGCTTGATTTCTCTCTCCTAGAGTCATGTGTGATGTCTGGTTCATGGTAGTTGATGACAAGGAATTAACTTAAAAAGTAAAATTGTCTGGCTAAGATTTTCTTATGTAATGACTGAGTTATTTCAAGTTGATGTCTGGTGCAGCCTGTGGCTTTGCGTCATGTATAACTATTATGTAACTATTGCATTTAAAATGTCATGGTTAACTGTTGTTTATGAAAACTGAGTGACAATGTATGATTATGAAGTTTTACGTTGCTTTCAACACTGTACAGGTCATATCACGACAGGTAGTTGGAAGGACAGAGGAAACCAGTACATACAGTTTGTTAGGGTTCTGTACTGTATACTGCCAACCAACGGCAAGCAACTACCAGCTTTCCCACTTCAGGCAATGACGGGGATCAAACTCCGGCCTCAGAGGTGGGAGGCGAGAGTGTTAGCACTCTGCCACCATGGCCCCTTATTTGTATTACATCAACTACTTTTTATATGCAAAGATCAAATACCTTTTATACTTATAATATACGTGAAGTGAATACCAATGACATGTACATATCGTTCAGTACATGTATGTATTTATATTAGTTTGAAATTTATCTACATACTATAAGTTATTTGTGTTGGTAGTACGGCTATGTAGGAGCCTACTATGGCAGTTTGTGTTTGACCTTAATTTTCAGTTTATTATTCTTTACCTTAATTTCACCTGTTATTCACTGTAACCAATCAGGGCTCTTCACGCCTCATTGGCACGCCCTTTGCCATTGAACTTCTTCATATTTGACACCGTCATGCCTTCTCCTACATCTAAGGACACAAATGACACCATCCTTGCATTATTACAAGAAATGAACAGATCCAACAAGGACATTGTTAGTCGTATAGATGTGTTAGAGCGTCAACAATTGGCCAGTTCGACACCTTTAGTGGTGAAACATCAACCAAGGGTTCACACTATCCCGAACACAGCATCAACAGCAGCAGCGTAGCTGATACCTCAGTCATCAGGGCCTGTAAGTGGAGGTCAAGGATCTGGGCAGAACCCACTGTTGGAGAGAATAGAGCACGTAACTGCTGGTAGCAACCATGAGGTTCCTCACCCATTTGCGTCAAACCCTTTGGGTTCAAGTGAACAGAATCCACATCATGATTTGATTGTACCCAGTCTGGAGGCATTACGACAGAACTCAACCTTATCACAAGTGGTGTCACGGATCATTGCGACATATGATGGCCAAGCTAGAATTGAGGCAATGCAAGGTAAGGTATCAACAGTACGACGCTCAGGGCGTTACAATACAACAGATTTGATCCATACCCCCCCCTCCCCGAAACCAGATGGGCAAATGAGGGATTTTATAGTGGGCAGAGCAAGAAGCGTATAGTATATGATGAGCTGTCATTGACGCAATGGGCTATTGGCCAACTATCAAATATCTATCAGATGAAGGATGCGACCATTTCAAAACAAGCTCTTTTGCAAGTCATACTAGCACTTAGGGATGCGACATCTTTGCCATGGCAAGCAGTTAGGGGTGCTTGGGCTACTTCTATGCACGAGACTGAAGATGGTTCACTCACATGGGCGGATGTGACACAATGGTCACTGAATCGCCTCAGTGCATCACAGATTGCAATGGCCAACGCGAACATAGCGTCAAATGGTATGTTGCAGCACCTTCATCAGAAGAAAACATGCAAATTTTTCAATGAGGGCACGCATTCTCATGAGTTACATCACAATTACAAAATTAATTACAAACATTTTTGTGCTTTCTGTAGTTGGCAAGGTCGTTACTTGGTTCATCCTGAGGTCAAATGTAATTTCAAGGTCAGAACATTAGACAAAAGTGATAAATAGGATGGGAGATGATCACCTGAGGACAGCTGGATTGGGTTTAATGAGTATAATGATCAAGAGAGGGAGAGTGTGACTGATGATTTAATGCACTGTAAATTTAAAGAGGTACATAACAATCAAGTTATTGAGGGTCAATATGACATTAACAATCAGGGTACCTACCGTTAATTTCTATACCTATATCTCTTTTTATTGGGATTGAAACGGTAAACAGTTTGCTACCCTTTTACTGTTTTAGTTTGAATAAACTGAAACACACTTGTAATCAATTTGAGTGTGATGAATATGGAAAAGTACAAAAGAGTAGGTTTAAAGTCCTCTCACAAGGTACCTACTGTTAATATGAAAACCATTCCATATTTAGAACTTTTTACAAACAGTCAATCCCCCTTTTTCTGTTTACTGTTTGATTGTTTTAAGAAATAGTAACACATATTTAAATTGATTCATGCCAGTAAATAGAGGGCTGGTCAATCAAGGTACATACCATTTACTACTTTACCCACGTACATTTACAGAGAAACAGAAAACGATAAAGCATCTACTTCCGTTTTACTGTTTTACTGTTTGACAGTTTTCCCAGAGCTCTTTAGTGAAGGCCACAAATCAAGGTACATACCGTTCACTAGTTTACCCATTTATATACATAGAAACAGAAAACGGTAAAGCACCCACTTCCGTTTTACTGTTTTACTGTTTTAAGGGTTTGAAATACTGTATTCTTACCCTTTTCATATTGACTCTTTATAATTAGAAAAATTGCATAAGGGTCAGGGTTTGAAACAGAAAACAGCCCTTTTCCCTTTTACTGTTTATGGTATATTTTGGCCTCCATAGCTTATTAAGTGAAGGAGGTGAAGGTCATGACCCTGGTAACCACATTTGGCTGGATTGTGACGTCACAGTGCAAAAATTTATACATGTGGATGGGTTTTAAAGAGTTTATGTTGTCAAATAAATGAATTATTCCAACACTGCTTAATAAATTTCATTAATATTTGGCACATGGATGACACAAAGAATAGAAAGTATTCCAACTTTATGGTGACCTTAAACTCCTGACAATAAGTCTATTATAGCAACTTTAAAGCTACCACTTGCAGGGCTAAATTTTAAAAAATGTAGTTGATAAATTTTAGTTATAATTAGTTCTTAGATGCTATTTGGACCTTGAAGGATGTATACTTTAGGATGGCCTTAAAATCTAAACAATAGCAACTTGTGAATGACTTTAAGGTTGCCGATTCAAGGGCAATCAAACAGAAGTTTAATAAATTCTGGTATTTTTTTAGACGAGTGTTCTGGTCAAGTTGCAGATCTATAGATCTTGCACTGATTGAGTACTAGGAAATTTTACTTAAGTACTAAGCTTATAATTTGCAAACTACAGCTAAGCTAAGCTTCACAAATGACACAATATACAAAAGCCCGAAAAATGTAGATATTTAATACAGGTGTTCCACTGGAGCCGACCGGACGGTAACTATGCATTTTTGGAGAGTCAGGGCCAATGTTTACATGGTCGGTTAGGGTCAGTTGCAAGTTCCCGGCCTGTCATAGAGAGTCTGTGACCATTTCTGACCCTTGTATCTGACCTTAATTTTAGCCCCCTAGCAAACAGGCCTGTCAGTTAACCTAAGGGCCTGTCGGTTACTCTTCCAGGCTTGTCTGTAACCCTTCCAGGCTTGACATTATCACTTGCAGGCCTGTCGTAATATGTAGCTGGCTTGTCTTTTGTAACTTAAGTACTGCTCATTTGTAGTGCATTTGCAGCATGATGTGAGGTAATTATATGGTTAAAAATTATGTCAAGATTGACAAAGAAACAGTGAAAGTGATCATAGTTTTCAGGTGAAGTTCCAAATATATGCTTTAATTAATTAAGGAACCTGAAAAAGTGTTTTTATTTGGTTAAGTAAAAATAAAATCCCAACTTATTTCAGGAAAGGAATTTTTGGGCAAAAGGAGGATCAAGTGTCGACCAATCAACAAATCTAAAAGTATGTCTTTAGTAAATATTTGGATCCCATCACGTGACCAGAACTACAGGGTGTTTACCTTCACGTCCAGAAAAATGTGCTTTCTCAGAAGCTCGAAATTATTTGCTATAAATGTGTAGAAAAATTGCTCAGAGGGACGGAATTTTGAAGGGGTCCTTCCCAGAAGCTCGAAATTGGAGTATAAAAGGCAGCAACAAGCGGAAGGTTTTCATTGTCACGTGAGAGATTGTTAGAAGCACATCTCTCTCTGCTTGTGTGTACAGGATATAACATTTGAAATTAAAATTTCATATTTCAAATGGATTTTTCCTTCATAATCTGAAGCAGACATACATTGATTTTGTTTCTTATATAATATTAAAGCAAAAACTGAAATGTATAATTAAAATAACAAAAAAATAAATTTGAACATTTAGGTCATGTGATGGGATCCAAATATTTACTAGTGACCTAGTTTCAGAATTGTTTATTGGTTGACACTTGATCCTCTTTTTTCCCCAAAATCCATCAAAAACTCTACTTGCAATACCAACTGCACGTCTGGTCGTGAAGTTCTGTATGTTTCTCCAGGCCTGTCTGTTTGTCAGTACGGCTAGTCGGGACCTGCTACTGCTTATCTGTTAGGAGTTTAGGGCTTGTCGTAGTACTACTGGCTGTGCAATAAACGTCCCGACCCTGCGTCTTGTGGGGAAGGTCATTACATCCTGTCTGTAAGTGTACCATCCTGTCAGGGACTCATAATCGACCCAGCATTTTCACGCCTTTTTTCTACGACCCTAAAACTTTTTGCAACCGACCATAGAGTCGTAGGGTCAGTTACAGGGTTGGTTCCAGTGGAAACACACCATAAGGTAACCACTTACAGGGCCAATTATAAAAAATACTTGGCAAATTTCAGTTTTAATTGATACATGGTTGTTGTTCTAACTGTATACTGCCAGTGTCCTTAAAATCTGAGCAATAATGACTCACAAATGACTTTAAGGTTACCCATTCAAAGGTCAGACAAGAGCGACTTGACAGATTCAATTCACTTTGGTAAATGGTTGTGCATAGACCCAGGGCCAGACACCAACAATAAATTTTTGTAGTCATTTGTTAAATTAAGATTCATTAATACAATTTCAAGTAGGGTTTATATTCAACTAAACCTTTGAAATAAATATTTTCATAGAATAATTTATTTTGGTAATTTTTAAAGAGGAGTCTTCTGTACATTTATTTTTTTGTGTTTTACATTACACACAGTACATTATTGTTTATACTGTGAGGGGTAGTTGGAAGCACATAGGAAACCAGTACATACAAGGTACAGCCGGGATTTAAACTCTAATCTCAGAGTCAGCTCTGTATCACATGACCCCCAAGTTCTTGTTCAGAATGGGTACTGAGAAATTGTATTTGGTATTAAAAATTATTTAATTTATTAACTGTAAGGAAACTTAACTTCATAAATGACAGAATATACAGAATTCTGAGAATGTAGATATGTTTAATAGTATACTTTACTTCCTGACTTCCAGGACAGATTTGTCAGGTGAACCTATTGTTATACCATTAAGTAAAGTTACAGAGGTCAGGAGGAACTCCAGACAGATCCTATCACCGATATGTGGATATTGGAGCTAAGAGGTCTGTTCCATTTCTGCAAGTCTCAGGGGCCACAGTGGCGCATTGGTAACACTCTCCTTCCAACTCTGAGGTCTGTGGTTCAAACCCCAGACCACATGTGGGAAAGTTGGTAATTGCTTACTCCTATTGATTTTCACTATAATTTGGCTTGTGGTATCAAAACATCAATTTCCTCCTTGATTATCTGGTGTAATCTTGGTGGTCAAATATCACAGTCTGACAACCTGGCTTCTGTTACTTATTGTGTCGCTTAAATTTATTTAACATATCTAATGTTAGAATTAAGAGATGCTTATTTGATACATGCTTATCTGGTGTACTATTTATATTTTGTGTAAAATAATTTATCTTTTTAATGAACAATTTACATCAGTAATGGCAAGATAAAATTACACTGAAAATTCATAAATAATTACTGAGATTCCTCATTCATACAAAATCTCCATGGAATATATAATGCACAATGTGTTGTGACATCACTAAGATTAGTGACATCATAGGCTTTTGAAGCAAATCACAAGTATCACTTCTCACCAGCACGTGGCTGCCCTCCCTGTCCCCCTCCCCCCAAAAGACAAAATGGAGTGAAAATAGTAAAAGAGTTAAAAGGTATTACATTAAAAAGTAAAAGGCCATATATTCATTATGCTTTAACACAGAATGTAAACTGTTAAAAGGTGCTTTACACATTTCTCATTGACTTGCCAGAAAATAGAATTAAGTATCTAACCCTTTAACTGTTTCAAAACAGTAAAACAGTAAAACGGAAGTGGGTGCTTTACCGTTTTCTGTTTCTATGTATATAAATGGGTAAACTAGTGAACGGTATGTACCTTGATTGCCACAGTAGTCTTGATTGTGACGTCACAATGCAGACTTTAAAATATGAATGTGCTTTAAAGAATTTATATTGCCACATATTAACAGTTCCAATGCTGCTTGGTGCACTAACATTTGGTAAGTGGATGGGGAGTATTTCTGCTTTATGGTGACCTTAAACCCCTGGTAATAAGTCTGCCATAGCAACTTCAAGGTTACCACTTGTAGGGTCAAAAATAATAAAAAGGCTTGGTGAATTTCAGTAATGATTGGTATATGGGTGATATTTACACCTTGAAGCTGTATAATGTAAGGTGGCCTTAAATCTGAACAATAGCAACTTATAAATGACTTTAAGGTTATCCAATTCAAGGGTCATTCAAGCAAAAGGGACTTGACAGATTCAATTCATTCATGGCCCTGAATAGCCCAAGAGAGAGACCGCCATACTGTTTTTTGTAGATATTATTTAATTGAAGGTAAAAAATTCCACTTAAAGTAATGTTTTGCATGCAACTAAATATTTTAAACTGATGATTTCATAAAATAATTTATTCTGGTACCTTTTAAAGAAGACTGTTCTTTACAAATTGTGGATCAGTAGCTATTGTACCAATTGAGTACTGGGACATTTTAACTAATACTAGTCAATAACTTACAAAGTATAAGAAAACTAAAATACATCAATGAAACAATAAACAAAAGTCTCAAAATGTAGATATCTATCTATGAAATCCTACACATAGACATTTGTAAGTCCTATGACTTAAATGTCAAGGACAAGCTCCTGTTTGTATAGGTTTTTCATCTGGTGTTAATAAGGGAACATGTACCAGTGAAATTGACTGGGTTTTTATTTAAGGCCCTGTAAATGGTAACCTTAAAGCTGCTTTAATAACTTATACGCTGCAGTTTAAGGTCACCATAAAGTAGATGTACTCGTCATAGTTTGTTTCATCCACTCACCAAATATCAATCAATTCCCTCAAAATTATATGCCAATATAAAATCTTTAGAACCTAATAATACTTTTAAATTTAGCATTGTGACATTACAATCAAGACCACTGTGGTTACCAAGGAAATGACTTTTATTTGACTGGCTGTAAAAAGTATAAATATCTAAAATATACCATAAACAGTCTAAAGAAAAAGGCTGTTTTCTGTTTTGAATCTTTACACTTATACAGTTTTCCTAGCTAGATCAAGTCAAAATGTAAATAGGAAGAATTCTGTATTCCAAAACCATAAAACAGTAAAACAGTAAAACGGAAGTGGGTGCTTTACTGTTTTGTGTTTCTTTATATATAAATAGTTAAAGTAGCGAACTGTATATATCTTGATTGACTGATTCATTACACATTAAATCATTTTAAATACACTAGCTTAACAGTTGGTACCACTGAAAAATTTCAACTGTTTTGCTTTTTTTATCAATTACACTTTAACTGTATTTTCACAGTCGAAAGTTTAAAGGGTGAACTGTAGTTTTCAAAGTTTTCAGTTGCAAGTTAAAATTCATGAAAATTGTATTCTACTTATTATTAATTCATCAAACTGCAAGCATATAATGGTTTTAGGTAATTTTCCCCTTTAAATTTTAGAAAATAGTATTAGGTAAAGAAATTAACGGTAGGTACCCTCATTATTAACGCTTGTGTAAACAGACATGTCATTGAGGCATATGATTCATTGATATTGGCTAATAGTATTGACAGTCAATATCGTGATTTTATTATGTGTGGAAGAGGACTATTGGGGTATCATATAAATGGCATTGTTGATGGGTTTTATCGAAATGTAGGTGATTGTTATGGTAGTGTATATGATTATGCAAGATGTGACTTTATATCACTATTGGGTCGTGTTAGCACAGATGAATATTGGTTGGTGTATTTACACTGTGATAGTAATTTGCAAAATAGTGGATTCTATTCATTATTGAGTAGGATGGATGGAAATGTATTTTTGTATGCCCATAATGGTCCTCTTCCGGGTTATCTGACAGTTGTATTTTCTTGTATGTTGTATGTCTTCTTTGATATTTCTATTAATATTGAGAAGATCACGATTCAAGAAAAAGCACAGGCTAGAGTGGTCTTAGACAAGTTTAAGAAAGATAAATTATACATGAATTGTGTTAATATGACGTATGATCAGTATATGACCAGAATAATTGATAACATGATATCACAACAAGAAGAGGCAATTGCTGACATGAGGTTACATACATCAATGTGGAAACAGACACCACTGGTGTGTGACCTCAGGTCAGAGTGTCGTGACGTATGTGCCGACACCATCGTTCCTAGTATTTTTAAAAATTTATGTGAAAATTCAGAGTTTGGTAAGGATCCGGTGAGTGATCCTATGTTTCCAGACAAAGCAAAGGGTTTCATCAGCCATGTTGTATCAAAGTTTCAATTTGTTGGTCCTGATGGGGCGCCTGTAGAGATAACTACTGTGGAACAGTGTGTTGAGATTGCTGGTATAATAAGGTCGACTGGAGTCCCTAATTATCAAGAAGCAAGGATTCCTTTAATCTCGGGTTTGAATATTGAAGCTTGGGAAGAATATTTAAGGAATTATCCGGATCCACTGCTAATTGAATATGTTAAATTTGGTTTTCCTATGTCCATAGTGGACTATGAGGCACTTAAGGTAACTGATTGATGAATATTTTAAGAAAGAACTTGATCATGGAACTATCTTAGGTCCTGTTAGGGCAGTTGATTCTGATATGTTCCATTGTTCCCCTCTCTTGACTAGGCCTAAAGATGTGGTCAAGAGAAGGGTGATTGTAAACCTGTCACATCCATATGGAAGGTCTGTTAATGAGTTTGTGGACGAATTCAGATTTGATCACAGGCCCTTCACTCTTAAACTCATCTCTACTGATGATATCGTTAAAGAAATTTTGAGTCTACATGACCCCATGCTGTTTAAAATCGATGTCGCCAGGGCATTTCGAAATCTTAGGGTTGATCCTGTGGATATTATGAAGCTTGGAATGACATGGAGAGGTCAATACTACTTAAGTTCAGCAGTTGTTTTTGGCTGGAAGCATGGGATGGCCAACTTTAAATTAGTGGCTGATGCAATAGCTTATATTATGGCTCAGGAAGGCTGTAAAGTGTTAGCTTATGTGAATGATTTTTTGGTAGTGGCTAAGCGTCACATGGCACAAAAATTCTATGATAGGTTATCTGATCTTTTTATTGAGCTAGGACTGCCAATGAATATTGAGAAGAGAACTCCTCCATCAAAAATCTTAACTTGCTTAGGCATTTCTATAAATATGGAAACCAATACACTTAGTATAGACCAGGACAAACTTTTAACTATACATAAGGAATGCATTCTGGTAGCTGGGAAGAAATATCTCACTAAGAAAGCTTTTCAGTCTTTATTAGATAAGCTGATATATGTCCACAAATGTGTGGTCCCTGCTAGGATTTTTATTAATCGAATGTTTTGTACTTTTAGAGAAAATGCACACAAGAAGCATATTAAGTTGAACCAAGAATTTTTTCAAGATTTAGCATGGTTTTTGGAATTTTTAGCTACATTCAATGGGATTACATATTTCAATAAGGCTGAGGCTTTGGCTGAGAACTATGTATATCTAGATGCATCTTTAACTGGTTTAGGAGCCATATGGAATGATAGAGTGTATAGCACACCCATATTTGCCATCTCAGGCTTTCACCTTAAGATTGTTCACTTAGAGATGCTAAACATTGTTTTGGCGTTGCTGACTTGGGGTTCATATTGGCAACATAAGAAAATAAAAAATTTTTGTGACAATTTGGCTGTCGTTCAGGTGGTCAGGTCTGCTAAAACGAAAGACAAATTTTTGGCAGCTTGCATTCGAAATATTTGGCTGATCTCTGCATCAAAGGACATTGAAATTGTCATTGAGCATATTGAAGGGAAGAAAAATGTGGTGGCTGACCTGTTATCGAGGTTGTATTCTAAGGAAGGGGTAAATAAGGCTAGCATACTTTTACTCAAACAAAACTTCATATGGGAGAATATTGATATTCAAAAGTTTAACCTTAATTTGACCTTATAATTTTAGGTGGAACTTCATCTTCTGCCCCCCCTTTTGAAGTCAGCGTGGACCAGAGTATCCGTGGATTTTAGACCTTCAACCAACAGCATTCTTACTGTTTACTGTGAAGTTGCCAGTAGAATTTTCACTTCACAATATTCTTGTGTTTCTAGAATATTTGTATCAGCATCATTTATCACCTCAAGTGATAAAGAATTATGTCTCCTCCTTGGCTTCAATGGCCAGGACTTATAATATTTCAGCTGCATCCCTCTCACATATCTCGGTGGGTCATTACCTCAGAAGCATATCTATTAATTCAACTTTTAGGCCCACCCCCAGGGGCGTTTTTGATATACATACACTGTATCACATATCCAAGGCATTTGATGGTTTATCAGATCCTCCTTTATTCAGGGCCATCTTTTTGACTGCATTTTTCGCATTTTTGCGCATTTCAAACATATCTCCCCATAGTGTTAAAGCTTTTGACCCTACTAGGCATTTTCTTAGACAGGACCTCATTTTTCACTACCCTGGGGATCATCTACTTGTGAAGTGGACTAAGATAATCGCTCCCATCATTTAGTCCAGCTTCCTAAACTAGAGAATGTATATCTCTGTCCAGTTAGAGCTCTGTCGGTATTACTTGCTTCTAGGAAACTACCTTCCACTGCTCCCTTACTTGCCAATAATTTTCCTCCATTCACACAGGTAATTGATGCCCTTAGGAAGGTCCTTACTTCACTAGACATTCCTCACACTGGTCATGGGTTTCATACTTTTAGAAGATCTGGTGCCACCTTTGCTTTTCATCACAATTCATCTTTACAGGATATTATGGCTCACGGCTTATGGCGTAGTTCTGCAGTTTGACTGTACCTTCAGAATTCTCCCCAATCTCTCTCTTCCATTCCCTTGACCTTTGCCTCGGCTATCCCTACATACTTCTAGCTTGGGTTTGGGGTAATATTTTAAAATTCATCCTTCATTTTAAAATCTTAGTCATTTAAAGTACTAACATGTAAATAAAGATTGTCCAATCTGCCATTTAGCATCGTACTGGTACTCAGCCCATATGACCTTTGACCTGTATCATACACACAAACTGTTGGTAGTACGGCTATGTAGGAGCCTACTATGGCAGTTTGTGTTTGACCTTAATTTTCAGTTTATTATTCTTTACCTTTATTTCACCTGTTATTCACTGTAACCAATCAGGGCTCTTCACGCCTCATTGGTGCGCCCTTTGCCATTGAACTTCTTCATATTTGAACTTGAAGCCAAGGTGAATGCATAAAAATTTGTCCCTCCACCCCACCACTAGTACAGAAGCACACCCCTGTCCCAGGTATCCCTACTGGTGCAGGGAGTATGAAGGGATCCAATCTTTGATTGGCTTTGACATCTGGCCATTTGGTCCTGTTTTGATCATACAGGTGTTGATCTGACTGGTCAGATTATCTGATCATGTTTTTGACCCTCGGCTGTGACCCCTTTGACCTAGTCTCACCAAAGGGAGGTCTCCATTGGGATTGATGTAGGCCTTGGGGATGTACATTGAGACTTGCTTTCGTGTTTCAGAAGAAACTTTTTGTATTGCTTCCAATGACTGGTACCTCTTAGGTTGGTACTTGAGGCCGTTGACCTATTTAAGGTAGGTCATAGAGCTAAGGCTCAATGATAAGTTCTTGTTAGAACGTTATAAGGCAAACCAGGCTGACCCTGTGCTTCCCCTACCGATTATGACATTATGACATAGTTATGACCTTCATGGTATTTGATTAGTAATATTTTCATGGAGAATACATCAGTGTATATAAGTAACATAACCAGGATGGTAGACTTTGTGTGTTGTAAACCAGTTTATGTAGTAACGTATGGATTAATATTTTAAAATTCATCCTTCATTTTAAAATCTTAGTTGTTTAAAGTACTAACACGTAAATAAAGATTGTCCAATCTGCCATTTAGCATCTTACTGGTACTCAGCCCATATGACCTTTGACCTGCATCACACACACAAACTGTATGTAAATGGTAATGCATATGGGACTGTTTTCAATGCTAGTCACCCAAGTAATATAAACATTAACAAATATTAAAATTGTAATAAATACCAATAATCTTTTTATTCTTGGATAAATGGTAGATAATGGCAATTAAACTATGGGTGCTGTTACCCTATATTAGCCCAAATGGGTTGAAATTTATGCCAGATCTTGCTGCCACAAGGTTTTATGTTATAGTCTTCTATGAAACAATTAATAATATTAACTTAAAGTTAAACTTACATAACTGTGGGTTTTACCCAGTGTTAGCCCAGAGGTGTTAAACGCATTCTAGGTCTTGCTTTTAAATTTTTATGTGTAGTCTTCTTGCTCATAAACTCTTAATTACTCTCAATGACCTTAGGTTCGACATTTTTTACCAAATGTCATCTCGGTTGCCCCGAGACTATATCCGAAACTATAACGTCAATCATCCTCAGGTGGGCAGGTATTTCATGGGGTACAGACGGATTCTTTCAAATTTGGTGTAATTTGTTTGAAAATTAAAGCCAGGAGAGAGTTGTTCTTATTTTTAATTGAGAATACACAGTGAAACTGCTTCTCTTCAATACATACGTAAAAAATCAATACATGTATTTTGCTCTCTGATGATGTCTTTACTCAGTGATGTCACAATGCAACTATCATTGTGAGGTCACAAACCTAGCTTGTGATACTTGCTGTCTTTAAGTATAAATATTTCTTCTCATTTTATGTCTTGAAATTGACATAAACATAATGAAGAGGGAGGTGATATATTCATCATTTTTATTAATTATTATTTCTGCGACCTGGTTGTGCTCCTTTACTGGGTCCTCTGTAGTCGAGGCCTAACATGTAGGAAAAATAACCAATTGGGTACTTTCATGGTCGCAGTGTAAGAATGCATTTGATAGTACCTGGTGGGAGTGCAACCTTAGTCGTAACGCCTGAGTAGTTATAATCTCATACAGGTGCTGCATGATAAGGCACCTATCTTATAGATAACTATTTTATATGTAAGTATTGTTACTTTATAGCTTTCAATGTGATATATCAAGTATATTTTAACTACACAATTTTACAAAGTAACTTCTTAATCAAGTATATACATTACTTTTTCATATGTATGTGTTATTAGCATGCTTACACATTTATATACTGCATGCCGGAAGCGTAAATAGTTTTAGTGTAGAATGTAACTTTAGTCAAGTTTTACAATTATATGTGTAATAAAACTAATAACCCTCCATGGTGTGTTCAATGATTTTGGAAGGAGGCTTGGGGACTGTATCTGAAATTTCTGTGAAAGTATTGCACAAAGTGACTTTCTTTGAAAACAATATTACCTATGTTAGGATAAGTTATGGCATAATCAAGTTGCAGACCTGTAGCTCATTCTATATCTGAGAAATAGCTACTTTGAGATTATCACTGATGAGTAAATCGCTTATAACTTTAAAACCAATGCATTTAGAGTATTTTTTTGAAATATGTTATTCACCTACTTTTTGATCAGCTGTAACATAGTAAAATTGCAGCACTGTAGCTCATTCCATAGCTGAGAAATTGCTACTTTCAGGTTCTCACTATTGAGTAAATCGCTTGTATATTTAAAACTGTTGCATTTAGAGTATTTTGTTGAAATATGTTATTCACCTACTTTTAGATCAGGTGTAACATAGTAAAATTTCAGACCTGTAGCACATTCCATAGCTGAGTAATAGCTACTTCGAGGTTCTCACTATTGAGTAAATTGCTTGTAACTTTAAAACTATTGCATTTAGAGTATTTTGTTGAAATATGTTATTCACCTACTTTTAGGTCAGGTGTAACATACTAAAATTTCAGACCTGTAGCACATTCCATAGCTGAGTAATAGCTACTTTAAGGTTCTTACTTCCGAGTAAATCGATTGTAACTTTAAAACTATTGCATTTAGAGAATTTTGTTGAAATATATTATTCACCTACTTTTACATCAGCCGTAATATAGTAAATTTTGGAATCTTATGATGCAGCAAGTTATTAGTAGAATGCAGCAAGATTTCGAAGTTACCACTCAGCCACGGTCTGAGTGCTCGTTTGTCTATTTGTCTGGATTTTTTTGTGTGTGTGTTTAGATTACTCCAGAACTAATGAACAGATCTTTATTTTAAAATTTGTGGGTAGGACCTGACTGAAGGAAGAAGTTACTAAAAGAAAGATCTGGACCTTATTTTGGATAAAAAAATCGTAATTTTTTAGAGGTCACATTTCAATGCAATTTTAATGACTTTGGCTTTCTACTTGATATTTCTATGAAGATTAATTTACATGTTTGGTTTTATTTTATTGTCTTCCTTACAATACTTTATATCACTTGAGCGACTGGTCACATGGAGTCGAGCATTTTGCTCTCTCTGAGTGCATCTTGTTGATATTTGGAACATGAGGCAATGTAGCATTTAAAGGCCTAATTCTTTTAGCAGGCAAATCTTACCTCTTACACTTGTGCTGTTTCTCCGAACAATGTGGAGGTCTTCTTGTTCCACTGGGACAGCTGGATCATTTCTAAAATACAAAAATACATTTACAATGATTGTATGATTAATCAAGTATAAAATATAAATTTGTATCTTGCAAAATATATTTGATATTCACATTTACACAATGTTTAATCAAAGTCCAAGTTGGGGATTTACGTCCCGTTTAACAGCCAGGGTCATACTGTGACAGGTACTCGGCATTGTCACTTGTTGGACTCAAACCCACAGAGGTAACAGCCTATGATTAGATTACAAACTCACCAACCACTACACCACCAATTACCTCCAATTGTTTAATCAGCAATAAATATGTCACCCCAAATATTATTCGGTAATATAAACAGAAATATTAAGTAATGTATAAAGTAATGTAAGTAACAATACAATAAGTAACAATAGGCAGTTTAATTGTTTTTTTATCATTTTATCATTGTAAAAATGTCTTAATTTCTGACAGATATTTTTAAAAATTGAGTCCTGTATTGGGTTGGATATTGTTGTGTTCACTCAAACTGAAAATAGAAACAAAATAAAATATAATGAAATCAATATTCTAAATCTAGTTTTGTAGTCTAGCCACAAATGAGACATTTGTGTTTTAAATGAATCTATAGTGATATCATGACGTCACGTTGGTCAGTCTTCCTCCCCAGGAAGTGTAGTTGCACCTTCATCAATGTGTACTGCTACTATGCTTCATTTATTGTTTTATATATTTTATTTTTTTCTGTTTTCATTCGGATGTATTAAGTTAAAATACATGTAGTAAATTCACACCTTGAACAGTGGTTATATAGTGTAGAAAGAGCAGCATGTTATTTATTTATCAGTTTTTCAGAACTGGAGCAAAAATCGGATGCACATTGTAATATTTTGACAGAATATCACCGTTTACTTCACTAATTTATTTATTTATTTGGGGTTTTACGTTGCTTTCAACACTATACAGGTCATATCACGACGGGTAGTTGGAAGTGCAGAGGAAACCAGTACATAGAGTTCATTAGGGCTCTGTACTGTAAACTGCCGACCAATGGCAAGCAACTACCACCTTTCCCACTTGAGGCCATGACGGGGATCAAACCCCAGCCTCAGAGGTGGGAGGCGAGAGTGTTACCACTCTGCCACCGTGGCCCCTTTTTACTTCACTAAGGAAATACTATCATCTGTAACTTTTACCTTCAGCGTAAAAAGTCTTCATGCTTTCTCATGTATGACATATATTACCAAGTGAGTATCATTCAGAAATATTTTATAATAACATCTTAGAATCTGAATAACCACATTAAACTAAAAGACCAACTTCACTTCATTCCATGCTGGCCTCACACAAGTTACATCTGAGTAAAAAATATTGAAGTTGGGCTTATTTGTGGCTCGATGTGTTTCATGTGTTGGTAGTAGCCATTAGGTTTTATAAGCCATGACTGGAATTCGGGTACAACACACATGACACAGAGCAGACACAGTTATTGAATTACTTTACCACAAAGATAGCAAGACGCTAGTGGGCCACCGTTGGCTATGGGTGGGAAAATATAGCCTGTGGGCCAACACTGAGCCACTGCTGGCCCACTGACTGCATTTTTAAAAAAAAGTTTTAAAGCTTATATATAACTTCATAAGCAACCTCAACTATTGTTTTCTGACATATTATTTAACAATATTCAATGTTAAAAACACATTGTTTCAAAATATAAATATATTGCATGGCCCACTGTTGGGCCACCAATTATCAAAGTCAGTGGCTTTAGCTCAGGGACCAGCCTATGCCAACTGGTGAAAAATTAAATAAAATGTGCGTTTTCTTTCACCAAACATAAGTTAATGCCATTTATATAAACAAACATATTCTGTACTCTTTCATTTTGGTCAGTCATTCTTTCCTCCACTTTATTACTTTATATATTGCTTACTTATATATTTGCCACAGGTGGTCCCTCAATGGCCCACCCACTACATAGGTAGTATATTATCTATGATGGGCATCCAGTGGGCCACTGGTGGCAAATATTTTACTTTTTGGTGAAGGTTAAAGATGTGATATAACTTAGTTTTTTTCATCAACCTAAAACTATCGCAGATTTTTTTTTGTCTGACACATTCAACTATGACATGTAAGAGCTATGTGTAGTTGGTGGACAAATGGTGGTCCTCTGGTGGCTATATCTCAAGCTCTGCTGAACAGCATTTGTTTTGAAGATCTTGAAAAGAGATTGTCTTGGCTTAAATTCATTTGGTTTAAGTGAATTACTTTCCAAAAATTGTTGTTTTGAATTTTATTTCACAAAAAAATTCCAATATTTGCCACTGGTGGTCCATCAGTGGTCCACTTTCTGTCTAAATGGTACACATACTGTTGGTCCAATGGTGGCCCACCGATGGCGAAGTATTGGACACTTTATGCATTTGTGTGGTCACCGTTGGCTATGAATGGCAAAATATAGCCACCAAAACGGGCCACCACTGAGCCACTGCTGGACCACTGACTGCATTTTAAAAATTTTTAAAGCATTATAAACCTTTTCATAAGCAACCTCATCTATTGTTTTCTGCCATATTATTTAACAATATTCAATGTTAAAAACACATTATTTCAAAATATAAATATATTGCTTGACCCACCAGCTACCAAAGTCAGTGGCTTTAGCTTTACCATTGGCTTGCCAATGTCATACCCACAACAAAAAAACCACTGGGCCAATGGTGGCTGCCAACGTCGGACGAACAGATGTACCAATGTTAGGCCAACGTCGGCATGCTCTCTGGGTTTTTCCTGATGAAGGTGATCCACCGGTGGACCAATAGAAAAGCTTATCATTGGCTGCCAACAGTGGGCCACTGATGGACCACTAGTAAACTTTATTGTTGGCTGCCAACAGTGGACCACTGCCTATCAGCTGGTCACGCCACCACAGAACCACCATAAAAGGCACCCAACAGTGGGCTACTAGTGGGCCACCAGTCAACATTGTTGGTTACTGAAGGTGGTCCACCGGTGGACCAATAGAAAAGCTTATCATTGGCTGCCGATAGTGGGCCACTGATGGACCACCAGTAAACCTTATTGTCGGCTGCCAATGATGGACCACTGTCTACCAGCCGGTCACGCCAATGGCTAGCCACCAGCTACAGCCAATATCAGACCGACTGCTATGCTGCTGGTGGGCCAGTGGTGGCCCTACAGAGTCTCACTATCTGGGACTTAGTTGGTGGACCAATGGTGGTCCTCTGGTGGCTACACCTCAAGCTTTGCTGAATGGCATTTGTTATAACAGATCTTGAAAAGAGACTGCCTAGGCTTAACTTCATTTGTTTTAAGTGAATTATTTTCCAAAAGTAGTTGTTCTGAATTTTGTTACACAAACTAATTGTAAGATTTGCCACTGATGGTCCATCAGTGGTCCACCTTCTGCCTGAATGGTACACATACTGTTGGTCCACCGGTGGTCCACAGACGGCAAAGTAAATGGATACTTTATGTATGTGTGTGTATATCACTGAGACACTGACACTTTTAAATAACAGACGTTACATCTCTGCATTAAAATATATTTCTTTTTTCCCACTCTTGTGCCACAAATCTCTTCCAAGGTTTACCACTGGCAGCCCACCAACTATATCAGTGGTATACAAGCTATGATCGATGGGCCGCTGATGGGAATTTTCTAATTTTCACCCACATTTTAGATCGAATCAATAAAATTATTTGAAAATTACACAGAAAAGTTAACCTGAGTGAAAGTTTCCCCTGTAACCAAACCATAAAACATGTACAGGATGAAATTATAATATTAAATCAAAACTATTAATTGGGGTTGAGATGTAGCCACCACTGGACTACCCTTGGTCCACTAGCTGCTGTATGTATGTGTCCGATAAAATATAAAGTGTCTTAAATTGAAAGGAATAATTACACTTGAAACATATTCCAATCAGTGGCTGAATTACCCTTGAAATATATTCCTATCAGTGGATGAATTACCCATGCCAACGTTGGCCCAATGAAGGCTTGCCAACCAAAACTCAGGCTGCCGAGGTTGGGCCAATGGTGGCTTTTTATTCAAGTTGGTGGCGAGCAATAATAGGGGATTTTAAAAATGAATCATTATGGTATGTCTAAAAATCATATTTCAGTGAGCCCACAATTTTTAACTAACTATTTTACAATTTTAGACATAAAAATAACATTCTCATTATAAATTCACAGTAAGAAAAGTTGTTTCTGAACATTATAATTTTATTATTTGATTATTGATTATATCATCCTAAGATACTGTTCCACCATTGTTTATATTTGGTCATGTGACTTATCAGGGATTCCCTTAAATAAAATCCACCCACAAGCTGTCAATTATTTGCTTTCTGTTAAACAATGGCCTCATAACTTCATGCTGCAATCTGATTGGCTTATGCTATATTATAGTGCTAGTAAAATTTTACCAGTGGCTAGCCAATGTCAGACCAACATAGCATCCGCCATCCAGAAAGCCGTTGGGCCAACAGTGGCTGCCAACGTCGGACCGACGGATATGCCAATGTTGGGCCAACGTCTGCATACTATCTGGGTTGTTGGCTGATGAAGGTGATCCACCGGTGGGCCAATAGAAAAGCTTATCATTGACTGCCAACAGTGGGCCATTGATGGACCACCAGTAAACCTTACTGTTGGCTGCCAACAGTGGACCACTGTTTATCAGCTGGTCACGCCACCAGAGAACCACTACAAAAAGTTGATGGCACCTAACAGTGGGCCACTGGTGGGCCACCAGTCAACCTTGTTGGCTACTGAAGGTGGGCCACTGGAGGACCAATAGAAAAGCTTATCATTGGCTGCTGATGGTGGGCCCATGAAGGACCACAAGAAAACCTTATTGTCGGCTACCAATGGTGGACCACTGCCTATCAACCAATCACGCCACTGGCTGCCCACCACATACCGCCAATGTCGGACCGACAGCTATGCTGCCGGTGGGCCAGTGGTGGCCCTACAGAGTCTTGCTATCTGGGCAAATGTGATTTGCATTATATAGGTGAGACGGGACGAACACTTGTAATCTTTTAAAATACAAAGCATAAAAATTATCCATACCAGTTTTAACACTTTCTAACTGAAACTTGATGGTGGCTCTGTTTGACTTATATAAATATGTATATATCAGTCTGACCAAGTCATAGAAGTTAAATTTCATGTTCACAGTACACATTTTCTCCACACACACTAATTTATATACACGTTTATATCATGATCTAACACAGGATTAGCACACAATACTGTACTAGAATACCATGAGGTTCAATCTTACTCTGAGCTTAATAATATTTTCCAATTACAGGTTGATGTTGTTTATCTAACTTACAGAATTCTGTAAACTTGCAATAACATTTGGTTTCACCAACGATTGCACACAAGCCATATTCAAAATTCGTTGTTCCATGTATTTCTATGTGCTGGACTGTGTTACTGTGTTAGTTTGTTTCACTTTTAAAATAATTAGATTTCATCAGGCCATTAACAGAAACTGTTATATGTATAAACACATAATTAGATCACAATATGTAGTTCCCTAGACAGACCAAGGAACACATTATCATGGATATTTTTGATATGGTCAAAATCACTTAAACCGCTAAAAAATTCTTTTTAGAACAAACTTCTTGAGAGTGGCTCATAAGACTGACAAAGAAATAAATTCTTGTTGCACTTCTTGATACCATCCTTCGTTTAATAGTCTGTTTCTTTCTCAACGTCATGATACTTGAGATTTTGTGCTAAAATCATTAAAATATATCACTGCATGACACATCTGCTGTTGATAAATCACTTATTTAGAGAATGTAGTATGTGCTAACAATGTACTTGTCTTCAACCTTTGCGATATTTTTGCCCTTAAAATTGGCTTTTTGTGACCTAACCAATACCTAGTTATTTACGGTGTTGAATGTTAATTATATACTGATCCACTCGACCACTAAAACTATTTAAATTCAATTACCTGAAAAGCTGTTCATTGTCTTCTTGCTGATAAGCTGCTTCCAACACAAAGACATGTGTGGCACAAACGATGAACATCAACTTTATCAACATCTTCTCTTTGTTACTTCTGTTTCAGGTAATAGAGAACTTGGTGAAGTGTTTGACAATGCACAGATTCTGTCAAAGTTGCCTGATTTTCTGACAGTTAGCAGCTGTTATGTTATACCAAATCTGTATATTCAGCAATCCAACATATGGTACAACATAGTTTTTATAGAGCACATGATGTCCGTTAAACTTATGTTTAATCTCTGGGCAAAATAGACTTTTTTAGCTAAAAACCATCAAAGATACGGAAACCTATGAGTGAAAAAAATCCCGGATATACAGTAGTTTGTCACAGTTGTATCAAACATATGTTTGAACATCTGGAAAAATGAAAAAGTGGGGTCATTTCTTTTATGAAAGTTTTGACTTCATAGCCTTTATAGTTTTCAGTTGCATTCATGCTATTTTTGCGTGTGTAGAAACCATTGTCAATAATATAAAGAAATTGCATTAGCAATATCATACACTTCACTTTTAACAGATGTAAATGATGTCATAATACAATTTTAGCAAAACGGATTCTGCAGTGGGGTGGCAACACAGATAAATAACAATTATAAATCAGGCTTTGAAGATGTCAATTTTGAATTCAAATGCTGTAAAATGTGAAAGTTTATACCAATCCCTTAATTTAGAAAATTGGATGGTTCTCAGTTGAAAAATCTTGAACCCCTTTTAATTAGGGATATGACAATATTGCTTGTGTAACCTCTGAAAGTATACTCCTCCCTTCATTTTATACCAAGGTAAATTCTGGACGACCTGCAGAATCTACTCCAGCCCTCCCAAATTATCCCCTGGGCAGATTTTGGAAACTAACCCCTCTGCTTAATTAATACAATCAAGCGCTAAATTATGTGACTAAGTATTTAAGTTTTTTAGAATTGGTCAATATGAAATGAATTCACTGCTGTATATGCAAATAATTCTTCATTTTAAGTGCTTGCACAATCCCATAAAGGTATAAAAGTTGAACATATGAAGTGATAGGAAATATGCGACCTCTCAAGGTCACTAAAAGCCTACAGGCATATATCAGTTGCAGGAGAAGGAGACAGAATAAGACAATGTATTATAACCATTATCATTTGGAGTATGTTATAAACTTTATATATTAATACATTGGTCCAACATAATTAGCATTGTTATGATACATCCATATGGTTAGCTACTACTGTCATCTTGTTTATCTCTTTAGAGTTATGTCAGAAGGTTTGAACCCAAAATCTCAGATATCAGTCTAGTCTAACATTATTTATACACATATATATATCTATACAGATAGCACACTGCAGTTACCTGATTGTTTTACAATCATTATCGATTAGGGTTTACCATTATGTAACCTTCAATTGCTCATCTAGTTTCACAGATACAAGAGAACTACTACTTTACGTTAAAGTTTGTACACATATATACACCATTATTAGCTTGTGACAAAGCGTTTTCCCTTATTAAAATTGTAAAAAAATGTGATAAAATTGCAATAAAAGGTTTTACTTCATGACTGAATGTTACTAATTAAACCTCAGACAGGTGAAGTTATATTTTATCTGCCATTTACATATGTCTTTGTCCATATATGGGGAGGGGGGTGGGAGCAATTATGTGACTCCTTGACATTCAAACCCCACAACTGGGGCCGATTTCACGAAGGGACTTAAGCCTGTTTTGGGGCTTAAGTTTAAGACTTTGGTCTTAAATTCTGTTAAAAATGTGCTAAGTCAGCAGGCTTAGACTTAGTGGATTTCACAAAGGGGCTAAGTCCATGGATTTGCTAAGTCAGTGGACTTAACTTCAAGACTGGTTAGTAGTGGGCTTAAATTTTGCAAAGAGGACTTAAATATGGCCGCCATAAACTTTTCTCCACTTCAAAATTTGAAAGGGCTGTAAATAAAGTATAATTACACAGAACACCTTACTGAAGTAGTCTTTGGGAAGTTTATGTGTGGCAGCAAGGTTTTCCATTTCAAAACAGCACTTATCCTTAGATAAAATGCATCAAATGAAGGATATAAGAGGTCACATGACACAGAAAACCACTGTGGTTATATGATGAGCTTGGACTTAGCTAAGTCACCTTTGTGAAATCCATTTTAAGTCCCACACCTAGCTAAGACCAAAGTCTTAGATTTAAGTCCCTGACTTAGCCAATAAAGGGACTTAGTTTAAGTCCTTTAGTGAAATCGGCCCCTGATTTACTATCATAATGCATGGCCTTTTAAAGCAATTTTGGCGGGAGATTGGCTAGGTTTTCAATAAAAATTTGGCGGGAAATTGTCTATGTTGCAGACTAGCTCAAAAATCACCCCATTTACTATGAATTTACTATGGCTTTCTATTTACAAGCATTTTTTAACTGTTAAACCAAAGCCCGGTTTCCAAGCTTACGAATTCCTTCCCTACAACTGAACCTGTCTGCTACTCTGTACGCATTCTCCCACAGTTGCACGAGAAGGAGACAGAATAAGACAATGTATTATAACCATTATCATTTGCAAAAATAAGAAGACAAAATTATTTCTTTGTTTATTCTATAAAAGAAGGAATATTACCTAATATGGTGGCATAAATGATGCAAAAGACTATAAAATTCAGGCTATCAAGTGCAATGGAAATATAATTACAATAGAACAACTGGTAATGTTTATTCATCAAAATGAAGCAATTTAACTTTATATAACACAAACAAATTACAATAAGGTATATGTGTTTCATCATCATCAATATTCCAACAAGTTAGATCAAATTTTAAAAAGTACTGTTTAAAAAGTACTGTATTGTTTTATATAAAGTGCCAATGGAGACCAAACTTATGTAAACACATTCACTTTTCTTTGTACTTTTTGAGTAAATGTAAGTGTAAGCCTAGCCTGATGGCAGCATTGAATTATCCAATTGGAGTTTGTATTCGATCAATCTAATTATCCCCAGAAGGTAGTTCATAGTAAGGACTTATTATGACAACCTGGATGTTATGCTATGGGGGTACTTTATTTGTCTGCCTGTTTATCCATCTTTGCAGTAACCCTTTTATTTATAAACAGATTTTTCTTATTTCTTTTTATGGAGGGTGTGAGCCAAAGAAAGGAGTGATTCAATTTTGAGAAAGATCCAGATTATATTCTCGACAATGAAAAGTCTTGAATTTCTCACTTGCCATGTATTTTAATGGCTTTTATATTATGACTGACATTACTCCAAAATAACGAGTATATTTTCATTGAATTTTATGTAGGTAGGACCAAGCCAAATGAGGAAGTGATTACATTTTTGGAATGATCTGGATTATATGCTGGATACAAAAATCACGAATTCCTGCCACAAGGGAGTGCTTTCTTGTATTTGGGTTATATTTGGCACTTAACACTCCACATCCTAGATGCACCTCAATGTGTAAGGATGTGCACTTTCAACACACACCTGAAGCCAGGCGTACCTTCAAATTTATTATTGTAATTTTCACAATATTTTATCTTGAATAGCTTCAGTTGAGAAACAAAATATAACATTGCTAAAGTGATTTCAATATTTTAATACTGCAAACCTGACTTGAATGCCTTTTCATATGCCTAAGTCTGGTGTCGGATCCAAAGATATAGAATTTGGTGGCTGACAGCTGTTTTTATTGCAAATTCAGCTCTATTTTTTGATTCTGTGATGTGAACAACTTATTAAAAAGTTACAAAAAGATAGCATACAAATAAAGGCACCAAGATAAATAGACACATTTTGAAATTCATATACCATAGTAAATCGGTGCATATGCTATGGCAGGTGTGCCAGAAAATGTCTGATAGTAAATTGTTCATCTGCATAAGGCATATCTATAATTCCACTCGAATCTGGATGAAAAATACAATACAAAACATTTCTCAAAGTGCAAATTAGCTTTAATGGTAAATGGTAGTACTAGTGATTCTGCATCACACTTATCACAGAATATTAGTAATTGAGATGAGAATGTTTCTCTTCACATGAACAACGGAAAGTCTTCATGTTGTATGTGGGGTTGTGGAAAAGTTATCTTGAGAACATTTTATTTGTAGAAGAAGTTTGGCATGTGCATTGTTTGCCACAAATAAGTCGCAAGAAATTTCTTCAGATTGGCAGTAAGACGCAATAATATACAAACTTGTAGCTATCAATCTGTGATTCTTTACAGAAAAGGTATATTCAAAAAGTCTTTGCTAAAATGTTTAGGTAAAATCTTGGCAATGGTATATCATATAATTGAAGTACATTCTTAACATAGTAACTTACACTGTTTGATAGTATTTGAATAATCTGCCTTGAGTGTAGTAACACTCCCTTTCACATGGCTCATATCTGCAAAAAGGAAACATAGACAAATAACAGTAGCGTCTGACTGTTCACTGCAGGTTGTCAAATTTACACATATATAGTGTTCTGTTTTCTTCTGTTACCATAGCAACCGCACTTACCTGAACTATTTGTACTTCTCTGACACCCATATCATCAACTTGGATCTTATTTGGTCAAAATAAACAAATTCCAAATTTTCAAATCCGGAGCAACAACCAAAAATTTGCAGTTTACCGGAGCCAAATTTTGTACTTCAGGAGATCAAGTTGACTATAATTCTTCAAGCCTCTGAGGAGACCACTCCTACATTGGAAATCGAAATATAAAGCATAAAAAGAAAGCTCTATATCAGGCTAACTTACACCACAAGCATCTCCTATTCTTGTTTACCATGGACACACATTTACTGAAGAGTATAAGTGAAGATACACTTGTGACAGCCATAGGCACATTAGGTGTAAATTCTGTCACCAATATTACCTCTGGCCCCGGGACACCTTACCCTAAAAATAACCTCAGTAATGAGACCCGGCAGTTACTGGAACAAGCTGCAGAATCACTTAAGACCAAACCTAGCACAACTTCACAACCAACCAAAAGGAAAAGGCTTGAATCAAATCACTGTAATACCTGTTTTTCCACCTTACCAGTAACACTAAATAAACCCATGATATAATTTGGTGTTTCAATGTTGCTCCCCGGAGCTGAAAATGGTACCTTAACCCTAAATTACAAAACCACAAATTGAGCCATTACAGAAAGGACATACATTCTGCCCTCTCCCCGGTGCCCCAGACAAATCACTAATCTGGAATGACTTCAAGGGCTTTCATAGGATACTTGTCCTCAAGCACCACTTTTATAATGATAACCAACAATTGGGCACAGAAGACAAACAGTTAGTTCAGTTCTTATCGGATAGCCTGGATGAAAATGAAAACCCATGTAAAACATTACATGCCCCTTTTAAGAATGAAAGTACTTGGAAACCCACTAACACCCACATCTCTTTAAATACCTTCAAACAGGCATTTAAAAATGGTCTATTAAAAAGCAAAATAAAACCAGGTAAACCTGACAACCTCACAAAGGAACAAAGATCAGGACTTAGGACCCTCTGTGATAATCCAGAAATTGTCATCAAAAATGCTGACAAAGGTTCAGCAGTTGTGGTAATGAATACCAAGGATAACCTAAGAGAAGGTTATAAGCAATTTAGTGACAAAGCCTTCTACACCCGAATTTAAGAGGACTCTACACTTACTGTGTCCCAAAAGATTACAACCACTCTTACATCAATGAGAAACAAAGGCTTGATCAGTCAGGACAATCTAGAATACTTGACCCCCACCAATACATCTATTGGTTATTTCTATTTACTATCGAAAATTCACAAAAAGAGCATACCTGGCAGACCAATTTGTAGCTCTGTCACACATCCAATGGCCAAAATCAGCAAATTTGTAGACGCACATATCAAGAAATATGTACCATTAACCCAGTCATATATCAGGGACACACAGCGAAATCAAACCAATAGGATCACTATCTGAAGGTTCATTTCTAGTTACCCTGGGTGATAGTTCACTATATACTAACACAACAAACCAAGAAGGAAAAGTAGCAGTAGCTGATCAACTCCAAAAGGACCCTACCAAACAAGGGATCAGCACATATATCCTAGAGTTACTAAAATTAGTACTACACAACATGTACTTTGAATTTAATGGTGATTCTATCTCCAGGTGGGCGGCACAGCAATGGGTACAGCACTAGCACCAAACTATGGAAGAGGTTTATAGATGACATCTTTATGATCTGGACACATGGAGAACATGAACTCTGGTCAATAACTTCAAATAGGGATACACAATATAGCTGAGATGTGTTTCCTGTTAGACATACGGAACTGGTATCATAATATACATGTACCTGACTCAATTAACACAATTCTACCGGTGACAGAGATTGGATTTATAGGGTTTTATCATGTTTGAACCTCATCTGGTCAGTACTGGTCAATTGAAATAGATAAGGACATACCATGCTGGTCACTTAACCTTTTTGTTTAGAAGGATTATTGTTATATCTGTACCTGATTAAATATCCACTATTCTATTATTGAAGGAGAGGGGATTTCCAAGATTTGTGTTAAACATTTGCTTTGTTTTTTTCACAAACAAAAATAGCATCAGAGATGCCCGTACCCCAAAGCCTGGGGAAACAGTTTTCAACACCATGAGATATTGAAGTATTGTATCAGTACACAGATTGGGATACTTTCAGTAGTGAAACAGTACATAGATTGGTAATAATAATTAAGTAGAGAAAATAACATCTACGATAAAGAAACTGCATGTAAAGATTAAGTATTAAAACAAGACAATTCAGTAAACTAAAAATTATGAAGCTTTAAGATTTCTCCCATTCTGATTTTTATTTGTATGGTTGAATTATGGTTTGAATATTTTGAATATTACCCATACATACAGATGTAGCAATACATGCTTTTATGTGGAGTTGGGACAAAATCTGTGGCTCACTTGATCCAATACCGTCTCTTACAATAGCAAGTTGCAAAAGTAAAATGGTTAATGACTTCTAATATGACTTTAACAGTACTTAATCGACATCAAAAGACAACCAAAGGTGCAACAACCAAAATTCAAGTAAAAAGATATAAGAGAGATATAAGAGAGATAAAATAGTATCAGATATCCTCGTAGCGACATAAAATAGCATCAGATATACTCGATCAAAAGTCAAATCCAGGTCACACCATGAGGTTGCACACATATAACCCTTCACCAATGTCCCTACCAAATATCAACTTCCTACACCTTATGGTTTCTGAAATATAGTCCAAACAAGGCATTATAGGTCAAGGTCACTACGGCAATGTCAAAGGTCAAATCAAGGTCACACCATGAGGTTTTACATCTACGCACCCTAGCCAATGTCCCTACTCAGTATCAACTTCTTACACCTTACGGTTTCCGAGATATACCCCTGACAAGATTTCATAGGTCAAGGTCACTACAGCAAGGTTAAAGGTCAAATCAAGGTCACATCATGATGTTGCACACCTACAACCCCCAACCAATGTACCTACCACATATCAACTTCCTACACCTTATGGTTGCCAATATATAGCACGGAGAAGACTTTATAGGTCAAGGTCACTATAGCAAGGTCAAAGGTCAAATCAAGGTCAGACCATGACATTGCACACCTACACCTCCTAACCAATGTCCCTGCGAAGTATCCACTTAGTACTCCATGCGGTTTCCAAGATATAGCCTGGCAAATTTTTATAGGTCAAGGTCACTACGGCAAGGTCAAAGGTCAAATCAAGATAGCACCATGACGTTGCACACCTACACCCCCTAAGCAATGTCCCTACCAAGTATCAACTTCCTACACCTTACAGTTTCCGAGGTATAGCCCAGACCAAATTTTATAGGTCAAGGTCAGTACAGCAAGGTCACATTGTGACATTGTACACCTACATCCCCTAACCAATGTCCCGACCAAGTATCAACTTCCTTCACCTTACAGTTTCCGAAATATAGCCCGGATAAGATTTTATAGGTCAAGGTCACTACGGAGAGGTTAAAGGTCAAATCAAGTTCATACCATGACATTGCACACCTACACCCCCTAACCAATGTCTCTACCAATATCAAGTTCCTACCGCTTATGATTTTCGAGATATAGCCCGGGCAAGATTTTCAAACTCAATGTCACTACGGCAAGGTCAAGGTCAAATCAAGGTCACACCATGATGTTGCACACCTACACCCCCTAATCAATGTCCCTACCAAGTATCAACTTCCTACACATTACAGTTTCCGAGATACAGTCCGGACAAGATTTTATAGGTCAAGGTCACTACGCAAAGGTTAAATCAAGCTCACACCATGACGTTGCACACCTACACCCCCTAACCAACGTCCCTACCAAGTATTAACTTCCTACACCTTATGGTTTCCGCGATACAGGCCAGACAAACTTTTCCCACCTCCCAACTCGCCCGCCCGACCAACCACCCGAACATCAGGAAACCATGGGTGAAAATAATACCCGACAGCCCTTAAGGGCTGCGGGGTAAAAATGGAAAGTGGTATGTTAGGTGCAAATGTTGTATCCATGAACAAAGTAACAATGTAGAATTAGAGCTCATTTTTATTCAGCAAACACTACTGAAATGCTTGTATAATTTTAAATGTTTTACTGTTACTACTACTGTAAAAATTTGTACTTAATGTATTGCAAAGAACTACTAGGTTAAAAAACATTGATAACAGTGTAGCTTCCTTAAAGAAATAGGAAGTTCTTGTTTCAAGTTGTATGTATATCAGACCTGTTTTATTATTTGACTTAATAAGTTCAGTTTTTGTGATTTCGACATTTTCTGTCTGTTTTTAAGCAAAAATTAAAACTCTTGGCCAATTGACCAGTATTGGCCCCTTTTAGAGTATTGACCAGGGTGGTTTTAACCAGTTAAAGTCGCAGATTGAAACCACCCCTTCAATCGACTGGCCAACCATGACCTAATGTTATAGCTGATAGTCTATCTAGATTTAATGCCTCTTTTGAACACAGGGCTAAAGTCACTGAACTCCTCCAGGAAGCCTTTTGGCTCAACCCTCCATATCAGACCTCACTATTAATTGGGATAATTAAATGTATTACTATGAAATCTGACCTAAGGTTCAACTCTCTCCTGTCATCAGCCTCACATAGACTTCATCAAGGTCTGAGACACTCCCCTCTAAAAGCCTATGACACAATGTTCAGGGTTTTCCTGGCATAAACTGTAGACACCTGAAATTTAATCACAGTTTGGCCTGCCTCGAATTCCTAGTTTTCAACAAAGCTTCTCAGAGTAGTATCAATAATTATATTTCAGCTGTTAGGACAAAGTTGCAACTTTATGGCCATTCGGTTACACCCTTTAAGGAACCTAGAATTAAATACTTCTCGAAAACACTTGCTTTGCAAGAGCCACTAAAATCTCCTTGATAGCAATTATGGATATCCTTCTTTCACAGCAATTGCTGGCAGGTGTGACTCCATATATATGGGCAAAGTTTACAAAGCAGCTATCATTTTTTGCTTCTTAAAGATATCACATCTGGTGCCACATGCTATCAACAAATTCAGTCCACTGAAACAGCTGGCTAAAGGAGATATATTCTTTCTCAACCCCAGGGGCCAGATCCTTATAAATTTGACAAAACTTGAAATATAAGAACACCATTAGAATGATCAAAATACCCTCACTCCCTACCTCACTCTTATGTCTAGTTCGAGCCTTACTACCATGCTAACAATTACCCCTCATCACTCTACTTCACCCTTATTTTAGATCAAAGCTAATCACTCTTGGATACCTCTCACAGACTCTAGATTAAGATAAAATTTGGCAATAATATTAAAAGGCCTAGATCGTCACAATTCCAATATCACCTTCTACTCTTTCAGACATTCAGGTGCCATCCTGGCCTCTAGTGCACTAGGATATACAGAAGCATGCCATCTGGATGTCGTATTGCGTCTGGTCCTACATTACACCGGATCATAACACATCTGGTACTGTTTCTTCTGCTTTCTCTTCTCTTTTTAACTCCTAACTACCAGTGCTGGGCTTAGGACCACACCTCACTACTACCACCTTACAGCTCAAATATATAAAACTGAAATTTCGTACTTAAATGCTAAAAAATATAACACTGGAGGTCACACTCACATTGACGTCTCTTGAGTGACCTATGTGACCTCATTCAATGTCTTGTGTCTTTTTTTACAAAACTAAAGTAAATTTAATCCACATGCTGACAGTATACTTATCTTATATCTCAGGGCCCGTATTCACAAAGATTCTTAGATTTTTTTCTTAGAATTACACTTAAATCTAAGAAAAATTCTTTGCTAAGAATTTTCTTATTCTTAGAATAAAAACCTATTCACAAAACAATTCTTAGCTAAGAATAATTCTAAGAATAGAAGTAGAAATAAATGTGTGCACAGGTTAGACTAAGTGTAATTCAAAGAAAAATTTCAAGAATCTTTGTGAATACAGGCCCAGAAGTGACTTTCTGTATTTTGATGCAATTCTGGTGTCAAGAATAAGAGTTTTGTGCATATAGCAATTTCATATTCTTAGAAAAATTCTAAGAATAAAAGGCATTCTTAGAAAATTCTAAGAATAAGTATAATTCTAAGAATAAGAATCTTTGTGAATAGGAAAATTCTTATTCCTAGAATTTTTCTAAGAAAAACGACAATTCTAAGAAAAATTCTTAGAATAAGCATAATTCTAAGAATAAGAATCTTTGTGAATACGCCCCCTGGCCACCTTATCGTAAATTTCCCTTCCCAACTTCTGGCCTCAATTTGAAGGCCTCTTCTACTTAGCAAATAACATTAATTAATTGTTTCCTTTACCAAATATTAGATCATGCCTTAACTCACTCTAAGGTGGCCTTAGATGTCATGTTAAACAGTCTGTATATAATTTGTTGGTGCTAACATAGAATAAAAGTAATATCTCCAAATGTGTAGTAGTTTTTGTAATTTATCTTCAAACCAGTGCACTGTGGGGGGGGGGGGGGGGGGGGGTAGTGAGTAGGTTACTACCATAGTTAGTGCGTATCTTGATTGTTCTTGTGTAACCTGACCTAATTGGTGATCGGTTAGATCTGGCCTCGTTAGGATGCCTAATTCCCACTGGAAAGAAGCCATAATCAGTTGTAAATTAGCAAGCAGGCTGGCAACATGCCACTTTAAAGTGTTATTGTATGAAAGTGGTTTGTTCCCTCTAGTTTAAATTCTAACTGGACTTTTAGAGCAAGTAATCTTCCCTATTCAAAGGTGACTCGAAGGTGCAACAAAACCACAACAGTCAACCAATTTCAGTATCCAGGGACAGAAAAAAAGGGGCCAAGCACAGAGAATGCCATGGGACGAGTAAGACTAAGATATGTATGCCTTGGTGTACAGGTAGAGTTTGAGCTGCTTTCTGAAAGAGGAGAGAGAGGGGGCGCACATATCAGAAGAGCATTCGCAAGAGTGGGGGCATCAAAAGCAACACTATAACACGCCATTTTAAAGTGTTATTGTATGAAAGTGGTTTGTTCCCTCTAACCCACCCTGTATAGTTCAAATTCTAATCCGAATTGAACTTTTATAACATGTAATCTTCTCTATTCAAAGGGTACTCCAAGGTACAACAAAACCACAACAGTCAACCAATTTCCGTATCCAGGGACAGAAAAAAGGGGGCCAAGCACCACAGAGAACGCCATGGGGTGAGTAAGACTAAGATATGTATACCTTGGTGAACACGTAGGCTTTGAGCTGATTTCTGAAAGAGGATAGGGAGCACAAATCTCATCAGGAAGAGCATTCCAAAAGAGTGGGGTCATCAAAAGCAACATCGTAACCAAACTGCTTGGCAAATTTATGGATAAAGGTTGGAACTTTGGAAGCACAAGGAAATTACCACCACTATGTGCCCAGTACCATAAGAACTGCTGTCAGAAGAGATATATGGAGTGAAATACTTGGAAAACCCAGTGTGAAGAAACCTGTAATCAAGGGTGGCTGTTTAAAAGACTGAGTGATGTTCAACAGGAATCCAATGCAATTTCCGAAGCACTAGCATATTTACTGGTATTTGATCTTATTCAAAATGCACTACTTTGGATGCACAGTAATTTATGAAGATTAAAGTCACAGATTTGCACGAACAACTTTTGCAGACATGCTAAACATGTTTGGACAAGCAAACATTAAAATTGAACCATACTCCCGAATTCTTGACTGACTTAGCAGGGCAGACGGGACTACCCAAGATGGTAGCTGGAAAATATGCCTTCATCCTATCCCTCTGTCTTTTAGAACCCAATACAATAAACTGAGTCTTATCTGGATTCAGTTTGAGTTTACTAGTTGACACCCACGCTTTTACATTGTGTTATGCACATGTTCAACTGTTCAAAGGCAGCAGATGGATAAATAAATAAATGGATATGAACCTGGATGTCATCTGCATAAAATGATACTTTATTCCTTTGTATTTACCAATAACCAAACTAAGGGGACTAGTGTACAATGAAAACAAACCCAAGACAGGACCTTGGTAGTTTACAAAGATCAGAAAGAGTGGGACCAATTCTTATTGACTGATAGCGCTCAGACAGGTAGGAAGTGAACAATTTCAGAACAGAACAACCAACTCCAAACCAAGTCTGAAGCTGACTAAGGAGAGTGGAATGATCATTGGTGTCAAATGCTGCCAAGAGGTCAAGAAATATCAAGGCAGTAGGTTCGCCTCTCGCCAAGGATAGATGAACCTCATTTTTATGGAGAGAAGAGCTGTCTTAGTCAAATGACCTGTTTTGTATGCAGACTGATAAAGATTGTCTAAGTTATGAACATGAATATGTTCTAACAGCTGCTTTGCAACCACTCATTCAACAAATTTTGATATGAAACTGGGGCCAGGCACCAGATGATAGTTTTTCAAATCATCTCCCAGAAGAGTAGCCTTTTTGATGACAGGAGTAACTATAGCAGTTTTAAAACCAGCAGGGTCATGATCCCATTTCACAATTATCCAGCACACGAGTATAAGAGCTATGAGATGTGAAGTACTAATGTGTATCGAGTGTCATTGTTTAAACCAGAAGCCAAGTTTGTAAGGGTAACCATTGTACTTACTGTTTCTTAATGTACACTGCTCGAGCAAAAAGAAATATGATCCTGCACTATCAGAAAAACATGTACAAGATGAAGTTCTACTGTTCAGTCTCGAAAAGCCTCTAAAACCGGCAGAAGCAGACAATACCTTTTTAGAAACCCCCATTTAGAGGGACATACCAACCTTTGGAATAGTCCTTCAAATTAGTAAAATGTGATTTGTAAACTGCAAGAGGAATGCTTTCATAAATATATGAATGGTGCACTAATAATTTTAGAACCAAACTTCTGATAGCCTTACCCTTATCACACAGTTTTTACACATATTTTTTTCTGATTAGGACTGTCATCTGGAATTGCTAAAATGCCAGAATGGGCATCAATTTAATAGCCGAACAAATAATAATACGATTTGGAGCCTTGACCTGTACAAATTATATAACACCTAAATGTTGCAGTAGTAATTAATGTCACAGAAAACATTTTTGACCATATAAGGTATACAGCTGCACCTGTACACATCTGGGTTCGATTTCACTAAAGAACTTAAACTAAGTCCCTTTATTGGCTAAGTCTTGGACTTAAATCTAATACTTTGGTCTTAGCTAGGTCTGGAACTTAAATGGATTTTACAAAAGAGTGACTTAGCTAAGTCCAAGCTTATGAAATAACCACAGTTGTTTTCTGTGTCATATGACCCTTTATATCCTTCATTTGATACATTTTATCTAAGGATAAGTGCTGTTTTGAAATAGGAAACCTTGTTACATCATACAAACTTCCCAAAGACTACTTCAGTAAGGTGTTCTGTATAATTATACTTTATTTACAGGTATTTCAAATTCTGTAGTGGAGAAAAGTTTATGGCGGCCATACTTAAGTCCTCTTTACAAAATTTAAGCCCACTACCTCCCAAACTTAAAGTTAGTCCACTGACTTTTAGCAGTTTCATGGACTTAGCTGCTTTGTGAAATCCGTTAAGTCGAAGACCACAGACTTAACATTCTGTTGACAAATTTTAAGACCAAATTCTTAAATTTAAATCTAAATGAGTACTTAATCCACTTTGTGAAATTAGCCCCTGGGAGCTGGAAGTCCTTAGACTAAACTGTATAGATGCCGTAGTTGTAAGGTAGTGGTTAAGGATTTCTGCAATCTTAACTCAATGAAAAGTAGGTTAGCTGAACCAATTTCGTGTAACTAATATAGTGTCATAAATTAAAGAATCTGTTGT
Organism: Sabellastarte sp. h YS-2021; assembly: GCA_964017235.1. NCBI lineage: Eukaryota > Metazoa > Annelida > Polychaeta > Sabellida > Sabellidae > Sabellastarte > Sabellastarte sp. h YS-2021. The sequence continues at coordinate 15,336,383 of OZ024927.1, forward strand.
TAATTATGTAACACATATATGAATTTGAAATAAGTCAATTATATTGGAAGTAACAAGAGCTAGCTCGTGAAAAGTAGAGGCATTAATTAGTAAAATTAGTAATAATACATGTGTTTTAATAAGATTTATCAAACTCAAGGCATAAATAAAATAATTAATGTCAGTTATAAAATTGTTTAATTTGTTATCTTGACCTTCCAAAATTGCAGCTGTTGCACACATTCAAGATATCCTAGACAAAAACATTTTTGTTGATTAATTTTGATCTGTTTGTAATCCACTGAACTATACAAAGTAAAAATATACAAAAAAAATCATGTATTATAAAAGAAGAAATATAATATCAGTTTTGAATGTCTCACAACAGTATTTCCACATTGAAAAAGTAATAAATATTGTGGCTGTTAGCAGACATTTTTTGGCCCCAAGAATGGGATGTGGACCAGACTACAAAAACAAGTATACCTTATTCATATTTAGTGTAGCATATATACATACCCAGTAAACATTTTTAGGTTTTGCAAACGTTTGAAAGGAAACGTTTGGCAAAGGTTAAAAAATGATGGGTACGAAAACCATTTGTAATGGAATGTTTTTAAAACGTTTTATGAAAACTGTTTATTAAACGTTTAACGATGAATGTTAGAAAAACGTTATAAATAAACATAATAATGTCTGAGTAATAATGGAGTCAGAGGTCAAATTCAATATCTTCATATGGTTGCTCACTATTGAAAATATTATTTTCATGTCTAAAATTGTAAGATAATGGCTTAAAAATTGTGCCCCCATTGAATTCATACTTTTAGGGATAACACGTGGGGCAATTTTTGACAAAGTCCTCTAAAATCCCCTATTATTGCTCACCGCCATCTGTGTTTGGACATGTTTGAAGGTGAAGGTTTAAAATTATAGGTTTAAATAACGTTTTTGATAGAATGTTTTTGAAACATTTGACAAGCAATGTTGTTTAAACATTTTATGTGTACTGTTCATCAAACATTTCATGACAAATGTTTGAAAACCATTTCCAGTAAAACCTTAATTTCTTCAGCTATTTTATAAATGTTTTAAAAACATTTCCAATCAAACCTAGCTTTTCGCTTGGGGTGTTCAGGCACTCCAGGTGTCAGTCCTCCTCCCAAGGCAGTTATTATGTTAGGTAGTCCTTAGCATTTACATTGGGTACCAGTCTGACCCCAACCCTTACATAACTTCTGGGGTTCCTAGAACCCCTGCTGGGTTGCCCCTAGTAACTCAAATGCTTATGTAATTTCATTGGCTAATGCATTGGCCTCAGCCATTTTACTGTGACCAAGAGTCACTTTCAATGTTAAGTTTGAAGGAGAAACATGAAATTTTCTTTTACTGAACTTATTTTAGGATTTTACTTCTTTGTTTTTAAAGTTTTAACCTGTATATAGTCAATCATGGACGGTCATTTATCCTGCAACAAGTCTTTTTATATGTGCTTTATTTGAATGGAATGAACCAGTCTAGCTACTGGAGATACAAGATTTTGGTCATCGAGTCAACCTCAGGCTTATTCTGACTACCTTAGAGGGACGGTCTACCCTATATTTTTATTCATGGCATGCCATGTCATAGCTAAATGGTCGAATTAAGCCTGATTTTGACCCCATGAGCATTATCTTAGCGCAGGAGCGCCTTTTTTCATATGTTTCAGAGCAAAAACATTGACTACTAAATTTAAATCATAATAAATGTAAAAATGCCAGACAAGAAGCAGTTATGTAAAAGCTGTGAAACCAGACATGTACCCCCCACAGGCAAGAAGTGTAGAAGGAAAGAGCAAGAGCAAGAATATGAACAATTAAGTGATGCTGCTGTCGCAGGCTCATTACCTGCCTCCCAGTCTGCACAGGCGGTGCAGCACGACGGACAGCGACTCCAGGCGGAAATACTGCATCAACTTAAGAAGGTGACTGAGAGACTGGATCAAGTGGAGCAGAAGGTGGCGGTTTCGCAGAGGAGTTCTACCCCAGAAACTGAGTTAAGTACAGACAGTTTTCTTGAAAATATTAGGTCAAGTAAACACGAAAAATGTAAACCAGTTAGCAGTAGTTCGTCCTCAGATGAAAGTGATGACCCCACATTAGAAGTGCTAAAATCTCACACCTTGCAGAAAAAAGTTGATAAAAGAATTAAAGAGTTAGTACAAAGTTCACAATGCCAAGGTAAATTGAAGTTCAAGTCGCAACGAGGGGGGGAAGTGGATGTGCAAGTTAAGCACAAGGTACACTGGCCTCATGAGGCGATATTGGGCGGTACGGCAAGGCAAAGGGTTACGTATGATCAGCTTACTCTCACCCAATGGGTGCAGGGCTTTTGCCGGAACATACTAGAAGAAAAATCCGGAAAACGTAAAGATCTGATGGTTGCATATTTAGGGGATTTGATGGAAGATGCAACTGACTTCAGTTGGCAAGGGGCGAAAGCTGCACATGCAGTTCTTCTCTGTGAGATGGAGAGGGGGTCGTTGCATTGGGAAGATACAGACAGGTTAGACCGGATTCGTAGGGCCCATGCCCAAAAGCATATCCCAGCAAATAAATCAAATTGGGCTCGTGGTGAGAAAAAACCATGGTTTTGTAAGAACTACCAAACCAACGCCTGTGTACATAAGAAAGATCATGAGGTCAATGGTCGCCTTCATAAACACATATGTGCCTTCTGCTTAGCTAATGGGAAGCAGTTAAATCATTCAGAAAGAAATTGTTTGGCAAAAACCAACCAGACAAAAAACGAGACTACAGCTGCTCATCATTAGGATGGAGCAGCTGTAAAGACAGTTGTCAAATAGTTATGAAAGACTCTGGTTCCAGTGTCAATGTAGTTCCAAAGGTCAGTAAAACTTGTGCATCTAGCGTTGCTGGTAGTGCTGTTAGTAGGTCAGATACCGAGACACAAGGTTACTGTACTCGGTTTGTGTATAATAAAAATGTCAAACCTCATGTTATAGAAGCGTTGTTGGCCAAAAAATTTGTAAAGTATGACAGTAAGGCTACAGAAATGCCACGGGTGGCAAGCAGAGTTGTTTGGCCTAGCAGAACTATTGTTAGTGAACTGAGTGCCCAGGTGCAGTCACCTGAGGGGAAAGTATTTGACAGCAAATGTGAAGGTGCAACAGGGAAGTTGACCCCTGTTGAGGTTACACACGACTTAGCAGCTAAGGTCATATCCTCCCCCGGGGTGAGTATGGACACCATTACTAGCAACATGACCACTGAAAAGGTGAGTACATGCTGTGACCACATTGCTAAGGTCATATCCCTCCCTGGGGGTGATGCTGATGCTGGGGCAAAGGTGAGTAACAGACCCAATGACCAGGGTAGTGTGAACGCTGATAAAGCAAATTGCACACAAGACGTACCTAACAACCCCAATGTCATTTATGATGTCAAGAATCAAGGTGTGTTAGATAAATTCGTGAATTCAATTCTACATGTCAACCAATTTAGTGGTATAATTCCTGATGTGGATATTGACATTTACCACAAGTGGCGTGAACAGTCAGAATTCAATTTTGGTTTTGTACCTTTGGGTGACCAAAAATTCCCAAATAATTTCACAGTGAATGAATCCCAGGGTCTGGCACCCTTAGAAATGCATGACATTGTCAGAGCTGCGAATAAACCCAATTATATGGAAGCTAGGCTTCCTGTCAAATCACAACTCAAGGTTGACGCTTGAAAAACGCATCTCAAAGATTACTGGGACAAGCAACTACTAGAACTCTTAGAGTTTTGGTTCCCTCTTGATTTTAACAGGAAGTGCCCCCTCAGTCATGAACCAGGTAATCACAAGTCAGCTACAGAATTCCCAAGTGACGTTGACGCATACATAGCAGAGGAGTTAAAATATGACGCATTATTAGGTCCTTTTGACGGTCATCCAATAGCATCAGGCCATTGCTCTCCTTTCATGACCAGGGCAAAACCTAATTCTGATAGGCGTCGCGTTATCATTGATCTCAGCTGGCCACTTGGGGCCTCTGTAAATGCTGGTATAGATAAGACCTCTTATCTCAGTACTCCTTTTTCACTGACTTTTCCCACAGTTGATCATATCACAACAGAGTTGACGCGTCTGGGGCGTGGGGCGTTGCTTTTTAAGGTTGACGTAAGTAGGGCATTTCGCCATGTGAAAGTCGACCCAGGCGATTATGACCTATTAGGTCTCCAATGGCAGGGCGCTTACGTAGACACCTGCGTTCCGTTCGGGACGCGACATGGGAGCCAGATCTGCCAGCGTTTGAGCGACGGCGTCAGATATATGATGCGTCAGAGGGGTTTTCAAATGATAGACTATATAGACGATTACGTCGGCGTCGGCGTCCCTAGCATCGCGCATGCGTCATATGAGGCGTTATTGGACCTAATGGACCAGCTGGGTCTCACTATAAGCGAAAAGAAACTTGTCCCCCCATCAACATGCGTCACGTGTCTGGGCGTCATGATTGACACAGTAGCAGGAACCATTGCCATTCCACCAGAAAAGTTGGCCACTATCTTGGCTGAGGTGCGCCTCTGGATGGGGCGTGACGTTGCGTCAAAACGTCAGTTGCAGTCCATCCTAGGTCTCTTGTTGTACGTCCACAAGTGTGTTCGACCTTCAAGAATGTTTCTTAACAGAATGTTAGAATTGCTCAGATCTGCTCATGGTCATTTTTGCCACTGTATAATGGAGTTTCCTTATATGACCATAAGCCAATAGGTCTGGTACTAGAGCTTGATGCTTGTTTGACAGGCTTTGGGGGTCGCTGTGGTCGGTCCATATACCACCTTCCCATTGTCAGGGGCTACAGGCAATGGGCTATAGTCCATCTGGAGATGATAAACATTCTCATTGCCATCAGACTGTTCAAATCCATCTGGAAAGGCAAGAAAGTTTTAATCAAATGTGACAATGAGGCAGTGGTCTCAGTTCTCAGGTCTGGAAAAACAAGGGATCCGTATCTCGCCGCGTGTGGACGCAACATATGGTATGAATCCGCCTTGTCAGATATTGAGCTGCAATATACCCATATCAGGGGAACCGATAACAAAGTAGCAGATATCCTGTCCAGATGGCAGGGCACTAGAGAGCAAATAGAATGGTTATATTCAGTAATTGATCAACCAATATGGTTGGAAGTGTCACTAGATCTACTGGAGTTAGATCCAGATTTATAAGTATGTATTGTGTTTTTAGTGGTTTCATTAGGTAACAATGTGTTATCCTTTTGCAGGGGCTTGCTTAATGTACATAGGGTCATGTTATTTGCAGGGGCTTGCTGTATTTGTTTTATGATACTCAGAGATGCTACACTTCGTGTTTTAGATAACCCAGCTCTGACGTCACTGTCAACCAAGGCGTCACTCAGGTTGCATAGAGCCTTTCGCCCAAAGACCTACAGAGCATATGATGCCATGTTCAGAACTTTTATTGCTTTCTGTATCATCACAAAATGTGCTTTGTTTCAAGTGAATGTCAGAGTGATATTATCATTCATGGAATGTTTGGTTAAAAATTCATGCTCACCATGCATGGTGGCTAATTACGTGTCAGCTATTAGAGCGTCATTTGTCTTGTATGAGCTGCCACATCACATCTTGGATCACCCAAGAGTCAAATATTTTTTTAAGTCACTTCGAATTAACAGGCCTGTTGTTGTAATTCCTCACAACATAATCACTACATCTCGCCTTATTGACATATCTGTAGCATGTGACCTTTTGACCTTCCCCCAAGTATTTAGAGCTGCCTTCTTACTGGGATTTTTTGCCTTTTTGAGGCTCTCTAACTTAGTGCCACATGCTGTGGCTGAGTTTGACCATACCAGGCATTTAGCTGGAAATGACATATTTTTTACCCACAAGTATGTTAAAATTATGATAAAATGGTCTAAGACAATGCAGTCTCGGGATCGAGTTCAGTGTGTTACCATTCCCAAGTTAAAGAACAAAGTAATTTGTCCCTATAGAGCTCTTAAACAGCTCTTCAAATTATACCCCATGTCGGGAACATCTCCCCTGTTTCAGGTTTCAACAGCTAATGGCCTAGTTCCCTTGTCTGACTCCAAAGTCAGAAAAGCTCTTAAAATGATCAATATTCATTTGGGCCTCAGGCCCAATTTCTTTACATTTCATGATTTCAGGAGATCTGGAGCTACTTTTGCATATCAATCTCATATCCCCATGCAAGAAATAAAGAGGCATGGGACTTGGTCCTCTGATTGTGTTTGGGGTTACATACAATCGGACCATTCCTCAGGTGAATCCCTTGCTGATGCTTTTGCTAATGCATTAGATGCTAGTTAATAACTCCTACCCCTACTGTTGGGCTTGAGGGCTTTTATAATGTTATAATCTCTACCCTTTTCTTAAGTAACTATACTCTTTTTAAATAATGCATGTTTTAGTTGGTAGTCTGTAAACCTTGGGGGGTCCCCACGGCCTTGGACAGCTTAGGAGGGCTTCCTTGGTTTGACCTTCAATTGACCTTAGTTTCAATTCTGAACTTGGGCATTTTTAAGTTTCCTCCTGTTTATTTGTCTTTCACACATGGAAGCCTCCCCTTCTGTCGGGGTCCTGGGGTCCCTCAGGGGTCTTTAGTAGGTTCACACATAAATGTAACTCAAATGTAATATTTTGAACTTGTGACCTTCAGTCATGACCTTATCATGACCTTTAACTTATGAACTCTAGAACTCTAGTCTATGTGGTCACAGTTCATTGTTTAGTAATTTGGCTGCTATATGTTTCAGTAATTCTCTTTGCAGCCAGTAAATAATTTTATATAATCATTTTATAATTATTAAAGATTTTGTATACTCTTTTACCAGACTTGTATATATTATTTAGTATTAGTATTGTATACATACATATATATTTATTGTATTAATAAAATGGTACCCGCACTTGTTTTTCTGTCTAGGGGGTTTGGGGACTGTCGCTTGGGGTGTTCAGGCACTCCAGGTGTCAGTCCTCCTCCCAAGGCAGTTATTATGTTAGGTAGTCCTTAGCATTTACATTGGGTACCAGTCTGACCCCAACCCTTACATAACTTCTGGGGTTCCTAGAACCCCTGCTGGGTTGCCCCTAGTAACTCAAATGCTTATGTAATTTCATTGGCTAATGCATTGCCCTCAGCCATTTTACTGTGACCAAGAGTCACTTTCAATGTTAAGTTTGAAGGAGAAACATGAAATTTCCCTCCCTCCCACCCTATATTTTGGCTTTGCCTTCAGAGGTCGGGGCTTTTATAATGTTATAATCTCTACCCTTTTCTTAAGTAACTATACTCTTTTTAAATAATGCATGTTTTAGTTGGTAGTCTGTAAACCTTGGGGGGTCCCCACGGCCTTGGACAGCTTAGGAGGGCTTCCTTGGTTTGACCTTCAATTGACCTTAGTTTCAATTCTGAACTTGGGCATTTTTAAGTTTCCTCCTGTTTATTTGTCTTTCACACATGGAAGCCTCCCCTTCTGTCGGGGTCCTGGGGTCCCTCAGGGGTCTTTAGTAGGTTCACACATAAATGTAACTCAAATGTAATATTTTGAACTTGTGACCTTCAGTCATGACCTTATCATGACCTTTAACTTATGAACTCTAGAACTCTAGTCTATGTGGTCACAGTTCATTGTTTAGTAATTTGGCTGCTATATGTTTCAGTAATTCTCTTTGCAGCCAGTAAATAATTTTATATAATCATTTTATAATTATTAAAGATTTTGTATACTCTTTTACCAGACTTGTATATATTATTTAGTATTAGTATTGTATACATACATATATATTTATTGTATTAATAAAATGGTACCCGCACTTGTTTTTCTGTCTTGGGGGTTTGGGGACTGTTGAGTTATTTTATAAATGTTTAAAAAACGTTTTCAGTAAAAACGTTTTTATAGAGAATGTTTATATAATGTTTTTTAAACATTATAGCAAAAACATTTACTTAGAAACGTTTAGAAAACCAATGATGGGGTTTACTTAGGTTTTAAAAACGTTTTGTAAATGTTTAAACCATTTGAAAACATTTCTAGTGTTTACTGGGTAAAACTATAGAAAATCAATAATGCCACTTTTAGTTTTTCTTCATCTAGTTTTCACTAACAGTTGTCAACATTTCCTTTCCCCCAGAAATTGAACAAAAAGGTTGAACAAGCTGTCTGTGCTCTATAAGAACATATGGTTGTACCTTATGCTAGATGTCTGAAGATATAGGTCTTTTAATACATGTGGGCTTTGGTTATAAAAGTACAAGAATCTTTGCATTGTGAAATATTTTTGAATGGTTCATCATCTGGAACAGAAATAGCAAATCAAAGATGTTGATGAAGGTGGTGTTTCTTGTTTGTGCCATGCACATGTTTCTATCAAGTGCAGTGTATCTGGCAGAAGACAGTGAACAGATATTCAGGTAAGCAATTGGCTTAAAAGACAGTACAATAGTAAGAACAAAATGATGTGGGCTTAAAATGACTTTCAACAAAATGTGTGTGTTGTTACATGGAGTGGAATCATACTAGACCGTCACGTTTCAGCATTTTCATAGGGCATGTGTCTTAGACATCAAATATATCTAATAAGGCCAATTTTTACAGCCAGATTCAACCCATGAAACTGGTTGAAAATAGTTTTGTGAGTACATGACTGTAGTCACTAAATAGTTGAGTTATAGATGTATTTTAAATTAGAGAATGAGAGAGCAGATTCTTCTTGCAGTGAGTTATTATTTTAAGATTTTACAAGTAACCATCAAACATTTTTGAGGTTTGCAGGTGAGGGGAAAAGACATGTTGTATTAAACTGGCTAGTGTATTGTTTGGTAAATATCTATATCAACCATCAAATCATCAAATTCAACATCTGGTTGGACTATATATCTTGATTTACCTACAGGCCATGCTATAAATAATGGACACTTTACTCAAGTTTTAAACTAGAGAAGGTGATACCCTCAAAAATGGTGGTAAATAAACTTGGCCTTGCAAAAAGTTATTTTTCATTTTAACTGCTAAGGCGACTTCAGGCACATTTTTCATATTTGTGATTGTATATTTTATTGTCTGTCTGAAGATTTACATATTGTAATCTACATAACTCTCAAACAAATACAGTTTTATAGCTGAAATGCTAAGAATGTTTTGAAACCAGACATAAAACACCCCAGCCAATGGCAGTAGTGGTACAATTTATTGAGAAGATTCTCAGTTATGGTTCATGATTTGCTACATATCACTAGATCCTGCCAAATAAAAACAATGACATATTCTTGAACAATGTGTTAACCTTAATTCTTAATATTGCTTGCATAAGACAATATAATTTATTTAACATTTTAAAAACAAATAAGAGTACTTTGTTATTTTTATTGTAGGAAGTGTCATCTGAATATGTGGTATATACACCATGGTTTCTGTTCCAATAATATATAATATATAACTGTGGGTAAAGCAGTTTTAAAAATATTTTAAAAAGCTGAACCCCTGTTAACAAACTTCATTTTAGTGGAATATGAGTGAAATTTGTTTTGAATGATTATTTTATTTAAGCTACAAATACTGTTCTATACTGTTTGAAAGACAAATATTTGTAGGTCCTGTTGCTTTTTATTTGAAAAAAATTCATTGAGTAGCTCCACAGGTATAAAGTTTTTGTTACATCTCCCGTGAATATTTTCGAATGTCACAGCATATGTTATCGGGGGACTTTCTGGGATTTAAAAATAAACAAATTTCTGAGATTAGTTTACTGTATGTCCCGCAAAAATCACTATTCTGGCTTGTTGTTTTGCTTGTTTTCTATGCAGAGATCACAATTTCTTTCGATGTATAACATTTTGAGTAGACTTGCTATGACACAACGCCAATGCACTGGCTGTTTCAGAAAGATCTCATCATGTCTTGCTCTCGTCTCACATCTAATCTTGCCTAATCTCTATTATATATCTATAAGTAAAAAATATCTTGTGTCTGTTGGTGGATTTTTTAATGCAAAATTTTAATGTGTAAATTTGCTGGTAACACTTAAAATACAAAAAAAGGTTATTAATATAATTAATATATGTATATTAATACATCAAGTTGATACTTTAGATGATCACTCAAGGGTCAAGTTCTGTAGATTGTTTATCATGCAGAAAAAATAAGCTTTAGTGGTAAACACTAAGTCCAGCTGTGTAAGATCTTCCTTATTGATGCTTGTAAGACTCCATCTTTGTTCTCAATGGAGTTGTGGAACTGTAAACTGGGGTCTTTTTCCTTTTTTAAAAATACTTAGGCAAACAATCAGACTTCAAAGATGAAAGTTAAAGTTATAAGAAGTAGAAATATTCTAAATGCAATCAACTGTCTTAATTGGTGTGGCTTCCTATAGCAACTGGCTATTTTGTGATTTACCTCTAGACAATAAACTAGGATCACAAGTGTGTAAGGGAAAGCATCAAAGGACAGGTAATAATATAGGCATAATTGTAATTAACACATGCTTTCCATTAATAACATCCTTGTATGGTCTTAAATTCAGATGTGATTTTATCACCAGAAAACAATTAATTTTATTTATTCCTTTGTTCTGGAATAAAAAAATTTTTGTAGAATTGTTGACAAAAAAAAACATTATTATAAATTATAAGCTTACCAACCCTAACCCAAAGGGCTGATGTAGGCTTCAAGTGGGCCAGTGTGACTCAAACTTTTAAAATAAGAAAAAGATATATATTTAAAAAGTGTCATAATTGTCAACAAAATTATGAAAATATACAGATCCACAGGATGCTTTCTCATTAAAAAAGTATAATTTACAGTGAATTTGTTATTCGTGAAGATCTGATATGTTGATTTTATGAATTTTAAAGCATAAGTTCATTAAAATACATTTCTCAACTGATATATATGCTTCTACAAGCTGTTTGTACAAGTTGCAGCTTGTACAGATTTCTTGTACAAGTTGCAACTTGTACAAAATCTTAACTTGTACATAACATATATACTCCATTCAATAATATAAATACTTTGCAAAATTACCTTCTGTCCTCACCATATTCAGGCATGACATTAAATTGACAAATACAAGCATTAATAAATATGTCTTAGTGTGCAAACCAGGGCCTGGATTCACAAAAGGTCTTAAGTCTTAGGCAATCTTTTTTGCTTAGACCAGTCTTAAAGTCATGTCTTTTGTCTTAGCTAAGATTTCTCTTAAATTGGGATTCACAAAAAGTGCTCAGCAAAATCTTAGCTGAGACAACATTTGTGCAAAAAATCTTAACTACTTTGAATTCAAATTAACAAATCTTGGTAAAACAAAAACAATTTTCATCAATAAATACACCAAACATGCCCTTCAAAATTTAAAAAAAAAACAGATCTGTTACTTTTTTATGTAAATTTATGTAAAAAATTATGTAAAAATAGTAGTCTTTGTGTTTTATTGTGAGTCAGCCATTTTTATGACAATATTTTTACCACAGGAAGGTAAAATGTGGAAATTTATAGGTACTTAAATGATGTAAACTTCAATTACAATCCATAAAAATTACTTTTATATGAAGTATAGATCCCCATAGTATATTTTTGTTGGCATAACAAAGGGTAAAATGTAAATACATTCGATGGAATATTTTAAAAATGGCTGTAGGTCTGCCCTGGAGTGGTCTTAAAGTTATGACAAAATCTAAGACAAATTTTTGTCTAAGACCTTTTGTGAATCCCATTTTGTCTAAGTAAAAAAAGTCTTGACTTTATGACAAAATTCTTGCATAGTTAAGACTTTTTTCTTAAAGTTATGACAATTTTTTGTTTAAGACTTTTTGTGAATCCCGGCCCAGCTCTCTAAATGAACACATGAACAAGGAAAATGTCTGGATATTCTATATGTACCTGAATAAAAAATGGCATTAACTTAATTAATAAATGTAGTAGAAACGGCAATTTTTTCTTCTAAAATGTGTATTTAACTTAGATAATATAGATTAATTACTTGAATATGAATTTCATTTCTCTTTTTGACAGTCATATTTGATGTACCTAACAATGTATCCGATACATAAACTATGAAGCTTGTCATTTAAAAGATAAAAGTAAAAAAATACAAATTTCGTGTCCAATGACAACTAATTATTGTTTTCAAATGAAAATATATTGTCACTGTTTTTGATAAAGGATGATAGGTATATGGGTTGAGAGAATTTAATAGCCTTGAAAGTGACATGATTAGTTCTATCAAGTCTAAAAACAATTCTGCAAAGGGCATTTCAAATCTTTTGGCGTTTAGCTACATTGAATTTACCCATGCCATAAAGTAGGGAATTACAGTGCTCAAGTCGACTGCTGATCATTGAGTTTGCAAGCAAGCCTGCAGTCTCCACACTGAGGAATTTGCGGATGGATCTTAGGTCCTTAAGATGATAGTAACAGACACGCCACACCTTGGTTATGTGTCTGGCAAAAGGTGTTTCCGGAGTCAAAAGTAACACCTAGGTTCATGACTGTATCAGTAGGGAGATAGAATTTCCAAGAAATAGAGTTGGGAATTTTTTAATAAAGGACTCTCTTGCTTGTCTATCACCAATGATAATAAGTTCAGTTTTCTCAGGGTTCAGTTTAAATTTCACACCATCCATCCATTTTTAGACACATGTGAGACACTCAGCAAAACTGGAATCAAAGTTCCTATAGCCAAGTGCTAGATATATTTGAGTGTCATTAGCATATAGATGTTGGGTGACATTGAAAATGGAAATGATATTACTGAGAGGGTTAGGGCAAAGGGAAAAAGGGAGGGGACCCAGGACAGAGCCCGTGGGCACACCATATGGCAGTGAGAAAGCATCTGAAAAGCTACTACCTAGTTTAACCTTCTGTTTGTTTCTGATTTGATCCATCTCTACACAGTGCCATCAACCCCAAACCATTCCCTGCTTGAATTAAAAAGAATGTCATGGTCGATAGTGTCAAATGTCACTGAGAGGTCCAGCAATGTGAGTGCAACAGCCTTACCAGAGTCCATCGAAGTAGCAATGTCATTGTGGACTTTCAGGAGTGCTGATTCTCTGGTATGGAGTATCTTGTAAGCGGATTAGTTGACACTGGAGAGCCATTCACTATTGATATAATTATTTAACTGTTTACCCACTATTTTTTCAATTAGTTTGGATATAAAACTGAGATTGGATACCGTAATTTTTTAATTGTGTATTTTTTAGGATATTTCCGTCTAAGTTAGGTTTCTTGAGAAGATGGGTGACATATGTGGTCTTGAAAGAGTTTGGGAAGCTCCCTTCTCTGAGTGAATACCTTGTAATATTGGTGATTGGAGTGACCAGAATGTCAGCACACTTTTTGACTAATGTAGTTGGTTTAATCTAGATTACATGCATGTGTGGATAAGACAGACATACAGAAATGACCGTAAATTTATAAAAAAATATATACATGTATTTTGCAAATTTTAGAAGAAAATTAGCTGTACCACAGGAAGCAGAAGACAATCCGATAGGTCTGAAGAACGACATAAGTGTAAGAGGTATGTTATTGGCAGTTTTGTGCTCTATTGCCAGGCTTAAAATGTTGGCATAATACAAACAACATATTTGCACTTACACTGTAAAAATGGTATATTGATTTGCATCGTATCATGGCACAAACCTCAACATGGTACAAAATGAAAGATGGTATATTTATTAACATTTACTTGTCATCGGTAAAACTCATACACATTGACAAATCAATTAAGGAAGTAGAAGTGGCGACAGTAATAATCTAAACAACTTTTGGTAATTTCAGTATGCAAATTTTGCCCAATTGGGGCACTGATTTCTAGTATAGATCATTCTATCGCCCCTTAAAAACTTTTTAAAATGTCAAATGTTTGCTTCTGTCATTGCATATTTTAATCAATAAAAATCCACAATATTAAAAACATAATAACAGCAAATAAGAATTTTGTGTCCAAAGTGTGCCAAGTCACGACAGGATAATGTAATGGTCAAGAATTTAAGTAAAACAGCTAAATGGAAACACACCTCAAAATTCCTTAATAACAGGCAAACAATCCCAGAGAAACTAGCTTTTGCTGGCTGTAGCACACACAAATCAATACTCATGGCAGTCCACTCCTAATTAAAGCCTTAGCCAAAACCCTGCCCTTTTAGGTGACTCAGCCCTTGTAAAGTAACTGATATAATAACCTTGCTTGCTGCTGGAGAGAGAGATAGAAATAGAGATGTACAGTCTGGTGTTTTAACAACTAACATACTGGGGACTAAGTTGAGTTCACACTTCCCCAGAATGACTGAGTTTCAGTTATCAAAACTTAACATGAATTGTACTTGTGAATTGTTACAAGATGAGTGAATAAACTATGAAGGAGTAAACATGTGTTTCGCTTCTGCCATTGTGGCAACCTGGATCTCTCATAAAAAGCAGCCAAGTGAGTCAAGACAGAAGTGGACATAGTGGAGATCTGGGAATCCACAGCTGCTGTCAGGCACTGATGGAGTCCACTAAAATCACATCCCTTTTTCCCTAAAAACCACAATTTGGACATGCTGAGATGCCAAAGTTACAAACAATACCTATGGATTATGATCATACATGAAGAATATCAATATGAAACCAGCAGTTTCAACAACACCGTCATATGCACACGTATACGAACCTACAATTCAGCTGACAGATGTTTGCTACATCACACACATTGTCTTACCTCCTAATTGTTTGGCCACAAGTGTAGAAAAAGAATGGCGGAACATGATAGGACATATCCTGAGGGTTGGCACTACATACACGGTACCGAGAATGATGGACTGAAACACAATGCCACTGATGACCACAACAACCCAGCTGCCTTGTCCCCAGATCACCACTCAGACGACGCAGACGACGACATCCCCGCCAGCGGACACCACCCACAACCAACAGATGAACAACATGGACCCCAAGCAGGGAATCAACTCCCTGTCCCAGATGACAAGCAGGAAGAGGCCCTTGCTACCACAGCCTCCGGAACCTCAGGCTCAGAGACCGGTGACCATGTAGACAATCCAGAAAATTTAGCAGACATTAACAATAACAATCAAGCTATAGACAATAATTTTGTTATGGATAATCCGGCAGCTCATGCACCACACGACCAGCCAGATCACCCAACTCCAGAGAGACAGGCACAGTACAGACCATCACCAGAGGTAATTGTACAACGCAACCCCATACAAAACCTCCATAGAGTCCACCCTTTTCCTCAAGATAGTCCTCACTTACAGGTAGATCCAGAGATATCATTTAGGATGCCACCTTTACCACAGGCTGAAAGACCTAACTATCAACCCTACAATACCACAGATTTCCCCCATTACCTACTAGGTTTCCCCCTACCACACATGCAAGTGTAAAGATGGACAATTTACCATTTAAATTGCAATCCTTTAGTGGTAATCCGGATCAAGATCTGGAAGAGTTTATCAATAATTTTAAACTCTCACCCAAAGTGTTAGGATGGTTATATGATAAACAGCCAGGGATCTTTCACATATGCCTCCAAGGTGCAGCAAAAGTCTGGTTCCAAAATCTTGAACACCACACTAGGACAAATATTGACAATTTTTTGTGCATTGCTCTTAAGGTTCAAACCTTTAGGTTTAGATTGGACAAGAGAGGCATCTTTCCAATCACTTAGACAAATGCCACAAGAAAGGGCGCAGCAATTTGCAAATCGTGTCTTAGAGAAATCAACAAAGATAGGCAAATCAGATAAAGATCTGATGAACCAATTTGTCATAGGACCATCTAATGAATGTAGAACCCATTCCATTGCCCTAGGTCCAAATTCCTTTGCCCAAGCAGCGCAGACAGCTTCATTGCTTGAGAGTGCAAAAACTTTTGGCCAAGATGACAGTGCCGCTGTTCTACAAAAACAAGAGACAAATACACCAAACCAGGACACTAGAACTTTAAAACAAGTGAACTCTAAATTAAAGTGTGCATATTGGAGGAGAGAAGGTCATCATATTTCAGAATGCCACACCAGAGAGTCCAACAACCGATGGAGACAACAGTCCAACAACACCCAGTGGGCAGAGCAACCACAGCAAAGACCACAGCAAGGAGGACACAACAGACAACCGAATAACCTCAGGTCTGTAAATTCAGATATTGTGTGTTATAGTTGTAATGGCAGAGGTCACTTTGCACGTGATTGTCGTAGATTGCAAAATCAAAGGCCAAATTATCAGAGTAACAATAATTACAAACCAAACTTTCAAAAACAGGGCTATCAGAGACAATACATTTTTCAAAACCCACCACAAAATAGGCCACCCAGAATAAACAACTACCAAGGTTATCATCAAACCAATTTTCAACCAAGGGGCCCCCCATTTCCACAGAATGGCAGATACAGGCAAAATTACACCAACCCCAGACAAAATGTAAACTAAATAGGCCCAGGGGACATTTATCAACACCTTCATTTAGCAAGAAACCATTTTCCCAGTACTCTGGGCGATTTTCTCAAACATTTCAACCCCACAAAACGACAAAATTTACTTGCAATGGGCGTCAGTCAATTCATTCTTGTAAGAATTTACAGTATAGAGATCAATATTTTCAAGAGATTTGTGATTGTATTCAGAAAAGATCAGGTATTGTTTTTGTTCCTGCCAAGTCATGTGCTGTTTACAAAAGCCCGAATGAAAGTAATAACCAAGAGTTAAAAGGCACAGAATATTATACCACATGTCACAAGGTTTTCCCCCTTAAATGATTTACAAGACAAAGGGTCATTAGATCAATCTTTTGTGACTCTAAATTATCAGAATGATCATGAAACAGAATCCCCACTTAACCACCCCATTGTAGAGTCTAGAGGGAGTTGTACATTACAGGAAAATGCAAACAAACAAAAACAGATTTCTGGACCAAGTCAGAATAAATACAGAGGAGGAATTATTTCCCAAGCAATATAACCCCAAAGGTCTTAAAAATACATAAACTGGAGAGAAAGCAATTCACTGAAAAGCTCCAGTTCAAATGCACACAAAGAACAGTCGCATACTCATTAAATTGGCTGACAGTGATTACATTGCCCTAATAGATACTGGCTCTGATGTTTCCACCATTCCTGAAAGGATTTTATTGCAAAATGAGCACTTGAGGAGATTACCAAGATTTAGAAGTGATATCTCAGCAGCCACAACAGCTATAAAAAACCATTCAGTATTTTTTAAATATACAGTGTTTCCAAAGGTAACCATAGGAAACTATACAGTCACTAATAAATTTTATGTAGCCCCAAATTCAGATAATGACATTATCTTGGGAATCCCATTCCTCAGACAAACAAGAGCTCATTTAGATTTTGGTTCTCAGCTCTGTACATTGATTTTAAATAATGTAGTCACCACAGAAGGATCCACTGAAATCCTGCCTAATTCCACAGTTAAAGTTTTATGCTCCCCTAGGACTTCCCAAATGAATAAGGGACCTGTGTTAATTTCATCTTGCTTATGGAATAAATTTCAGCATAAATTGCTTATACCAGATGTTTATACAGCAATAGACACCCTGAATAAACCAGTTTTCAAAATCCCCATTGCAAATAAGACGGATAAACATATTCTACCAGCTTACAGCTGGGATTTATTATTTTTCTTGAGTTTCAACAAGTAAATTCAATATCAGGTAATGACAGAGAAAAGATCCCACAAAGACCTTGTAATAAAACCCCTTCCACAGACTTAATTAAGGCCGTTCATTTATTGAGCTCCACAAGCCATAAATCACAACAAGGATCTTTTCCAATACTTGAACACAGCCTTTCTTCTGCCTCAACTTTAACTCCCCCCAAAAAACAAAAATTATTAGAACTTTTAAAAGAATGTGATGATGTTTTCTTACACCCTGGCCAGAAGCTTTCTTGCACAAATATAGTTGAGCAGCACTTGGGGATTCCAAAAGATACCCCAGTTTGGCCTTGTCACTCTCTCAGATTAGGGTATGACCAAAAACCTCTTATGCCCCACATTCCTCCTCTACATACAGATCTCAGGGCAGAGTTACACTCTGCTATACAAAAGAACCAGAAAACACAGTCAGTGACCCTAGTTGCCCTGGTACATGGGCAACATCGAGACAACAACTGTACAAAGTGCAGTTTCAAACACCAATACAATAGGTGTCCATCCAAACTTATGTCAAACAAACAGTAGACAGTTAGTTGAACACTACTGAGTAATAGTGCCACAGTTAGACCCAGATGGCACAGCACACGACTTAGCAAGTATGTAGAATGTTCAAGCAAAAATAAATGGACTACATCCTTGTTGTAAATCAATAACACACTTGTAAGCACAAGAGAGACTATGTTCCAAAAGACTTTCAAATGTGTTTCTCAACCCTACAGTTGAGCTATGATCATAAGATATATATGTTAAATATATTGTGTGACAAAGCTTAATATTCTCTCTACAGTATTGATTAAATTTGATGAAAGTTTCTTCTTCAAATGCAACATTTTTATTATCTTGTATATTTTTGATTTGATTCTCTGTGTATTTATTATGTATCCTGTGTATTTCATTCAAGTTTTCAATCTTTTGATTCTCATATAAATCATTTTACATGTCAAGACCATGACCACATTCAAGTTACTAACCTACAAATTTCTCATTAGTCAGTGGTAAGAGGCATTGGAATTGGCCAGAAACCCACCGCCAACAGAAAATGTTTTCTAATACCTGTTCTTTCTTTTGCTGGAACCTTACCGCTTAAGGGAGTTCATCTGCTTCCATTGACAACATGAAGTCAAAATTCTAATCAGTATTACTACTGTTTACATATTCTCATGACAACCTTCATTATATTTTTCTCACTTTTGGTCACCTTTGCACTATTTCCTTTCATATCAACTTGGTATGGTCCACAACATACAGAATGATGAACAAGATCTGTATATTATTGGTCATACAGATTTACTATTTATAATATTTTATGTACTTTGTCATTTTCATATATGTGCTGAGGTGTGATCAACTTATATATTTTATCACAGCACCCACAGTGCTGTTATTCATCTCAAGTACATTATTATTAATATAATGCTTATAATTAGTGTTAATTTTGATAGATGCTGCATACTGCCATTTCATTACAAATTCCTATTATATAGAACCATAACCCTCTTAAAAAAACAAGGTAATTGATTACTATAACATTTTGATAATCCCCTGTGTGGAGCCCGGAATATGCCATAGCTACTTTACTGCTACTATCTGACATTAGATTCACCTGCTAATTACACTAGTGTTACCCTAGATCAGCTATTGAGAGGCATATGCAGAATAGGACCACACCATTCTTGGTTGTCGTAAAAAGCGACTAATACTCTGATTTGAGCGACAAAGTGCCAGTGCAGCATTCAGCATTTACAATTCTGTGTATTGACAGTATATACTTAGACTTGAGAGACAGTAAAATATTAGTGCAGCATCTAAAGTGCTGTGTGTTGACAGTATATTAATACAATTTCTTTAATTACTGTTGTTCATTGTTGTGAGATTTGGGTAACTGCTATTTGTTGTGCATTTAACAATTATCAATTGCTTACTATTGTATAATAGTATTGTATTACACAACTTTGTAAACAGCTACAGTTATGCAATCAAGAGCTTTCAGACCTAGCTCGGGTCACTCCGCTTCTTGCACACATGGTTCCCCTCCCAGGCCTACCACTGTCCAAGATATGCCTGAAGATTTCCAGACCACATATGCAACAGCAAGGTCATCACACCAAAATCATGATGCGCTACGACAACACCCATATAGGCTCCAACAATCTCGTACCTTTCGCCATCCTTACCCTCAATTAATTGACCAAGCTTTCTGGAACTACAATCCACAGGCAACACCTCAACCCAGTATTCCCCAAACCAATACATTTATAAACCCTTTACAGTGCCCATTACACAATACAGCAACATGGCATAACGATACACAGGTATTCACTGTTAATCTACACCACCTATTCCACAACAGCTGCTTAGCAGTTTGGTTACACAGTTTTGGACAACTGTATAATATACAACAAGGCTCAATATCTTTAAATATCCGCTCACCGATACTTGACCTCCCCAACCTCACGCAGGGACCGGCAGAAATGCTTTATATGTATTTTGACCACAATGCTTTCACAATGGCTTTGACATTTTTGGCACAGGCACCTTGCACCTTTCCATACACTACTATGGACCCATTACAGTTCGTCAGAGCAATGGCATACCTTCAACCTTATATGTTTCCAATAGATATTATGGTAGCCATGTTACGCAGTGTTCCTGTCAGAACTTGGGCAAAACTTTATGTTTTGACCCACACATTTTTCCCACAAGAAACAACACTCATTACACTACTCGAAAATTACAACTTCATTTCTGCATCCCAATGACACAGCTCCACTCCATCTGGATGCATGCTAACACATTTCAAAATGTCCCCAGTAGTGCCTTTATCTTCACGCCGCGAATAGAATACAACAGGGTTGTTGCATTATTTGGAATTGCAAATACCACTCGCAGATTTGCGCAGTCCGACATGCTTCCGCAACTTTTATATCACACCATGCTGCCACTATTATGCGCACTTTGAATGCTGGCTCCGTGTATCGCAGAGTGATTATAGAGTGTCACATATGTAACCAGCGATACAACTCCGGACACATGAGCCGCCTCCGCGCTCCTCCAGTAGTGACACCAAATTCCTTTGGTATTTATGCTAGAATGCGGGCGGATTTCGTAAGTGACTGTATTTCTTTCCCCTAGCCTCCAGACTCAAAATCTATCACTCATACCACCAGTAATTAAATCCGCATGTATTTTTTATTCATGGTTTGCATACTATTAATGTACATGAAAGATATATATACCAACAGTTACCTATATTTGAATGTTACCTGCAATGTATACACATACTATATTGCTTTGTCATGAATCATGAAGTATGAGATATTTCAGTATTTTGTGACTTGTATCTTATGTACTGTTTATTAATTAAGTCATATATACATGTGTATCTAGATATATATATTCAATATGGGCATATAGTGTGTGTCTTATTAAACTAATGTCTTTGCATATTTTACCACAGAGTCTATCCACAAAATATTGCCTTTACTGGCCGCAGTACTGTATAATTGCTTAAATGTATATTTGAAGAGTCCTTATCTTAATTGATTGGTTCTCCGATGGATATGATACTATTGTTCACATTAATGTTGCTTATTAGTTGTGCAATGTGCGTACCAATGTATTACTTTTTGTCCTAGACAAGACATTCTCACGTAAACAAGTATTTCTTTTTACCCTGTTATTAGTTCTATTTCAGTATTTCCATCATTTCCAGTAACAACATTGATTTTTGCCATGCCTTATACGGCCTATTCTTTTGCACATTACACATATTCTTTTGCTATGGCAGCGAGGTCATACCATCTCTACCCCCCTGGTGTGTAATGGTCAAGAATTTAAGTAAAACAGCTAAATGGAAACACACCTCAAAATAACAGGCAAACAATCCCAGAGAACTAACTTTTGCTGGCTGCAGCACAGACACAAATTAATACTCATGGCAAGTGAAGTTAACTTGGCAGTGGGTTTAACTTTTCTATAAAAGGACTTAAATATGGCTGCCATAAAATTTTCTTCAATAAAACCAGAGAGATTATATGAATAGTGCAACTCGCAAAATTAGTCTTTGGGCATTTTTTTTGTATGCTGGTGCAAGGTTTTCCATTGTTGAATAGAATTTTTTTCAAAAACAAAATTTTTTAAAACAAAGGACAGATGATTCTGTGGTTGTTTGATGATCTTGGATTTTGCTAAGTCACCTTTTGTGCAATGCAAACCACTTAAGTCCAAGACTTAAGTAAGTAAGAAACAATTATAAAGCACTGAAATTGATGTAAACATCCTCTAAGGCGCTGATGTGCAAAAAAGGTTAGTCCAGTTCCAAAAAGAAGTCTGTTTCCACATTAGCATCCGATAGGGGAGATAGGCTATGGTGGAGGATAAGCTAATCTAAAAAGATATGTTTTCAACTGTTTTCTGAAACCACAAATGCTTTCTATGGTTCTAATGGCTTGAGGAAGCTTGTTCCACTCTGTGGGAGCCCCTGCTATGAAGCTGCTTAGCCCTGAGCGTTTATCTGGTTTAGATGAGGGAATTGATAGGCGATTGCCCCATGTGAGATCACTCCGCCTAATTAGAGCAGAGATATGGAGGTTGGCTGAAATGTATTGCTTTATAAGTGAGGAGATTATATTTGAACAATATACTGTAATGAATGGGGAGCCAGTGTAGTTTGTGCTGGAAGGGTGTGACATGACAGTATTTATTTAGCTTGCACACCGTCCGACATAAGGCATTTTGAACTCTCTGTAGTCTGCTAGTATATGCCTTTTTGTGTTGTAAAGAAGTGAGTTACAGTAATCCAGGCGACTGCTAACCAAGGCATTTGCCGCCTTTACTGCTGTTTTATGATTTAAGTACCTGTGGACCCTTCCCGGAGTTCCCGGAGATGGTAGTAACTTATGCGACATAGATTAGCCACGTGTCTTTGTATTGAATTTTCAGCATCCAGGATGACACCAAAGTTTTTTACCGATTCAGCTGGTTCCATGGTGTTGCCAAGCAAACTCACTGGGAATGATGACTTCAGGGAACTTCTAATTTGATCATCACAAATCACTATAAATTATGTCTTGTCAGGATATAACTTAAGCTTATTATTTCCCATCCAAGCCTGGACAGCCTCGAGGCAATTTGTTAATTAAGTGATACTAGAATAGAAGTTCCTAGAGTCGAGTTCCAAGTAAATTTGTGTGTCATCTGCATATAAGTGATGGGTGACATTGAATTTAGATATGACTCAGCTGAGAGGGGTTGTATATAGGGTAAAAAGGAGTAGCCCCAGAACTGAGCCCTGGGGAACCCTAAGTCTGGGCTAGGTCTTAGATCCTTTGTGAGACTGGTCCCTGACATATAGTGCCTGGCTTCAAATAAGTGATTTTCTTCATATTTTACTACATGTATATTCACTATTTCACGTCATATGAACCACTGGCATCACCACTTCAAGCCCAAAACCAATATTTTTCATCCCTAGATATGATGGCCTTTAGATATGGCTAATTGCTTGTTAACTAATATCATTCACTGTTGCAATGGTTTTAATAAAAAAACTAGTACAAGTGCATTAAAAGACGTTTCTAGTGTTGTGTAAAATATCAAAACTTCTTGAATGACATAAAATATCTTGTGAATGAACATGATAATAGTATATGAGTGTTTAACACCAGTATTATAGTGTTAAGCTTTATGTTAGATGTATGTTTTCACATAGGTCCAATAAAATATGTTTTACTGTTGTTATCCACCAGTTTTATGAAGAATATTTAAAATAAATCCATACTTAAAAATAAAAGGTGTTGTATCACTGCTGTGTTTATCTTGTTTCTGTTTCTTTTAGTTTACACTTAAGCAAGTACTTATTTGTTAGTAATGCTCCGAGGAGGATATGATGATCTTATGGAGCTTTCTATACAACTTTTAAAATTACTATTGTGTGAAAAGTTCCATCTGAACTGTTTAATTTCAAAATTTAATTCTTTCCTCCAAATTTCTTAATTATCTCTTTCATAATAATAAGATTCATATTCAGAAGCCTAAATTAAGCCTAACTAAAGAATTAGGGGTCTCTTTTGCATTAAATATAACCAATGGCATCACCTGTTTCAGCCAACTATGCCACACAAGAAGCATTGGATCAGCTTGCCTCAAACCTTGATGCAAGACTTGGTGCATTAACTGGTATGTTAGACAAAATGAAAAGGGATATTGGTACAATACATTCAGATGCCGGTAAACTTGCATCAAAAATTGGAGGCCTGGACACAAGATTTAGCAATTTTGTTTCAACGACTAATGCAGGTATGCTATACACAATACATTATTATATTGACAATGAATCCCATGCTGTCAATAAACTCAACACTTAAGGCATATTTTTCCAGTAAAAACCAATCACTATTTCTGAGTTTTATAATACCCTTATGGTAATTAACATTATGGAGTTTGATGTAAAAAGTGTATGCATAGCAGTCAGAAGTGTACCACCTCTGAGATCTGAGCTCGAATCCCAGCCTGACCACGTATATAGAAATCTGATAGTTGTTTGCCGTTGGTAAACAGTTTACAGTACAAAACCTTAACCAATTGTATATACTGATTTCCTCTGCCCGGCACAATATAAGTGATAAGATACTAGGCATAACATAAAACATTAAACAGTTTGAAGATTTGCAGTCAATACTTCATTAATAAATTACTGCACTTGTGACAATATCGTCATACAAGGATTGCAGTGGGAAGGGATATATACTGTTTTCATCATCTGCATACTATGATTTGAGTTCCCAGAGTATTTCTTCAATTAAGCTTTTGAGTATAGAAAGCAAAAGTATACATTTATATTCTGGTTAAGGATACATCCTTTGTCAGAAATTCTCGCCAAAACTAGTATCAGAATTATATTTGTACTCCAATGTGAAGAGGGAGACACAGTATTTCTTTGGCAACATGATAAGCTACTTCAGGTGGCTGTGTTGGGCATTAATTCTTGGAGACAACTTAATTACTTATTTATGTGGAACTTGTGCACACCTCAATATGTTTGCTACAACTACACCCTGCATGTTAGTTGAACAAACAGCTGTTACTAATAGTGGGCTGCTAGCTCTTAATACTATGACATAGGCTTCATCAGAAAATAATCCAGTACTGATAACAATAATTTCAAAGGAAATTGTCTTTGACCACAGTGTTACTTGGACTACTATTATGGAAAAAATAGGGTAAATAGAGATGATTGGAAAGAAGAAAACAGAGCACTATACATGTGTAAATTTGACAACCTGCAGTGAACAGGCAGACACAACACTACTGTTATTTGTCTATGTTGCTTTTTGCAGATATGAGCCATGTGAAAGGGAGTGTGGCTACACTCAGGACAGATTATGCAAATACTATCAAACAGTGTAAGTTACTATGTTAAGAATGTATTTCAATTATTTGATATACCATTGCCCAGATTTACCTAAACATTTTCGCAAAGCCTGTTTGAATATAAATTTTCTATAAAGAAATCACAGATTGATACCGACAAGTTTGTATATTATTGTGTCTTACTGCCATTCTGAAGAGATTACATGCAACTTATTTGTGGCAAACAATGCGCATGCCAAACATCTTCTACAAATAAAATATTCTCAAGATAACTTTCCACAACCCCACATATAACACAAAGACTTTCCGTTGTTCGTGTGAAGAGAGAGTTTTTCATCTCAATTACTAATATTCCGTGATAAGTGTGATACAGAACCACTTGTACTACCATTAGGGAAATCATGTGACCATGCCCATGTTCTGCGAATATTTATGAAATCTTAATGCTGAAATTATGAATGATAAGAGTGTCTTGTTCTTTATGAAGATAATGTTTAAAACAGCAACTGCTATTGATGACTTCGATTAATTTAGTGTTAGTTTGTATTGGCTCACCAAGGAAAAAACTGGATCTTCCTGTTCCTTTTAACAGTTAATTAAATGGTCATATCAGGATAAAATGGCTTCCCAAAATAATTAAAGTTTTAAGATAATTTAAAATTAATCTGCACTTTAGAAAATGTTTTGTATTGCATTTTTCATCCAGGTTCAAGTGGAATTGTAGATATGCCTCGGGCAGGTGCACAATTTGCTATCAGATTTCCAAGGACATTTTCTGGCCCACCTGCCATAACATATGCACCGGTTTACTATGGTATAAGAATTTTAAGATGTGTCTATTTATCTTGGTTCCTTTATTTATATGTTATCTTTTTGTAACTTTTTAATAAGTTGTTCACATCACAGAATCATAAAAAGCTGAATTTGCAATAAGAAACAGCTGTCAGCTACCAAATTCCATATCTTTGGATCTGACACCAGACTTAGGCATATGAAAAGGCATTCAAGTAAGGCTTACAGTATTAAAATATTGAAATCATTTTAGCAATATTATATTTGTTTCTCAACTGAAGCCAATCAAGATCAATTATTGTGAAAATTACAATAATAAATTTACAGGTATGTCTGGCCTCAGGTGTGTGTTGAGAGGGCATATCCTTACACATTGCAAGATTAAGATTTAGAAAATAGAAGGTTAATGCAGCACTAATTTGTTATACAAAGTTAAATTGCTTCATTTTGATGAATAAGCATAACCAGTTGTCCCATTGTAATTATATTTCCATTGCACTTAATGGCCTGAATTTTATATTCTTTTACATCATTTATGCCACCATATCAGCAAATATTCCTTCTGTTATAGAATAAACAAAGAAGTACTTTTGTCTTCTTATTTTTTCAGATGATGGTCATGGCACACCTGTGAGATATAGTATTGAACTAATAAGTATTTCCAGCTCACAGGCAGTAGTCAAAATGGTTACCTGGAATATTTCCAGAATTTTCAAGGCAAAATTAGGATGGATGGCTTGCAAGTAAATGAGAAATGAATAACAAAACAATATCTACAATTGCATCCTATTTTGTAGTTCTTACTGTCAGTGTAAATAAATAAATAAAGAATATAGCAATCATAATTGATTTCTTATCTCACTCCAAGAAAACTTGAGCTATGTTATTATAAATGAAATCCACCATAGCCATTTCTGCATCTTCCCTGGTATGACCTGGCTATGTCATTTGACTCATGATTGTTTACTGTTTAGAGTCTGCCAAATGATGGAGATAAAGCTCTATATAAATTCATATTGTATCAGATCGATCAGACATTACTTAATTATTACTACACCTAGAATACTTATATCCCTACCTAAACCAGGCAATGTTTTCAATGAAAGATTACATATAAAACTATTATTTTAACAAGATGCATTTTATTTTTACCTGCATTTCCTTAATGCATCATAAAATTCCCGATTCTACTCAAAAGGAATGGGATTTCAACAAGTAACTAGTCAATGTCTCGAACAAGCTTTATTAAATAGATCTACATTGTGGCTTGTTTTGGAAAATAAAATATGAAAACAGAAATTAAGAATAAAAATATGTTTATTAGCATTTCTAACAGATTTTGAAATGACTGCTGTTTCAATTTTGCGTAAAATACACTTGGAAACTTAGGTTTTGGAGAAGACTTCATAAGTAAGTAAGTAATTTAAAATTAAAGTGCAAAAACACTTACGTGTTATACTGCACTATTAAAACCAAAAAATACATTAACTAATATTTACAATAATAAGCAAAATTACATATACATAGTAAAGTAAAGTTAAAATTACAGTGCAAGAACACTTGCGTGTTAAACTGCACTATTAAAAACTCATAAATACATTAACAAATATTTACAACAATAAGCAAAAGTATATATACAAATAACAACAAACAAACAATCAACATTTGACCAAAAAGGACCAAGAAAAACAACATTATAAAAAAAATGACTAGAATAAAAACTAGATCAAAAAACCAAACAACAAAGAAAACAAAATGTAAATATAAAAAAGACAAAGTATGAAAATATCACAGTATAATAGTCACAAAGACTAGATTAGTCAAATAAATTAACACAAAGGACAAAACAAAATTAAAACTTTTTGTACAATCCAACTTCTTTTAAATAATTTATGATATTAAATATATTTTCGTTAAATAACTTTTTCAATGAATTGATATCTCTATAATATTTTATTCTAGTGTCACGTAGGTCGATACAGTCTAATAATATATGTTTCACTGTATCGGGACAATGACATGGAATGCACCAGGGCATATCCTCACCTTTCAATAGATAACTATGGGTGAAATAAGTGTGTCCTATACGGGCTCGAGTAATAACTATTTCCTCCCTACGAGATAAGCCCGTCCAAACATAAAAATCTCCTACTGTAGGGTTTATTTGAAATAGTTTGTTATCAGGACACGCATTCCATTGAGCTTGCCACTTTTGTTTAAAAACACTATTTACATTAACTTTCAAGTCTGTATAGGGGACTTTCAAGTCTAAAACATTAAAATTCAAGGCCTGTTTGGCAAGCTCATCTGCTTTTTCATTGCCCTTTATGCCTACGTGACTTGGAACCCAAGCTAAAACAACTTTCTTATTTACTGAACAACAATCATTAAAAAGCTTTAAAATATCCTGAATAAAAGGATGATCACAGTTATTGTTATCAAGAGCTTGAAGACTAGATAAAGAGTCACAAAATACAATAAAACGATCCTCATCACAATTTTTAACAATATTAAAAGCCATTTTCAGAGCCTGTAGTTCAGCTGTGAATATACTAGCATTGCCAGGAAGTCTGACCT
The DNA here is from genome assembly GCA_964017235.1 of Sabellastarte sp. h YS-2021. Taxonomy (NCBI): domain Eukaryota; kingdom Metazoa; phylum Annelida; class Polychaeta; order Sabellida; family Sabellidae; genus Sabellastarte; species Sabellastarte sp. h YS-2021. Next base: position 15,364,814 of record OZ024927.1, read on the forward strand.
GGGCACTGAGGCCATGAGATGTAGCAGCTGCAGCAACCCTATTTTCTGTTTTCGACCCATCAGTATATATAGCCCTATGGTCAGAGTAATAGCCTTGTAACTCAGCAAATAGACTTTGAAAAAGACAATCATCACCAAGATGTTTCTTCTGATGGGTGAGATATAAGTCTATGTGAGGTTTCTGTACAGTCCAGGGTGGGTCATCTGGCAATGACACAGTCTGAATTAAATCCAGCTGAGGACAGACAACAGACAAATCTTCCTCTACACGATGCCCAAAAGATCTTATGGCAGATGGTTTCTTATCATACAGATCATAAAACTGGGGGTTAAAAACAACACCGTAAGCTGGATTGTCAGGATTACTTCTCAATTTCAAAGCATATTGAACACATAACTTATCAAACCTGAGATGTAAAGGAGGTTCATTTGCCTCAACATACAAGCTTTGCATTGGAGAAGTCCTGAAGGCTCCAAGGCATATTCTTAAGCCCTGGTTTTGAATGGGTTCCAATTTCTTAAGATAAGACTTACGAGCAGAACTAAAAACAGCACAACCATATTCCAATCTAGAACGAACAAATGAACAATAAAGTCTCATTAAAACACTTCTATCTGCTCCCCAATCCATTTTGGCAACTACTTTCAGTAGATTCACAGCATTTTCACATTTCTGGCGAACATAATCTATATGTGCCTTAAAATTAAGTTTTCTGTCAAAGATAACACCAAGGAACTTAGTTTGTGAAACAACAGGGATTTGTGAATTATATATTGTCAATGTTGGGTCTGGATGAAGTTTTCTTTTATTACAGAAATGCATGCAAACAGTTTTGGTTTTAGAAAATTTAAAACCATTTTCATCCGCCCATTTTTCTATCTTATTCAAACATAACTGAAGTTGCCTTTCTATAGAAGCCATATTTCTAGAAGAACAAGTGATTGAGAAATCATCAACAAAAAGAGACTTTTCAAAGCTAGCTGGAATCACATCAGCAATACTGTTAATCTTTAAAATAAATAATGTAACAGATAGGATACTGCCTTGAGGGACACCCATTTCTTGTTCATATATATCTGAATAAATAGATCCTAAACGAACTCTAAAAACTCTGTTTGATAAAAAATTCTGAATAAACATAGGCATTCGCCCCCTTAAGCCTACTTTATGTAGGTCTCTTATTACACCATACTTCCATACTGTATCGTAGGCTTTTTCTAAATCAAAAAATACAGAGACTACATGGTTGCCATTTAAAAAGGAATCTCTAATAAAAGATTCAAGTCTTATTAATTGGTCTGTTGTAGTTCGACCTTTTCTAAAACCACTTTGATATTTTGATAAAATATTATTTTTTTCAAGGAACCAAACTAATCTAGTATTGATCATTCTTTCCATGGTTTTGCATAAACAGCTCGTCAGGGATATGGGGCGATAATTGGACGGGTTTTTTGAGTCTTTGCCTGGTTTAGGAATAGGTATTACAGTGGCCTCTTTCCAGCATTCAGGAATTTCACCTGAAGCCCATATATCATTAAATATATCAAGTAACACCATAAGTGAGTCTCTTGGCACATGTTTAAGCAGTTGATAATGAATTTCATCTGGACCAGTGGCTGTGTCATGAGACTTTTTCAGAGCATCACATAATTCTGTAATAGTAAATGGTACATTGTAGTTTTCAGAGTTGTCTGTGTCAAAATCTAAGTGTTCTTTTTCAGCTTTTTCTTTATATTTTTGAAACTTTGCACGGTAATTGTTGCTGCTAGAATTCTTTCTAATTTCTTCTGCCAACCTATTTGCTATATCTACTCTTTCCGTTATTTTTGTCCCATCATTATTTTCAAGATGGTGTATTGTGGTGTTACTTTGTTTGCCACTTATTTTCCTTATCATTTCCCATACCTTCTTTGCTGGTGTCTTTACATTTAGTTTTGATACATATTCATGCCATGATTTCTTTTTATTTTCTTTAATTATTTTACGAGCATTAGCTCGACAGTTTTTATATTCATTTATGTTATCTGATGTAGGATTTATACGGCATTTATCCATTGCATTTTGACGAGCTTTAACAGTTTTTTGCATTCACTGTTGAACCATGGTTTGTAGCTACCAGTGGACTGTCCAGTTGACTTTGGCACACATATTGTTGCTATGTCATTTAATTTATTTAAAAATGCAGGAAACTTTTCAGTTGTATCAGTAAAACTATGCCTATTAATATCAAGAGAACACTGAAGTTTGAATTTTGGCCAATCAGCCTTTTTAAGATTCCAACGAGGAACATTGTCCTTTGGCATACTCTTAACTATATCAATAAAAATAGGAAAATGGTCACTACCACACTGATCAGAATGGACCTGCCATTGAAAATCAAGAAAAACTGAAGCAGAACATAAAGACAAATCTATTGAGGTGAATGAACCAGTTGCAGGATGAAAGTAGGTAGGTGACCTATCATTAAGCAAACAAATATTAGAGGATTCAAGAAGATGTTCAACTTTATTACCTAAACTATTAGATGAGGAACAACCCCATAAATCACTATGTGCATTAAAATCTCCAATAAATAAAAAAGGTGCAGGTAACTGGTTGACTAGATTATCAAGATCAGTTTGTGCAACATTAAAACGTGGTGGAATATATACATTACATACAGTTATAGTTTTATGTAGAGATACTTTTACAGCAACTGCCTGCAGTTCTGTATCCAACTCAAGTACCTCATGAGGTATACCTTTCTTAACAAAAATAGAGCAGCCACCAGTGGCTCTCCCATCTACTTCTGACACACATGTTTTAAAGTAATGATCAAATCCTCTAATATTTACATTATCTGTATCTTTAAAATGTGTTTCCTGTAATGCTAAAATGTAGGGTCTAAAATTGGAAATTAAATTTTTAATTTCTTCAAAGTTTGGCCTAAAGCCACGACAGTTCCACTGTAGTATACTTTTATTTGTGTTTGGTTCCATTATTTATATTTTTATTCGCACTCCGCCCTTGGGAATTTGTGATTGGGGATTCTTCGCAACTCATTTCACTGTCACTCAAAGCATCATATTTGTTGTACTGTACAATTGGGTCATTAGATCCCTTATGTTGTTGAGTCAAATATACTTTACTTTGGCTAATTTTCAATTTGATGGGGTCATTTTGAGACGCACTTGTCTGACTGGAAGAACTTGTTTTGGTCACTTTAGTTGTCTGTTTTTCAACTGCACACTTTTTGGGTTGTTTTGAACCATCTGGCCAAGTCATTTCTGTTTGAGTTTCTACATTCACAGTTTTCACTACAGGTTTGGTTGCTGCAGCTGCTTGGGCATAGGTTGTCTTCACTGAATTAAATATGTCCATTTGCCTCTTGGCTTCTGTGTAGGAAATTCCTCTTTCAGTTTTTATTCTCTGTATTTCTTTCTCTTCTTTCCATTTTGGACATGCCTTGTCATTCGATGTATGATTTCCTTGGCAATTAACACATTTTGGTTCATTTTTGCATTCCTGGGAGTCAGTGTGATCTTCTTGTCCACATTTATTGCAAACCTCATTTTTCCTGCAGTTGAATTTAGTGTGGCCAAATTTCTGACATTTATAACATCTCATTGGATTAGGAATAAACTGTGACACAGCCACCCTGTAGTAGCCCACCCTGATATATTTTGGTAAGGTCTGGCTTTGAAATGTTAATATAAAAGTTCCTGTTTGCTTCCTAAATCCATCTCTGAATACAGTTATCCTGTCCAGTTTGATGACACCCTCATCCTTTAGGCCTTCAAGTATTTCTTCATCAGTACAGTCTTTGATGTCTGGACATCTAATGACTCCTTTTTTTGTGTTTAAACTATAGTGAGGAGATACACTGATTGGGATCACATTGTCCATGGTCAAGCTCAATTTAGTCGTTTTCAACAGTTTGCTGCTTTGAGTTTCTCTGTCTACTTCAATCAAGATGTCTCCATTCCTTAATTTCTTTATATTAAAGGGATCAGACCCAAGTACAGCAACAATGGCCTTGTTTACAGCAAATGGTGACAGTTTTGATAAAGGTCTCTCATTGTCTGTTCCTTTTACTAGCAGGAATCGTGGCCATGTACAAATCTGCGCAGAATCCGAGTTCGTAATCATGAGTTCAGGCGAAGTTCTAATCCTTTTTCTATCAGTCAGTTGGGAATTTTGTGTAGCCATGATATTGTAGTGGTTATTCGTTGCCAATGCTCTCCACCCACCCTTCGAGCCCAACAAGGGGATACCATAATAGTGTGGAGCTGAGCCCTGCACACTGATATCAGAGATACATCAGCAATATACTCAAAGAACACAGACGTGAACCTTGATTGACCTGTTAAGCAGCCGCCTTCTAGATACTCCAAACAAAAGCACAAACCAAACACCAGCATAATACAATAATCAAGTACAACAGTAAAAAACCATTAGAAACAACAAACCATCACTAATTTGGAGCACTAGGGCTTGGCACTACCAGCCGATTGATTAAGCCAGGCCATCTTAACCTTCCGACTAAGTGAAATTGAGGCCAAAGCTGTGTATTGCCTCCTCAATGCCGCAACAAAGTATTGGCTCAACAGCCAGGATCCTCTCTTCCACTGACACGGATCGCAACCCACGGCAAACAGGCTGCCCCCAATTAGTCGCCTCTTACGACACGCAGGAGGATACGTTGGGCCTATTCTACATCCCCGGACCCACAGGGGGCGAGAAGACTTCATATGATAGTTGAGAATGATATACACAGTCTCCATTGTCTCCATTCAGAAAATTTAACTTTATGAACAACATGGTGCACTGAAAGAGTGCATATCTCCACCAAGGCATATAATTATGAGTAAATGGGAAAATATGGATTATTTTAACTGCAAATCATCAAAACATTTTTAAATGGTTTAAATGTTTAGAAAACGTTATTAAACCCTATCTTTTTGGCTACTAAACCTTTTGAAGTAAACATTTACACTGTAATGTTAAAAAATGCATTTTATAATCGTTCTCTATACAAATGGTTTGCTGAAAACATTTATTTAACATTTATAAAATAACTCAAGAAACTAGATTTGACTGGAAATGTTTTTTTGAAACATTTATAAAATAACTGAAGAAAAGAAGGTTATACTGGATTTTTTTTTCAAAGATTCATCATGAAATGTATGATTAACAGTATACCTACAATGTGTAAACAACTATTTCTGACAATGTTTTGAAAATAATTTACAAGGATTTTAAAAAGTTTTTGAAATGATTTCTATCTAATATTTGAAAAACATAGTACAACAAATGCTTTTTGTATCCGTATTTCGTCATGCATATTAAATGTTTACCTTTAAACATTTGCAAACAAAGATGGCAGTGAGCAATAATAAGTGATTGTTGAAGACTAAAAATTGATCCACATACAATGTTTAAAGGCAGGAAATGAATGGGGGCACAATTTTAAGTCACTATCTTACAATTTTAGACATTAAAAAAAAGTTTTATTGGTGAGCAACCTTAAAACATATTGAATATGAACTCTGACTGTAATTAATATTGCTAAACAATGCCAAGCAATATAATAATTTGAGACATTATTATGTTCATTTGTAACATTTTTTCTAACATATGTCATTAAATGTTTAATAAATGTTATACATAAAATGTTTTAAAAACCTTCTCTTGGACTGCTTTTTGTACAAATCTCTGTACCCATAATACTCCCTTGGCTGAGGTAATTTGACACAGAATTATTGGACCTGAAAAAGTAATATTTAAGTTACTAATAGCATTATATCAAACATACTAATATTTTAGGCTTAAAACATTGCACTGAACATGAGTAGTAATTAGGGTGCACTAGACTGGGTTACAGAAGGAGGAGGAGGCTTTGAGTTTAAGTTTTAGCTTAAATTAATGGTTTTTTAAAGTTACAGGTTTAAGTACGGCCTTAAATTGAAGATTTGAAGGATATGCGTGTATAAGTAGGAAGCTTTTCAAGGTACTTTGGAAGACTTTGCATGTAATGGTGACTTTAAGAGTTTAAGTTTTAGCCTAAGTTTAAGGGTTTTTTTTTAAAATTTAGGGCTTTAAGTACGGAACTCCAATCGAAGATGTTAAAGGATATGCGTGTAGTATAAGTAGGAAGCTTTTGGGAAGACTTTGCACATAATGCTGACTTTAAGAGTTTAAGTTTTTACTTTTGCTTTGAGGGTGACTTAATGTTTCTAGGAGGGGATAATAATTTTTTTTAGGAATCGTGCAAACAGAAAGAAAAAGTGTGAGCTTGCAAGGTGAACTAATGATAAGTATTCCATTGAATAATAATAGAGCAAAGGCCGTATTTCTTTTGATAGTATTTAATCCAATAACAGTGACTAGAATGGGACAGCAGATCATGCAAGGTAACTCGGATCCCTTAAGAAATAATACATGTAAGAGCCCTGAGTTAATATGTGGTTGTAGTCATGAGAATAAAGCATGAAAGGCACACGCTCCCAGCATGGCTGATGAGCTTGCAAAGATGAACAAATGCTTACTATTATTCACAGCTGGGCGATTGGTGATATCATGAAAGAAACCCCTGCTTCAGCGTGCATGTCAAAGCTAACTTGTTCTTCATAAATCTGGGATGACAGATGCACTCTGATAAGAATTTACTTCCAGACACATGTCATTAAGGGCACACCACCTCCCAGCATGCCTGAGCATGCCAAAGGTGAATAGACCAATGCTCTATAGCAAAACTGGGCGGAGCGATTTAAAAAAAAATGCTGATTCTAGCATTCTTTCTTTATTTGCAATCTCGTGCTTGAGTGATCAACATGGCTACTGGGGGCTTTTCACTGACCAGTCAGAACAAAGAATTTTCAAGCAGTATTTGGAAACCCAGCATACTTAGTGAGGGTAGCGTGGGGACTCCTGAGAATAGCCAATGGCCAGTGGGTAGAAGATATGCAGGTTTTAACTTTGGAGGCTGTGCTTCTGTAGGGTACATGTGGTATGACAAGAGATTGGAAAGCTTTACTCATTGGCCCAAGCATCATCCAATGAAACCCGAATCTTTGGCAGGTGCTTGTTTTTACTACACAGGTTTTTCGGATAAAGTGAGGTGCTTTTGCTGCGACCTCACCTTACACCAGTGGGAAGTATTCGACTGCACATTAGAGCAACACAAGAAACACTCTAACGGAAATTGCAATTTTCTGAAAATATACTTCCCTTCAAAACTTTTGCAGTGAACTTTAAAATGGAATACCAAATTGATGCGGAAGATGGTAAAATATTGGAAGTTAAATCATTCGGAGAGGAACTTGCTTTGATATTCATCCACAAAGAAGGGGAAATTTGTTTGTCATTGGAGATGTACCAGATTTTGAAAAAACATGCCGATGATCTGTCCCAGGCTTTACTGAAGGTGTGTACAAAGGACGAAGACGTTCATTGTAACATTGACTTGGGCAAAAACATTAATGCCTATGTCAATTCGCCTTACCGATGTGTGCAGATTCGTCAGTTCGAGGAAATTGAAAACAGCAACATAGCCACTAAAGAGGGTATCTCTTTGAAGCGAGGTCAGTGGTTTGTTCTGGTCGGGACATTTAATTTGATCGAAAAGGATTTCTCTACCACCAAAAGAGTGACCCAACTTTTTTGAAAGTGACATTCAGCTCTTTTTTGATAGCAACATTTGAATGTTTTTGTTATAACTGTTAATAACTTTTTTTGGGATTTATTAAATATTATTCACTAATTGGCCCGCATAAACAGCGGGTAAGTCTATATTTAAATATTATTCTTTTTAAATGCAGTAAAATATATGCCTCATTAAAATCAGAGTATCCATATTTTTTGTCTCTTCTTTTCTGCGTTTGCCCATTTAAGGAAAAGCATAGGCCACCCCCCCCTCCTGTATCTGACCAAAAAAAATAATCATGCATATATATATACTTGTGTCAAAGCTGCAGTCTATCTATACTCGTTTTGGTCACCAACGCTAGCAGACATGGCTTCGGTTAAATTTCAGTCTCCCTGTACTTGGATTGTGTCGGGTATGACCGGCAGTGGCAAAACTACTTGGTTGTATAACCTCTTGAAATCTAAGGAGGATATGTTTGAAGAACCACCCAGGAAAATTATATATTGTTATTCTATTTGGACTAAACTATTTGATGATATGGAGCAAAATCTGGACATAGAATTCGTGCAGGGCATGCCTCAGCCCGATAAGATAAAGGAGATTTTTGATGGCCACCACCACATAATTTGCCTGGACGACTTACAGCAGGAGGTGTCCAATAGCAAAGAGGCTGAAGGCTTTTTACCAAGCTGAGTCATCACAATAACCTCAGCGTGATTTATCTGAACCAAAATTTGTACTACCAAGGGAAATGTGCCAGGACCCTGAATCTGAACACAGCTTATATGGTTTTGATGAGAAATCTAAGAAATACCCAGCAGGTGGCTTTGCTAGGTCGTCAACTAGGTATGGGCAAGACCCTCCAAGAGGCCTACAAAGACACCACCAGCAAACCTTTCGGCTATCTTGTAGTGGATTTATCTCCCAAGGGGGAAGAAAGCTATAGTTTGAGGACGAATGTCTTTCCAAACGAGGCTCCCGTGATAGTATATCAGTAGTTTTAAAGGAGCTATAGGCTTCATTAGTAAGCATGCCTAGGTGGGGAAAACATGTCTAGAATATTAGCGAATAACAGAGATTTTGTGACTTTGTTACTTAAAGCTGAACCGAAGACATCAGACCGAGGTCTTGGTAGAAATCTTGTACAATGTTGCAAACATAGCTTCTAAAAAGACCGACAGAGATATCGTTCCACAAAAGGAGGCCAATTTTGAGGAAACTTTTGGACAAAAGGATTAGCATTGGGAAAAAAACGAAGCTAATATCCAAGCATAAACAACAAATCTAAGCATAAAGACCCTCTCTCATTTCAAACGGGTACTTTTAAGCCTAATAAAATGAAAAAGCTGGTATTGATTCCTCATGAAAGATACGATCAATTCTTGTCTAGAGAATCTAAAGAGCACTCGGTGCAACCCGAGTCAATAGAAGAAAAGCAACCGGAACCAAAGACTAGTGAGAAAGCGCAAGACGAACGAGTAGAAAATCTAATAGAGGAGGAAACGCCATTGAATTCCCAAACTCCGGAATCCTCGGTCCCGACGGGGGCTATGCCGCCGCTACTGCCGCCACCACCAGGCGAGCCTGCACTTACGCTACAAACCAGAGAGGGAGCTAGCCAAAAAGCCAAGAGACAGAAAGAGAGCACCAATCGTTCTTGGAGACAAACCTGGAAAGCCTTTTAATGCGCTTGAAAAGACGATGTTAACCCGAGAGAAAGAGGATTACTTGAGAGAAATCTATTTAGACCCGCGCAAGCTGACTTCCTTCGGAGGAGTAGATATATTGTACCATTACGTTAAAGACCAGGGGTGAGGTATTTCTAGGTCTGACATCGAGAAATGGTTGAGTAAGCACTCCACTTATTCTTTGTACAGAAAAGTGGTGAGGAAAGACCGAAAGTTATAATCCCTACCAAGCAGTACATGCTATATTCCGACACGGCTAATTACGAGAAATATGCCTCCTCGAACGACGGTTACAAGTACATAGAGGTCTTTATAGACATATTATTGCACTACCTCTACACGGTACCCCTCTAAAGCCTGACGTCCGGAGAAATGGCCGAGGCCATGAAAGAGGTCTTTGAAAGCAACAAGCGTACTTTGTTGAGGTCAGACACAGGAAAAGAGTATGGGGACAAGGCGGCTAAATACATGAAAGATCAACAGGTCAAGCATATCACTACATCGGATCATTCTAAGGCTAACTACGTGGAAAGAGTTATCAGAACCATCAAGACTAACTTAGGGAGATACATGACTTACAACAAAACTTGAAGGTGGATTGAAGCTCTGGCTGGTGTCACAGACAGCTACAATAGCACCTATCATCGGACGATCAAAATGTCTCCCAAAGAGGCTCTTGTCACCGAGGACCCTGTGCTTTTGAAGACCCAATACGAAACCTTAAAACCCCAGAGAAAGCGAGGAAAAGCCACCTCCCAAAAAAGAAGGGACCCCAAAAACCAATTTATAAATTCAAAGTCGGCGACGTAGTCAGATTTTGCAAGTTACCCGGTTCTTTTGACAAGGAAACGGATAAGAAATGGACAGACGAACTCTTTAGGGTCACCACCAGATCCCTTAATCAGGGCATTCCAAAATACGAGGTGAAGGACTTTGCAAATGATCCTATAATAGACAAGTTTTCCAACGACGAAGCGCAGAAGGTTTTGGTAGACGAGTACACTTGGTATGACGTAGACGAGGTCTTGTGAAAGCGAAAAAAATGGCAAAACACAACTCCTGGTGCACTGGGTCGGCTGGCCGTGGAATTACCGGCCGAACTGATATTAGAGGGAGACTGGGAATGTGCGCTGCTGGATATAAACTGCATCCCTAGGGTAGATAGAGAAATGGTGGTGTACTGCGACATAGCAGAACAAAGCTACTTCAACAACGGTGCGGCATCGGTTCTCAGGTGCGTTTTCCAATCGACAAACACCTTCGTCCACCCTTATTACGTGGAAATCAATAGAACCGCATCAGTCACGTGAGAATCTATATAAGAGACCTGGTCACTGGAAGAGTGCCTTCAGAATACGACTTAGATTTGACCTGCACACTAGGCTTGCGAAAAAATACAAACAAAACAAGGCGCCATGGGTAAAACATTTTACGGATATGACTCGAGGACTGATACCCTATAGAAAGAGGTTTTACAAAATCCAACCCCAGACAGGTATGGGCGACATCCAATTAGTGACGCTGACGCAAGCGGATGTCCAGCATGCCAAGGCTGATATGAAACGAAAGCTTACTGAATCAATGCTATATAAACCCAAGAGTGCGAGAGCCAGACCTCAGATGGGATCTGGTCAGAAGAAGAAGAGCGGCGGTACCAAGAAAAAAACAGCAAAAAAAGGCTCCCGCCAAAAAAGCAATAAAGACCAAAAGTCTACGAAAACTAAATCGAAGACTAAAAAAAAAAATTCGAAAAGTAAGAAAAAGAAATAATAATTCGGTGTCATGGATAGCGAGGACACCTATACTTCCAAGTTGGCTCTCTTTCAAAAACCTTACATAGAATCTAGCGTAGAAGAAATGCAGTACATCAAATTTCTTCCTACCTCTACCATATCGGATGGATCCGTGATAGAATTTCGGATACCCGGAACCAGCTCAGAATATGTGGATCTGCAATGTTGCAGGCTTAAGCTAAAGTTGCGAATCATGGATAATCAAGGCACGCCCATTGTGGCCGAAGATCAGGTGGGCTTGGTGAATCTCAGCTTATCCTCGATATCCAGACAAGTGGACGTTCAAATGCAGGAAAAACTGGTCAGCTCTGAGATCAACATATGTTATCCTTTCAAAACTATTATAGACATGCTGCTTAAATACGGATTCGATGTGAAAGAAGGACTATTACAGAGTGAGCTCTACTACAAAGACACTGCCGTCATGGACGCCGTGCAGCCCGGCAACAACAGCGGTTTGGCTGCCAGAACCGCCTATACCGCAAACGGAAACAAAGTCAATCTGGAAGGTCCTATTCATACCGATCTATTTCAACAGGACAGGCTGATTCTAAATGGCGTAAAAATTGTCTTGAAATTTCACCCGAGCAGCAACAAGTTTCCATTGATGACTGGAGATTCCGAAAACTATAGAAGTGTCGATTACTTAGACTGTTCTGAAAGTCTGTCATGTCAAAGTCAGCGACGCGGTCATCTCGCCAAGAATGAGGCTCTCAACCTGTCACCGGCTCTTTACCCCTACTGGAAATCCAATTTCAAGACCATTTCAATTCCTTCTGGCGTGTCGACCGTGACCAGCGATGACATATTTCACAGAGTGGTGCCGAGTAAACTGGTCCTAGCCATGGTGAAGACGCAAGCATTTTCGGGAGATTATCGTTTAATTTCGTGCACAGCAATGTAAACTGGATAGAGCTCTCCGTAGATGGTCAAAGCACCCCCGGTCAACCATTGAAACCCAACTTTGAGACTGGAGATTATACGAGCTCGTTCCTGTCTATATTCTTCAACAACTATCCTCGCCACGACGGCGACAATTGGATTTCTCGCGAAGAGTACGCCAATGGCTATTCGCTCTTTTGTTTCGACATTCAATTCGAGGTCAAGGGGTATATATTTGGCAAGAAGAAAGCGGGATACACCAAACTGGTCATGAACTTTGCCTCGCCAACACCTAACTTGATGCTGATTCTCTATTCTTCATTTCCGAGTCTGATCAAGATAGACAAAGCCAGAAATGTCATCTTAGAGTAACCTACCATGGATACATACGAGCTGGAAACCTACATGCAACGAGATCCCAAAATTTCTCACTTTTACAGAGGGGTGCTGCCAAAAGACTTACTTCCTTTGAGACCCTTATTTATCGTCAACCAAGACACCAGCAACAAAGATGGAAGCCACTGGATAGTGGTTTATCTCGGCGGAGAGGGCAACCTTGCGGAATATTTCGATCCACTGGGGAAAGAACCGGATGGAGATTTCAAAAGCTATTTGACTCTGCAGAGTAGAGGATACATGTTTAATACTCAGAGGTGTCAGAACTACCTGTCTAATTTGTGCGGACATTACTGTTTGTTTTACTGCTATTTCAAAGCTAGAGGTCACAGCATGGGAATTATTTTGAATAGGTTCGATAAGCAAAACTTGTATTACAAGGACCAACTGGTGTTTCACTTTTTTTTAGAAACAATAATAAGTTTAATCAGTGCAGAATATAATACAGTGGATATATATATATATATATATATATACAAACCACGTTATACTGGTATATATATATATATATATTTTATATATATATATATATATATCACCCAAGATAAGCACATCCAACAATACTGCTTTAAACAGTTTCTGCTCATTTCTCTAAAAATAGCTGGATAAACATGACATAGAATAACATATTTCACAATTTGTCTACAGTACTCCAGGCAAGTTGTGTAATAAATATGGTCAAATTTTAGGCATTTCATGAAATGTCTGGAACTTTTAGGCATTTTACGAAATGCCTAGATGAATCAGGGATTTCACAAAATACCTGGGATCTTTAGGCATTTCGTGAAATACCTGATTACACAGTGTGCCAGTAACATATATATCTGACACTCGGATGTGCTATTGCAATTGAAGTTATACTAATAACAAGCTGGGTTCGTTTGGTGATGAAATTGAACAAATAGTCAGTCCTCAATTACACAAACTATCAGCTTGTGCATAACATATATGCATGGAAAGTAAGATAACACCTGTTGTTTGTAATATTTGTCTAATGAAATGTATGTATATAGTGAGATCATGGAAGGTTCAACGGTCACTTGCTGTTTGTTTTACTTAGCTCTTAACACATCCTACGAATTGTACACACATTAAGTATATTGCATATTACACTGTCAAAGCTTATTGTGTGAAGGACTTAGTAATTATAATTAAGATAATGAATGATTGTTTTGTTTTGAAGCTTCATAATTTAAAATTAGGGCTGCAATTTTTAAAAACATTTATGCAGACATAGAAAAAAAAAACAGAAATAAACAAGAAGTGCCAAGAACCAGATCACTTGCTTGTATGTAACTTGTGTCAGAAAATAACGTTGATATGACAAAGAGGTTCTGAGGGATACTCACAGATAAACAGACAAATTACAAAGACTTCTCCCATCCCCACCTGGAACACAGGGGTAATCAACAGAAAATAAGTTATTTTCCTGTGTCTTTACAAACCATATTGTCACCATACTGTTCACTAAATTAACCATACATCCGGCCTGGTTCAAATGTCTCTAGAATCTAGTGAAAAAGTAGCCTAGTCTAAGTTATCAAGAGGTTGAAAAACTCCTCAAATAACCACTTCAAACAATATGCCTATCTTGTTAAATTAGCATTTGTCACACTTGTCATATAATATCCAGTTCTACAGTTTTATTTCTTATAACTTAAAACTACGAAACACCAAAACATGTTACATATGTATATCTCATTCCACTGACAAAAACTGCAGAAACTAGTCCAACTTTATTTTTAATAATACTCAAACATAAAATACATATATCAACAAAAGTTTCCTCTATCTTTTGTGAAAGTTTCCTCTTTTCTTTTCAAATTCTTGACACTTGTGCACATTTGATCACAATTAGATATGCTGCTTTTTGTGAAACTAGCAGTTTTACGTGATCATTTCACTCATGTTAAAAATTGGATTTCTTGATACATAAATTTCCAAATCATGCTTTATTACCTCTTGCTTTGCACATATCAAATTTGTGTGTCCTTTTTGTTATTTCACCTGATTTAATTTAAATCATATCTAACATGATGAATCTGTCAAATGCATTGTCAAGTCAACAATGTGATAACACCTTTTAATCTTCTAAGTTTCTAAAACTTTCTTCAATTATGAGATTTACAGATATGACATACACACTTTTAGATTTAATGGGAAAAATAACATTGATAATAAAAATTAAAAGTAACAATATAAACATTAAACTCAATTGGAGACAGGGTGATTGTATGAATAAAATATATTTTGACTCATATTTGTTACAGCTAGTAGTTGGATAACACTTGTAATGGCACATTTATTGTGTACAAGGTTCATTTTTTAAAGAATATACAGTGATCTGGATATTATTTTCCATATTTGAAAAACAGCTGAGGCGAGAAAATGTACAAAATTTACTTTATTACTATATTATATGCTTAAATGCTTACAACATAAAATAAATTCTCAAGTTACCAAAGTTAAAGCCACCTGAACTTGGTTTTTTTAGCTGTGCATCCAGATATCTTGAGTGACCTTATCCCATCCTTGTTATTTTAGAGCATATGAAGTTGATTTCAGTTGAGTTCTGGCTATATTATCATGTAACTTAAGGTGACCCTAAGGAATTGACTATTTTAAGAATAAGCATTTTTAATTCCAAGGTCTTCTTAATCTTGTGTAGATTTCACAATTATAGGGTAGCCTTATGACCAATATAGTTAAACAAGTTAGGTTAAAAATATTATGTTATCTTCACATCAATCAATCAATCAATCAGTTGTATCTACAGATTCTAAGGCACACCAACCAGTTCATAAGGCATAAATCTTCAGGCTGTTAGACAAGTTCCAAGTCGTACGTAGATAGGCAATCCGGTGTTCAGTAGTTTGAAGCTAATATTTCTGAAAGAGGTAGGTTTTTAGTCGACTTTTAAAACATGAGAGATCTGGAGCACTGCAGATGTCATGTGCAAGATCATTCCATAGCTTCGGGGCATCATATGAGAAACTGTTGTTGAAGTGAACCTTCGATTTATGGATGGAAGAACAATAGTGAGGAACCTGGAGGAACAAATTTTGGGGGTTAGAGCGTCTTGTATTAACGGCTGATTTGTACAAGGAGAGATATGGTGTAAAATATTTAGGCTGACCAGTAGTGAGGTACTTGTACACAAGAACTAGGGTTTTAAAGATAATTCGCTGTCTGATGGGTAGCCAATAACATAACTTCAATATAATTATAAAAATATATTAAGAAACATAATCCCATTGAAACTTCCCTCCTTGGCAAACAAAATGCTATCCCGTAACATGACTTAATGGGTCTGTACCAGTTCTTACACTGCTTGTCCTTTCTACCAATAATAATTGGCTTCTAGTTGCATTACTTGTTTGGCCAATGCTTAGTTTGGGCAACTGTGGGTAGCATGACAATATAGGTGCCTACTCTCTCAGTTTCTACCTACTCATCATTATTTGCCTTTGACCTCTATCTTTCAATGCAGAACGAGGCAATTTCAATGACCCCAGGATTAGGTTATTTTGCACAGCAACTAGAAAAGGTTTTTGCTGACAAAAATGAAGCGGCCCTGATGAAAAAGTGTGAAGTAATCCGTAAAAGATGTTAACATATGCAATATGTTGGTGATGCTTATAATTGTATGCATGGTAAATTAATTCTAAAGAAACCTTCCTGCGAGTAAGCCTAATCAAAGTGTCAAGTTTAACTGATGTTAGCTGAACGGTAAGTCAGTTGGGGGCTGAAAACCAATTTTTTCTGTAAGATGGCCATCAGTGGACTTCAAGGGGGACAAAAAATATGAATGTCCCTTTTGGCATCCTTTATAAGTGTGCAAATGTAAGCGATGTCAGTTGATCAATAAGATAGTTGGGAGACTGAACACCCACTTCTGTTACTGTCAGGTGGCCATAACTTCGTTCATATTAGGGCATTAAGTTGACCATAAAATAACAGTGTCCCTTTTGCCATCCTTTATAGGTGTGCAAACTTTAACTGAGGTCAGTTGAACAATAAGATAGCTGGAGGCTCAAAACCCCCTTATTTCACTTTAAGGTGGCTACCACTCCATTCATATTGAGAGTTTAAGGTGACCATAATTTTTATTTTTATCTATTTTAATATCAGTGATAATTTAGATTTAAAAAATGGAAAGAAGAAAGGAGCCAGAGGATTTTATTCCAATTTGATGACTTTAAGCCCGGCCATAGGGCCATTAACATTTTGAGTTTAAGATCACCATAAATTCAGGATATTTCTTTGGCAAATCTTAATATATGTGCCAAGTTTGGTTGCAAAAAGTGAAAAACTAAGTGAACTGGAGGGCAAAAACCCCCTTTTTGACTTTAAGGTGACCTTAAGATTGCAGATACAGGGCTAAAACTTTAGCATGTGAACGATTATCAAAAAGTAGCTATTTAGATATAAAAAATGGAAAAAAAAGGAGTCAGAGGATTTATTTCAATTTTGGTGACTTTAAGCAGACCATAGGTTTATTAACATTTTGAGTTTAAGGTCACCATAAAGTCAGGATATTTTTTTGGCAAATCTTATTAAATGTGCGAAGTTTGGTTGAAAAAAGTGAAACACTAAGTGAACTGGAGGGCTAAAACCCCCCTTTTGACATTAAGGTGACCTTGAGATTGCAGATACAGAGCTGAACCTTCGGCATGTGAAAGATTATCAAAAAGTAGCTGAATAAGTTATCCAACAAAACGCCAAAATCCTGACCTTTTTTGAGATACAAAGTACCCATTTTAAAAAAAATTTCGAAAATAAAATGCCTCCCGGTCAGGCATCTATGGTCCAATTGATGAGAAAATCCTTTCCGACCTTCGAAATTTGGTCTAGAATGAACCTGATAAATGTTATAGCACAGGTTTGTGTATTTTTTTCCAAAACGTGATGACGATGTGCTTATGCGCAAAGTATCCGAAAAATTTTTCCAACCCCTATAGTTTTAAAGAAAGGTAAGAAGGAAAGAAAAATTTGAACTCTCAAGAAGTTATTCAACAGAGACCATAATCCTGCTGCAGCTGATCAGTTGAACTTCGGTGAAAACAAATAAACATCCCTAACGGGTCGCTTAATTATGAGGAACAGACCTCTTTACCCTCTATTAAACCCATCATTGATATTTCAACACTTAAATCTATTGCAAAGCAGAATAACAGAATGCACATTTCGGGCTGGCATCAAGGTGCCTGTAAGTTCAGCCCTGGGGGTGTCCTATTATCGATTGATGGGAAACTGGTAACACCCATGTAGTATTTTGTAACGTGTAATTTTATTGGTCGTTGACCAGTCACTTTGTAGCAGACCTCTATGCTCTGCCATTTGAATTTTGGAGGTGAATGGGGTCACACTGAAAAATTTACACTAAAAAATTTTACAAGTCATTTTATACATCTTAGGTTTTAGTTTTTATTGTTTATATTATTACTATTGTGGCGATATGGCAGACAGAGTCACTCGCCAATATAACCTGAGGTCGAAAGAAGATGTTGTGGCGGTTCCAGTTCAGTTGCAGTTGTCGGATGATGGGCGTTTCATGTCGGATTTGCTAGCCAACAAAGGAACACATACTGGGCAAGTGTCAGACTCTGAGTCTTCTATAAACGACAGTGACTGCGAGGCTTTAACTCAAAGTTCCCCTGTAAAAGCTAGTACATCGAACCAGTCCAGTTGTAATGTTGGGTCGGATCCGACTTCGTATGATACGTCCATCACTCGGCAAGTGATTAACATGCAAATCTTAAGCCAACTGTAATCGTTGGGTAAGAGGTTAGATAGCATGGAGGCAAAAAATTGTAAGGAAACCAGTGATCAAAGTAAAACGAAGAATAAAACTGTTAAAAAGGCTAAACATATTGAAACCCCGGTCACAGTGGCTCCAGAGGTAAAATATTCCCTCCAAATTCTGGATCTCAATATGTTGCGACAAGATGCTTTGATACAATTCAAGGTAGAGCATAGGCTCAAAAAAATCCAGGATGCGGATAAGCCAGGTAAAATAAAATCTTCGCATGGCGGATCTGTGGAGGTACTAGTAAAACACAAAGTCAAGTGGCACCACGAATATGTCCTTTCGGGTTCGAGTAAGGAAAGAATTTCCTATGATCACCTTTCAACCATTCAATGGGTGGCTGTTTTTTGCCGCATAATGAAGGAAGAAACAAACTCTGATGTAAAAGATTGTATGCTAGATTATTTACTATCTCTTATGTCGAATGGAGCAAGGAGAAGTCGAAAATTATTCAGATGTCAAAAAGATTGATCGCATTCGAAGGGCCAATGCACAAAGGCATATCCCTCACAGTAATAATTCATGTCATAAAACATCTCAAGGTAAAACACAAAAACTCTTCCCATGTACGTACTTTAACCAAGGTACCTGCTCACATAGCAAGACCCATAACACCAATGGGGTCAGATATACACACGTCTGTAGTGCTTGTTTTGCAAATGGCAAATATTTCCATCATCCTGAGATAGAATGTAAGAGCAAAGCCAAAAAATTTCATGCACCA
This sequence comes from Sabellastarte sp. h YS-2021, assembly GCA_964017235.1. Taxonomy (NCBI): domain Eukaryota; kingdom Metazoa; phylum Annelida; class Polychaeta; order Sabellida; family Sabellidae; genus Sabellastarte; species Sabellastarte sp. h YS-2021. The sequence continues at coordinate 15,383,734 of OZ024927.1, forward strand.
AAAAACGAGTAACCGTGAGTACTATATGGGCTGGGTACTCACCCCATTATTGTAGTTTTGTTTATTCAAAAACTGTTAAAATGCCCACAAAGAATCTCAGGCCACCAAGTCGGTGGCACTGTCATGGTTTCACAAGAATAGAGCATTTGATACTATCAATCCAAACAAATCTTATGCACAGGCTGTGAAAAATACCAGTACTGTACTTGATTATACAAAAATCCACAATCGTGAAAATCCAGTTGCAAGGAAAACATACAAAAAATTTTCATACGGTAAAATTCATAATGCAAATGCGATACAGACTCACAAGAAAGAACATAACCTTCCCATTGTGGCCGGGGTCCCTGTTAAATATGGCAAGTGTGTCCCTGCAAAACACTCTGTACCATGTGCACCTAGTACCACAAAGTTACGCAACAGATTTCGATGTTTGCAAGACTATGTTGTGGTGAATGACGTGATTCACAATGATATTCACACAAATACTGTTGAGAATCACAGGGACGATTCAATACATGTTAGTGCTGTTCGTGGAAAAATAAAACACAAAAAAACAGTACTCAGAGGAGTGCAAAATTCCTCAGACTGGTTCCAATGACATGTTACGGCCCAGTTTTGGCTGATGAAGAAAATAGTCTATTGGAAGGGAATAAAAACAAAACTGGGTTATTCAATGGGGTATCCTATAACATTGAGGAACCAGGAAGTGATATAACACTGACTGAAAAACAAGATGTTGGTGATTGTTAAGCCTTTGACAGTGTAGGTTATGAAAAAAGTAAATATGGGATGGATGCTAACACACACCTCGGGCCCCAGTTGGCCCCCACTGAAAATTGGTTTTTGAACGGGAATAAAAACAAAACTGGGTCTTTTGATGGGGATAATTGGGACGTCAGCACCAACAATACATCTCAAAAAATTGCACAAACTATCATCACGGCTGGAGTAAGCAATCAAGTTTCCACAGAAAATTCACAACAAGTTTTACACGGAAACTGTTGCCTCGATAGTTTACCAGCTGTACAGTGTAGTAATGACAACATGGAAGTACATGTTAAGCATAAATATTGTAATGTGATCAATAATACGGAACATCAGTTTGGTTTTTGTCCCCTGACCCCCTTTACCTTGTACAAAGGTAGTCCAGTTCATTGGGATCGGATCCCTGATGATCTTCAAGCTCATGAAATTATAAAAAATACGGGGAAACCAAACTTTCTGGCTGCAAGGATTCCTGTACATTCACAGCTTAATATTGATAAATGGTGTGTACATCTGGCGCAGTACTGGGATGAGCAGCTCGTTGATTTATTACAATATGGTTTCCCTTGGATGCCTCTCGTGAAAATGAATTTATTTCACCAGAAATCATGCTTCAGCTTTGCAAAACCTACATCATGTCCAATCGTATATTGATGAAGAATTGAAATTCAATGCTATACTAGGTCCATTTCAGCAGAAGCCTATCCATTTACACGTATCTTCCTTAATGGTTCAGGATAAGCAGGACTCATGCAATAAAAGAACCATCATGAACTTAAGCTGGCCAAAGGGGGCGTCTGTCAATACGGCAGTTCAGAAAGATCTATATTTAGGAACCCAATATTTTTTAATTATCCCTCTATAGTTTCCATCATTGATGCTCTAGTGAAATTAGGTCCTGCTGCTCTCATTTATAAAATAGACATTAGTAGGGCATTCAGGCAGATAAAAATCGATCGCAGAGACATAGATTTACTTGGAATGAAATTTAAAAATCAGTATTTCATTGATATATCGGTCCCCTTTGGATACAGAAATGACAGCCAAATTTTTCAGAGATGCAGCGATGCCATACGGTTTACAATGCAGCAACATGGTTTTCCTCACCTGTTCAATTACATAGATGACCTAATATATACGGGTCTACCTTCCAATATACACAATTCTTTTCAATTTCTTCTAAAATTGTTGCAAGAATTGGGTTGAGATATTTCTCAGAAAAAATTGGTAGCTCCGCATACCTCAGTAATCTGCCTGGGGATTCAGAATGATACAGTCAGTAGAACGCTGTCCATCCCTCAGAAAAAATTAGAAGATATTGTATCATCATGCAAATCTTGGGTTACAAAGACTTACTGTAGCAGGAGAGCTCTACAATCACTCCTGGGTAGTTTACTCTATATTACCAAATGTGTAAAACCAGCATGCATTTTTCTGAACAGGATACTCGCTTTACTTAGGGATAACCACCATGTAGAAAAAATAATTTTGGCACAAACATTTTTTCAAGATTTAGCATGGTTTAACACTTTCCGTTCTGCATTTAATGGTGTTACGATAAAAAATTGGCATTTGCACAAGTCCACCTAGATGCCTGTCTTACAGGCTTGGGGGGGCCACTTTGATTCTATGGTCTATGCACTGGAAATTCCAATGGGTTACAAGAACTATGACATTTGCCAGCTAGAAATGTTAAACATAGTTGTGGCTTTAAAAATATGGGCTAACCACTGGAGGAATAAAAAAATTCACATATATTGTGATAACATTGCTGTTGTACAAGTCCTTAACACTTTCGAAGTCATTCTATGCTAGCAACTTGTGCAGGTAATGTTTGGCTAATTGCAGCAATGTTCATCATTGAACTTATATTTTCTCACATCTCTGGTAAAAGTAACATCATAGCGGATTTACTGTCTCGGTGGGGCATGGTTCTAGATCCTGAACAAAAATTTAAAAATTTGTTATCTGACTACAAATCAGTTGATTCACATTTAAACTTAACCATACTCAACCATACTATATAACATATCCTACACCTCTTTCTTGTGTTATTTCAGTTTCACCTGGCGTGGCAGCCCAGCTGACCACATTAGCTTCCACCAGACTGCTCCAGGGGTTCAGACCCTCCACTTTAAGGCAGTATAACCGTATGTGGAGGGACTTCATAGCTTACTAGGTGGCGGCTAAGCTGCCCCCCTGTCAGGTAAATATGGAAATTCTATTATCTTTTATGGAATTTTTGCATCAAAATTCACTGGCTTCAAGCCATATAGCAAATGATATGGCTGCTCTGAGAGCTTTTCATATTGTCCATGCACTGCCTACTACAGCCTTTAAAGATGAAAGAATTCCTTTGTTCCTGAAGTCATTAAAGATTCAGGCCCCTTTTTCACCCCCAGCGAGGTCATATATTGACATATCAACACCAGAAGCCATCCTCGTACAGTGTGAAAAATTCCCGTATCCAGCCATTTTTAGACCATTATATCTATTGTGTTTCTTCTCATTCCTCAGATTGTCTAAACATGGAACTTTGAAATTGGATGCGGTTTGGGCATACCTTTCATCCCTTCCTTCTGCTACTTCTCATGTCTTCCTTGCTTTCCAACAGTCACTGGCCCTATAGTCCTACTTGGGGTTTGGGTGAACTCCTCTGTCAAAAAAATTAACTAAACCTACATAGAATTTACTTTTATACTCATTATCTACAGATTTACAACTTTTATACAAATTTGATCACTGGTTTACCTGTGTGTAACACAATAGTCCTCCACCAGTAAACAACAACAACAGTAACCTTCTGGCATTGAAATGACCTTCATCTAGGAACTACTGACCTATATCTATGCTGGGGTATTGTTTTCACCTTCTGCCTTAATAAATCGTCTCAAGGTCATTGCAAATTTGAACTCTGACCTTTGTATGTGTAATGTTAGTTCCTAATGTTCAGGGTCAAACGTTGAGGTAGTCATCAGGCATGCGCCTTTCACTTTAGTGACCTTCTGACCTTTGGGTGTGTAATGACATTAGCGATATTCAAGGTCAAGGTCTTTTGTTTGTCACCTTCCACATTTGACCTTGGTTCCTATAGAGGTCATATGTCAAGAAAAAGTAGAAATAGATTTCTATTCCAATAAAGTCTTTTACTTTGTCTTGGGACTCCCTGGGGGCTGGGGTCACATATGACAAGCTGCCATATTGTTAGCTTTTTCAGTTTCCTAAAGATTGCTAACCTTGTCCCCCATTCAATCTCTGACTATGACCCATTAAAACAATTATCATGTGGTGATCATAAATTTGCCTCTCCATGCATCCACATTATAATTAAGTGGTCAATAACCCAAAAACAAAGACAAGGTAAAAGTCATCAAAGTCCCTTCCCCGGGAAAACCCAGTGGCAGCTGTCAAAAACGTGTTGCAGATAACTCCAGGCTCCAATAACTCTAATCTTCTCCAAGTAAAGTGCTTTGCAAATGGGGTTCCCCTAACAAACCCCAGATTACGTAATTTTTTGTCAAAAATTGTAAAACTTCATCATCTGAGTACACATTTCACTCCCTCCACCGTTCAGGTGCCACCCTAGCTTTCAACCTTAATGTTCCAATGCAGGATATCCACAGTCGTGGCACCTGGACGCTGGAGGCAGTTTGGACCTATATAACATAAGATCACTATGCCTCTGCCACAGTAGCACACTCCTTCTTTGCTCTAACTACCAACTACTGGGGTTAGGGGCATTTGTTACTCTTTAGCTCATTTTAAACTATGAATATCACATAATGAATTTGTATATAAAACTACGTAGTATTACATAATTAACTAACATGGGTGGCTAGGCCACCTTATCTTCATTCAGTATGTAAAAACTTAAACAGTTTAACTTAATCCAGGATTAATTTAAAAGTTTTGACTAAAATTCACTTTAAGGTGACCCAGTCACCTTCTATTTGCCATCTATTCATTAGGGCCACCTCAAAGTACTCCAATCTTGTGTCTTATGGTGACTTTAGGGTCAATTGAGGTTCAGGCGTAATTCTTGGGTTAAGATGGTAATATATATTGTGTATTGTATTTGATATAGTATGTATAACATTTACAATAAAAATTAACTTACCCTGTTGTCAAAGTTCAGGGTCAGGGCACTGTTTACTATATTATCATCAGCAATTCATCATCAGAAAAATAGTACATGCCACACTCTAACAAGTTAGAGAGTTTCTTTTCAAAAAAAAAACGGGATACAGAGTAGGGCAGTGGAAAGTTCACACATCATATCTGGCCTCTCTAGCCTTTTTGAGAATATATAGCCAGTCATGATCTACCAGCAAATGGATACGCCTCAACCATTTTCACCAACTGAGTCACATCAACACTCCCTCATCCTCCAATCACCAAACAGCAATAGCCTCCTCACTAGACAGCCCAGTTCCAGTCCACCTCAGCACCTTTGAGAAATTTTCCCAGATTTTAAAACACTAGGACCTGAAAACAAATTTGATACATTTTAAGGGGACTTGAACTTTGAGAAATTTCTAAACTTTAAAAAAACTTGGACCTTTGAGAACCTTTAACAACTTTAAAATGATTTTAACCTTTAGATTTGAACTTTGACATTTAACTTTTGACTTTGGACCTTAGAGAAAATTTGTAACTTGTTAAAAGATGTCGCAACTTTAGTAAGTTTCAAGGTTAAAAACATCTTAAAAATTTCAAAAGAAAACCTTAAAAAAACGAAAAAATTCAGAAAAAAGTTCATTTTTTTTAACTTTTTAGCTTTAATCAATTTCAAAAGATAAAGTTTTAGAAATTTTTACATGTACTGTGGGATATTTCAAAAAAAGGAGTTGAAGGTATAAACATTATTCCTATTCAGCTGCCTTCAGCACTGGTACAGCATTGATGGGGTAGTGCTTAAGTGTTTTCAGTTATACCTCAATTCAAGGAAACAGTGGATTAAAATAGATGGACATCTTTCAGATGCTTTTCAACTCCCTTATATGGTTCCCCGGGACTCAGTCCTGGGACCACTCCTTTTTACCCTATACACAATCCCTTTCAGTTCAGTTATATCTCAATTCAACGTGACCCATCACTTATATGCAAATGACACCCAAATTTACTTGGAACTTGACTCTATTAACTTTGACTCCAGTATCACTGAAGTGACAAATTGCCTTGAGGCGGTCCAGGCTTGGATGGGAAATAATAAACTTAAATTAAATCCCGACAAGACAGAATTTATAGTGATTGGTGATGATCAAATTAGAAGCTCCCTGAAGTCATCTTTCCCAGTGAGTTTGCTTGGCAACAGCATGGAACCAGCTGAATCAGTCAAAAACCTTGGTATTGTCCTGGATGCGGAAAACTCAATGCAAAGACACATGGCTAATCTTTGTCGCATAAGTTAATACCATCTCCGGGAACTATAAAGGGTCTGTAGGTACTTAAATCATGAAACAGCTGTAAAGGTGGCAAATGCCTTGGTTAGTAGTCGCCTGGATTACTGTAACTCACTACTTTACAACACAAAAAATCACATACTATCAGACTACAGAGAGTTCAAAATGCCTTATGTCGTACAGTATACAAGTTAAATAAATATTGTCATGTCACACCCATCCAGCACAAACTACACTGGCTCCCCATTCATCACCATATATTTTTCAAATATAATCGCCTTACTTATAAAGCAATACAATTCAGCCAACCTCCATATCTTTCCTCTCTGATTAGGCGGAGCGATCTCACATGGGGCAATCGCCTATCAATTTCCTCATCCAGACCAAATAAACTCTCAGGGCTCCGCAGCTTCACAGTAGGGGCTCCCACAGAGTGGAACAAGCTTCCTCAAGCCATTAGAGTCATAGAAAGCATTTCTGGTTTCAGAAAACAGTTGAAAACACATCTTTTCAGATTAGCTTATCCTCCACCATAGCCTATCTCCCCTATCGGATGCTAATATGGTAACGGACCTTGTTTCGGAATTGGACTATCCCTTTTTGCACATCAGTGCCTTAGAGGATGTTTACATCAATTCGGTGCTTTATAAGTGTTTCTGACTTACTTACTTATTGTTTGACTTGTGATTTGTTTGGAAATTGTTTGGAAACTGGCTGATATTTTTAGGAGAGTATTAGAAGATTTGTTGAAAATATGTGGGGCATTGGAGTAACACTAAAAGTTCTTGGAATAATAAGGTAGTTCTGAAAAGGACTGACAGATGTCAACTTCATTCGTCCTCAGGGTACTTCATTTCCACATCACAGATCCTGTCCTCCTGCCGAGCCGCCCAATGTAAAAACATGATTGAAGCAATCCTTCAGCAGGTCTCACTGATGCCTTACCTCCCTCGAGGGATTCATATACTGCTGGTTAAATTGGTATGTCTGCTATGTCGTTTGTTGGGGTGGGTGCACTGATTACTCAACCTTGGCATGTAATTAGCATCTTGTGCAACACATGTTAAAATAATGTTTCTGTCAACCTTCGGCCTTTCAACTAGTAGGACTAGTGCCTAGTAGGACCCTGAATCTGCTTGCCAGGATTCCAAACAGATTCTTCATTAACCTCCTGCCTCTGGAGATTCTGTACATTTCTATTCTCTCTTCCCTTATGAGTCGTCTTCTGCTGTAGGGTTTCCCTAACCATGGCAACAAGGTGAAGGTATCATCACCAAGCAAAAAGCAGTTTAAATTTGGTCCTCCTCAGGGATTCAGGAGCCGGAAGCCCCAAGGCGTCATTCCCCATCTTTTTCTTCAACTTTTAAATATTTGTGCATCTGATGAGATCCACTTGGCTCAGCATCTACCTAGAGGAATCAGTTTACTTCATCTACCAGGGCTAGCATCATCAGGTTAAAGAAGATCTTGTAGTTGTAAAATTTGCTTCCAGATCTTTGGCTTCCTCATGCTGTATGTTTCCTGTCTAGTGAGCGTGAGGATACATTCCATTTTCATCACGGAACCAAGGGTTTCAAATTATTTGTTTTCAAATTATTTCCAAAACTACATTTTCTTGTACGAGGACATTATGTGACTGGTGAAAACCATCAAACTTGATTTTAACAGTAACATTATGCAGACGGTTAAAAATAATCCAAGCATAATGCATCTCCAGGAAATAGGATAGATGACAATAATTTCATTGCAATACACTTTAACATGAAATATAACCCAAATAACTAATTCAACAAAAAAGCGACCTTGGTTCTCCAAGTTATGCAAGATGCCGAAAAGCCTAAAGATAATATCTCAAGGGCAAATTCTGTACTGTGATATTATTTTTAGTGCGTAACATGAGGAAGCTAGGATGAGAAACTGACCACATTAAGATGAAAGGGTAAAATTATAAATTTTGATAGTTATAATTATAAATTTTGATGGTCATAATAATAATAACCTCCAAGTGTATCATTTTACATAAATATGTATCATGCACCAAAGACAAGTAGAGAAGTCATTTAATCACTTAATGTATGCAGATGATATGACAGTATTGGCACCCTCAGTAAAGGGTCTCCAGAATCTTATAGATATATGTGCAAGTTATGCTGAACAGCATGAAATAGTTTTTAATTCCAGTAAAACTGTTTGTGTATCAGTGCCAAGAGATATAAACCTAAACATTTGCCCACTGTCTACCTAAACAATGCACATCTGAACTATGTTATCTCATTTAAGTATCTTGGATTTGTCATAAGTGAGGAGTTTAATGACTCTACAGATGCAAAGAAACAGATTAGGAGCTTATACACTAGAGCTAATATGTTGCTTGCTAAATTTAGCCACTGCACATCAAGTGTCAAAGCCATACTCTTCCAGTCTTACTGTGCAAATATGTATTGTTCACATTTGTGGTGGAACTATGGCAGGGAAATATACAAAAGAATTGAAGTGGCATACAATAACTGTTTTAGAAAACTTATGGGTTACAAGATCTCTACAAGTGCCAGTAGAATGTTTTTAGATAACAGGGTACACCATTTTAGTGTCTTATGAAGGAAATCTTTGTGTAGATTTATGAATCATCTTTGTCTTAAATGAATAGGGAAAGGTGGGTCCAAATCAGGACCATACATGCCCCCATAAGATAACTCCTCAAAACTTATTTGGAGCTGGACTATAATTCTCAGAAATAGAGCTTAATTTGGAAGAACAATATAAATCTAAAGGGAATCCAAGTTCCAATAAATAAAGAAGTTTTTGATACTAGTAATCTTGCAAATGTAAATGCCACTTAACTTAGTTTTACTGGAATACAACTATGAATGAAATTTGGTTGACCAGAATCACTGACCAATCTATGCACTGTAAGAAATCACTAATAGGGTCATCGCTTGTGTTTTTTGCATCATAGAATTTTACTTTAGAACGTGAATCTAAAACCTACCCGACTTTGGTCCATACAATTTTAAAAATCAAAACATTAGTTAGGTTGGTGGTCTATTACATCTGCGATCATTGGTCAGGAATTTTGTACCAAACCTGTCACCAAATCTGAGTGGCTTCAAACTTTCTCAGTTTACAATCGTTTTTTTTTTTTTTTTTTTTTTTTTGTGGGGGGTGGGTGGGTGATAATATCATTTTTAAAAGACATCAGCACCTCCATTCAAAGGGACCAATGATATGAAACAGAGGTTAAAATATTTATTATGCATAACAGTTATAACAGTGACAACTAAAACCTTGGCAGTATTATCAATCATTACTGAAACTAGATAATAATGTATAAATTCGTTTAAGATTGTTACTTGATAAAAGACAAATCTAAAAATTATTGACAACATGCATATCTTTCACGTGCCACATTGACACTATAACCAAACAGTCATTCCCCCAAGACAGTGAATAAACACAGCTGCGGGTACATTTTACTAAACATAGTTAATAGTGTATATTAATTGTAAAATATGCATTTATAAGACTAACTATTACTACTTACAATTTCTAAAAAGTTATGCACAATCTCATTGCCCAGGGGAAGCAAGCAAATTATTCATGCATAATAATTATAATTACATCAAATAAACATGAATTATAAAATTATAATAAATAATAACTACACTCATATCTGATGATATACCTTTACAAAGACCTGACTAAGATCAAGGTAAAGATGTTTTTATGCTACATCTTTCGATATGCAGACAATATTGTAGTTACAACAGATTTTTATATCAAAACACATAAGCTACAAAGTTGTTAATAATATTGGCCTTCATACCTGGACCCAACCTCTAATATCACCTCAACAACAGGTTTACAGGTGCAGAACGGGCGCTGAACCAGTTTTAAACCGCGTAAAACCAGGGGTGCACCACAGGATCCCAAAAAGTACTTCAGGGACAAGAATAAGGACTAGATACCTCATAGCCGCTGATGAAACTGAGGTACATTGCCAGTCGAAATACAATTGACCCAGAGTTAATTATATCAGGCATATACTACTTTATTACTGCCCAGTTTGACAAATAGCAGGAATCAGATTTTTTTAGTTTTATCACTATGAGTGCGCCTTCAACAACTGCTAGTCAAACTGACTTCTGTGATGCCATTTCTAGAGACAATGTCACCCCTGAACCGCAAAGTGGTTGTGACACACACATCCCTGTTAATAAACTAACTGCCACTTGAAACCTCCAAGACACTTAGGAAAAGGATGTATGAACACAAAGCATCAGTCCCAAATTATGCACAAATCACACCAGTTTCACATCATTTCAAAAATGATTGACACAACCACAAACACATGCAGTTCATTTCGCTAGAGGAATATATACCAAAATTTGAATCAACCTGCACTTCCACAAATGTGCATTGAGTTGTGCTGGATATTCAAATTACATTCTCTGAGCCAAATAGGCATCAACCAATTTGTGTGATTATTTATGGTTGTTATTAGGATTATACTGCACTCAATAATCCACCCCCTATTCTTTCTTCCAAATTATTCATACAATATAGATCAGTGATAGGTTTATATATATACATTTATTTATATTTTAATATCATCACTATTTAATACATCTAAAATATTTGTATGTAAAATGAACCCAAATAATGTAAACTTACATGGTTGACCATAATGTACTAATATAATGTTTGTGCACAAGGTGTCCACTGAGCAGAGGCAAAACAATTTTTAATTGATCAGAGACCCGGCAACTACACACATTTAACTTTTAAAAGTAATTTAGCATAGAATTTTGAATTAGTGTGTTTACCACATGGCACCTTGGATAACCTGTGAGAAAAATCTATGATTTTTCATAGAGAAAAAAGCCCCAGGATTTGAACTTTTGAGGGGTCAGGGACCCGGAAGCCAAAGTCAAAATGAAGGTCAAATACACACCATGGACATAATAATGTAAACGTATCTACACCCATAAATACACAATAAATTTTTAGCGTAATTCAGAAAGGAATATGATAGGCTGTGAGAGAAAATGAGTGACTTATTATACAAAACAAATGCCCTGAGGAGTAAAATCAAAAGTCAAGGTCAGGTTTAAAGGTTAAACTATAGGCCGAGTGAGATTTCAAGATGGATTAAGGTCTAATTTAGAGGTTAGACAGGAAGATGAATAAAATCCACAATCAGGGTGGAAAGGTAGAGGGGTAAAGGTGAGATATCAATTTAATAATGGAGAAATTCAATAAATGCAATGCCGAGTAAGCATGAGGCATAAGGGGCTGAGGTGAAATTCAAGATCAAATCAAGGAAAATAAGCAGACAGCTTACCACAGGTCCGAATAGATGTAACATAATCAAATGAAGGCCAAATGATCTAATAAGCCAAACATGCAGATAAGTGTAGGTAAAAAATAACACAACAAATAAAAACTTTTATTTAAAAACATGATATCCACTGCTGTTTCATTCGACCTAGCTATGAAAAGATATCACCTTACAGAGCTGAGCAGTACAGCCCACCCTACCATTAAAACAAATAAACCAAAACTATACGGAATGCCTTGGCTTAAGCAGTGAAGTGGTGCAGTTGATTGAATGTGAATAAACTAATAATAATGTAACACATCAGCAGGTACAGATAAGCTATTACTTCTCACTTGATAACGTCCACTCCTGGAAAGCGCTAAGAAGAGCTCAAAGAGAGCACATATGAGATCAACTCCTCCACTGACTAAGCAACATCCCTTGCGAGTAACAGCATGTGGCAGACAGCCATTCAGAAGGCAAAGCATATAACATGTCACAAACACTCTGCAGAGCAGACTACTGCAGAAGACTGAAGCTAACACAATCAGTACATATCTTCAGCATCAATATGATGCACCTCAGGCATATATATGTACACACAGCCTCACAAGCTCCAGAATATCACCTTCAAATATATGAAAACAAACTACAGCAACCTGTTTCAACATTATAGAACAGTGTGAGGGGGGTAATAGGGTGAATATTCTGACATGTGTCCCCTTAAGTGTCTGCAGATGAAATGGCAGAATCAAGGGTTCGATGTTATCATAAAACTTGATTGGAGTGAGTGGGACAGCCCCAAATTCAGACCCATTTTGTTGGATACAACGTTGATAATCAACACACTGAAAACATTGTTGCCATACATGAAGAGGTATAGCAGTGTTGGAATACATAGATTTGCTTGGGTTTACATTGGCCTTAACGTCAATCAAGTGAGGACTTGGAACTGCATCTGGTTGTGAGAAAAGACTTATATTGTCATTTTGAGATAAATGGGTATATCAGAACCCTGCATGTTATAAACAGACACAGTAGATGAGAATATGTCATTCTTTACACAAGCACAAGAACTAGCTATTTTACTCACTTGTGAACCAATTAGAACAGCCCCACGAGCCGGATCCAGTTTATCAACACCAACATCCGAGTTTTTTGTATCAGCAACTTGCTGTTTACAAACCCTATACTCTTGCTGCAGTTATTTAGCATGTCATTGAGTACGGCATCTAAAGTATCTGCGTGCGTAGTCAATACTTGGAATCTGTTGTTCATAAGAACAGGAGCGGTCACGTGATGGAATTTATTGTGTAAAGGTCATTTCACATGAATGCAACTCGCTGGCATGTCACAATTGTGAATCAAGTGAAGAATTATCAACAGATCGTATTGCAGGGACTCATTTAGGTAGACAACTAGGACTAACTACAGGGGTAAGGGGGGGTTTGATGGCAAACTATCTGAGCATTTGTCTTATTATCAGCTTTTGTAGATAAAGTCATTTCCCGTCTGAACCAGTGGGACCAGGTGGCTTTAGAAGCTGCCAGTTCAAGCCTAAGGTTACATTCCTTTTTATTGGAGGTGAAAACTTGTCTAGATCTGTGAGCATGAGTACCAAAATGACTCATGCCCTGGATTCCTCGTTTTTGAAACACTTTCCTTTTGATTCCTACATTCTGTCTCAGTGTGTGGAAAAGTTTGTTAGCAGAAGTGAAACAAAAAAAACAAACATGTTTGTACAACACCCCTTTAGTTTCATGTGTGGCACTATGAGAACACATTCCCTGATTGAAAAATTGATGAGGCATTGTTCTACTGGGTCTGTTCTACTCGGTCTGTGTAATTTTTAGCATTATTGGGTGAAGCCGGAAACTGTGGGTTTTCTGCTTGTGGGCATTTGCCCTTCTAATATGGTCAATACAGTCAACTTAGTCATAGAGTGATACCTCATCCTGTTCTATACGACAGAGGAGTACTGCATGGCTGGCCCTTTCCATGAAAAGTCTTGTGTATCATCCAAAAGGTCAATCAAATAATACAATATGTGACTTCTCAAATTTTGATCATTTTCTTCTCTCATGGTGCGCCAAAAGCCAGGCATCCATTGGGTCTTGGCAAGCTGGTCATATGAGATAAGCTCTTTAATAGAACCAGCCAACACAAACTCCTGGGGTCACTTGACCCGGTTTCGAACTAGGACCTCGACCTGGCCACCTCTTTGAGATTTTAAAATACCTGTTTGTGATATATCTGCCAGCTCTGGTAAGTGCTGATCTGCTTGTACTTGAATGTTTTGATCACATTTTATTTCCTGTAGTTCCTTGCTTTAGCATTGGGTGAGGAGGACTGCTTCTGCAGTTTCTGCTCTGTTTTAGTGATACAATCCTCAATAAATGTAAGCCTGGAGCAAACAGAGCTAAGAGCCTGCACAATGTCCTGGTTGAGGTCATCACTGCCACTTGCCCCAATAATGTTAGAGTCATTTAAGTTTGGGTCATTGTTAATAAAAGGACAGTTCTTTCCTGTGGGTCTCCTGCACTCTGAGCATTTAAATAATTTGGTCATTTTGTGTCACTGGTCCTAAGCACACTCAAATGTATAAGTTATATAAAGCACTGGAAATAGAAAGGTACTTCTCCTAAGGATGCAGGCTTTGTGGCAAATTAATGCTAATGTTGAAACTGACACGTCTTAAAAATATAAATTAGGGTAGACCATCCCTTTTGGATCACTTCAACAAGCATTAGGTTGTCACGAAGCCAATCTCTAGAGGTGAGGACACACTGCAGTGGGCTACAGTTTGATAAATTTGTTATGGTCGTTGATAGCAATCTCATCAATTGACAAAGTTCAAATGATTTTTTTATAGTCCACACTTGCACATCTGTCTCCAGAGTAAATTGACAAAACGTAAAAGTTTAAATAATGAACTAAAGCAGAAATAAAATGTGTATTGTCCAATCAACTTCATGGTTGATCACAATGTTTTCAAGAATAGTTTATTATCAAGAAAGTGAGACTGAAGTAATGACACAGGTGGTCCCTGTCATCGCCACTCCGCCAGATTTAATCCGATAGTAACAATGTGACTAATGTGATAAATAATTTATTTAAAGGTTTTTGTTTGTAACAACATAACGATATAATAATTTTATTTTCTAAATTGGGATGTCAACCTATAAATGGGTAAAAATTCATAGATTAGAAACCAAATTGTAAAATAACTTTAGCAAACTTCAATTTATTAGCTACAAACTGTTTTGGAATAGTTAGCAGTAAAATTACATCGTTTCTGTAAACATAAAAATATGCCTAGTAAATATGTGTAGCTGTGATCTATTAGGTTCCAGCCTTAAACTGGTGATGTAAATATGTATTGCAAATCAACTCTAGTAAAAATCATTTGGTATCTTAAAAGTCTTAAATTGTGGTTTCAGGGCACCGTGTACTGGTAAACTGTAATTTGTGATTTAAGGTGGCCTTAAAGTTGTTCTTGAGTATATAAATATCATGTAGTTGAATTTAATGTAGAGTAAACTAATATTCCCCAAGAATAATGTCTTTCTTCCCAAGGTCATATGAATAGGCCATTGTGTATGTACTGGTTCCCTTTGCCTTTAAATTCCCCGACGTGATATGATCTATACAGATGAAAGTGGCATTAAACTCTCATAAAAATCATATCTAAATTAATAATATATTAAATATAATTTAACTTATTAATTAGCATAATTTGCATGCATTGTGGACTTTTTGTTGAACTTTGGCAAAATATGCTAACCAAGCTGTTCAGCATTACCAGGGGCCGGTTTCACAAAGCCTCCTTTGGAAAGCCCCAATAACTCTCCTTACCAAAGGTCTTCCTTTAAACTTAAGGAGGGAGCAAATTTTAATTAAAGTTATTAAACATTCCTTGAAGGAAACTTCCTTAAATTTAAGGTAGGTCCTTATCTCCCTTAAAATTTAAGGGAGTTTTCAAGGTCTCCTTTAAGAAAGGAGGCTTTGTGAAACTGAGATTTTTAAATGGGGGGAGACATCCAAGGAAATCCTTGAATTTAAGGTGACCTTTATCTTAAGGAGGCTTCGTGAAATTCGGGCTGGCATTTGGGTGCCAGCAAGATCATTGCTTGGGGAAGGTGACCAAATGTCCAAACTTTAATAGGGTTTAGTGCCACACTTGGGCTTTGTGTGGCAGCCTGTGATTGGTCCACTTTGCCTTATGGGAAATTTGAACCCTTAATTCTGCCATTTCACCTGCAGACACACAAGGGAACACATGTCAGAAAATTTACCAGCACTTCACACTTTGCACTCACGTGTTTTTAGTATTTTAGGTTTTTAGTTTCATTTACCCACTGTTGTTTTTTATTGAGTACATGTTCATTTACTGTCATGTCACAGAAGTATAATCTTAGATCTGGCAGGACAGAGGCTGTTTTACCTGTCAAACTACAGTTATGTGATGACCAGGACTTTGTTTCCCAGATGCTGGGCAGTAGTCACCCCACCCCCACTCAATGGCAAGTACTTTCTGACTCTGAGTCCGGCAGTGATCTTGAATGTTCGGATCTGATCAATACATCCGATAATGATCATGATGATGCAAATGAGCATAGATCATATGATAGATTTTCGGTTGAAAATGATAGGTCTAACAATACTGAAACAGATACTGCTCAGCAGTTAGTTAATCAGACAATCTTGCAGCAACTCGAAAAAATTAGTGCCAGGCTTGACACGTTAGAGAAAAGTAATTGTAAAAAATCGGTTGACCGTTCAAAAATCAAGAATAAAAAAGTCAAACAAAGTAATACACCAAATGTGGCTAGTACTCTGGGTACTGCCAGTCCTAGGTCATTAGGTAACACATCACAGATGGCCAGTGGCCACGTATGTCAGGCTAAAGCTCCAGTCAGACACACCCAGACACAGTCGGTGGCCCAAGTCGGATCTGACAGTAGAATCCCTAGTTTGCAGGAAATAAAATGTGATCCAAACATTCAAGTACAAGTAGACCAGCGCTTACGGGAACTGGCAGATATGTCACAATCAGGTACTGCACATAAAGTTAAGTCACAGCGGGGTGGCCAAGTCGAGGTCCTGGTTCGAAACCGGGTCAAGTGGCCACATGAATTTGTGTTGGCAGGTTCAACCAAAGAACGCATTTCATATGACCAACTCACTATGGCCCAATGGATGGCTGGCTTTTGCCGCACCATGAGAGAGGAAAATGATACAAATTTAAGAAGCCATATGCTTAACTATTTGATTGATCTTTTAGATGATGCACAAGATTTCTCATGGACTGCGGCCAGTGCCAGCCATGCCATACTACTCTGTCGTATGGAACAGGGTGAGGTATCAGGTTATGACCAAACTGACCGGATCGACCGAATTAGAAGGGCCAATGCCCAAAAACATGTGCCAAGTAATCCCCAGTCCTCGTCCACACTTAATAATGTGAAAAAGAACGGGATTAAACCCAGTAGAACCATGCCCTGCCAGTTTTTTAATCAAGGAACGTGTTCCTACAGTGCCACACATGAAACAAAAGGGGTGTTATACAAACATGTATGTTCCTTCTGTTTCACTTCTGCCAACAAATTCTTCCCACACACTGAGTCTGAATGTAGAAACAAAAAGAAAACTGCTTCAAAAAATGAGGAAGCCAGGGCATGAGTCATTTTGGCACCCATGCCCACAGATCAAGAACCATATTTCCCTCTGATAGGAAAGAATCCGACCTTAGGGTCGAATTATTAGCTCCCAAAGCTACTTGGTCACACTGGTTTAGAAAGGAAAAGGTGTTTTCCACTAAAATTGATTGTAGGACTTATGCACAAGTACTTTCTCATAACAAACCTTTCACTCCAGTAACCAGTTTGAACCCCAAACCGGTACCTTCAAAAACCACATGTAAGAATGTTCCAACTGTACCATGCAACTGTGTCGATCCCACAAGTCGCGCATGTGTGAAACGGTCTTTACATACCAAGTCTCATCAACTGGATGCACCCGTTATGGTACACAATAGATTTGAAGTATTGGCTTCACATACAGATACATCCAATGCGGTACTTGATGAAACCCTTGCAAACGAGGTAATTCACCAGCAGTACAGTACTAGTAAACAGAAAAATGTCTCTTCTGTATATTCGGATACAAATCTTATTGAATCGGATCCGGATAGTATGGCTCCTTGCAGTGGTCAAGTAAGTGCTAATATCACTCCCTTTAGTAGGGTAAAAAATGTGGGAAATATGTCACCAGTACTTACCGTCCCTTGTTATAAGACTTCACCTACTGAGGTTAATCAATTGTCACAGAAGGTAAATACAAACACTTTCTCTCAAACAAACGCCCTTGTAAGTCCCTACTCTCTGCACTGTAAGGCTGATATGGGTTTAGGCGACCTCACTTACTCCAATACTGCTATACCACTCTATGTATGGCAAAATCGTTTTCACTGTATTGACTACCAATGCTGCACTCCGCAAAATGGGTTCGAGTTTGGGGCTGTTCCCCTTACCCCTATCAAATTGTATGAAGGAAAAAATACTAACAATAAACCTATTTTGGACATAGTTCAGTTGCACAACACTGTACGCAGTACAAACTGCCCCAATTTTTTGGGCTGCAGGATCCCTGTACAAAGTCAACTGAAACCTGATGCTTGGCGGTACTATCTTCAAGACTATTGGGATCAACAGCTCCCAGATTTGATTGAATATGGGTTCCTCATAGATTTTGATAGGTCTCGTACCCTAGTCTCAACTGAGGTCAATCATGCATCTGCCCATGACTATGGTGAAGACATACAGCGTTATCTAGAAGAAGAAGTTGCTTTTAATGCCATGTATGGCCCATTCCATGAGAAACCTATTAATATGCACATTTCCCCTATGATGACCCGAGAGAAACAGGGTTCGGATAACAGAAGGACAATAGTAGACTTAAGTTGGCCTCGTGGTTGTTCGGTCAATGATGGGGTGTATAAGAATCGATACTTAGATTCATATTATCATTTGTCTTATCCCTCTATAGACAATATTGTTGATAAATTGAAAAAACTTGGTCCAGGTGCCCTCTTATATAAAGTTGACATAAGTAGGGCTTTCCACCATCTTAGGATTGACCCTGGGGACCTGGATCTGCTAGGTATAAAGCATAATTCTTACTATCTTGATGGATCTTTGGCTTTTGGATTTAGACATGGTTCTTTTTTCTTCCAGAAATGCTCAGATGCCATTAGATTCATTATGAAAAAGTTCGGTTATCCGAACTTGCTCAATTATATAGATGATCTGGTCTATATTGGGTTACCCTCTGAAATTCAGACCTCTTATCAATGCTTATTAAACCTCCTTCAACAGCTAGGCCTAGAAATTAGTCAAAACAAGTTGGTTGCACCTTGTACAGCAGCCATATGCCTAGGTATACTGGTTCATTCGGTTAATCGAACTATCTCAATACCTGATGCAAAACTTAAGGAAATTGTTCACATATGTAAAACTTGGCAAAGTAAGACTACTTGTACCAAAACCCAGCTCCAATCTTTGCTAGGGTCCTTGTTATATATAACTAAATGTGTACGACCAGCAAGATTCTTCTTAAATCGTGTGTTGCAAGTACTCAGGGATGGTCATGCCCTTAAAAATATCCACCTCACCAGGGAGTTTCACAGGGACCTTAAGTGGTTCAACACTTTTCTAACATCCTATAATGGGGTTACTTTCTATGACAATAACAATCTCCATGCAACCATTGCCCTGGACGCCTGCCTTTCTGGCCTTGGGGCGGTATACAAGGATATGGTTTATGCCCTGCCCATACCTCGTGGGTTTGGTAATTACACCATTGTGCATCTTGAGATGCTGAATATTATGGTGGCACTAAAAGTTTGGGGCCAACATTGGAGTGACAGATGTATTGAAATAAAGTGTGATAATTTGGCTGTTGTTTCAGTTTTGCAGGAAGGCAAGGCAAGGGACCCCCTCTTGGCATCTTTTGCCTGCAACATATGGCTTCTCACCTCCATATTTAATATTCAACTTAAAGTCTCTCATATTCTTGGCAAAGATAACCATATTGCAGATCTCTTGTCCCGATGGTGGGAAACAAAGAATAGCAAAGAAAAATTGACTAGTCTCCTCCCTAATTACAAATGGGTCCCCACACATATTGATCTGACAAAATATAACCAAGAAATTTAGCACTTTTCATTTATTTTCAGATTCTAACCCTACCACAGCCCAGCTGTCCACCAGGGCCTCTGCCAGGTTACTTGATGCTTTCAGGCCAGCAACACAGAAGGCTTATGAGCGAATGTTTCGCCACTTCCTTGGCTTCCTGGTGGCGACTGGGCTTTCCATTCATCAGGTGACAGTTACTATTTTGCTAGCCTTCATGGAATCCTTAGTTGATCAAAGTTTCACAGTGTCAAACATAGTTAACTACATGGCAGGTATCAGATCCAATTTTATAATTTATGGCTTAGATACCCTTCCTTTTAGAGATGAAAGGATCCACTTGTTCCAAAAATCCCTGAAGTACACCAGAAAATTTGTACCCAAGGGTACTTTTGTTATTGACACTGACCTCCTACTATGCATACTATCAGTATCTGACACTTTGGAATTTCCAATCATCTACAGAGCTCTGTATCTTCTGTCCTTCTTCTCCTTCTTGCGCCTTTCTAATATTCTTCCACATACCATTAAAGGTTTTGATCCCACTAGGCAGCTCTGTAGAGGTGATCTAATATTCTCCCAAGATTCCATTGTAATTATCATCAAATGGTCAAAGACCATTCAAAATAGAAGAGATACAGTAACGATTTCTGTCCCGTCCCTTGGGGACTCTCCTCTATGTCCCCATCGAGCTTTGAAAGCAATGCTCCTGCAACTGCCAGGTTCTTCCAATGACCCTTTATTCCAAATTCCTAAGAATGGTGGGTTGGTCCCTCTCACTGACTCTGCAACCAGAAAACATTTAAAAAAAGTGTCAATGGTGCTTCAACTGGCACCACCCCTCACATTCCACTTGTTTTGCAGATCGGGCACTACATGGGCTTTTCAACATGGGGTTCCCATTCAAGATATTATGTCCCATGGTACTTGGACCTCCAACTGTGTCTGGCGTTATGTATCTACCCTACCCCAGCAACTATCACCAGTTGCTTCTACCTTCAAACAGCACCTACATATATAGTTTTCTTGGCTGTTTGGGGCTTCTTCTCTAGGCAAAATAATAAATTTCTTCTCACAGCTTATCCCAGGCGCCATGTGGTAAACACTTGCCTGCTTTAATTAAAAATTTCATCCTAAATTACTCTTCAAAACGTTAAATTGTGTAGTTTTGGGTGTAGATACATTTTCATATATTAGCCCATGGCTTGTATTTGACCTTGAGTTTCACCTTTGGCTTCCGGGTCTTTGACCCCTTCAAAATCTCTAAATTCATCCCCCTTTCACCATGGGCTTTGTTACAAGGCTTCCTCTGGTTCCCAGCGGACCCCTTGTCCACAAACATGATACTACTACATTATGGTCAACCATGTATTTATACTACTTGGGTTTAATTTTTCGTACAAATATTTTAGATGTATAAAATAGAAATGATATGAAATACGAATTAAAATATTAATAAATTTATAAACCCATTTACTCAGTTTTATTTTGTGAGTTGCTTCCCCTGGGCAATGTTCGGGCTGGCATTTGGGTGCCAGCAAGATCATTGCTTGGGGAAGGTGACCAAATGTCCAAACTTTAATAGGGTTTAGTGCCACACTTGGGCTTTGTGTGGCAGCCTGTGATTG
Source organism: Sabellastarte sp. h YS-2021 (assembly GCA_964017235.1). Classification (NCBI taxonomy): domain Eukaryota; kingdom Metazoa; phylum Annelida; class Polychaeta; order Sabellida; family Sabellidae; genus Sabellastarte; species Sabellastarte sp. h YS-2021. The sequence continues at coordinate 15,405,041 of OZ024927.1, forward strand.
GTCCACTTTGCCTTATGGGAAATTTGAACCCTTATTTCTGCCATTTCACCTGCAGACACACAAGGGAACACATGTCAGAAAATTTACCCAAAAACCCCCTCCCACCCTGTTCTATAACAATTGAACAGGATTGCTGTAGTTTCTTTTCATATATTTTTAGGTGATATGCTGGAGCTGTGGAGGTTGTGTGTGTATATAAATCTCATGAGGATCATATTTACATGAAAGATGTCCATTGGTTGTGATATCTTCGTTTTCTGCAGTAGTCTGATCTGCAGAGTGTTTCTGATGATTTTGTGTGCTGACTACTGGATGCCTGTCTGCCACGAGCTGTTACTTGCGAGGAATGTTGCCTAGTCAGTGGGGGAGTTAATCTCATATGTGCTCTCCTTGCACTCCTCTGAGTGCTCTTCAGCAGTGGACGTTATCAGTCGAGATGTAATAGCTTATCGTTACCTGTAAATGTGTTATCTCAATAGTAAAGACACAATAATTTATACCATTACTGCTAAAGTCAAGGCATTCCGTAGGGTTTTTCTTTATTTTTTGATTAGGGTGGGCTGTACTGCTCAGCTCTGTAAGGTGATCATGACTTATAGCTAGGTGGAATGTAACAGCAGTGGGTATTATGATGTTGTTTTAAATAAATATCATGTTGTTTTATTATTGACCTACAAGTATCTACATGTTGCATATCATTGTTTTATTTTCTTATTCTCTTATACTGGTTTATATCTAATTGGACCTGTGGTAAGCTGTCTATCTTTCTTTGGATTCGACCTTTAATTTCACCTCACCTTTATCTTCCTATTTGGTTTGGACTCCAACAGGTTCTTTGTCAATGAACCTCTTCTTTAAATTAAAACCCTTTTCTGGTCCATGGATTTGACCTTGGAATTGACCTACCTCGGTCCTCCTCTTCACCTTGGATTGCATTCATCTTCCTTTATCAAAAAATTGATCTTTTTCATGGTTTCATCATATCAACCATAGCTATAACACATACATTTGTATGTCTACTTACTAATATATCTGTGCTTTGACTTTGAACTTGTTTCTATGTCTTCAGTACACTTGTATTCACCTTCTTTGACCTTGGTGGCTTCTTCTCTAGGCAAAATAATAAATTTCTTCTCACAGCTTATCCCAGGCGCCATGTGGTAAACACTTGCCTGCTTTAATTAAAAATTTCATCCTAAATTACTCTTCAAAACGTTAAATTGTGTAGTTTTGGGTGTAGATACATTTTCATATATTAGCCCATGGCTTGTATTTGACCTTGAGTTTCACCTTTGGCTTCCGGGTCTTTGACCCCTTCAAAATCTCTAAATTCATCCCCCTTTCACCATGGGCTTTGTTACAAGGCTTCCTCTGGTTCCCAGCGGACCCCTTGTCCACAAACATGATACTACTACATTATGGTCAACCATGTATTTATACTACTTGGGTTTAATTTTTCGTACAAATATTTTAGATGTATAAAATAGAAATGATATGAAATACGAATTAAAATATTAATAAATTTATAAACCCATTTACTCAGTTTTATTTTGTGAGTTGCTTCCCCTGGGCAATGTTCGGGCTGGCATTTGGGTGCCAGCAAGATCATTGCTTGGGGAAGGTGACCAAATGTCCAAACTTTAATAGGGTTTAGTGCCACACTTGGGCTTTGTGTGGCAGCCTGTGATTGGTCCACTTTGCCTTATGGGAAATTTGAACCCTTATTTCTGCCATTTCACCTGCAGACACACAAGGGAACACATGTCAGAAAATTTACCCAAAAACCCCCTCCCACCCTGTTCTATAACAATTGAACAGGATTGCTGTAGTTTCTTTTCATATATTTTTAGGTGATATGCTGGAGCTGTGGAGGTTGTGTGTGTATATAAATCTCATGAGGATCATATTTACATGAAAGATGTCCATTGGTTGTGATATCTTCGTTTTCTGCAGTAGTCTGATCTGCAGAGTGTTTCTGATGATTTTGTGTGCTGACTACTGGATGCCTGTCTGCCACGAGCTGTTACTTGCGAGGAATGTTGCCTAGTCAGTGGGGGAGTTAATCTCATATGTGCTCTCCTTGCACTCCTCTGAGTGCTCTTCAGCAGTGGACGTTATCAGTCGAGATGTAATAGCTTATCGTTACCTGTAAATGTGTTATCTCAATAGTAAAGACACAATAATTTATACCATTACTGCTAAAGTCAAGGCATTCCGTAGGGTTTTTCTTTATTTTTTGATTAGGGTGGGCTGTACTGCTCAGCTCTGTAAGGTGATCATGACTTATAGCTAGGTGGAATGTAACAGCAGTGGGTATTATGATGTTGTTTTAAATAAATATCATGTTGTTTTATTATTGACCTACAAGTATCTACATGTTGCATATCATTGTTTTATTTTCTTATTCTCTTATACTGGTTTATATCTAATTGGACCTGTGGTAAGCTGTCTATCTTTCTTTGGATTCGACCTTTAATTTCACCTCACCTTTATCTTCCTATTTGGTTTGGACTCCAACAGGTTCTTTGTCAATGAACCTCTTCTTTAAATTAAAACCCTTTTCTGGTCCATGGATTTGACCTTGGAATTGACCTACCTCGGTCCTCCTCTTCACCTTGGATTGCATTCATCTTCCTTTATCAAAAAATTGATCTTTTTCATGGTTTCATCATATCAACCATAGCTATAACACATACATTTGTATGTCTACTTACTAATATATCTGTGCTTTGACTTTGAACTTGTTTCTATGTCTTCAGTACACTTGTATTCACCTTCTTTGACCTTGGTGGCTTCTTCTCTAGGCAAAATAATAAATTTCTTCTCACAGCTTATCCCAGGCGCCATGTGGTAAACACTTGCCTGCTTTAATTAAAAATTTCATCCTAAATTACTCTTCAAAACGTTAAATTGTGTAGTTTTGGGTGTAGATACATTTTCATATATTAGCCCATGGCTTGTATTTGACCTTGAGTTTCACCTTTGGCTTCCGGGTCTTTGACCCCTTCAAAATCTCTAAATTCATCCCCCTTTCACCATGGGCTTTGTTACAAGGCTTCCTCTGGTTCCCAGCGGACCCCTTGTCCACAAACATGATACTACTACATTATGGTCAACCATGTATTTATACTACTTGGGTTTAATTTTTCGTACAAATATTTTAGATGTATAAAATAGAAATGATATGAAATACGAATTAAAATATTAATAAATTTATAAACCCATTTACTCAGTTTTATTTTGTGAGTTGCTTCCCCTGGGCAATGTCGGCCCTAGGCTTTTTTCTTGTAGAAGCCAAAACTTTCCTCTTGCACTTGTGTCTAACAATGTGGACGTCTTCTTGTGCCAGTGGCAAAGTTGGATTTCTTTTAAAAATTTGTAATACATTTTGAGAATCTAAATGGTTAATCTAGTATTAAATGTTAATTTATATCTTGCAAAATTGTTTCATATCCACATTTGTATGACATCTTGTTTAAACGTTGTCACAAGAATTTTAGTCACCAGTAGAGTAGATCATATTCGGCCTGATGACTGCCTTCCAGTTGGCTTATAGAAAACACCATTCTACTGAAAGTGCCCTCCTCAACATTCATAATGATATTCTTCTCAATATGTCCAAAGGGTCTGTTACAGCCCTCACCCTTCTAGATCTCTCCGCCGCTTTCAATACCATTGATCACACTATTCTCCTGGACAGATTTCATGGTTACTATGGAATCAGTGAACTGGCACTTGGCTGGTTCAAATCATACCTGTTGGGAAGGACACACTCGGTCAAGGTAGGCAGCACATTCTCAAATCCTGTTGCCCTTCAGTATGGGGTCCCCCAGGGCTCCGTGCTTGGTCCAATTCTTTTTTTCCCTTTACACCAACCCAATCAGCTCCATCATTCAATCTCACAGTAGCATCAATTACCATTTCTATGCCGATGATACTCAGCTATACATTTCACTCTCTCCAGCAAATTTTTCTCACTCTATACAAAAGCTAAAAAATTGCCTAAATGACATCCAAATTTTCATGTTCACAAACAAATTAAAACTCAACCCTGATAAAACTCAGTTCATTTTGATAGGCTCGAAAAATAACCGTAAACAACTCCTTCCTCACTTTCCAATCAATATTCTTGGTAATCAGGTCTCACCAGCACAAAGTGTCAAGAACCTCAGAGTGGTGTTTGACTCCAATTTCACTTTCTCCGACCATGTGTCACAGGTCATAAAGTCCACTAGAGCTCATGTAAGAGACCTCTACAGAATACCCCCCTTCTAGACCTTAAAACATTAGTTCTTTTAGACAATGCCTTGGTTAGCAGCAGATTGGACTACTGCAATTCCCTGTTTCTATCACTCACAGACTTTGAGCTAAGAAGATTGCAACTAGTGCAAAACTCACTCTGCAGCGTTGTCACCCGTTCCTCTAAATTTTCTCACATCACCCCTCAACTGAAAAAAACTCCATTGGCTTCCAGTTAGGTATAGGGTACAATTCAAAATAGGCCTCATTACATACAAAATCCTCAACCAAGGTCAGCCTAGACAAAGTACCCCTAAACTCAAGTTCCTTCATACCCCCACTTTTGACCGTAGAGTTCATAAATCAATTAAACACTTCTCAAATACTTTTAGTCACTATGCCCCAGTTCTTTGGAACTCTCTCCCCTTTCAAATAACAAACAGTCCCTCTGTCGCATCTTTCAGGAAACACCTCAAAACCCACCCTTTCAACTCTAGCTTCCCAACTTAGTCTCCTTTCCTCTCGGTCTCTCCCACAAACCCAGTACACTGACCTGGAACGCCACTCGACTCTACTTATAAGATATGATTTTTTGTTAACTAGCGCACTGAGTTCCCCTTAGTGGGGAAGATGTTGCACCCACAAAGCAGTAGATTAGATTAGATTAGATCATATTCATATAAAACCAACCCATGTCTCCATGGTAAGATATTAATGTCATTTAATAACATAAATAGAAATGGAAAGTTAATGTAGCTGGTGATTCGAATTCATTTGGAAATGGCCACTTTTCCATCATTTTTCATCACTGAATGAGATTTTTGTTATGGACGTAGTAAAAAACTTTAAAACTTCTAAAATAAAATGATAAAAGTATATTTAGCAGACCAGTTAGAACTGAGGTATTTGTATTACTTTTTAAGGAATAAAAATGTTTTTTAAATTGCCGAGAATTTTGAACAAGCTTTGGCTGGGATATAAAGTTCAAATATATGTATTGTGCAGACAGCACAGTGTTTCTTTTATGCATTACGTCCTTAGAACTGGAGTACTTTGCACTCTCAGATAATATCTTATCATACCGTCCATTTGGGGACCTATCACACACTTATTTTAACATTTCTATGAAATTTATTCCATCATACCACAATCCTAGCAATCATAGAGGCCTTTGTAAGGTTTGTAACCCAGTCGGGAGGAATTAGGAACCAATGAGATGAATCAAGAAAGAATTACAAATTCTTCAGTAAGCAATCAGAACATTTTGAAACCCAGTGGCAATTTCACTTGAAAAGTTATTGGAAATCAATTGTAAAATGCAGAAAATGTCCATTAAAACTATATAATCATCACAACTTTCTAGATATATATCTCCTTAAATGGATCGCCTAATATAGAAAGGTCCATCTTGGGGTTTTACAATCCTGTTCTACAGCCAGGGTCATATTGCAAGAGTAAAACTCACACAGAGGTGACTGCTAATATATAATCTGAGTTGTTGAATTACTTGAGATATATATTATTTTTATACATTATTTGTGAGATAGAAAAGAATTTAGAAAACAATTATTTGTCATCATCTTAACCAGTTTCAAAAATTTCTTCCTCACTTTAATGGGGTTTGTTTATACCACAATCCAGTCAAAAATGTCATTCAAATTAATGTTTCATTGCAAGGACTGGGAGATAGATGAGGAGAATTAGTATACAGGCTCAGTATTTCTCTAGGAATGGATGGGCCCGGAACTGTACAGCTGTTAAACATCTGTCTGGCTTTAAGAGAGTGGTCTTCAATGGAAAGGAACAGGTGTGAAGATTGAGTGCGATAATGAAGCACTAATCTCAGTGTTAATATATGGAAAAACTAGGACCAGTGCTTGCAGCTTATGCCAGGAACATTACCATGTTCGCATCATTATTTGACATTGAACTGACCTTGATTCACCTCCCTGACGTAGCAAATACTGTGGCCAACCTTCTCTCAAGATGGGAAACCACTCCTCGAAATTATGAAAAACCCAAACAATTAATACAAAATCTCAATAGGTTCATGTCTCATTGGACATGCTTTTATATTGATGGACCATTTAATTTTACAGGTCTTCCTCCAGTAGTAGCTTCACTTAGTTCCAGAGCATTCTCCAGAGCCAAATTGGGTTTAAGACCTAACACACATAGTGCCACGTTCAGATTATTCCTAGGTTTCTGTGTCTTCTTTGGTATGTCATTGAATGAACATATTGGCTTTCATGGAATTTTTGGTGGCTGGGGGGGCTTTGTTTTCCTCCGTCATGAATCATGTGTCTGCAGTGAAGGCGATGTTAGGGCTCAACAGTTTTCCTGTAGATATAATCTCAGAACTAAAAATTAAACTCTTTATAAAGTCTATCCTAATAAATAAACCTCTTAATGTATCTCAAGCATCGGTCATTCCAGTAGATCTTTTGCACAAGATTGTCAAAGCATGTGACTCTATGTACATGGGACCGGTCTATAAAGCAGTATACTTACTGGCCAACTTCAGTTTTGTGAGACTACTGTAATAGATGCTGGTTCTTCACTCAAAATACTCATTAAATGGCCTAAAACTTTGCAAACTAAGGATAGAATAAAATGTGTAAAGTAAACTTTACATATCCCACATCTATTGATTCAGATTTTGCATATATGCTAATAATCTCTTATTGCTCATATAATGTTCTCACTATAACTGGAAATTCTCTCATGGCTTAGGTGCTACCTCTAGGATGGCTTCATTGTGATTTTTAACTCATGTAATTGTAAGGTCCTCTCCTTTTTTTCTTTAGGGTAAAATATTAGTTGTTGTATATGTAAATGTTTGTATATTACTCATAAAATAGTGGTATATAAATAGAGATAAAATTATTTTTACCTCAACCTTGCTCGTTCTTGGTAACTGTGCTGCACTGTACCATAGTGCTCTGTGGTTCAGTTTCCTAGGCCTGTTCTTGGCTAGATTATGATCAAGTTGCGCCTCAGTCCTGGCTAGGTAGCCTTTCCTTAAATAGGCCAGTTTGTATCAGGGTTGCTATATTGGGAACTGAGAGGGGAAAGCTTCAGTTTAAAATAAGTTTAAAAGAAGGATTTTTTCCCTCCGTCACTCCCAGAATTGTTGCTGCTTGCTAGCTGTGTGTGTGGTTTCGGATATCTAAGTTTTTTTCATTTACCCTTCTTTACAGCAATGCTAGAGTTCGGGAGGGCAAGAGTAGGAAACCCTTCATCGGACGCATAACAAGTGCTACATGCACACATACATAGTTACAGAACGGTGATGTATAGCACATTAACAGTTTTATGAATCAACATTTGGAATTACAGTTTTTTTTTCGAATTATGTTTCTAATATCTTCTAATACCAGGTTATCTATGTACATTACAAATAAAACTAACTAAACCTGATAAAGTATGTAATTGTAAACTTTTGAAAAAATAAAAGTAAGCTATTAGGACATTTATCTAATTGAATAACTGACTAAAAATCTTACAGGTTTGACAGAAAGCTGTTTCTCTCATTTTTACTCTGGATAGGTAATACTGTTCAACATATTTTGTCTTCAGGAAGGTTTGATAGTTAAATATATTTAAACTTTCATGTTTTTCTTGAGCAAGTGGAGATGAAGTATTTGGCAGTAATATTAATAACATTAGTGGCTGGATGTGAATGTCTTGAGCTTGAAATACCAAACATGATAGCAGGTGGATCTAAGAATATCTCAAAACTGACTGACCTACTGAGCCATATTTAATATTTTTTCCAAAATTCCGTTGTTTTTTCACAATTGATAAAGATGTGTGCTAAGGTCTCATCACAAGTTCAAGAAGTAGCTATACCAATTTTATGCCTATAAGCCCTAGTTCCTAAAATTCTGTTTATTATTCGGTACTGAAACCAAATTAAAGAATTGTCTTTGATGGTGTAAAAGCAGACATTAAAGAGCCTGTAGCACCAAATTTAACATACCTCTTTTATTATCTGTATGTAAAGTATATTCCCACACAAAAACATTTACACTTCTCCCAGTTGCACCACGCCAATGTTTATCTCACTATTTTGACTTTTATCACTCAAATTTCTCTCCCTCTTGGAAGAAATAAAATCAAGGCCAGAAGTCCCAAGTTTGTGTGTACTACGTCATATGATGGTCAGAAATGTTCACTTGTACAAAAACACACTGTAAAACTACAGTATTCTTGTAGTTATTCCCTGGTCTTTAAAATCTAATTATGTTTTCTGGTGTTGAAAATTTTATACAATAATCATACACAGTTGGTACTAGTGAAAATAAATCAAATTTTAGTGATTATAACAGCAGTAATTATAAAGGAGGCATTGTGCCTTTATACATTTCAATCCTTTTTGTCTAATGATGACAGTACTACTGAAAATGAAGATATGAATATAAATGATATCAATGGTTCTTATATCAGTTATATTTAAATTACAAACATTGAATGTTATGCAAACTCAAGATTTTTTTTATTCTATCCATATACAAAGTCATATAGGGGGCTAATAATTTCAAACCTGGTTTGTATATAGCAGTTTTTAAAAATTGTATTGTTTTACTCAATATAATTTCTTTCCAGAATGTTTAGCATAATAATAATTACTTAGATGACACCATTGCTATTTATAATGAAAACAAAAAACAAATTATGGTCATATAAATAATCTTTGCCATTATATATCTCTTTTATCAAACATCACTTCAAAGCTTGTTTTTGCTTGTTTTTCATGTAAAGTTTTTACAAACACCATTTTCTCATAAAACTTGTGTATATTATACAAAAAAACATGAGAATACCTGACATCAAAATTAAAACCGTGGATTGGTATTTTTCAGTTGAACTACTATGGTTGACTCGATAAAAAAAGAAGCAGTATTAGGTAATCAAAAAAGAGGGAATAATTGTAATTCTTTGAAGTAATCTAACATTTGGACCTCCAATTTTATCTTGCTGTGGATAATTACAAATTCTGTCTAAATTCTGCTAACTGAACTTGATATTCTTCTAAACCACTGCAATACAAGGATTGGAATTCTGTCAAAAGTTCTCAAATTCTTTCATAAGAGTTTAAGTTCTGTCATGACATTTTCATGTGATATATAAATGTGTGCATGTTCAAACTCATAGAAGTTGATATTCTTGTAATTACAGCAGTTATTAAGAATTGTTTTATAAAACTTAATCAAATATTGTAACACGTTATTAAGTTGGGATGTCAAATGAAAGCCATATACTTACTTTAATCTAAATATAATTTAATATCAAGTTACTCCCAGCAATGTTTCATGCCCATTGTCACTATTTTTCAAGAAATACAAATTATAAACAAAACTTTCATTGTGTACTTGTGTTTGTATGGGTTTTTTTCCTGTATGGGTTTCCAGTTTATAAAAGGTGCAAGAAATACTACCTTTGATAATTATTGGCCATTTACTCAAGTAGAATAACTTTTGATGTAAATTAAAACAATTTGTGTGCACCAGACAAAAAATTTGCTGTACTGTTTATGGTGCAATATTACTAGGATATACAGTGGCCCTGAGAAAGCAATCCATCTTCACACGTCACAGCATTCTGCTAACATGGATGTTTATGTTTGAAAGCTGTGAGGAGGGAGCTGCATAAAAAGTGAAATGCATCCCTTATAACATGAAGTTTTCAAAATGTTGTATGTAGGTGCTCTGTTTATGTGGTTTTTTAACTGATTGTGTAAAGTTGTGTTGAGGGTGCTACAGGCTCTTTAAGGATATCCTTTAACATTTGGTGTTTATTGGAACACCACATTGATGTTCCCATTTCTTTACAAGTTCTATAGACTTGTTTTCAATTATTGAGTGTAGAATTTTGTGAAGTCTTGACTGCCCTTTTTTGATTTCGAGATGACTCTTATCTCACTTGGGATGAAAGGTTTTACATGAGCATGTTATCAATGGTAGTTTTGTCTATATATTCATTTATCCTAACTTTAAATCAGTGGTAGTCTAAACAATTTGGTGATGTTTTGAAAAAAGTATCATATTTTTGGATGATTGTAGTTTACCTTCAATTGTCAATATGTCTACTGGAGCTTATATTGTTATCTGTCCAAGCGGAGTCAGACAATGTTTTCTCCAAGATTTTAAAATATTTTCTGTTTTATTATTAATAGTTTAAAGTTTAGAAAAGTTTTTTTTGATTTCAAGTTTATCTTTTGAATGTCTCTTCTTACCTATACAGACCTATTTAGTTTTGTCAGTGTTTACTTTTAAGCCTGATATGCTTCAAATTATTTCAATGGTATTTAATGCAGCCAACAAGGAGTCTCTACACGCATTCCATATAAGTGTTGTGTCATCAACAAACTGTGTTAATTTTATTTCTTTTTCCTCAATTACAATTCCAATTATATCATCATTGTGAGCTACCATCATTAGGAATATTTGTGCACATAAAATGAACGTATAAGCAGCCAAGGGGTCTCCTTGTCTGCAGCCTCTTTCTACATTAAAGAATTTTGACATTTTTCCACATTGTATGACGGATGCTTTTATTTCCTAATTGAAAGTTAAATTTATTTTAAAATGCTTGCTCTGAAATTAAAGTAGTTCAATACAGAGTATAGGAATTTCCAAGATATAGAGTAAAAAGCTTTTTCAAAATCAACAAGTACAAGGAGTCCAGAAATGTCAAAATCTTCTGTATATTTCAGGATATCATATAACAATTGTGTATTTTCACCAATAAAATGTCCACCTCCAAAGCCTTTTTGACTCTTAGAAATCAACTTGTCAAGATGTATCTTTATTCTATTTGCAATTGCAGCTGAGCCTATTTTATAAACAACAGATAACAAAGTTATTGGCCTCAAGTTCTTTAGAAATTGCCTTGGTTTGTCTCCTTTTGGCACACAACTAATAATGCATTGCCTAAGTGAGATGAACATGCAACCTGTTTTGTAAGCATAATTTAATGACCGATAAACAAAGTATTTTAATTTATTCCAAAATACCTTGACAAATTCCACTAGAAAGCCATCAATACCTAGGCACTTGCCATTTTTCATTGACTTTAGTGCACTACCAAGTTTGTTCAGAGTCAACGGACCTTCTAAAATTGAAGAATCTTTGCATCTTTTGGCGTCAGTTTTTGAATATTGTTTATCTTGTGAAAAAGTTGATCTAAATTTTCATCAAGCAAGTTATGGTCATTGCTCTTAAGTGGTTTTTCATAGAATTTTTTGAGTTCACCTAAAATTTCTTTTTGACTTGTAATTATTCTATTCTGATTATCTATATGCTTAATAGTTTTCTCAATGTAGTTATGGCTTTCTAGACTGCAGAAGAAACATGTAAGTTTTTCCCCCTCATGATGCCACTGAACTCTAGACCTAATTATGGTGCCTTTCATTTTTATATCTCTTATTTTTTCCAGTTCTCTTTTCTTGTCTTCCAAAAGATTAGTACTGTATATTCTATCTGATTTTTCAAGAATTTTGATGTCTGATATTAAGTCTTTTTCCTTTTTATCATTTTTTTTTTGTTTCATTGCAAATTTGATTGTTTCACCTCTTATTTTTAAGAGTAAAACTTCAATAAAGTCACTGTCATTCATGGTAAATTGAATATCAGAATCTGGGATGTGACCTAAATTTTCATAATTATACATTGGTACAGAGTAGAATTGTTTTTCATTTTCTATTATATAATACTATATGGCGTAAGTAAATACAATATAGCTAAACTGCAAAAGATTCAAAATGCCCTTTGTAGAATTGTCTTTAGACTTGATAGAACTTGCCATGTCATTCTCTTTCCTCAAAAACTACACTGGCTCCCTATTACATACTGCATCTTGTTTAAGTACAATCTAATTACATTCAAGGCTATCAAATTCTCTCAACCCATATACCTATCATCCTTGATCAAAACCAGTTGTTTAACACATGGAAATCGTCTTTCTCTTTCCTCAGTCTCTCACAAACAGGCCATCGGTAGGTGAGGTATTGTAATGGCTTCCCCACAGAATGGAACAGACTCCCACAATCAGTATGATCACAGCAGACAATAACCTTTTTCTGTAGCCAGCTAAAGATCTATTTCTTTAGACTGGCATATCCTCCACCATAGTACATCTCCCCGGCGGGCGCTAATTTTGGATCTTGACATGATATGTCCCTGGAATTTTCCTTTTTGACCTCAAGCGCATTAGAGGATGTTACATCATTTTTGCGCTATATAAATGTTTCTATTCTATTCTATTAAACTGTTTATAATGTCTAAATATTTTTGTTGCTTAAACAGTGAAAGTTTAGCTTCCATGTTCCTTTGCCCCTCTCAAATTTGAAAAATATAAGTTGTAATTCTACTATTGAATGATCGGACCTGTATCCTGGTCTTATATCACATTTGTGAATTAGCTCTAACATGATATCATGTAAATGGTGAAAGACATCATTTAAGTTAAAGGTGGCCATCATTTGTAGTAATGTTTTTCTTTTGCTAGGATTATTAACGTTTGTATAATTATAAGCATCAAGTGTGGCGTTCAGAGCAATGTTAAAGTCACCGCATAGGATAATATATTCCTGTTCATTTGATACAAGCATTTCCTGTACCTTCTTAAAGAATCTGGGTTAGTCAGAGTTGGGGCCATAGATATTTACTAGTTTAATGTTAACCTCACATATTTCAAAGTTAGCTACAATGTAATTACCTGATTTGTCACTATAACTTGATAGTATCTTATATTCAAAGTTTTGTTGCAGTAGAATTGCTACACCCCTAGAATTTGAACTTTTACAACTTAAAAAACAGTCTGTTTAACTGTCTGCATATCTGTGTCAAGCCAGTGTGTATCTTGTAAACAGATTATGCTTGGTGATAAACTATCTAAATAGTCAAGAACGTCTTTCCTCTTTTTTGTAATTTTGTAAACCTTGAGAGTTTGCTGATAACACTTTCACTATATTTATAAATGCCATTGTATTTCTGAGAAATATTCCCTGTTGGCTGTTTGATACAAAGGCTTGGTGTTTAAGGTTTTAACAAGGTTTAGCAGTACAAAACAAATACTGAACTCCATAACATACTTTTGTCTTGGTTAACCCTGTCACAACCAGAGCTTTTTAATAGCCACTGACAGAGGAAAATAGATGTCATATGGCATCAGTTCTACAATGACACAAAAAACTTTTTTGTCTGGTTATTTTTATTCTTGCAAACTAAAAACTCAAAGGAAAGCAATTAACTACAGTATTAATGCATTGTAAGTGTTTTAAAAAATGTCTCCATGGCAACAATGGGTATGATCCATCATTAAAGATGCCAGACGGTGTGGTAGATCTCAAAACAAGGAGTGATGCATAGAGCTGGTGTTCCTGGACATTTTGAGCAATAGTACTTTGTCTCTCTCCTGATCCTCCTTTGCATTCAGCACAGTTTACACCTTCTAAATGGGTGTTGCCTGGCACCGGTGGGGAAAAGGCTCAGGAAAATGGCATTCTATCAGGCGTGCCTGACCAGCATGCAGCTGTGGAGCTGGATTTCAAAGTTCAAGGTCAAATACGGGCAGGCCCTCACCATTGGTACTTGTCAGAGTTGAATCTATGAAGGCCTTTGAAGCCGAGCTTACTAACCACAACTCTAACAATATAACTAACCACCAGATCATTTCAAAGTTACCTTCATCTGAAACTTCACAAAACTGAGATCTGATCCAGTGTCTTTTCCAAAAATCACCCAGGAGTTACACATGGCAACTTGTCTTAGATGGAGGGCCACTTTCTGGTACCACTTGAACGACTTGCTGGTGGCATCATAGTACTGCAAAGCCTGCAAATGGTAAGCATGGTGAACTGTAAAGGGTAAGTAAGCCTGTAAAAGGTACGTAACTGGAGCTTTGTTGACCATAAATGAAATAACTTTACATAAAGAAAAACAATAACAGGGACTCGTCCATCTGACAGGTACTGATCTGGTACTTTCATTTTGTAAGACATATCTTATCTGATCTAGTTTGTCCACGCCACCCATGTGTCTGTTGTAGTCCACAATGGCCACTGGCTTGTTTGTCATCTATCTCAACTGGCTCAGATCTCAGGGCTTCATGAACTCTGTTCTTTCTGATTGTTCCACAGGCACCAAGGTATTTGATTAGTCTCATACTGTTGTACCAATTATCTATGTACAAGTGGTACCCACAATCCAAGAGTTGTCCGATCATGTAAACAGTGATTTTATCTGTATAGGTTGCACCAGGGACATCAGGCATTATTCTGTGGATTTCTTCTGCTGGAGCAATCTCACCAGTATAGATCCTGAACGTATAACAATATCCAGATAGAGACTCACACACGTGGAAAATTTTATTCCCAATCTTGATTTTTTGGCTGGTAGGTATTGTCTGAAGTGTAATCTTCCCTTGAACAATAACAGGGACTCATCCAAACATATTTCCCTCTCAGGCTTAATTCCCCACATAAACAACTCATTGAGCTCATCAATCAGAGGCCTGATTTAAAATATTTGGTCTTGGTTGGGGTCATATGGATTCGGTCCCTGTTCATTGTCATTGAAGTGCAGAAATCTCAGGATTTGTTGATATCTGTTTCGCTTCATTTCAGAATCAAAGAGTGGAGTTTCAATCAGTGGATCAGTAGACAAAAAAAATCAGACATAGCAGGCTTTTGGACAATCCCCATAAGCAAATGTGAAACCCAAGAATTATTTTAGCTCAAAAATATAAAGAGGTACCCATCAACATACCGAAGAATACCTGGTTAAGTCTGAATTAGCCCTAATGTACTGTTGTGCGTACCTATTAGTTTCACCCAAAATTTTTACCATTGCATCTATATTTATGAAGAATTCAAAATATTGAAATTGCTCCTGCATATTTGATATTTGATGTATCAACCAGTACTCCTGGCCTTGCCCTGAAGTTTTGTACTACTGGAAATTCAAAATTTGGATTTACCTATTCAAAATTATTTGGAATTTCAAACTCATCTGAAACTGTATCTTTGTCCTCAGTAACCTGAATAGTGTCACCAAGTAAAGTTTCATTATCTACCCGGGCTATTTGTTCATCCAACGAATCTGTCTCTGATTCCATTGGTGCCTGGCCATGGCCTCTCCCTACTCCTCTATGCCTAACCCCTGTGCCAGTATTGCCTTATGTAACCATCTCATTTCTATTTCCTTTATCCCTCCCGCTTCCTACACCCCCTGATACCTCTCCTGGTACCTCCATCCCCACCCCTGCCAGTCACCATGCCAATACCCCTGCCCATGCCTCTACCCCCATATCTCTGTGCCACTCTTTCTTCTATATGATGATTATCAGAGTTGGTAGATTCTGTGTCAGATGAACTACAGTCTCTGGGGTTGAACTCATCACTGCTAGGTCTAAATGCAGCTCCAAACCTTCACTATCAGACTCTAAAATTTCTTGTCTTACTTGAGAAGCACCGTATGTAGCCATTGCAACAAAATATCCACAACAGTTTTGAACTAATTAGACAATATCATTGCAAAAACATTGAAAAAAAATCTCAGAAAATATGATGTGCTCGCTCAAAACAAAACACACTGTGAGAATAGAATATAACATCACACTAAATTGCCGTCAACGTAGGTCGACAGAGATGGTAGTGATAGGATTAAAAATAATAGTTATAAAAGGGGCAAAACAAAAATAAATCAAACTTAAATATAATTTATGTACAAAACAAGGAGCATGTATGGTAGGTATGGTTGTATGCTTTTTGCCAGATAAAGGGAATTTCGGACCTAATTAATTTAAAAAAAAAAAAAACATTCTAGAAGTTGAAAGAAGATACTGATACTAAAGATTAAACAAATATAAACAATGGAGAAATCGAGACAGACAACTTAGTATGTCTTTTTTGGCAAAGGACTATTGTATAATCAAATTTACTGTGAAAGACGGACACAAAGATGTCACTGTTCATAATATACTGAGCTAAGACAGGTACAGTCTGCAAAGAACATTTCATTATAACATACAAAAAGTGCTATAATTGTTTAATAATATTTAACTTTCTAAGTTAAGATCGATGTATACACTTATTATTTTATTGCGATTAAGCATGATACCAAGTAGTTTTCTTATATTTAGTCATAATCACACTGTACAGAGTTAAAGTCAATGTGTAGAGCTTGTTTTTGTTTAGGTTAAACACAAGACTAAGTAGCAAAAGATAAATTAGTTTTGTGTAGTTGTGTTAAACGCACAATTGCTGTTGGTGGACTTGGACAGAGCAGTGGACTGTAAAGACATGAGTTTTAGACACAAAACCAGTCATTACACTGTAGCATAGTGGTTGGTGTGTTGTTGAAATTAAATTGATTCAGAACAGCGAAGACACCAAGCTATTTTACTGTTTTGCAGAAACTGTTAATATTGCTTACTAAGTATACATTTGAAATACCTGAGCAGAATTGTTCCAAATATTACATAATTCTTGAAGTGACTGACAAACAGAAACTGACAAATATCAATTAATTTTAAACTATCACAATACAGAGTAATTTGCCTCAAGCCTTAGCTACTTGTTAGTTATGCAAAATGTACAGTCATTGATAATCATATGCAACACTGAGCTGTTTAAGACTGAGCTTGAATAATCACAGTTACCCAAACTTTAAATAGTGTTTCATGATAATTGACAAAAATAAATTGATTTAGAAGATCTTGACAACAAACTGTTCATCTGGTCTACAAAAACTGTTTCAAATTGTTTACCAAGTGCTCATTTAGGACATCGGACCAGTATGTGTTACAAGAACAATCTCATGTTATTTATAGGTGTGTACAACAAAATATTCCACACACCTTTTTTTCCATTACATTCAACCCAAATGATCAATTTGAGTTACACAGTCTCTAATATTATGTTTCACAGTAACTGACCAAAGTAAATTGATTTAAAACATCTAAACAGCTTCAATAAGTTGATTTAAAACATCTAAAGAGTGCTCATTTAGGATATCAGACCATCATGTGTTGCAAGAACGTTCTCATGCTATTTATAAGAGTGTACAACAAAACATGACACGGAACTTATTTTCTTACCATTACAGTCAACCCGAATGATCAATTTGAGTTACACAGTCTTTAATATTATGTTTTACAGTAACTAATTTATCATATTCTGGTTCATGTCATAAATTTTCAAATTTGGTGAATGGCAGAGGGTTGATGTTATCCATGCACCACTGATATCCAGATTGATAAAGAAAGATTCTACTGATTGGGTGTCTGATTCTTATCGACGTGCTAAATCCCTTAGACGTCAGTTTGAAAGAACTTGGTGCAGGACCAAGAATCCACTGAATAGAAGTCGGTTTCGTCGCCAAATTGCTAGATGTAATTCACTGGTTAACAAGGATAAGTCAAACTACTATAGTAAACTTATCTCTGAAAATAGTCAGGACCCTAGAAAACTGTGGCATGTACTGCGTAAATCCCTTGGTAGGGCCTTTGACGTGACACTTCCACCTCACGATTCTGACATGACATTGGCGAACCAGTTTGCCTCCTATTTCCATAATAAAATAAAAAAATTAGAGATACTTTCATCCCCTCTGGCATTGAAATGGATGTTCGTCCTTCTTCTGATCCCCCAAAAATTACTACCTTTACTGAAGTTACTCAAGATACTGTTGATAAAATCATCAGAAACTCGCCTACGAAATCCTACCTGTTGGACCCCTGGCCTACTTTTCTCATCAAAGAGTGTAGTGACATACTATTACCATCAATAACAAAGCTGGTGAACTGCTCACTCATGGAGGGTTGCGTCCCTGATGGTTTCAAAACTGCTGTAGTTAGTCCACTTATTAAAAAGGCTGCTCTTCCTGCAGACGACTTTAAGAACTATCGCCCTGTATCTGGCCTTAGTTTCATGTTGAAATTAGTTGAACGTGTGGTTGCTAAGCAACTGCTAGAACATATTCATGTTTATAGCCTAGACAATCCTTATCAATCAGCATATAAAACAGGCCACTCAACTGAGACTGCTCTTCTTTCTATAAAAAATGAAGTTCATCTATCTCTGTCATGAGGCGAACCAACTGCTCTTGTACTGCTTGATCTCTCAGCAGCATTTGATACGATTGATCATTCCACCCTTCTTCATTGTCTTCAGACCTGGTTTGGTATTGGTGGTTCTGTTCTTAAATGGTTCACCTCCTACCTATCTGAGCGCTATCAGTCAGTAAAAATTGGTTATAATCTCCCCGATCTTTGTAAACTCCTGTTTGGTGTGCCCCGAGGCTCTGTCTTGGGTCCGTTGTTATTTTCTTTGTATACGACCCCCCTTAGTTTGGTTATTGGTAAACACAAAGGAGTAAAGTTTCATTGTTACGCAGATGACACGCAAGTCTATATCTATCTATCCCAGAAGAATTGATCTGCTGCCTTTGAAAATTTGAACAGGTGCCTGGACGATATAAAGGAGTGGATGTCAGCCAGCAAACTCAAACTTAATCTAGACAAAACTGAGTTTATTGTATTTGGCTCAAAAAGACATATGGACAAATTGAAAGTTCATTTTCCACCTACCATCTTGGGTAGTCATCTTTGCCCTGCTGAGTGGGTCAAGAATCTGGCTGTGTGGTTCGATTCCAATTTTTCCTTGTCCAAACATGTTCAGAATGTCTGCAAAAGTTGCTTTGCTCAACTCCGTGATTCTAGACATGTCAGGCAGTTTCTTAATCATGATACTTCTGTACTTGTGGCCAATGCTCTTGTAAGCAGTTGGTTGGACTACTGTAACTCACTTTTCAGGAGTCTTTCTAAGTTCAATCTTTGTAAATTACAGTGCATCCAAAACAGTGCAGCCACAATCGTATCAAATACCAGTAGATACACTAGTATAACCCCTGTTCTTAAGAATCTGCATTGGCTTCCTGTTGAACATCGCTCAGTCTTTAAAACTGCTACCCTTGTCTACAAGTTTCTCCACACTGGTTTCCCCGAGTATTTTGCTCCATACATCTACTCCTACAGCAGCTCCTACAGTACCAGGCGCAGCCAGAGGGGTGGTAATTTCCTTGTCATTCCAAAGTTTCAACCCTCAATCCATAAATCTGTCAAACAGTTTGGTCATAGTTTTGCCTTCGATGCTCCCACTATTTGGAATGCTCCTGAGGAGATTCGTGCATCCCCCCTCTCTCGCCTCCTTCAGAAAATGGCTGAAAACCCACCTTTACACCAAGGCATACCCTCCTTAGTTTCACTCACCCTGGTGTTCTCCGTGGTGCTGATCTTTTTTCTGTCCCTGGATATTGAGATTGGTTGACTGTTTTTGTTTTGTTGTGCCTTAGAGTCCCCTTCCTATTGGTGAGATTAAGCACTATAAAAGTCCAATTAGAATTAAAATTAGAACTAACAAAAATAAATTGATTTAGAGTATCTAAATAACTTTAATAAGTTGATTTAGAACATCAAAACATTGTTCATTTAGGACATCAGACCATTATGTGTTACAAGAACAATCACATGTTATTTATAGGAGTGTACAGCAAAATATGCCAAACAACTTATTTTATTACCATTACATTCAACCCAAATGATCAATTTGAGTTACTCAATCTTTAATATTATGTTTAACAGTAATTCACAAAATTAAATTGACTGAGAAAATCTAAACAGCAAAAACTGATGTTGTTTAAGAAATGCTCATGTAGAACACCAGGTCTTTTTCTTGTCCTTCAAAACCTATTTCATGTTGTTCAGAGAAGTGAATTCAATGCATGGATTTTTATATACGAAATTGATGAAACTAAGATGAGTTAGAACATCAAAGACACCTAGCCATTTTATTGTTTTGCAGTAAGTGTTAATATTGTTTGCTGAATATTTATTTAGAATACTTGAGGACGATTGTCCAAAAATTTACCAAAATCTTCAAGTATTTCAGTAACTGAACTTTTAGAATACACTGAGTAATTTGCTTCAAGACTTAGCTATTTGTTACTAATGTAAAATGTAAAGCCATTGCTAATTGTAAGTAACATTTGATCCTAAATGACCAGACATTCTTTAATATTATGTTTCACGGTAATTGACAGAAATAATTTGTTTCCAAACAACTAAACACTGAGCTGTTTTACTGGTTTACAAAAACACTTGAAATTGTTTATCAATGTTTTATTTAGAATATCAGACCAGTTTGGGTTACAAGAAATGTCTCATGTTGTTCATCAAAGTGTATAACAAAGCATGGCACACAATTTATTTTATTACTATAAAACAGTTATTTTTAATACCTGTACATTTTCATTGTTAATGGTAAGCCCAACAATTTTCTAAAAATGTTTAATATTGTTTAAAAAGTGCTCATGTACAGCACCAAGCCATTCTATTTTTAAAAACTGGTGTTGTTTATAAAAGTGTATAGCAAAGCATGCCACACAATTTATTTTATTACTATAAAATAATTATTATTATTAATACTTAATGATTATACATTTTTAATGTTAAAGGTAATCTTAACAGTTTTTTAGAAATGTTTATTATTGCTTAAAATGTGTTCATGTACAAGACCAAGCCATTCTATTTTGAAAAAAATACTGAAATTGTTTGGAAAGTGTAGAACACCAAGTCATTTTGTCTTCTTACAGAAACTATTTCATGTTCTTCAGAAGTGGATTCAATACATATTTCTTTTTAAAAATGAAATTGATGAAATTAATTTGATTCAGAACCTTGTAACACACCTGACCATTCTACTGTTTTGCATAAACTGTTAACATTGTTTAATAAGAGTTCCTTCAGAATACCTAAGCCCAATGGCCCCAACAATTACGAAATTCTTTAAGCAATACAGTAACTGACTAATATCAATTAACTTTCAAACTTCTAGAATACACTGAGTAATTTTTGTCTTTAACCTTAGCTATTTGTTACTAATGCAAAGTATACAATCTTTGTTAATCATAAATAATACTGAGTCCAAATGATCAGAGTTACACAATCTTTAAATATGATGTTTCTTCGTAATGGATAAAAAGAAACTGATTTAGATTTACATCTAAACACCAAGTTATTCACATGGTTTACAAAAAAAACATTTAAAATTGTTTATCAAGTGCACATTTAGGACATCAGACCATTATGTGTTACAAGAACAAACTTGTGTTATTTAAACATACTAAAACAAAACATACTATGCAACTTATTTTATTTACTGTTTATTTGTTGTTTTATCAAAATATGGGCCGAAGTTGATTCTGACATATGTGTTTATTCATGTTTCCTTACCTAGATATTAAATTCTGTTTAATGGGGTTTATTCATGTTTTCTTCTTGTTAAATGTATATACAACCTTAAAAACCTTTTAACTTGGTTGAATTACTTAATGTGATCTAAACGTAAGCTTTACATATCTCGTAGCTATTGATTCACATGTAATTTTCTATATATGCTAGTAATCTCTGTATTGCCGTAATTATTGTTCATGTGATATTCTCACTATAACTGGTAATTCTCTCATGGCTTAGTTGTTTTTGCTTTTTGTAATACGCTAAGTAACTGCTTGCCACTTGGCTTAACAAGTTCATATGTAATTTAAAAAGTAACTTATACCAGATGACTGGTTATTGCAGCTTGAAAGTCTAGATTAGATCTAGATCTAATTATGTAATACTATAATCTTAAGTGTTATATTAATCATAATATCCTCATGTAATTGTAAATTTGGAGCTGCGGGTCACCCCCTTATATGTTTAGTGTAAAATATTAGTTGTCCGTATATTACTCATAAAATAGTAGTATATAATTAGAGATAAAATTATTTTTCCTCAATCTTGCTGGCTCTTGGTAACGTCTATTGGAAGGGTCAGATTGGCCAGCTTGAGGTTGATTTTCTGCTTTGATCAGAGTCAGAAATGTTGTTGTCATCTAATACTATCGCTTCAATACTTCTTGCTATGGAAGAAGTGACTTGTAGAAAGCATTTATCATGGCACAACTTTCTGATATTGGCATAAATGTGGAACCTTTTAGGAAAATGTTTGTCAGGCTCCTTCCACAGATGGGTCTTGTTGGGTGAAGATGAAGATAATTATCAAAATAACTGTGTTCAAAAGCCTATCCAAATCTTTACATATCTTCGTGTCAAAGCAATTTGCAGTATAGCATATTTTGATAAAAATTGTTTGAGACATTCACCAGTTCCTTTTTTTCTTTGAATCGAAAAGCTGACAGTGCATTAGAAAGATGCACATGCAAATATGATGAATATTGTAAAAGTAATAGTTTTGTATTTATGCTCATTAACGCAATTAACCTCTGGGACAGTTTTCACAAGAGAATCGCCTGAAGGTAGTTTTTCGACATACTACATGGCTACCAGCTTTTCCATTGCCAAAAGAAATTTGTCCAAAAATAAAATGTGTTAAACAAGGAAAAGGGTCACATGACATAGATAACTACTGTGGTTATGTCTCAACCTTGGACTTTGATAGATCACACTTTGTGAAATCCAATTAAGTGTTAGACATACCTAACACCAAAGTCTTGACTTAAATTACCCAAAAACTTCTCAAGATCATTTCTGAAACTGGCCCAAGATTCAGAAATGAGTATTCTAGTAGTAGTGATGAAGTAATCTGTGTGAGAAGAAGTTAGTAATATAAGAAATACATTATGATTGCTGTATTCTTTATTTATTCTTCTTGACATATATGACATATGTGAAGTATGGTGCTATTACAGATACTATTTTGATCAGCCATAACCCATTTAGTTGCATGCCATCCATCGTATCTGTGACTGGAAAAGTATGGAGATATTCCAGGTGCTCATTCTGATTACTACTTGTGAATCTGAAATACTTAATTGTTCAATCCTATATCTCACAGGCTTGCCGCCATCATCTGAAAAAATAGCAAGAGAAATTATTACTTTGTTCCTTCAGTAGCACACAGCATTTCTTAAATTATTTGCAAATATGTTGGCATGATCTGCAGAAAAGTCAAGTTCATTCAGTCCATTAAGTGTGTTGGAAATATTAATACAGAATAAAATCTGTCAGTCGGGTTTTATTTTCCAAACATTTGGTTGTATGAATTGATGCCTGGTCACCTAAATTTAGCATTTAATTTAAAATAACACAAAGAAAGCATAAGCTATGGTCATATGTGTGTCACAAGGGTTCCTGGCTTGTCAACAATTATTTCTGTAACTGTCAGTGCTTGTCAACAATTACTTCTGTAACTGTCAATGTGTGATTTTGATTGTATTGAACTGTATTGACACTGTTGCTAACGAATGATTTGTATATTCTGACAACCCCATGCTTGTTTTGGCTAGTATAACCGGATAGAAAGGAATTATCTAACCTATTTATTTTCCATTTTATTTTTAAATCAATTTATGCTTGCTATTACAAGCACACATTGTCTGAGAATAGGATGGATACCCAGCCTGTAACTGTATATTCTAGTGTAACATGGCTAAACCAAAGAATAAAAACAAAAATTATTGTGGAAATTGCCATGAGCATCATTACCCACATAAGCGGAAGAAGAGTCAAATGAACGTACAAAACTATGGGCAAGCCAAGTACAAGTGTGCAGCCAGTGATGTCCTCATCTGATAGGGACAGTGATGTTAAAGTAAGAAAAGTTGCAAAAGAAAGCCTCCGACCCTCTCAGTCCTCAGAACTTCTTTATAAATTCAAAAGCAAGTTGGTGATAGGACAGCTCAGATTGAAAATCATTCAAAGGTTGAAGGTAATCATAGTGAAAAGCTAAAGTCTGAACGGGGGGAGGGGTATATGTTATAACATCGATCATATCAGGTGGGCACATGTCCAGAAACATAATCACTGTCAAAAGCAAAATTGGGACACAAAAGAACAGGATTTGAAAAGGACATGGAATTGCAAATTGTTATCAGACAGGGCAATGTCAATTTCTTAAAGATCAGGAGTATGGCGCGGGGCAGGGGGGGGGGAGATTCAAAAACATTCATTTTGTCTAAGTCAAGGTTATTTCTTGGGTCATCCTGAGAAAGAATGTCGGAATGCAAAATGATAAATGTCAAAAAAATTCATCCGGGGCTGCTCAGAATCATTAGGTGGTTGTTGAAAAATGTAATACACATACTTTTGTGTCTTCTGATGCTATGCGTCAGGATGGTTTTAGTGTACACAAATGTTTGACAAGTGATTGTGTCAGTGTTGTCAGTAAAGTTACAGAAAACATGTATTGCAATAATAGTAGTTCAATAAACACCAGATACTTTGCAATGCTGCTGTGGATAGAAAATATATTCAGGGTCTGTAGGCTGGAAAAAAATGGCCACCATGGTGGCAAAACAATTTTCAGTAACTATCATAGTCAGTACTAGAATTTTTGTGGCCAAACCCGAACCCAGGTCTGTCAAAGTGAGAAAGGAGTGTAAAACTACTACCCCTGATAATGATACTAGCAAAATTCCAGTCAGTGAGATTAGGGTTTTATGTTGCCCTGCTTTTCAACACAATGTCAAATCTGCACCCATTGTTACTGGTCAAGACAAACCTCGCACCTCCTGAGGTAACAAAGGGGGGTGCTAATTAGCCAGTCCACCACAGACAGTGACAATAATGGTCATAGGCACAATGGTCAATGGGGTTCAGACAATGTAATGGACATTTCAATGGGAGACAACATTAATTGTGAAAATGTGTCAAATATTGGTGTAAACACCCGAGAATACAACAGCAAATATGTGACTGGTAATCAAGTGATCAATGTCATTGTGTGTGAACATGATGTCTTGAAAACAAATGTGTTCAGGTCTTGTAAAGGTGTGGTTACAACTGACAAAATGTCTGACAATATGCTATTTTATGATATCAACATGGGATTTTCTGATTATAATCCCGAATTGTCAAATACAATGTTATTGAAAGATGGTTAGAAAAACATGGCCCTACTTAGAAAAACATTACACTGATTTTAGACTCGTGGAGAGGTAAACAGACTACTTTGTAGTGGTTTTGTACCACTTAGCAATTTGGTCGTGCATTACATCCCAGGTCATGTCGGTGACAAGATCAAGGATCCCATTGAACAACATCTTTGGATCAGACCCACTGGTATCTCAAATTTTCGGGGTGAAAGAATCCCTGTTGAATCCCAATTAAATGATAAAGAATGGAAAAAAGTTTGGAAATTATTGGGACAAGCATTTAGTACATTTGATTGAGTTTGGTTTCCCTCTGGATTTTACTAGAAATTCTGTCTTGCATCACGATGGTAAAATCGTTCATCAGCTGTTGATTTCCATGCTGATGTTCAGGCGTATTCAGATGAAGAATTTCAGTATGAAGCAACCATGGACCCTTTTGGTGTGAACCTCATTCCAAGCTGTCACATTTCTCCATTTCTGACCAGAGAGAAACCAAATGACCCAAATAGATGCATCATTAATGATTTATCTTGGCCAAAAAATGAATCAGTCAATGCAGGGGTGGACAAACATTTTTATGTAGGATCAGAATTTTTACTCACGTTTCCTACAATAGATGATATTACCAGAGAACTAGTCAAATTCTGATATCTGCAGGTCTTTTCACCATTTGAAGATTGACTTCGAAGACTTGATACCTGTCTGCCATTTGGGAGTGGACATAGCAGCCAAAATTTGCTGGGTGTCAGCAACATTTTACGTTATGCACTACATTGCCATGGCTACCTCATCATCAAATATTTTGATAATTTTGTTTGATATCACACGCCTGACATTGTATAATGCCCATTGAAGCTTTGCGTCAAATCCTCGAATGCCTAGTCACCATTAGTCAGAGAAAATTGGTTAAAAATAGTTCATCTTGAAATGGTGAACATTCTTGTGGCAATCAAAGCTTTTGACCCTTTTTGGGTTCAGAATATAGTCTTGGTCAAATCTGACAAGCGAGCAGTGGTTGCAGTACTCACAGCAAGACAAGATATGCCTTTTTGGCTGCATGTGCTGGAAAAGTTTGGCGCCTGGTTGCTCTGTATTATTTGAAAATCAACCACATGCACATCAGTGGTAAAAATAATGGTGTTGCTTGTTGGGATCTGTTGTCCGGGTGGGTTCCTACATCAGAAAATTTACGTAAGCTGCAGTCACACATTCCTGATCCTTTGTTGCTCCAGGTAACAAATCACTTCCTAGAATTAGACAATGACTTTTAAATTGGGTACTCGGGTGCTGCACTTTGTTATGTAGAGCCAGTCTTGAAGAGTTTGGCTGTGTCAAGAAGCATCTTTCCTCTGCACTGAGATCAAGAACAGACCGTTGCCACACCATGTTATTTGGGTCCTTTGTGGCCTTTTGAGTGTGTACAAATTTAATATTTTTAGTTTAAATCAAATGCATGTATTGTCGTTCCTAAAATATCTAGCCACCAATGGTGTTTTGCCCAAATGTTTGGCCAAGTTTACAATGTTTGGTTTACAGTTATTTACTGGATCACCCTGATGTGTGCTATCTGCTTAAATCCTCATGTATTAAGGTTAGGTTTTCAAAGTTGTGTTCTTGTTTGCCTTTTCTGGATTGTTCCCTATTCATTTACCTCATTTGACCCCTCACGTCACCTCTGTGCTGGTGACCTTATCTTTGCACTTCCTCAAGGTCATCCATTCAGGCTAGGGGAGAATGCGAGGAGACATGTTGGTGTCTCGGGGATCAGTCCTGGTATTACCTTAATTCAAATTTTTATTGTAGCTTCTTGTTACCATGTGCAATTTCCTATCACCTCTCTGATTGGCCAGTCGGGCGTGACCTTTGCTTCAGCAAGGAAATCGGTCACTTTGAATTGGTAAGGTGACCTGTGAACACAAATTTTTCTTACTCCCATTTTCTTACATACTTTTAGTGTTTCACTTTTTTATAATTGAATTATGAATGAGGACAGATACAATATGAGGAACAGGGGGAATGATGTATCCCAATCCAGCTCCAGTTGGTGTCAGATGCGGAATTTTTTATGACGACAGACAGAGCAGACTCCCCACTATCCGGGCAAGTTGGTTTTACTGATTTATCTGACTCTGGATCAGATATTGACATACATGATTTGGTGGACCATTCTGATCAAAATTTATCCTCAAATGCTTACGTTTTGGAACATTAGGATCAGAAAATTGGGAAACAGTAAGCAGCAATTGTTTCTTGATCCGGATCTAATATTGACTAGAAGAAAGGTTCAATCTCAATGAAGTCCAAGAATGTCAAAATATGAAGCTCAGAGTGGTCCAAGTTTGGTGGTATACCTCTTACTCAATTTATGTGCATAAAGGCTGTCCCAGAACCTGGGATCCAGTTCCAGATGTTCTTACAGCTCATAAACTTATTAAAAATACCGGTATTCCCAATTTTGCAATGGGCCTTTGCAAGAGGGGTACTTATTCAGGAAATACAGGGCCAGTGCACCTGGACCTCCAGCTGTGTTTGCAGGTAAATTTCAATTCCCCCTTTTCGTTCTCCACAAGTGCCTCATGCTTTTAGATCTTGCCGTTTTGCTTAGCCTCCTTGTAATTCTTACTTCTTTGCCAAGCTATTCACTAACTTTACTTTAGGGTCAAAGTTCATGACTACTGTATGCTAAACTCACCTTTCTTAATGTTACCTTTGACCTCTTGGGGTTATTGTTGTCACCTGTAACTCGGGTTTTCATATTTTGACCTTGCTTGTAGGTTGTTACATTCTCACATGTGACCTGAGACTCAGCTCCTGAGTGAATGATATTTATTATGTCACAGTTTGACCTTTGTGGTCATGGTTGATTATATCTGCTTGATCTCTTAGGGTAACCTTTTTCACCTTTCACTCGGGATATGGGTGTGTGTGTGTATATGTATATATATATATATATATATCTACACATTTTATAATGTCACTTTCTATCAAAGTTTATGTATAATTTTATTATGCCCTCATTTAATATATACTTGTTATATGATTATGTCTCTACAAGAATTTTAGTTGCAACATCTATGTTTTGCATAATAAAATATATAATCCCATTGCTTGTTTATTGGGGGGATAGGGACTGTGTCCATTTCCTTACTCTCCCTAGGGTTAAAGGTTTGAAACTGTGGCCTTTTCAGGCCTTTAGGCAGGTCTTGAGTTTATATTGTCCAGAAAGCAATGAACCCTTATTTCAGTACAAAATTGGTTTCACTTAACTTGTGTTAACTGATACCAGAATCAGGAAATATTTCTCTAAAATTGATGTAAAGTTAAAATTATTTCACCTTGATTCATTTAAGCGGTCTGGGGCAACTTTGGCCTGTAATGTTCAAGTTTCGCTAGATCATATTAAAGATCACGACCCTTGGACCTCTAACTGTGTTTGGTCCTACATTAAAAAAATCACACTACTGGTGAAGATATTGTATCTAACTTTGCTAATTTGTTAAGATAAATGTTCTTACTTTAGGACCACATTCGTGGTTGTCAACTAAATTTTCATTTAATCTCAGAGCTTTCTCACTCTTTCTTTTAGGTAACCTTAAATTGGGTTATGGTACCCTTTACTTGTTTATTTTGGGCTTTCAACCTTCTTATGGTAACATTAAGTTGGGTATAGGTACCCTCAAGTTTTTGGCAAAGTATAAAACTTTAGGGTGAAGTTCCACCTGTTCTTGATGTTGTACTTATGTTAACCTTTAGAACGACACATGTAAATCACGTGCAAACGTAATAATATTTAGCCTATGTAAATTTATACTTAAATTATATAAAACAATATATTATAACTATATATTGCAATTATATATAATAATGAACTTTTGCCCCTCACATGTTTAGTTTCTCCCCAGGATTGGAAGACTGAAGTATAAGAGTTCAGTTTCGTAGTTTTTGCAAATCACAGTTTTACAAAGTACTGTATTGTTTTAAATAAGGACATACTCGCAAAGATATTTAAGCACGTATACTTTACTTTGCATTTATATTTGGTTAATTCTAGTGCAAAACTAACTTTACACCTGCATTGAACCACCAAACTGAAGTTTGCATAAAGTTTACTAATCTAAAGGTCCCTTGGAAGGTTGTACATGTTAGGATTTATTAACACCACCTAAAATATATAACTGGATACTTTCATGTGTCTGTTTGTCGGTTTTTGGATAACTCAAAGTATTACAAAATGATCTTTCTGGAAAAATGTGATTTAATAATGAAAAAGATCCAAATTATATTCTAGATACCAAAACAAAACCCCAGAATTTCATATGTTCAACATATTCTCACTCGCCTTGAATTTTTATGTACGATGGGCCTGGCCTGAGAAAGAAGTGATTACATTTTGGAAAATATGCTGGTCATATTCTAAATATCAAAACATCATAAGGATTTTTTAAACATGGTCTGATGAAGATATGCACACTTTGAGCACTTTTTAGTATATGCATTATTTTGTGGGATCACTCCATATTCCACATGCATCACATATGTGTGACCGCATGCAATCAACCCCCACCTGAGTCAAAGTATGCCTTTATTATTCTGACTTTCATTATATTTTATGTTGGGTAACTTCAGATGAGAAACTATTATTCCACTGTTAAAGTGTTATCAAGTGTTTATTTTATTTATTTGGGTTTTTACGTCGGTTTCAACACTGCACAGGTCATATCACCACAGGTAGTTGGAAGGGCAGAGGAAACCAGTACATACAGTTCATCAGGGTTCTGTACTGTAAACTGCCAAACAATGGAAAGCAACTACCAGGTTTCCACAGAGGTGGGAGGCAAGAGTGTTAGCACTCTGCCACCATGGCCCCTTATCAATTGTTCAATTCTGCAACCTAAGTTTATTGTCTTCTGCAGGATCAACATATCAGTAAAACAACTTGTACACTTTGATTAAAATACACAGTTCTGCATTAGTTTGCCCATGGCTGTTCCCAGGTGCTGGTTTCACGAAGCTTCCTTTGAAAAAGACCTGATTTAGTAAAGGAAGGTCATTTTTATTCCTTTGGGAAGTCCACTTTGAAATACAGTTTCACAAAGCCTCCTTTAACTCCCCTTACCAAAAGTCTTCCTTGAAACATAAGGAGGGAGCAAATCTTCATTAAAGTTATTAAACATTCTGTAAGGGACACTTCCTTAAATTAAAGGTAGATCCTTAGCTTCCGTGAAATTTAAGGGGGTTTCAAGGTGTCATTTAAGGGGAGAGGCTTTGTGAAATAGATTTTTTAAAGGAAGGAGAAATTCAAGGAAATACTTGAAGTTAAGGTGACCTTTATCTTAAGGAGGCTTCATGAAACTGGCCCCAAATCCAGAAATACAGAATTTGGTATTGGACAGCTGCTTCTTATTACAAAGTCAGCCCTTCATACAAAAATTACAAACCCTAGATTTATTGTTTTCTCTGATTTTCTCTGTGGTACAGATCACCCTTCTTGTGCCTCTAGACTGTACGATTTTTTGGACTATTTGTTTCCTGTTTATTTAACCTTGGAGTCAGTCCTTTGATTGAGATTAAGCGTTATAAAAGTCATATTAGACTACAAGAATTAGACTGTTTGTATCATTTTATGATGTTTACAACTTATTAAAAGTAAACATTTGTCTTAAGAAAGCAAATTTGGGCACAAATATTTGTAAATTGAAGAAATATCCAAACTAACATACCATACAAAATGGGTGCATATACTATGGAAGGTGGGCCAGAAAATCGCCTTGGAAATCTCACAGTGAATTCTCCACCCATGTAAGGCACATCAAAAACTCCACTCACGCCTAAATGAAAGACATAAACACCATATATCTTACATGTATAAAAATATAACTAAAATTTAGGGAAGATTTTAAACACTTGTGTTACATTATGTTACATTCTAAGCCAGAATAACTAATGTGGGATTGTGGATAAAGTTAACTTTTAAAAGAATGTTAAATTCAGAAGACTTGATTTTGTGGAAGAGATTTGGCACCTGGATTGTTTGCAACAGTTAAGATAATCCTTAAAATAAATTAAAATCCTTAAAATACAATAACATACCTGTACCTAAAAAATTGTTTTTGTTTACAGAAAATTTATATTGAAGAGGGATTTGTGAAAAATGTTTAAGTTAACTTCTGGTCTTGTTATATCTATGGGTCCAAATAGATATTTATCATAGTAACTTACATTGTTTGACAGTATTTGCATAGTCTGCTTTGAGGGTAGAAACACTTCCTTTCAAATAGTTGATATCTGCAAGAAACAATACAATTACAAATAATAGTGTTAACAGCAGTAACAAATTGGCAAATGGATTGACATATAACATTCTATTTCTTCCTTTTCTTGACCTATATATATATATACCCCATTTTTTTCAGCTGAAAGTAGCATTACTGCCAAAGAGTGTTTCATTTGAAATTATTGCAAGAAGTGTTGGATTATCTTCTGATGAAAGACTGAGACTGACGTCTTACTGTTAAGCACTAACAACGAGTTAGCAAACCATGAATATTTATTTTATTTTCTTGTCTAGACACAAAGAATATTCTGGGCACTCAACCGTATTAGCAACACTGATAAAGTATGTATCCCTCCCCACTGAAAGACTGTGCCATAGTTTCATATTACTACATTGTCACCAGTGCAGTAACTTTGGATAACAGGTGGGGGACTGTTAAACTTACAATACACACTATGCAAACTGTACTGCTTCCCTGCATAAGTTGGCCGCGGGTCGTAAGTTGGCCGCCATCACAATATTTTGAAATTTCTATAAATCTAAAGGCCTGTATCATTCTTGAATGGTCTATTATGATGTCTGTTTGATACATTTAAATGAGTGGCGGCCAAGTTACGACCCGCGGCCAACTTATGCAGGGAAGCAGTAAACTTAAACTATAGACTACTACACGTACACATTTTACCATTGAAACTAAAGGGCAGTCATACATGTCCAAAATGATGATTTACAAAAGTGTATTATCACAAAACTCAGAAACACTGTTTTTTTATTGGAAAACATGCCTCAAGTGGTGTTTTATTAGTAATTTGCTGTACATTGTCAGTGAAACATACCTGAGTTAGATGTTGATACAAACTTGTTAAAGTTTGTGTCGAGGTTTCCATGGTTTGTTGTAAGAGTGCTAATATCCCTTTTCATTACATCTAGCATCGCAGTTAATGCACTAAGTCTTGCATCAAAACTTGCTGTTTGCTGATCAAAGGCTTCTTGTGTGACAAAGTTAGCTGAAAAAGGTGCTGTTACTGGTTACATGATGATTATATTAAACTGCAAAAATAGACCCTATTTTTTATTTAGGCACTAGTAGACTTCTTAATATCAACCTCATTACTATTAAAGGATTGTTTTAAACATTTCTAAGCTTGCCTGTGATCTTTGGTAATTTGAGATGTGCTGAATCTCCAAAACGCTCACTTGGCCATCCTTTGAAAATAAATTGGGAAGCTTAGTTACTTATTTTGGACAAGTTTCTACCATTTCTCTCAGTTTTATGGAGCCACCAATCCCCATGTTACACCTTTAAAAAATATGGTGTATATTTCTACAGACAACAAATAGAATTAATGTACATTCCAGCAGCACCCTACTAAATGTGATTTTCGGGAGTAGAAACTCCTGCTGATAGGACTGTCTTGTATTTAAGACTGTCCACTCCTGTATTATTGGCCACATTCTGTGGTTGGCCTAAATAATGAGATTTGCAGACTGGTAAACCCATGTAATCTCAAACTAAATTACATAGATATACTCCACTACAAAGATAGTTAATTTGGTTGATTCTTCTTCAACACAAACATTGCAACCGTGAAGGACAAGATGTCGATAAAGAAGCAATTAGCTGTGACCAAAACTACGTCAGGGACGAGGCTTTTATCTCAGATAAGTCTTGCATAAAGGGTACCTTAGTCAAGTCCAAGTTAATCAAATAACCACAGCGACCTTCTATACCATGTGATCTTTTATTTAAAGTCAAAACAATCTCTTGGAGAGATATCTTGCCTTTGTGTGACACATTTTATCTTCGCGAAAAATGCTGTTTTGCAGTGGAAAACCTTGAAACCATATAAAAATTTCCAAACTAATATGGCGAGTTGTTCTATAGATTTAGTCTTTATTTTCAGGCATTTCAAATTTTGAAGCAGAGATAAAGTTATGGCAGCCATTTGTCAGTCTTTGTTAACAATTGTTAAGTCCACTGACAAGTAGGCTTCACTCTGAGCCCAAGACTTGGTCAAGAATTACAACCATCTGCTTTGCCAAATCTACCAAGTCTCAGACGACAAACTTAATCTGAGTTTAAAACAAAGTTTTAACTTTCAGTCTAAGTCTGGCCTAAGTCAGTTTGTGAAACTGGTCCCATATAAATTAAAACACAAAAATAACTCAATAGGTGAAGATTGTTGCAACTTTACCTTAACGATGGCAGGTGATGATCCTTAGTCTATTGGTAATGTAAAGCATTATATTTAGCTTTACTTTAAGTAATATA
Source organism: Sabellastarte sp. h YS-2021 (assembly GCA_964017235.1). Lineage (NCBI taxonomy): Eukaryota > Metazoa > Annelida > Polychaeta > Sabellida > Sabellidae > Sabellastarte > Sabellastarte sp. h YS-2021. Next base: position 15,438,764 of record OZ024927.1, read on the forward strand.
ATGTAATGCACTACACAGCAACAGCTGGGTAATGCAATACATTTAAAGTATTTGGCCCCAAGTTTGTTTGTGTGCAAGGAAACACAAAAAAATTCTTCCATGTGAAGGCAGGTCATAAATGAAAAGACAAACCAAAGAGGACAAAGACCACTGTAACCATACCGCCTGTCTTTAAAGTGAAAATTTTAATGGACAGAATTAGGTTAAAAATGATTTTAGAAGCAATTGAGGATAAAGCAAATCGTGCATATAAAGTCAGGAACTTGCAAAGTTGAGGATTGCTTTGGCTGTAACTGTAATTTAATTATGTTTACTTATACTGTAGACTTGTTCTAGCTTGCAGATACGTCCATGACAGAGTTCATGGCTACTAGCAAACTTTTCAAATGTCATAGCATTGAAAATAACATTTATACAACTATAAGTAAAATCTATCGGAACGATTATAAATATCAGTTCCATTAGTCACAAAGTTGAGCCATTATTTACGAAGAGGTACCATTTGGGGCAGCAATCTCAAGCCCCCTTCCAAACCTAAACTTTTTCAATAGACATTTTGATGGATGCTCTGGACTTTAAGACTTCATGGGTGTAAATTTGCCAAATTTCAGTTTTTTTTTTTTTTTTTTTTTTTTTTTTGGAGTGGGGGGCGGGGTTTAGATCACGCTTTTTTCTTTTTCCATGGTTAGGGTAAGTATGTTAATTTTAAAGCGTTAGCTCCAGCAAGGTTTGCGCTTCTAGGGCTCATTTTTTTTGGATTTTTTTTGGCTCTGGACTTTCAGGAATTTTGCCATAGTGTGATGGGTCTCTGCCTTCTACAGAAGTTAAGCGGCAATGGGCTACATTAGTACTGGGATGGGTGACCGCTTCAGTGCACCACTTGCATCACTGATGGGTTTGTGGACTGAACTCCTTTCGCCCTTGTTGTATATTGCCTTGTTCAATATAAAACCGAGGTGGAAGAGTGAAAAGATCCATTTGCCTCGTTGTATTATGAAAATGAATTATTATTTCTTAAATGTTTAACGGGATGCTTTTTATCTAAAGTACTTTTATAGTTTGCATTTGAATGAGATGCTTGTTTTTCTTCAAAGAGCTAGACCATTTTTTCAGTGCAAATGCAGATTTTTGGTTAAAATTGTCCCAAGTTTCTAAGCTAATCAGTGGAGCATAAAGGAGCTAAGCATACCTCTTGCATTTTTGTTATTCTTCTCAACTATTGGATTCTCTTCTGGTTCCTGTGGTTCAGCCGAATAACTCCTAAAATTGGAAAATATATTTTTGATGATTCTACAGCTATTCCTGTTTGAAATAAAACTTTAAATCTCGCAAAGATATCTCTTATATCTATATTTGCTTGAAACCAAGATTAAACATTGTCACAAGTATTTTAGCCCACAATGAATTAGATTCAAAAAATATGATTACACCCAAATAACTAAAAAATGTTGTAGTTAAAAATAGCTTTTTATTTGCAAGCAAAAATTATTGACTCTCGGGATGAGGGAGAGAGTACAACCAACCCTAGATAAAAAATCATTGAGGCCTCACACTTTTTGTATGCAAAACTTTAGGGTCAATTTTAAAATATCATTTTATGTATTTATTATATCTAGAGTACTGTGGAAACAAAGACAACTTCCATGTAGAACCATGTTTGCTTTGGAAAAGTTATCACATTGATATCAAGTTTTAGCATAGTGAAAAGTATACACCTTATGTGTACAAATTATACCTAGGGAATTATTTTAAAACTTTTTCATTTTTACTGGCAAGCATCTCGGGGCATGCGGGTTCATTACTTTGGGAGACCTTAAATTTTGGGCTCTGGGCTTTAGTATGTAGTTCATGCCTTTTATAAACTGTCATCTTATTGGCCCTTTTTGATTCCAGGCTAAAAATCTGCATTCACTCTCGCATTTGCGTTCAAGACTTGGAAGGGGTAACAGCTAGAGAATCAAATTTTATTTTTACATCTCCATTGTGCGCTTGTTTTATATTTTTAGTTTATTTTACAATCTTTTAGTCAACTAGTTATACATATGGAGAAGAAAAATACAATTTGCGTTCTGTAAAGAGTGATAGTGTACAAATACCCATTCAACTGCAGTTATTGGAATATAATGAATTTTTGATCCAACCATTCTGCAGCAATTGACTGCTATTAGGGAATGACTAATGGTCTTTTACTTGCTACATTGGTAATGTATATTTTAATATTGTAAACCAACTTGAGCCTTTCATTTGCATTATCTAAACATGTTTCAAGTTATATTTTTATATTTTCCTTTGAATATTACAATGGAAAATCTTTAATCTTAGTTGGAGATACTTTTCATTCATTCTAGGATCTTTGGCATTTTGTAATGTCTCTCCTCTCTCACATTTCAATAATGATTTTGAAAGTTAAAATTCAGTTGAAAAATCATCACTTTTATCCTCTTAAACCTAGAAATGGTTTACAGTTTTAGTTATTTCCTGCCTTGCCAAAAGATATATTTTGTATCATAAAGCAGTGATGTGTCAAATGTCCAAAGCCCTGTAGAATTGGGGCTCTGTGATCTGTACTATAGCCATTCACAAGCTATAATTTGTAAATTAACAAGAAAAAAGCCATAACTGGCCATCAGTGTTTAACTTTTACCATTTACCCAGGTGTACTATATTAAACCATTATAAATATAAAATCTTTTCTTTCACAGTTTCTACGTTTCATCATAAGTAACAAGCATTTCATACTTAAAGTCACTCAAAGGCATAACAACTCCTCTGCTCTCAGATGATGACCCCAAAAAGTTTATAACTCTAATATTGAGTGGATGCTACTTGATTTTGACGGCTAGTATGGGTATTTACTTAACTATACTTTTGTGGGTTATGCATTTTAATGCCATTCAACCGATTTAATGCATAATATCTTTTCTCCTTATCTGCTAAACCCCTGAAACTTTGAACTGATTATTTCTATTACCTCAGTTATTTATGCCAAAAATATTTATAACTGACTATCTTTAAAGCTGCCACGAGTCCCAATGGAATCTCTTATTCCTTTAAAGTTTTCTAAATAATTTCAATACCATACAAGAGTAAACACAAGTACAGTGCATATTGTATAACACCGACTACCTTAACTGTAATACATATTAGATATAACGTGCAATTTGATCCCTAATAGTGGACTGAATTAAACAACCAAGTCAAGTAAATCATACACAGATTCAGTGACATTACAGTATGAGTGAAGTATAATGATTACCTTTTTGATTCACATATTTAACTTTGCACAACCAAATAAATAGTTCTAACAATAATTTGGCTAATATTATGACCAACAGTCAAAGTCTACATTTTTATTTTAAAATTGTGGTAGTAGTAAAGGTCAACGTATTCGCCTCTGGCTTCTTAATAATATTAACTATCTCAGTTGTCTCATACTTGATAGTTTATGTTAGAATTCGGACACAATATTTCACTGTAACAAAAACTTGCTCTCCAATTCTAAATAAACCTTTAACTCACTTATTTAGAGAAAATAGTTAGGTATCAAGCAAACACCTCTCTACAACCATTTTCATGGCTTAAACTGACCTCTTTCAAACTGACCTCACAAGGTATATCTGACACATTCTTTTTAAGTAACACTGCTGAATATTATCAGTCTACTGTGGTTCCACCCACCCAACCCCTCCTGTCATGTAATAACCCACGCATTTAAGTTGAATGCCATTTAGTGTTCATTACTGTATTCTATCTTAATTCAATTACTTACCTGAAAATCTGTTCACTATCTTCTCCCAGATAAACTGCTCCTGATACAGTCATGTATGCAGCAAAAACAAGAAACCCCAATTTCATCATCCTCGATTGGTTAGTTCCGCTTCAGTTGATGAATCATTCAAGAACTGTTTGGCAATGCTAATATCCTGGCATATTTTTAACTTTAAGAAGCTCTACGTGTAGTAGAAAACATAAGTCTAAGCTAAGGTGCACCCATGTAGATTAATAGAGTACTTGCAGCCTGTCCAATAGTTTCTTTCTACAATTTCTGCAGGGATAACAGATTTTGAGGTCATAGAGCAGGACAAAATAAGAAAATAAATGTGAGTGAAAAATATATTTATCAAGTTGCAACATTTTCCGGCATATCTATCGATAGAATAAATTAACATATGGAAAACAAAATTAAAGTGATACATGTATTATTAAATTATATTTAGATTATATAATTTTATATGTATATATGCTGAAGTGAATATCAGGTCTTAATACTCTCCATTCTTGTAAGCTTAAAGGTGTATAAACAGCCATCATATTTATTACTTTGAGATTTGTGGAAAAAAACACCACAACATGAAGAAACTGATACAATGTTTCTTCCCTTAAATTGCAGGGGCTTGTATGTTGTTTTTTTTTTACTTTCAATGGTTCTGTTGATTACAAACTTGCACAACTTGTCAGTGATTGTCCCACAGCAGAGTTACACCATGAAAGAATAATGCAACCTTTTGTGGTAAACTGTAAAGGTGAACTTCAAAGGAGCAAATACCTGCAATAGTTTTTAACATAGGGTAGTTACTTATGTTTGATGTCATCAGTGAAACATGGACAGGGTTTGAGACAATGGGAGAACCTTGAAGAATCTGAAGATTTAAGAGTTAACTATTAAACTTTCTCAGTGTCTTACCTGCACTCATTTATGTAATGCTTTCCTAATTTAAAGAGACTGGTGGAACCATGTGAGATTTTTGTTCATACTTCAAGCTAAGGTGACCTTATGGTCACCTCTTTTAACCCGGTTTCGGTTTAAACTTGCGTTTTTTGTTATTAGTTTGATTACTTGATAAGGTGGCCTTCAGTTTATGTGAATTATCTCATACTATTGCAATTGTAAATGAAACTAGACTATGTTGTTGTATCGTAAATAACATATTCCCCACTTACTTGTTTCAACTTACTGAAAGAACAGAGGCAATGAAACTATGTGATAAAATGTTTATGGGTCATTTTCAGCATTCTACTCTAAACTGATTCCTAGTTAGCCTCAATGTTTTGATCCCTTAAAACATTTACCTTGAGCTGGCGTGATCCTGGTTCCACTAGGTGCCCATTTGGTTATATTATGTACTTCATTACCGGCAACCCCACCCAACACCTCATTTTGATTTTAGCTTAAAATTAAAAAAAATTGACAACATTTTATTGTCCACATTCAAAGGAGTAATTTTTTCCCCATGAACAGTTGCAGTTTTGCTGATAATGTTTACTTTAAAAAAAATCAAAACCATCAATTTTCCTAAATCATTGAAAAAAAATGAAAATTTTGTCCTTCTCCATCGTTTGCTTGAACTTTGCCATTTGTTCATGTTTTAATATGCTTTGGCGTCAGACTGTCACATTTAATATGGTCATTAACTAATAATTTGGGGATGATTTTTCTGTCAAGGAATGTTCTCACATTTGTTGAGCTCAAGCATTTCAAACAATAAAGGTTACTGTAGAAAGATCTCATTTCTTTTAAAAAGTCCGTCTGAGTATATATAAGTTGTACCTAAATGTTCATTTAAAAAATAGACATACTTGAAAGTTTCTTTGGCTTCTATATTGCAACAAAATTTTCTGTAGAGATGGAGCAGTAGGCCCAAATTGCCGTCAATTTGCCAACCCTTTCATTCAACATTGGAAAATCAGACGCCATTTTACAGAACTTCTATTTTGAACTTTAAGTTGTTTTAAGTTGCATATGCCCTCAATGTTGGATTATTACTGGCGTGTATATCTGTTGTTCCTATTGATAACTCACTCTGATGACCATTAGTGAGAACAGAATCCAGGAGGATAAGTGCCTTGGTTTATGCGACACTTGCTCTGGGTTGCTGGAGCCACGGTGAAGGGAGTTTGATTGTATTTAATGTTAACTGTCACCTGGGGTGTTAAGGCACCCCCAGATGCCAGTTCTGCCCCGTAGACATGTTATTTGTCGTGACTTTAATACTAGGCACAAGTCTAATCCTTGGTCACTTGGCACTGATCTCAAGTTGCAGGTGATATGGTAAGCAACTGACCCCATTGGACCCCCCTTGATTTAGAATGTTAGTCCTTGGTCTCGGACATTCTAAACTATGTGTCACATTGACATTGGAGGGAAGGCATGTTGGGAAAAAGTTTTATTTTGGACGAATTTAGCATTTCAATTTACTTTTAGGCTTTTAATTGCTAATAGTGTTATAAACAGATGGTCATTATCTGTTACAAGTTTTTTAGAATGCTATGAGCCTATTATATAGGTACCACTGTGTATGCTTTACTGGATTTTTGTGTGACTGACATTTGTGATGATTTAACTTTCTGATGTGGCCATCTTGTCTTCAACTTCATCCAGCATCTGGTTGATGACTGGCAACATGGAGATCCAGATCCACTGAATAATCAGTATATATCAATTCTTTATCATTCTAAGTCCAGTCAATCTTCATATAAAACAACACGAAATAGGTTAAAATCAACATAAAACACTGAAATTTCTTGAAAGTATTTTTAAACTTTAGAATCTGAGAGCTGATAGCAGAAAGTCCTTGTTACTTTCTCGTTCGAATTCTTTTTCAATAATGACTAGTCCCCACAATTTGGAGGGAAATGCCAGGAAACTAAAACCTTAGCCAATAAATTTGAAATGCTCCCTGTATTCCCAGTTAAAACCACTAATGACCTACTTGTATTTTATATTTTAATCTGGTACCCAGACCCTGTATTATATTTAAGGTTGAAACATGACTGACAGGGGCAATGCTTGGACACTGCCCCCGAAACATTCACCTCTGACCAGTTGTCTCTCACCCAGTGGATACAGGGGTTCTGTAAAACCATCCTTAAACAAAAACCTCTGACAGAAAAAATTCATGGATGGTACCTCAGTAATCTGATGGAGGACGCCACATATTTTGCTTGGCAAGGGGCTAAGGCAGCATATGCTGTGCTGTTACGTGAATGGAGCAGGATTCCTTCCAATGGGAAGACATGGATCATATTGATGGAAATCTGTAGGGTCCATGCCCAAAACCACATTTTAAGTAAATCTGGATGGGTGAAACCGTCAGATCATTTAGGCAGGAAACTATGGTCCTGTAAAAATTATCTGATTGGTACATGTAGCTACACATGTGACCATGGGTTTAATGGTAAACCTCATAAGCACATTTGTTCTTTTTTTTGGCTGGGGGAGGCAGTTGGAACATCAAGAGAAATAATGTACATATAAAAACAAAATGGTCAAGGGGTTTCCTGGTGTTACTATTGTCGCCCCTGGTGTTAGTTTAAATGTAGAAAATGGAAAGGTGTATAATACTAGATTTTTCTACAATTCAAAAGTGGTTCCTTCAATGGTTGATGCTTTATTAGCTAAGAAGTGTCAGAATTCTATTGTGTTGTCAAAAAAATCAGAAAAAAGTCAGAAAATGTCAGATCCACAGATAGCACCTAAGTGTTATGTAACTTAAGATGCTGATCAGTTGGCTTCCTACATAAATAACCGTGATTTCAGCCACTCCATGGCCCTGCCCATAAAGGTCAGTAGCGACTGTGCTGTCAGTTATTTCCTTCATCATCCATTCACCTCAGGACAATACAACTACATGTAAGGCTCCTGAGTTTGAATCAGCTAGTACTGCGTTTCAATCCACTAGTTCTGGGTCTGAATCTACTGGTCCTCAGATCGGATCTGATGGTCATGGGTTTGAACCTATTGATTCTAACTCGCTTAATCCTGCTGGTTGTGGGTTTGAATCTTTTCACAACATTGATGTTGTGATTCCAATTTGATGGGAACAAACCCTTACAAGGTAGTAATTTACCATGACAATGATTCTAGTTTGAATAGGGATCACACTGTTGGTCTGGGGTTTGATTCCCATGCATGGGTAGGCATCATAAGTCCTACCAATGTGAACATAACTTTAGAGGAATACAATCAGTTATGTCTCATTTATGATGTCAATAATGTGGGCATGGAAGAAAAGTTCATTAATACTATTATTTTTTGCGATCATGGGAGCAAGGATCTTGTGTTGGGTGTTGATACTCCTATTTTTAGAAAGTGGCAGCAAAAAGTTGACTTTCAGTTTGGCTTTGTCCCTTTAGGTGGTCAACTAATGCCAGATAACACAAGTATGTGTCACTCGCATGTATTCCCCCATTGAAATGCATGACATTATAAACACAGGTAAACCCAATTTCCATCAGACCCGCTTACCTGTGATGTCACGACTAAATGTTTCCATTTGGCAAGATCTCCTCAAAGATTATTGGGATTTGCAGCTTTTGCAGCTGCTGAAATTTGGTTTCCCAAATTGATTTTAACAGGTTATGTCCTCTAAGACATGAAATGGGCAACCATAGTTCTGTAAATCAATTCCCAGCTGACGTTGATGCCTACATAGAGGAGAAGTGTAAGTATTGTGTCATTTTGGGCCCAATTAAAGTCAACTCAATTGCTAATGCTCACAACTTGCCATTTATAAACAGAAATAAGCCCAATTCGGACAGGCACAGGGTCATTATTGATTAGAACTGACCCTTAGAGACTTCATTGAATACTGGCATTGACAAGAATACATAACTTGACCCTCCATTTATGTTGACGTTCCCTACTGTTGATGAATTGTCTATGATTCACTGCATGGAGAGCCAGGAAGTCTCTGACATGTCTTGAATACGCTGCAAGGACTGCCGGGTTGAATTCGGTAAAATGCTGATGACTGACAGCAGTGGCAAGTAGCTATAGTCTCTTAAGGCTCTGAAACACCAAAATTTTAAATAATGTAGTCGATCAGTGTGGGATCTTTGTGAATATTAATCTTTGAAGGATTACTGACATACATGTTATTTACTGATGATATCAGAAATATTAAGCCGCCAGATAGTAAGTCTCCTCTAATGCAGTATGGAGATACTTATTCTAAAATGGTACACTGCGCAGTGACCTTAGACAAGTCTTTTGCGCAATGCTTGAACCGCGAATATAGAACAGTAAATAAAATAATGCTGCTGAATTACAAATGTCTCATTTATGATGTCAATAATGTGGGCATGGAAGAAAAGTTCATTAATACTATTATTTTTTGCACTCATGGGAGCATGGATCTTGTGTTGGGTGTTGATACTCCTATTTTTAGAAAGTGGCAGCAAAAAGTTGACTTTCAGTTTGGCTTTGTCCCTTTCGGTGGTCAACTAATGCCAGATAACACAAGTATGTGTCACTCGCATGTATTCCCCCATTGAAATGCATGACATTATAAACACAGGTAAACCCAATTTCCATCAGACCCGCTTACCTGTGATGTCATGACTAAATGTTTCCATTTGGCAAGATCTCCTCAAAGATCATTGGGATTTGCAGCTTTTGCAGCTGCTGAAATTTGGTTTCCCAAATTGATTTTAACAGGTTATGTCCTCTAAGACATGAAATAGGCAACCATAGTTCTGTAAATCAATTCCCAGCTGACGTTGATGCCTACATAGAGGAGAAGTGTAAGTATTGTGTCATTTTGGGCCCAATTAAAGTCAACTCAATTGCTAATGCTCACAACTTGCCATTTATAAACAGAAATAAGCCCAATTCGGACAGGCACAGGGTCATTATTGATTAGAACTGACCCTTAGAGACTTCATTGAATACTGGCATTGACAAGAATACATACCTTGACCCTCCATTTATGTTGACGTTCCCTACTGTTGATGCCATTCCATCAAATGTCTTGGTCATGGTGCCCTTCTTTACAAGACTGATGTGAGTCATGCGCTCCATCATTTCAAGGTTGATCCTGAAAACTATGACCTTTTTGGGTTAGACTGGTGTCAGGTGTATGTTGATATGTGTCTGCCATTCCGGACGTGTCACGGAAGACAAATTTTTCAATATTCAAGTGATGCAGTGCATTATATAATGCATCACAGGGGCTTCCATGTCACTAACTACATTGCTAACTATGTTGGGGTTCGGCATTCCCAAAGTTTCAAAGACTTAGGTCTATCAGTGACAAGAAACTAGTGCCCCAAAGTAAAAATGGTCTGCCTAGGTTCCCTAATTAACATTGAGGAAGGCATTGTTTCCATCCCACCTGGCAAATTACATCAGACAAATGAATGGCTGTTGAATGGCTTTGCAAGAAAATGTGTACCAAGTATCAATTACAATCATGGTTTGCTACTTTATGGGCATAAATGTGTCAAACCAACTCATGCTTTCTTGCATCGCTTATTGGCTTTGCCGAGATCTGGGCATGCAAGTGAAAATATTTTTTTTTTTTTTTTTTGTAATCAGAATAATTTATTCATGAAACAGTGATACTTAGCAATAATCAGCTCCCTAGTGCAACAAATTTAACATCAGACATATTTCTCTTCAACTGGTGAAGTGAATTTTAAAACACTGATTTTTTTTTTAAGGTTTAGCCTCTTCTGAAAAAAAAGTTTATTCAGCACTGGAATGGTTTGTCTCATCTCACCACTTAGACCATTATTGAAATTTAAAAGTCTGAATAAATTTATTAAATATTAACCCACAGAGTTGCCACTTTAAACACCAGACATCAGCGTTAAGTCTCTTCTGAAAAAAATTGATTCAAACACTCGAAAGATTTTGGTGTATCTCAGCCAACTAGTTTTGAGTAAATTTATTCAGTGACGACCCACCAGTTGTCCTCAGACATTAGACAGCTGAATGATGCTCATGGTGCAATGGTGATTCATGGTTGTTCATGTCATAAGATTGGTCTGTAAAACATTTACTTATATTTAGCTTGTAAATGACATTTATTTTGTTAACAGATGAACCAGGAAGAAAGAGCAAAAGAACAGATCAGAAATTGTAGTGCCTTAGAAAAAAAGGCCAATCAGACCAAGCTGAGAAACCTCAACCAGTGTGATGTGTTTATGGACGTTTAAAAGATAACTTACTCCTGGGGTGGTATTCACTAACATGGATCAGTAAAGATCAGATCAAATTTGAACAAAAATGATCACTTTTTGATTGGATATTTGGATCAACTCAGATTGGTATTCATGAAACATTTGATCTGATATTTTGATCAAATTTTGGATTAACTATGATCCATGCTCTTTGATGGATTAACTTTGGGATCAAGACAGATCAAAAATAACTGATAGAAGATTTATTTCTCAGGGAAGATGAATATTTTAATCAGTTATTACAGAGGCAGGCAGTATGTCACAACTGAATAAACCTTTTAAAATTGTGTGAAATTCATACAAAATCAGATCAAATATTTCAGCTTTTCAGTTCAAGCGATCCATGGTTTCTGAATAGCTATTTATTATTATTTGATACCATGGCTCACTTGAAACTTTTTTCTCAAACCCTTTATCTGAACTTGATCTGATCTCAATCCTTGCTAGTGAATACCGCCCAGGGGATTTTGTGACTAAATACTTCTCCAACAGATGTCTACAATATTTATTACTTCATTCAAATACAGTAAAACCCCTTTCAATGCAACTTCATCAAGTAGAATTTTCTCTTAAGCAGAAATTCTTTGAGAGTCTAGCTTATATAAATTTACTGCGCTACCTAGAATTTCTTTGTTAACTGGACATATTCTCTTGAGATATTCCATTCAACGGGGTTAACAAGTAAATGTTGTTTCACACACAGGTCTATGGAAACTTTTTTCCATGAAATATGAACAATCTATCAGTAATTGTAACTGAAATACTAAGACATTTTTAATTATTCTTATTACTACTGTTAATTTACAAAAAAAAAAAATTAAGCTGTATTATATTGTTTATATTTTTTAAATCTATACTTAGATAATAAATTTTAAAATATATATTGCAAACAACATACATTGTTGAGTGCAGTAGGTGTAAAAGAAAGACTTTTTGAAAAGAATTTGGAAAATGTCAAAATATTTTATATTGACAAGTGCGCAATAATCTAGATGAGAACTTGACCAAAATTGGGTGGATGAAATTGAACATTGTTCTTTGGGTCTATTTTTTTTTGCAAATTGTCAAATTATGTCATAGTTTACATCTTTTTTTTTATTTTCAAAATAATTTTATTACAAATATAAAACCATAACAGGAATATTGATCAGTTTAAATACTTTTTTTTTTTTTTTTTTAATAAAAATAATTAAATAAATATTTGTACCGAACTGCCTTTACTCTTTTTTCTTGCCATATTTCGTTGAAACCCAGAACACAATTGTTGACAATGCTGGTTTGAAATCCATAACTTTGTACTTTTTTTACTAATTTATTTAGTTACTACTTGCCAAATGTTCGAAAAAGGGGCTAAAAAATTCCCATCTATCAGCAAAACCCTTTACTATACCATAACCGTCTGTTACTATACATTGCTCTAAAGAGTGATAATACTGTAATAAACTTATACAGCATTTAACACTAAGTTGTTGTTCCTTACATTTTCTATTATAAATATATTTTTTTACCACTATGAAAAGATAATTCAAAAAGTCCTTATTTTTATTCTCTGTGCCCCCCAACAACACTTTTACATCATTCAGATTAATGTTAATTTCTGTATTTACTAAAATTACATCAAGCAAATTGAACCAAAAAGTCTTCACCACTGGACAGAACCAGAAGAGATGCTCTACTGTTTCAACACATTCTTTACAGAACCAGCATTTATCACTTTCTACTAACTTACATCTAGATAAAAATCTATTAGTTGGAATTGTTCTGGTCAAGATTTGATACTGAAAGTCTTTCAAAGATGTCTCTATTACACTTTGAAAATTATTTCGATAATACTTTGACCAGTCTGCTTCTGATATCTGCTTACCTAAGGTTTCAGCCCATTTTGTTTCATGACCTCTATCATAGTTATTTAAAGTCCGGAAGTTTTTAAAGACCCACTTACTTGTAGGCTTTTGTTGGAGAAAATTTTGTAGGAAAATTTGTTTCATATCGCACTCCTTTAATTTTGTTTTACAATTTTCTAGCCATTGTCTTGGTATAGAATGAGTCAAACTATAGAAATCTACAAAGTTTATTTTAATTTGGTATTTTTCCCTAAAATCATTGTAGCCGAGACAAACTCCTGACTGTGATAATAGGTCATTTACGTATGCTACGCCCTTTGGAAATCATTTCTGTTGATCTACTATTCAAATTTGGATTTGTCATATAAAAGGTTCCCCATAACGGGTAGGTTCTGAAATCAATGGCGTTACTGAAACCTTTCTTAAAAACACACCATATTTGAAGCACATCCTTCCAGAAAGGATTTGAGAACTTTTCTACTGAGTCCACAAGAGATTTTTCATCCAGTTCTAATACCATTTTTTGGGGAATTCCATAATATATTTCAAAAATCGCCTGCCAGCTTCCTTCAGTGGTTAGGAGTCTCTTTAGCCAGGATAGTTTCAGTGACTTATTAAAATCCCTAATATTTGTTAGCTTTAAACCACCTTCTCCAATATCCTTTTCCAGTTGTTTATTACAGATTCTAACAGTGCCACTTTTCTATAGGAAATCTTTTAACATTTTTTCAATCCCATCAAAAATATTGTTTTGAAAAATTGAAAAGTGAAAATATTGATTTGACGCCTGATTTCAAGCGTGACCTAAGGTGGTTTCACAAATTTTTGCCTCTCTATAATGGTGTCTCTTTGTATGACCATAGCCCTACTGATTTCACCCTTAAGTTAGATGCCTGCATGACCGGCCTGGGAGGGAGGTGGAGCACGTTTGTATATCATCTTCACATAGCTTGTAGCTAATGAATTGGTCTATTGTTCACCTCGAAATGGTCAACATCTTGTTGGCTGGAAAATTGTTTTTGGCTTAGTGGATTGGTTGCAGGGTCCTTATTACAAGTGATTATGAGACTGCTGTGGCAGTGCTGGTATATTTCTGCCTTTGCAGACAATTACCTTAATTATGCTCACAATAGATTGCTAGAGAATGGGGTGGCTAACCTTCTGTCCTGTTGGACAGGTAGTTCAAAAGATATTAGTCAATTGTTGTCACAGGTACATGATCCAGTTTGGGTCGCAGTTTCTATTAGTTTATTGGACATTGATCCTGAGTTGTAAATGTTACGGTGTTACAGTATTATGGTCACTGCCTTGGCAGCAGTCTAATTTCTATATGTATGCATACTAACAGTTACTACACTTTGTTGAAGATAATGTGGCATTGAAGTCCTTGTGTCAGAGGGCAGATTCTAGAACTCAGCAGGCATTTAGACCTAAGACAAAACAACCTACGCAGAGATGTTTAATGTGTTCCTGGCCTTTTCTGTCTACTTGGGTGTTGCTATGATGGAAATTGATGCAAATGTTATATATTGTCATTTTGTGAATGTTTAGTTGTAACTAATTGTTCTGTCAGCATAATTGCCAATTATTTGTCGGACAAAAAGGCAAGTTTTGTATTGTATAATATGTCTTATTCTTTTCTAGACCATCCTATGATCAAGTACTTTCAAAAGTCAGTGTGTACAAATAAGCCTTTGGCCTTAACTTCTCAGAATATTGTTGACCACAGGATGCTTGAACCTATTTTAAAGCTTGTGACTGGCCATGATCTCTATTCCACAAGAACCTAGGTGAAAATAAAAAACAATGCAAACTAGAGATTCAGTACAAGTTATCTCTTTGCCAATAGTTGCCAATCGGATAATATGTCCTCGCACAGCTTTTAAAGCCTTGACCAAATTGTATCCTATGACTGACACCCATTCTTCATTTTTTCATGCATCACTCTTTCTGTAGATCTGCAGCAACATTTACATATGATGCCTATGTTTCCATACAGCAGATTAAGTGCCATGGCACTTGGCTCTCTGAATGTGAATGGAGGTATATTCAGCCAGAGCACTTGTCTGGTGAGGAGCTGGCTTTGTCCCTGGCTGGTGTTATAGATGCTTAATGTCACAAATCACTACTGTTAGGGTTGAGGGCTTACACATTTACTACCTTGTCTTAACCTTTACTTGTCCTATTCAAAAACCATGGTCATATTTGTACAGGACTTCACTTGTGGAACTCTAACCAGCACAGAGGTGACAGCGTGTGATTAAATGCCAAACCTGATAAATCCACTAGGACACTGCTGTCCTGTACATCTAACACCCATGATATTGATAGTAATAATTGTTGCTGACATACCATTTTATGAAATGTTCAATGTATGCTAGAATATCTATTGTTGAAACCTGAGGCAACACCAGGTGTGCCACTGCAGGTGGAGCTGGACAATTCAGCCCTTTGTCAAATCGACCCTCTGTAAATAGGTCCCCAAAAAACTCGGCCCTGAACAAGTCTGCCCCCATGTTGAAAAGAAATAAAGTGTAATAAAACAAGAGTACTTTTATTGCACTTAATCTCCATCATATGACAGACTCCAAGACTGACAGATACTTAGTATGCACAGTACATCAGGTGAGCATACATTAGTTTATTCAAGACAAATGGCAGATAATTTTTTGTGATCATGTATCATTAGGATGACAACTTCTAGAGTGATACTTGCAAAATGTAATTAACACATGTCCAATATATTTGTATTATCAGCTCTTTAACTTATGTCCTTCAGACACTTATTTATAGTAGAATAGTGCAATTACATAATCACATTATATCAATGGTCATAACTACTTCAGTGATATTTAGCAAAAGTGCAATTAACAAAAATAAAACATTTTTGGATGCTGTAATAAATATCCTTTATTATCTGTCCTTTATTCACTATGATAGTTTTAATGAAAGTGCAATTAATTTAGAAGAGATTAAGTGTTCTAATAGTCTTTATTAAATCACAGTCCTATTGGATGGCGATTTTGGTCATTTGTTTAACATATTTTCTCTGACAGTACAATAATTTCCATTGGACTGATTTGACTAAAGTATTTTTTGGGGGGGACCGATTTGACTAGGGTATTTTATTTTGTGGGCCAATTTGACAGGGGCTGAATTGTCTATGATTCACTGCATGGAGAGCCAGGAAGTCTCTGACATGTCTTGAATACCCTGCAAGGACTGCCGGGTTGAATTCGGTAAAATGCTGATGACTGACAGCAGTGGCAAGTAGCTATAGTCTCTTAAGGCTCTGAAACACCAAAATTTTAAATAATGTAGTCGATCAGTGTGGGATCTTTGTGAATATTAATCTTTGAAGGATTACTGACATACATGTTATTTACTGATGATATCAGAAATATTAAGCCGCCAGATAGTAAGCCTCTAATGCAGTATGGAGATACTTATTCTAAATGGTACGCTGGGCAGTCACCTTAGACACGTCTTTTGCGCAATGCTTGAACCGCGAATATAGAACAGTAAATAAAATAATGCTGTTGAATTACAAATGTAAACAAACAACTCGCAGTTGTTAAGATATTTATAAAATTGTCAATTCTTGCTTCATTTAAATAAATAGTCATTTAAATAAATCGTTTTAAAGCTTACAACAAATTGAAAGCATCTATAGTGACAGTTTCTCAATATTTCAGAACCAATTCTATGAAAATAGAGTGCGAAAAATATTTACTTTTTTAACCTTAGCTATCGCTATGTATGTTTCATTGATGGAAAAGCCAACATGGCGTTGGAATTGTTTTGATTTTTGCATAAGATTTACCTCTTATTTTGAACGAATATCAATGTAACCATTTTTAGAATAGGAATAAAAGACAAATTCACGTGCTTTATGGTGGTTTTAAACTATCAGTTGGCTGTATTAAAGCACTCAGCCCTTCGGGCTTCATGGCTTTAATATTCAGCCACTTGATAGTTTAAAACCATCATAAAGCACTCGAACATGTCTTTTATTCCTATTCTAAAAAGGTCACAATTCCTCCACACAGGTAGGGCACTTTCAACAGGGTTTCTACTGCCTAGGGTTTTCGGCTAATGTATATTCTCAATATCTTGTAATATAGCAATGAAAAATTCATGTATTGTTAAATAGAAGAGGGAAAGGCACAATAGACTAAATCATCAATGTAATTGAAAAAGAAAGTATGATTATGTAGGTTCATAATACAAAGAATTGCATTGCTTAGTTTTTCAAAGACAAATGACTTTAAGTGAAAAGCAATGATAAAACACAAAAATATTTTCTTGTATGTTGGACACCTTACAAATGAATGTTCTCCGAATGCATCCAGATATGCCCAAAAGCATGACAAATGTTCATTTTAAAATTTGGTCACCAGGGCCAAGTACATTTAACTGTACTATTTGTGAATTTTGTCTACTGAGACTGAAAGTAGTTGCAACTTTGTGTAAAGTTATGTCTTCTTGGGTACCCAATCACTAACTACAGATCCTTGAGTTAGCTAAGACCCATTATGGTGCAATGAACATCGGTCCTGTATCTTGACACAAGGGAGATGCATGTACATAACACAAAAGCTGTTCAAAGCAAGCAATGACAGCTCCAAATTGTAAGTTTTCTTCTAAATTTTAGTCATCATGAGCGGACAAATACAAGCAGAATAATGATTCTCTAAAGTTTCCTGAGGCTCCTATCAAAAATTGTTGGTCATAATTATTAAGTGAAATTTCCTACATTTGACAATGAGTAGAGTTAGAATATGAATTCTCAACCTCAGAAAATTGGAAAACCATTCTGCTTAACCATCAAATAGGCTTTGCTTCTACCTAGAATTTCTGACCAGTAGGTACCTTACCTTGTACATTTTTGTATTTAAGCGATTAAATAAAATAAATGTTTCTACGTACATTTATTATTACAAGGTTGTGGGTCAATATCAGGAGGGAGAGGAGAAAAACACATAAATAGCAGAAAATTTGACAAGCAATTTCATTTCCCATGAAAAGATGATCTGAAAAGACATTTCAGTATCTAGTCAGTGGCAAGCCCTTTTCGCGAAGTGGTAATTTGAAAAGACACATAAAGAATGTCCATGGGAAAATGGCATCAGAAATTGGCATGCCAGTGCATCATCTAAAGTCTATGCATCACCCAGGTTGTTCACGCATCTCTGTTGCACTATCTAAGCTGATTCATCATTTTACATGTGTAGTGGCTGGTATGAGAGGAAGTGGAAAAGCATAATTCCTGAAAAAGCTACTGGAACTGAAATATGAAAAGATATACCAATGCCCACAAAGAATTGTGTGGTGCTATTTCCATTCTTTATGCCATAATGAAAGATTTGGAATTCTGACAAGGCTTACCAGATGTTGGAGAACTGGAATCTTGCCTTCTGGTGTTAGATAACATGATGAACTGCTTGGAGAATGGGGTGGCTGGCTATTTACCAAAGGTAGTCATCATAAAAATATATCCTTCATTGCAGTAACCCAAAATTTGTTTCACAAAAGCAGACATTAGGGAACAGATATCAGTTTGAACATGCACTATCTTGTCCTGTTTAAGAATCTAAAAGATGCCAGCCAGATTCAACACTTTGCCAGACAGATGTGCCCCCAAAGATCCAGAATACCTTTGTGCAAGTGTATGAAAGAGTGATGACCCTGGGACCATTTAGCTATCTGTTTTGTGTTGACCTTAAGCAGGAAATACCAGAAAATATGAGACTAATAGCAAATATATTAGAAGATGAAGAAAAATGTTATTTCCAAAAAAATAATAAAAAATGTATGAACTTCAATGCCTTGTTTTTCTTTTTTATTGAGTTGGACAAAAACAATTTGTTGGGTTCACTTTGCAACAATTTGTAACACTTTTTCAGTAGAGTGCCCTCTCTCTCGCCAGTGGGGTGATGTCCCGCTGGGAGGTATCCTCACTGGGGGATGGTTTGTATGTTGACATATCTGTGTTGGCCATTAACCAGTCACTATGCAAATTATATCTGTCAGATTCCTGCATTAACCAATCAATATTAGATCAGATGCCTGCATCAACCCCTTAACCATACACATCATCAACAAGATGCCTACATCAACCCCTAAATTATACACACTATAAACCAATCAGATGTTGTCATCAAATGACTACCAACCCCTTAACCAATCAATATGACTTCAGTCAGATGCCTGTGATATTAACTAATTAAATGTCTGCATCTGACCAAGCAATATGATATCATTAACCAATCAGATGTCTGTGGTATCATGAACCAATCAAATGATCTCTAAACCAATAAGATTGTTTTCATGTGAACAATCATGACTACAGCATTTAGTTGTGTCATCAACCAATCATATTGTAGTATTAGTCACATGCTATGACATCATCAACCAATCAGACTGCAGCATTTTGTCGCATCATCAAACAATTAAATGTCTGCATCTTTTCACTTTAGACTGCAGTATTTAGTCAAATTACGTCATCAACCAACCAGATTGCAGTATCCTGTGACTTCATGAACCAATCAAATGCCTGCATCCTGTAATTTTGGCCAAAATACAGCATTTAGTCACATGATGTGACATCATGACCCCTGAACCAATCAAATTAGAGCATTTAGTCATGTGATGTGAAATCATCACCCCTCAACCAATCAGATTGCAGTATTTCCTCACATGACGTCATCACCCACATCCTTTCATATATTCCACTGTGTATACAAACCGGATCAGTAAGTGCTCCTATGTAGCATGTATGGGGAACCAATGCTTACTCTATACTACCACAGTACTATCATGAATATATAAAATTATTACTCATCCTCTGTTAATACAAAGCATGCTGTTGCCACAAAGAAATATTTAAATGTTCCTGTATTAACACTTTGATTCACAAGTCCAAACCTCATTTTGATACATCCTTTGCTTATGATGGACCCATACTATGGAACAGTCTATCACTGGCTATACGATCTGCTCCCACACTCGCATCTTTTAGGCAAGAGAGCTTAAGGCTCACCTGTTTCATGGAGCCTATCCTTCTTACCCCTTCCCCTCTGATTGTGCAAAGACTTTCTGATGCTGATCCTTTTCAGTCCATGAACTTGTGACATTATCTTTACCCTCGGCATTTATTACGACTTAAATTGATTTAGATCAAAATTAAGTGCTTAAAAGGTAGTATATTATTTTTGTTTTTATTGCTGAGGATTGTCAAGATTGTTACTGCTGACATGTTGCATGAACTGTTACACAACTATCTGCTCCACCAATTTTGACATGAAACATACCCCTGACACCTGTTGACAGGTCTTCAAAACTTTTGCTTGGAAGAACCACCTTCTTGAATTTTTGAGGAAATGCACCCTCAGCTAAAGAAACATTGGCAAGTTTTGTCATTGACGGAAGGAATATATGCACACAATCTGTCAGAAGGAATCTAAAAGACATGATTACTGCAGAGGAATTATTGATGATTCTAAGTACCTCATTCTTCAAGACCTCATTGAAGTGAGACCGGTTAGGAGGTGGACATGATGGTAGTATAACTATTGAGGAAGAAGCTGTAAACATTTCACAAATCTTTTGGATTTTTTTGATTGAAGGATGAACCAAATTGGTTTGCTAAGGATTTTTCTGACTCATGAGGAGAGAATCATCCCTTGGCCCTTATTGAGGACATGTCAAAGTGCCTGCCATAGTTTTAATCTGGGCAACTGTGATGACCACCTGTGACCTAACCTGTCTATTGCTATTAGTACATTAGTCATAGTGTTTCCAAGTGAGTGTATTGCTAATCAGAATGTGTTTCTCGGAGCATGTGCCATAATGCTGGATTCAGTACATTCCTTTTCTCTCATGCACTGTGGCAGGACCATGATCTGCTTATACTGGTGTTCCATTGGAGCCGACCTTGTATCCGACCCTACGACTCTAGGGTCAGTTGTGAAAGTCGTGGGATCATAGAAAAAAGGCACAAAAATGCTGAGTTGGTTTAGTTTTCCCATGACAGTACACTTACAGACAGGACGTGGTGACAACCCCAACAAGACATAGAGTCAAGGAATTTTATGCACAGCCAGTCTTAGAAGTAGTACGACAAGCCTTAAACCCGTAACAGACCAGCTGGATCACAAGAAAACAAACTATAAAGACAAACAGACAAGCAGAGAGCATATTCCCATCCCTTGCTGACAGGACTGATTGTTTTTGTGGCTCAGTATTTATAGTCAGAATCCAGAATCGGGATCCATATCACACTATATAAATCCCTGTCACTAGGGATGTGACACTCATTTCACCCTTCAAATATATCAGCAATACATCAACAGGAACTTTTTGACAAGTTGAGGATCCTTTGGTTATTCTTCTTCATGATTTCAAAACACAGAAGACAACAGAACCCAGCACCTGCCCAGTCAGCATTACCAACAGAGCCGCACACCCCCACCACACTGAAGGAAGAGGAAGCCACAGAATAAATGGGTTATGCCCCGAATACTGCAGAGAGAGGAGAGAGGTTGCTACAGAACACTTTTGGATGAACTAATCGAAGAAAGAATTACCCCTTGTCTGAGGAAGTCAACCATCAATTTCAGGAAGCCACTGGAAGTCGGATTGAAACTGACAGTTAGCTTGAGGCACTTATCCTGAGGAGCAACATACACTTCACTGCAATACCAATGGAAGGTTGAAGAATGACTATCTGCAAATTTGTAACCCAGGTCTGCAAAGCCATCTTACAGGAATTTTAACATGAATATTTGATTTGTCCAACTGATCCAGAAGACTGGAAGAAAATTGAAGAGAGCTTTAGAAACAGATGAAATGTCCCCCATGCAGTTGGTGCACTAGATGGCAAACACATTGCTATAAAGAAGCCCTTTTTCTCACTAAAGGGTGTTACAATGGTACCAGTAGAACTACTTTGCAAATATTGACCATTGTTGTCAATGAATGTTTTTGAATGTGACTGTGTTTCAATGTTTGTAATATTTTTATCATTTCCATTTTAATAGAAATACTTCCTATCTGCTTACTGCCCTTAGACTTTACCTTATTTGCCTTCTTACACTGGGTTTGCCTGTTAGTGATAGCAGTAGGCCTATCCTTGATTTTAGTTATATTCTGTACCTGTTCAAGGATAGGCAAAAAATCCTATTCCTTTTTGCTTCTACACACTTTCTCAAAATGATTCATAATACCACAATTTCTGCATTTTTTGTTTCTTGCTGGACATTCAGACAATTTTGAGTGAAACTTACCTCCACAAAAGTTGCAGTCCCTTTTAGCTTGTCCCTGTGGTTGCCTAGAGTGTGTCTTTGGTCTGGCCCTGCTGTGATTCCACTGATTTTGTTCCTGTGTTTGAATAGCAGAAACGGATGCCAGTTGGGTCACTACATCATCAAGGCGGGAGCATAATGCTCTTATTGTTGTGTCTGTTTGAAGAGCTGTATCTGATTTTCCTGTAGTAGCAGATCCAGAGTATCTTGTGATTGCAGTCCTGACATCATGTAGGGATTTAGGATTCTGTGCTCGAATGTACTGTCCTACATTCTCTTCCAGGGCTGGGACTGTAAAAGGCACTAACTGTTGCATGTCCATCTTGTACTTTGTGTACAAGTTGGCAAAGTCATCCACAAACTGGAGCGGATCCTGGCCTTTGATCTGTTTCATGTTCTTCAGTTCCTGCATGGCTGTGAAGGTATCTGTAGTTTGTGAGTACCACTGGAGGAGTTGATCTGTAAACTTCTTGAGGTCTGCCAGTGTTGCTTCATCTAGGGACATCAGCCAGTTGTTTGCGTTGTCATCCAGATACACACTGATTTCCTCCATAAGGGGTTCATCCTCAATTTTGTGCTTCTTGCAATGGGCCTTGAGTTTCATGAGAAAGACTTCCGGACTCGATATGCCTGCTCAGAAGATTGGCCTTCCTCAGTCATCACCAGAAGCCATGTTTTCCACTGGAGTCACTGCTGTGTAATTATAGTTGGTTCTGCTTCGAGTGGGCATCAATGACCAGCTAAAAAGTGGTCAATTTTGCATTCTCCACCAGATGTGATTATGGGAGGTTTTAGGTTGGGGGTGTAAAAGAGTTCTTGTTGATGTTCTTATTCATTTATTCAGCAATTTATTAATCAACAGTTATTAAACAATTCACATAATTATAATCCAGTGTCACTACTATAGTTCTCATTAAATTATCTATTTCAAGTCTCTTCTCAATATCAATGATAAATAACAGTTTACTACTCATGTGATAAAGGCTGTGTTGTTGTGGGTGTAGCTGCTTTTTGACAAATATCCATTCACATACACAATGCAATTTTAGTACACTTTATTCTCTTTAATATTTATATCAAGTTCACAACAAGAAGGTTACACATATACTTAATAATTATCATATTCCATGAAGTGTTTCTGTATGTTCATAATGTTCATAATAACAGCTTCTTGTTAAGTTAACCAGTGTCATAGTTTCCTGTAACACTCATGATGATCTCTCTGGAATATCTGAACACATAATTTTTATGCTGTTTTTCTGATACTGCCTAGCCACACATCAGTTGACCTTTTACCAAAATGAAAAACAGTCTAGGTCAGTCAGGTGACCATAATCCAATAAGGTAGTTGCAGCCTATCAGTCAGTTGCATGTAGAAGCTAGGGTAGAAACAGGAACTGACAACCACACAAGATAAGTGCTTAGTGACATTAAGGGCAACAAGTTAGTCATTGTACCTAAGTTAGGGTTACTTAACAGAGAAGGTATAGGCTTTGATGTGGAATACATACAAGTAATTATCTGCTTATCCAGACGAGCTTTGATACAAGCTGCTATAGCTGTCTAGTTGTCATTAAGTGTTGCAGGTACATATTCTTTTATAACTTCCTGACCATATATATCTTTTAAAACCTGCTTCCCACATAAAAGATCTGATGAGCTATTAACAGCATTGGTGTAACCAGTTCAGAGGAGAGTAATGAATAAGTCCCTGGTGCTTAAGCTTTTGAAATGTTCACAGTAATTACAAAATTTCTAAGATGTACTGACAAGCTACCACACTATACAGATTGATCCCTATTTCTGTTGAAAGAATGGCTGTTAAAACAAACAGTCTTTGTACACCATGTGTGACTTCACAAGAATCATTACAAAGTGCAAAGTATATAGACACACTGTTTGATTTCATAGGGCATAAGATACAATAATAATAAAAGTAAGATTATGCTCTATCAGCCTTTACACGTCTGTAAATTAGAAACAAGAAACATGATGCAGTCCTAAGTTTGTATGTACCAGTACACAGAACTTTATACAATATATCCTAATAATACACATGAAATATGTTATATGTAATATGTACTAATGACAGCTGACTAAGTAAAATACATAAAGTTTACTCATTATAACAATATCCCAACACAGCCTAAGGCAAAAACCAGGCTGCAGCCAAGCGAACCAAGACAAGACAAGTTTCTTTTTTTTTTATTTAAACATAATATATTTTCTGACGATTGCTCACAGCTTTATAGCCACGAGGGGCTTTCGTCCAACATAACAAAAATATTCATTCTATACCATACATAAAAATACATAAATACACTAACAATTTAACCATTTCTAAAACATTGACACTTTTTTGTTATCTTAAAATACAGCAGGGTGAAATGAATGATTAAGTGATTGTATATTTTCAATCTAAAAATAACAGGTACATAGCGTGTGTGTTAATTTTTATGATCAAAGGATTACTGTTTAAAAACAAATCTTCTTGTTTGAAATATGTAGTTTTGAATTTTTTCAAATAAATTAACATCTATTTCAAAAATTCCTGTTCCGTATAAAAATAATTTAACTAAATCAGATGTTTCAACGCTAGAGTAATCTTGTATAATTATTTTAACATTCTGTAGCATTTCCTGTCTAAAAGCAGCATAAAATGGGCATTCAAAGAAAAAATGGGTTACAGTTTCTTTTTTTCATGACAATTTGGACACAAGTCTTCAGATATGAAATTGTATGCCTTACGCTGAGAATTTAAAGACAAGGTTGTAAGTCAAAGGTCAAATATTAGGTCACAAGGTCATATCAATAAAGACAAGGCCCCAGATACTAGTGATTAAGTCACAAAGCACAAACTGTGCCCAATTAAACCTGATGTAAATGGTTTGGCAAGCAATGAAATATGACAATATATGCATCAGTATATATCTACATATGTACACATAATAAAAATTGTACCATAGTATATATAATAGAATGGTGTATAAATGTGATAAATTAATGGTACACACTGGCAACAGGAGAGAAGCAATCCCGAACCCCCAGTAAATATGAATAATTAAAGGAATTAAATTAAAGCAACAGAAGTAAAGATCCAGCCAAAATAAGCTAAAGAATTAAATTAATCATTAAAATTTAACCATTTAACATATAGTCCCGACAGTTCATCATCAACCAGGTGGTGATTCCGAAATTGATGGCAAAACCAGATCCTAAGGCACTACACAGATAAGAGATAACTCAGACACACATAGAATATCAGATCAAGGTCACTCACTAGCCACAACAATCAAGACCAAGTTACAGATAACTCATTCACTTCCTGTAGATAAGATTTATTCCATAAAGGTAACACAACTTCTTCCTGCATTTAAAGAAGGACTAAGTGAGCGCAAACATCAACCACTTCCATATCAGGATTGTCCAGAGTACATATATCTATAGAAAATTTCACAGAACTATAGTGTCCCACGGCCAGCTAGGAATCCCATGCAGGGGTAGTAGGTGGTAGTCACACTGCTGTGGCAAGGCATCCACAAAAGCTGACTTCGGCAGTACAACAGGCAGGTTCTAATCAAGTAGACAATTCCCATATAAGGAAGAGGAGGTTGTCATATAAATAGCTACAATCCATAAGACATGCAACAAATAGCATCATAATGATGAAAGGCACCTTCCAACAGTCAGTAGCAAATAACTTGAGATGAAACTCGACAACCACTGGGTACAATAACAGTGATTCAGAAGAGCATTGAAAGCTCGATAGTGGTTCAATTTCACTATCAGCCCCCAGTAGAACAGGGCAATATGAGATCCTGGAACCAGTAATTACACCGACAGGTCACAGGTTCAGGTGTAGACTCCATCAATTAGGAAGGCAAAAGAGTAATTCATTGACTGTAACAGTTCAATAGTGGCCCAACCCAACTATCAGCCCCCAGAAGAGCGGGGCAATAACATCCTGAAACCACGACTTGGAAGGCAAGGCACAGGGTCGGGTACAGACTTCATAAATAAGGAAGGTACATCAGCAGTTCATCATCCGTCTGCACCCAGAGGTCAAGTGGCATGGATTCTCCACCACCAAGCAACCCTGAAACCAAACACACTAAAACGAGTACGACATTGATGACAGAGGGGACCCCTTAAGCAGGGGGGGGGGAGGGAGAATTTTTCAGAGGTCTGTTCTGTTGCATGTTCAATGACAAAATGGCAGAGGTTTTTCACTGGAGGGAAGGACAGGACCCCACAACCAATGAAATCAAAGGTCAACAATTATGTCACCTGCAAAAGGTTAAAAGATCTGAATCAAATACAATTTAAGGTGGGAGGCAGGAATGACAGTTTGCACACCCACATGTGCAACCACACTCTGTTCCCGTGTTTGTCTATCCGATTGTTTGTAAGGGTGAAATCTATTATCCCTCCAGTTGAGTCCAGCACTTATAACAGGCTGGTGCTGGTGGGTTTTTTATTTTTATTTTTCTCTGTAACCAATAATTCTCTGTAACTGGCAAACAGGTAGGTTGGAGTCACCAATGAATTTAGACAGCTACTGGTCTATATTTAGCTAGCTGACCCCTAGGTAAATCTGCCGGTCTGATCCTGTCTTTCTCTGTAACCAATGTTGAAAAGGGGCATGACAGTAATTGCACCTGGTAGCAGGTCGGTAGTAGTAAGCTGGTTATCACTCTTAGGCTGGTGAGGAGGCGGCTGATGAAGAATGGTCAGTTGGTTGGAAGGTGGATGGTGAGTGTGAAGTGTGAAGCAAGCTGTTCAATCCAGGCTTTGTAGCCAGTAACGGGTCGGTAGGCTCTGTAACCGGTTAGTGCAAAGGCAATAGGTCAAAAGGCACTGTAACCGGCTAGTGTGAAGCAAGCTGTTCAGTGCAGGTTGTGTAGCCAGCAGCCGGTTGGTAAACTCTGTAACCGGCTTGTATATGATGCTGTCAGTAGAAAAAGGCCTGTTATCAGTCTTAGGCTGGTAAACAGGCTGCTGATGAACAATAGGTTGGTGCTGTCTGAGTATTCCTGTCTTTCACTACCCCCTTCTTGTCTTTCGCTAAACAAAAGGTTGCTACTCCACTCTTCTCGAGTTCTGTTTCCTTGTGTTCTGTTGATTTCATGTCTTCGTTTTGTATAAAATTTGACAGTTGCCGGTAGTCTTGTATGCATATTGAAGGGTCACATGACCAGCAATCCACTGAAAGGCTATCTAACATTTGCTAGGCAGGGATGAGAATCGCCTGTTAAAAGCTGTCTTTTCTGTGTAATAAATCGAGGTTGATCGAGGTTCTGTACTGAATACTGCCGACCACTGGTAAGCAACTACCAACTTTCCCACATAAGGTCTAGGGTTTGAACCACCAACCTCAGAGGTAGGAGGCAAGTGTGTTACCACTCAGCCACCATGGCCCCCTGATGGAGTTAGTAATCAGTTGCAGCAATCTATATGTGTTTAGATTAGTCAAATATTACTATAAAAAACATTCTGGCAGAGTCAAGGTCATAGGTCAAACTAAGGTAACACTATGACATGGCATAATAATAATAATAATAATAGAATTTACAGAGCGTAAAATTGATACAAATCCTCTAATCCTCTTAAGTCCAAGAAGGGAGAGTCCAGGGACAGACTTTGGTCGACAGCTAAAAAGTGCCCACCATGGTATAACTAAGGTGTGGGGGTATGCCAGCCTGAACAAGTGAGTCTTTAGCTGGCTTCTGAAACCGTCTATTGTATGCTCAGATCTGACAGTTTGTGGCAGTTTGTTCCATTCAGCAGGTGTGGCTACTGCAAAGCCACCCCTGCCTATGTGGTTCTTAGTGCGGGTTGAAGAGACAGATAGCCTGTTGCAGTGAGTGAGACTGCTCGATCTTATTAAAGCTGAAAGATATGGGGACTGTGAAAGATTGATAGCCTTGAATACCAGAAGATTATACTTAAAGAAGATACAATGTTGAATTGGAAGCCAGTGGAGTTTTTTCAAAAAGGGTGTAACATGACTCAGTTTGTCAAGTCTAAAGATGATGCGACAAAGAGCATTCTGGACTATCTGTAGTTTAGCTATGTTGGACTTGCTTACCCCATAACGTAAAGTGTTGCAGTAGTCCAGACGACTACTGACCATGGCAGTTGCCAGAAGTATTGCAGTTTCGACACTAAAGAATTTGCGTATTTGTCGCAAAGCGTATTTTGCGTATTTTGGTGTAAGCGACTCTCTGATGGTTTTTTGACCTATGATGATAAATTCGTTTTTTTTTCTGGGTTAAGTTTTAGTATATACTATCCATCCACTCCTGTACTGACTTGAGACACTCGGTCAGCTCTTCCATGCTAGAATCAAAGTTCCTGGAGTCAACTGCTATGTAGATCTGGGTGTCATCAGCATATAGATGATGAGTGACATTGTATTGGGAAATAACTTGACTGAGGGTACTAGTGTAAAGAGTGAAAAGGAGAGGACCCAGTATGGAGCCTTGGGGGACTCTGAAAGGGAGCATTACCGCCTCAGAGAAACCATCACCTATTTTAATTTTTGTTTTCGATTTGAAAGGTACAATTTGATCCACAACAAAACAGTACCATCTAGACCAAATGAGTCATGCAAGTAGTCATATGATCAATTGAGAGAATGATCAATCGTATCAAACACCGCAAAGAGAGGTAATAATGTTAGAGCTACTCCCTTTCCTGAGTCCACTGAGAGAGCTATATCGTTTTGAATCTTCAACAATGCGATTTCAGTGGAGTAGGAACTCTTAAAAGCAGATTGGTTGACATTTAAGAGCCCCTCACATAAAATAAATTCCTTTATCTGCTTTGCCACAACTTTTTCAATAAGTTTTGATATAAAACTAAAGTTTGACACTGACCTGTAGTTTTTGAGGATATTTCTATCAAGGCTCAGCTTCTTTTGAAGGGGGTGACATATGCCATCTTAAAACAGTTGGGGAAACTAGCTTCTTTGATTGAATAATTTTCAATTTTAGTGATGGGGGTGATGAGAATATCAGCACACTCCATGACCAGTGATGTTGGAATTGGGTCAAGGTCACAAGATTTGGATGGTGAGGACTTAAGAATTTTGAGTAGGTCTTTCTCCGACACAGGTGTGAAAGAGGATGGAGTATTTTTAGTGGAGTTGGGTCTAGTGACTGAAGATGGTGTTGATGACTGCAATGTGGATCCAATTTTAAGGATCTTGTCTTAGAAGAACTTACAGAAAGAGTTTGCAAGGTTGTCGCACCTTGCAAGGACCTGTGTAAAATCTTTATGACACAGTTCCACAAAGCCTTAGGATTTCCTTGATTTTCAGCCACAATGTTGGAATAATGATTGCATTTGGACTTCTCAAGTAGGAAATTATAGTGATTGATTGCAGCGCGGTATCAGCTGCAATTACTGGCTGTGTTTTCATGGCGCCATGCCTGCTCATATTTTCTCTTGAGTTGTTTTGCCTTGAGGATGTCACAGTTCACGAAACCAGTCTCGGCATGTCTCGGTATATTTTTCTTCTTAATTGGGGTGTGCTTGTCAAGGAGGCTTCTCAAGATATTAAAGTATTGATGACTGAGAGGACTGGCAGTTTTGTACGGGCATCTAAGGAGTTTAGATTTCAGGATGTCTGTTCTAAAATCTAAGATATTTATCTTGTGAATTTTAGGGATGGAAACACAATGAAATTTACAGGACTTTCTGATGTGAAAATAAGGCTAAACATGATTGCCTGGTGTTCTGATAGTCCCCCAATAAATTTGGGACTAATGACCCAAGCGAAGGAATCCCTCACACATAGAGCATCCAAAATGTGACCCTGAATATGTGTAAGTGTATTGACAAGTTGTGTAAAACTAAATTGCTCGAGAATATCATAAAATTTCAGTGTCCAGGTGTCATGTTGATCCAGATAAAAATTAAGATCACCAAGGAGAATATTTTAACAGCCTGACAAAGCAGCACCTTCGAGGAACATGCCAAATTCATCCAGGAATTTGAGAGATTTGGGGGTCTGAAGAGTTCATGAAATAGAATGTCTTTAGCACCCTCAGTGCTAATCTAAATGGAGGTTCTTTCAAAAGCCTGACAGTTGTTTTTTGAAAGTTGCTCAAAACTCAGGTCTATCTGGATGAAAAAGCCAACTCCGCCCCCTTTCTTGACATTTTGAGGTACATGAGTGAACTTATTGCCAGGAGGGGTGATACTAGAAATAAAACTTTTAGTATCCTCTGGCCTAAGCCATGTCTCAGTGACACTTATAAGCTAAGCATTGTTATCTTTGAGGAACTCCAGAAAGGAAGCTGATTTATTTCTGATAGATCTAATGTTGAGAAGACAACCATTAAGAGATCTACAAGCAGGGCCTGGATTGAGACTAATATCACCCAAAAGAGCTAGGAGCAATGATGTCCAGGGACTGACATTCCGGAAACTATATGTCACCCTTCAACAGTGACCCTGGAAGGTCAGATAAGCACAATTGATGCTATCTGCACATGGGTGAATCCCTGACTCAATGATAACAGGATGACCTGAGTGCATGGTGGGTTCAGATGAGTCACAATGGAACCAAAAAGAAAAGTTGTAATAGATTGTGAAAGTAGCAAAAGATTAGTGCATATGGAGTAGATGAAATTTGGAAAATTTGGTCAAACAAAATTGTGGTATGGATAGTCAATCAAGGCTTTAACTTGGCTATTGTATATCTGGACTTTGTAATACAGTTGATTTGGTTGTTGAGTAAAAACAATAGAAAGGAAGGTAGGTATAGATGGTATATCTGGGCTTTACATTTAATATAATTTATTTGGTTCTTGTATATCTGGGCTTTGTATGTATTATACAGTTAGTTTGGTTGTTGTGGAAAACAATAGAAAAGAACCACAGGAATTATCGGGTGGGCGTTAAAACCTGTTTGAGGATTAACAAACAGTTTCATAATGTTTAGAGGTAATATCTACTTATAATCTCTTTGTTTCTCCAAGATGTTTCCATAGCTAGTATAATGTGACAAATACAGACCACTTTCGATAGTAAAAATGAGAATTTAAAAACAACGTCTACCCTGGAGAACACTAAAACACCCACATGTGCACAATCCCTAAAAACATCCTACACCTTACTTAAATTCTTTTGAAGATAAAGCCTAGGCAAAATATTTATACCTACCCGCCCAATCACCTGCCCGTGAAGCTGTACACCATGGGTGAAAACAATACCTATATTTGGACAATTCAGAATCATAATTTAGTCACTCCTCAGTCACAACAGGTAACAGTACACACATAAATATTTGAAGTAGTCAAGTGTGACATTTGTTTTTTTCAAAATAGACCCATAAACTGATCACAGGGTTTTCAGCAATGAGAGGCAAAGAAAGCAATGTTATATTTCTTTTCTTTTAAAATACAGTAGTGACGTCACTCTACTGTTAAAACAGTAGATTCGTACAACAGATTTTGTTGATATTGCCAATGGTTTGCAAGCCCTGTGCTGCATGAAAAGGAGATTGATCATTTTCAGATATATCCAAATTGTAATTGTCATTTATAAAAGTATTTTGATTTATGAACAAATGATTTTCTGAATCATTATTTTCAATGAATAATTCTTTGCTATTTTTTATCCTTGCTATCAGTAGTGAATTTGAATTTATTTGTTGTTTTACGTCGCGGTCAACAACCAGGGTCAAATTGCAATGGGTAGTTTACAGGTGGAGGAAACCAGTGCATACTGCACTGTAAACCACCGGGCATCGGCAAGTAACTACCAACTTTCCAACATGAAGCGCCCGGCCTGAGATTCAAACCGGCGGCCTCAGAGGTTGGAGGCGAGAACTCTAACCGCTGCTATCAGTAGTGAAGACACTTCATGAAGTATAGTGTAAAATGCACATATATGATTTTGTAAAGGAGGCCAAGGTACAAAGCTTGACCATTTACACTTTAGCCTTCAAATATCGCTACATTTTAAATTCCTGTATCAGTATTTCACATTTTTTAAAAATGCATTCAAAATAGACTATTCCGTGTGTGATATTCATAATTGTAATGTAATAAAAGTTGGGATTTAAGATTGAAGAACTATGTATAAATATGTTAACATTTACCTACATTAATTTTTCTTGTGTAAAACTTAAAAAGGGAAAATAATAAATATATACATATTTAAAGGTTTTACATTTTACAAAACTCTGTGTAATATGTATACTCAGCCAAAGCCCAGATGTATTTGTAATTCTAATTTCTACACTTTTAGTATTTAGTATGTTTATAATTTGACACATTTACAACAACTAATGGCAAGAATTTTGGAAAATTAATTAATAATATTTCTATGTTATGAGAAACATCTTTCAAAATGTAGAAATAACTTAAAACCAATTTGTTTTGTTAGCTTATAATACTTAAGTTTGAAAATATAATTGTCTGATATCAGAGTAAAAGTCAAACAACTGTCACTTTAAATTACTGGCGCACATGCTTCTCCATAGATTTTCAAAACTTAAAGTTATATATTTTATAAATTTTAAAAATCCATGTTATTCTAAAATATGTCAAGTACGACCAAGTCTATTAAGCTATAAAATGAATATTTAAAATTTTTCTATATTTTGACTGATACACAGCAAAAAAATTCCAAAACTGTTATTATCATACTATTAAACAGTATTTTAAGTCAGAGAAAGCACTTGTAACAGTAGATTCCTAGTACAAATGTACTGGGGCCTTCGGACTTGTACATTCAAATCTACGAATCTACTGTTCCTTGTGCTTTCTCCATGACAGAGACAAAAATTAATATTTTTAATATTTGCATAAACAGTAGGTAAACAATATTTTGAACGGTGATAACAGGATAACGTGATATTATCTGGGCTATTAATATTAAAAATAGACAAAATACAGTTTCTGTTATTAAGGATCAAAGTCAAAAATTCACCAAAATAATCGGATTAACGCTTCTACTACATTAACTGTCCATCTATCTTTATTGGTAAATGTCTTTTCTTTTATGTTGCTATTGCCACTTTTTTATGTGTAACTTATTTTAGAATAATAATAATAATACTAACTCTTCTGTGGTGTTTTTCTATCTTTTAATATATACTGTTGAACACCATTACATTTCTAAACCTGACCTTTGAACGTAGGGGTGCACAGTCACCTCACGTGATATTTAACTTACAGAATTGTCTTACTTCAAATGTTCCCATCGGGTTTGAATTGAATCCATCTCACTTTGGCTGGGGATTCTGCTCCTCCAACACTTACTTCACATTTTAGCTGTCTTTAATCCAATACTTGCTTTTAAGCAGCTGTTGCCAGTAATAAAAACGAAAGAAAATTAATGAAATTCTCAATAATATTCTTTCCTATATAAATTCAACCTTAACTGGTAAATAATTTGTTACTTTGAGACCTACTCAAATAAAGTTCAAAAATTATAATTATATATCACTGGCGTCAAGATAAGGTCACCTTTACATTTCTCTATTTTTATTTGTACAATGTGTAAACAAATTAAGGGTGGCCTCAAATTTAATGAATTCTCGGAGTAATTCTTACAACTCTTGATCATGTAGTGTTTCTCTACCTTTCTTCTGAGCTGATGCAATGTGACTGTACAGCTTGACTGCCAAATACCGAGAGGACTCAGTTTTGCAGTGCAAACTGGTAATACCCCCCTCTACCAGATTTTGTTTGCTTTTGTGTTTAGAAATTTATGCTTATATTGTTTGATTTTCTTGCTGACTTTTTTCCATAAACATATCATGCAAGGGTACGGAGGTCAATGTCTATAGGACTGCCTACGCTTCTAGCCTATTGCTCCCTCGTTCTATCAGGCAGACAAGTTGTTGCCGTAATGTGAAACATATTCCCACTGCTACCAAGTTCAAGGGGGATCTCTGTTCTACTTTTATTGTGTGGCGATGTTTCCCTAAATCTATGTCCTGTCTCTCTCGGTGTCATCAACTGTCGTTTTGTCAGAAACAAGGGTCCCAGTATTATCAACTCTGTATTCTCTCGGTCACTGAACTTACTTATAATTACTGAGATATACATACACCCAACTGACACGGATATCTTACTTTGCTCAGTAACTCCACTTGGGTAAAAACTGTACCACAGACTCCATGGTATTGGTGGTGGCGCTGGGTTGTGTCTAGCACTTTTACCTAAGGTCTTGCTAAATGGCTCTCAGATTCCTATCTACTTGCAAGGATTGTCAGGCTTCAGTTTGAATGCATATGGCGCAAGGATAAGTCACCCCAATATCGAGCTAGAATGCACAAGCAGACTACCCATTACACATGAGTAATCAAAAAGGATACATCCAACTATTACAGAAAATTTGTTAGTTAAATGTACACGATTCACAGAAACTGTGGCATGTCTTATGTTCAGCATTGCATTTTGCACCAGAAACTGTACTGCCTTGTCATGACTCTCACAAATGTCTTGCTAACCACTTTGTGACTTTTTTCTTAGATAAAATTTGCAAGACTAGGAACTCCTTTTCCATAACTAACTCTTTCACACTTCCTGTACTTTTCTACACTTTCTTTGAAACTGTTTCTGATGAAGAAATTCATAAGGTAATAATGAAATCACCAACGAAATCCTGTTTGTTGGATCCATGGTGTTTAGTGTTTAGACATTCTTCTGCCTCCAATCACTAATCTTGATCCCCTTTCTTAAGGTGTTTGTTCCCAAAGGTTTCAAAAAAGCTGTTGTCCCTCCATTAATCCAAAAGTCTCACTTCCAACTGATGATTTCAAGAACTATCGACAAGTATCAGTCTTGTGCTTTTTCTCTAAACTTGTCGAGCGAGTATTCACTTCCCATTACAACACTATATCAATTCTAATGAATTTAGGAATGTCAAACAGTCGGCATATAAGTCCATCTGACTCTGGCTAGGGGTGAGGCCACGGCTGTTGTGCTACTTGACCAGTCGACAGCATTTGATACTATTGATCATGACATGCTCCTAGATTGTCTGAGTTCTTGGTATGGTGTTGGTGGTTACATCTCTGATCATTTTCAATACATCAAAGTTGGTTCTATTCTATCTGATGATAAGAAGCTTTCATATGGTGTGTCACAAGGTTCTGTCCTTGGTCCAATACTCTTTTCCTCATACACCACTCCCCTATGCAAAGTCATTCAAAATCATCCTGGCATAGGTTTCTACTTTTATGCAGAAGATATGCAGTTATATGTTCATCTTGCACACAAGAATGTGGCTTAGGCCATTGATAAGTTTAGAAAAAATCTGCCTAGATGATATCAAAAAGTGGTTTTCTGCAAACAGGTGATGCTAAATCCAGATAAAACTTAATTCATCACTTTTGATTCAAAGATAAGCGAAAAACTGAAGTTAATATTCTTGGTAATTTTGTCTCGCCTTCTAAGGCAGTCGGAAGGCTTGGTGTATGGTTTTAGAGGGATCTTTCCTTCTCGAAGAATGTTCAGAACATCTGTAATTCTTGATGTGCTCAAATCCAGGACATTAAGTGTCTCAGAAGATATCTCAAGCATCATGTTGCTCTTACACCTGCAAATACTTGGGTTTGTAGTCGACTCGACTATTGTAATTGCTTGTAAAGAAGCCTCACTGCTCACTCCTCTTAATATTAATTTTCCATTTGTGAACATAGTGAAGACAAAAGTTCATTTTATCCAACATTAAAGAAGCATTTTTAAACAGGTTTGCAGATAACTGGATGCCATCAGTACAGAAGTAGAATCCAATGTCCCAGTTTCTTTCAATAGCATTGATCAGAGGAGTGGTGTAGTGGACCTGGCGCTAAGCCCTTGAAGCACCCCATAAATGAGCTAACACCTCTGATGTAGAATATCGAATCTAAGTGGCTTGAAACTGACTGCTCAGATAAGAAAAACCACTGTAACAGGTCCCCAAGATCCCCAAGACAGTAGTGCACACACAGAGGGTCCAAAGGTTTATTAATACAATAACATGATATAAATTAAAGTAAATTACAATTAAATACAACTAGAATACTAATATATATATATATATATATTTCAATAATTGTGTATGTAAAACTTATTCGAGTAATAAGGTGGCCTTAAATGTAGTCCAAATGTAGCACATGTATTAATAAAGTAAGTTAGGGTGATCTTAAGGCCTATATATCAAGAAGACAAATTAAGGGGTGTACTAAAACCATACTTTAAGGTTAACCCACCCAAAATTTACTATCCAATAACACATTAGGTCACGTGACTAGGATAGCAAGTTATTAGAAATAATGATTGAATAATAGAGGTGTATCGAGAGCTTCTTCATCCTTTGTGGAAAACAACCGTCAGTCATGTGTTTTGTTTTATTCAAATATTTATCGGTAGAAGGCAGTCCTTTCCTTTAAACACTATTTAAAAAATGCAGTGATGACCAGTGCTGGCCTTGGCACTCAGTTCTGGTACCAGTCCAGAATGTTGCACTGTGGTTCTTCATGGTTCATTGGTTCTTAGTATAAAAGCTGGCTTTTGTTTGAATTTGGCGCCACACTCTATAGGATTTGATGAAGAATACACGTTTTGAACCCACCCATTTTGAGAGTTTGTTATCCTAATGTTATCCCTCCCTATGTTATTACTTACGATACTCAGATTTTGTATTGTATTTTCAGAATGTATTAACACATGACAGAACAGTATGGTTGGAGCAAGGCCATGCTGTGGCCACCTGGAGCAAAGCTTACGGAATGTTGGTGTTTAACATCTGTGTGCTTGAATGTTACTTAAGTAGTATTCAAATTTAAGACAGTGCTTGGCTAATCACTAGAATCTATGTAATTTATAAGTAACTGGCTCTAACGTTACTGGCTCACAGTCTTAATTCTGAGTGACATTTTGGAGCTGTATTGCTCAGCTCCCAGGGGCGACTGTAGGGTCTTTAAGATGGAGCCTGTCAATGTACTGGCAGCAGTGGTAGATGGGCTGGTCAGCCCGAGGTCATATATGTTAGGGTTACTATCTTTGTAAAGTTCTGGGCTTGCTCAACCATAATGATATTTATAAATATCAGTTTAAGTGTGGCTGCTTGTTCTATAAGTTATCGTCTTAATAAGTTCTTTTACTATGTAATCATATGTATTATTTTACTTTTATCCTTATTTTCAACTTTATGTGTAATATATCTTGAGAACCTTGATCAAACAAACTTAACTATTTACTGGTATACTCATTATGATAGCTGTAACCAGGGCAGTTGCATTAATCATCACCTAGGTTCTGTTGTTTTCTGCATGTAATAATGTAAACCTTTATGATCATCATGTAATACATTGCCAACAGATAATTTGTATCTTGTTGTACATGTGACAGTAATTCAGTACTACAGATGGTGTAAATTCCATTTATGGTGAATTTAACATCTTATGTTAAGTTTGAGCTTGTAACTATCATGTAGACATTGATCTTAACAAGTTTAACTATTTTACATGTACATACATTATAATGGCGGCATTCAGGACAGTAAAGTTAATTATTATCTAGTCATATCATTATGTACTCTATCTGGTGTTGGTATCATGTCATATTTTGTATATAATGTACAACTTTCAAATTCTTAAGTATTAGCAAAGTAACTTCTTTTTAAATGTGATTTTAATAGGTGTATTTTATATGTAACGTTATGTATGGTGCCATCATTTGAACAGAGCACCCTCATTTACTTAATTGTCAGTATTTTAATTTTTGTCTATGACCTGAATTCTTAGTAGATGTATTTTACATGTAACATTTATATATGATACTATTATGTGAATAGAATATCTTTATTTACGTATATGTCAATATTTTACCTTGTGTGTATGTATTAAATGTATGTTCTAGTGCTTTAGTAGTAGTAAGGGTGATTAAGCACCCATTCAAAAACATGTAATCCATTATGTAACATCTAAATCATTCAACAAGTTAATTTTATTCTGGTTTAGGGTCACCTTATATTGTGTCCTCTTGTAGGGTTCAGCTCATTTCATTGGTGTATAAATTTAATTAAGTGTACTTAAAATTTTGCATTAATTTAAGGTGACCTAGTGTTATTGACTGTGTAAAATGTTCTGTAAATATAATTAGTGTGGATCAAATGCTAAATATGAAATATAAATTAAAATAAAATTTATAAACCGCAATGCTTGTTTAACCTCTGCCTTGCCAAGGTAACAGATATCATCTTTGGACTGGTACTTGGGGAACTGATCCCACTTCTAAGTTACCCCTATTTTCGATCAGTATTTTATAGCCCAGTTTGGCAAAGATACATTCAGATTATAAATTGAAACGTGGGGGTTTATGTCCTGTTCACCAGCCATAGTCATATTGGGACAGATCCTCAGCTTTTCCACTTGTGAGAGTCGAACTGACATAGCCAAACCTGCTAAACCAACTAGGCCACTGAGAACCTCCATTTTGATTAGGAAAAAATTGTTCCATCCTCTGTAACCATGAACCAAGTCAGATATATAAAAACGAGACATAGGTGTAGTATAAAGGATATTCATCTCCTGTAATGTGTCTTGCTACTTGGCTTCTGGTTTTAGAAAAACGTTCATATCAATTAAATGGAATTTATTACTTAAAAAGGCTCGAGAAAGGTTCAATTGTAGCCAAATGTGTAGGAATTGGATGAATGGGGGCATTATAAAAATTGCTAAACCTATAAAGTGATTTTGACACTAGGTCTAGATAAGGACGGTATAACCCATATTTTCTTTAATCAACTGGCGTACTTGTTGTGAAATATATCTAATAAAGACTCAGATAGTTATTTTATTACTTCACAATATCTGACATGCATATACTAAATAAAAACGTATTAACAACTTTAACCTATCAATTTCGTTTTAAAAGAAACAAATACACCACAAACACTGTAGACAACAAACATAACATTCATGTATTGGAAATAATTTATTAATAGTATCTATTCATCATTTATTGAATGAACCCTACTCAAAACTCACGTAAGAGTAGTAGGCACTGAGGTGTAACTGACTTGCAAGTAACAAATGAATTACAATGTTGCATGAGTACCTTAACTGTTTATTCATAGACAGAAGCATAAAAGAAACAATAAAGTGCAGTAATATTTACTGATCTGAGGCCTAATAAATTACACACTGGGTAAATACCATCTTAAATGAAGCATAAAAACTATTTCCTTTTTCCAGAGAAAGCAACAATTTCCTGTCTTTTGTAAGGAACCATTTACACTGTGGACTTTTGTCTCTGAAATACACTAAATAATTGCCTGTGCCGCTATTTTAAACACTTAAATTTGATGTTAACACAAAACAACATACCATTTTTTTATTATTTCTCTTTAAAACTCTTGTTATGTTTAAGTGAGTTCAAACATAGGCGTTTGATTTCACTGCTATAACACCTGTCTCACTGTTC
The DNA here is from genome assembly GCA_964017235.1 of Sabellastarte sp. h YS-2021. NCBI lineage: Eukaryota > Metazoa > Annelida > Polychaeta > Sabellida > Sabellidae > Sabellastarte > Sabellastarte sp. h YS-2021. The sequence continues at coordinate 15,478,310 of OZ024927.1, forward strand.
CACTGGAACAACCCAGTATTCCCCAGTAGCAACCCTCTTTCACACTTTCCTGTTAGATACCCCAATATTGTTTCAGTTTAGAAATATGTCTTTTTGCATAGCTCCCACCTTTCTTTGCTCCCACCTTTCTTTATAATTGTATCTGTATATATTTGATTAGCCTGACGATCTCATCTTCATGGTGTCAAACAGAGACCTCGCATCTTGGTAGTTAACACTGAAGAACGAGCCACTCAGTATATTGATGTCAACCCATTCAACCATCCAGCATATCTAATGCAGTACATCTAGTGAGAGCTCATGGGAAATTTTTAAAAGCATTTTTCCAAAAGGGACCCAAATGCAATTCACATTCTAATTTGTGTCCAATTGTCCAAAGCACCTCCTACCCAAATGTGGATCCCTTTCAGTTACACCAAAGGCAACCTAACCAAGCAGACTGAACCATTGCATATGTATATGTCACAGTGGGAACTCCAATCCAGTGCCATTTCTAATTCCCCTAGTGGTAGTTCCAATTGGAACTACCTCTAGTGCTACTTCTAATTGGAACCAGCACTAGTGCCATTTCTAATCATTTACTGATAAACAACAATTAGAAGTAGCACTAGTGGTAGTTCCAATTGGAACTACCACTAGGGGAATTAGAAATGGCACTAGTGGTAGTTCCAACTGGAACTACCACTAGGGGAATTAGAAATGGCAAGGATTCTTGATCTGATTTCTCAAGAAGAAGTTCATCATTGATCACAAACTGTTTATTTACATACAGTAAATGACAATACATACAGTATTTACATACAGTAAATGACAATGTATACAATACACAATATGAATGTCTGTTCACAAGTTTTAATGTCTATATTCTGTTTTGACAAATGTTTATATTTGAGATATGACACTTTGTAGAACACTTCAAGCCAGATTTCTTGCATCTACACTTGTTTGTGATGCAGGTGCCCTTGCAAGAACATAGGGTTTTTCCTTTCACTGCAGATGCATTCCAACTGTTGTTTTTGCGAGCAGCCTGGATGATTGAAATTTCTTCCAGATCCTCAGTATCTATGTTCTCTAGGGATGGGCTGGTCTTATATAGACACAACAACACAGTTAATTACAGAAATGTATTCCTTTGATGGCCCCCTTCTATGTGTTCCAAAGAAAGATAGATCAAATGATGGCATAGATTACCTGTACAATTATAAGCTAGAAGATTAAAGGTAATTGCTGCTCTGGTGAGAGCTGCTCATTGGAGCAGATACCACAATTAAAGGTACAAAATGGGGTAATTGCAATTGGTAGTTGAGCACCTAACATCATACAGGATAAAAAAGCCAGTGGATTTTCAAATATTAAATTAGATTACTAAGATTAAAGGAAATTGCTGCTCTGGTGAGAGCTGCTCATTTGAGCAGATACCACATTAAAGAGACAAAATGATGTAATTGCAATTGATGGGTGCTAGTGGATTTTTAGTTGGAATTTAGATACAACATTTACCAAAACATAACTCATATTAGTGTTGTCTTAAAAATGTCTGATTTTAGAAATTACACCTTTCAAAGGTTTAGTGCCATTTCTAATTCCCCTAGTGGTAGTTCCAATTGGAAGTAGCACTAGTGCTATTTCTAACTCCCCTAGTGCTACTTCCAATTAGAAGTACAACTAGTGGTAGTTCCAATTCGAAGCAGCACTAGGGGAATTAGAAATGGCACTAGTGGTAGTTCCAATTTGAAGTAGCACTAGTGGCAGTTCCAATTGGAACTACCACTAGGGGAATTAGAAATGGCACTGGATTGGAGTTTCCACTGTGACATATACCTTAGTGTATAAATTGAATGAATAAATAAATAAATAAAATAAGCAAATCTAGATGATTTCAATCGGTGGTAGCTTGTGATCCCAGCATGGATAGATGTGACCTAGGTACTAAATTCTAAGACCCTGTCACAACATTCCTGTAGTATATAATCAGCTTGTGGGATTTGTTAAAAAGTACCACGAACAGTTGTAATTACCTTCAGTTTCATTTTTATGTATCTGTCCAGTTTACTCTGACCTTTGCAGAGATTTGTATTTATAGTATTCACAGTTATTGGTAGAAATTGATAGTCTAACAGAGGGAGATATATTTATTTCAATTTTAAAGAATCCAACCAGACAACTTCTTAAATATTTTAAGTGTTCCTGGAAAATAAGAAAAAAAAATGTACAAGTGAAATGTCAATGCCTTCACTTCACATAAATTTGAATTTAAATTTACTGGTGTTCTTTTATTTCCTCTCATATATATAGGAGAATTTTTTACAATTTTTTTCTAATAAATAAATTCATACAAAATAAAGCACATAAGATGGAACACAAAGTACCTTTTTTCAATCTTCATTGAACTTCCTACAACTTTGGCGGCCTTTCCCGACTTCATCACACCCAATGACCCTAATCAGCTCTAGATCCTTTTGGACATGGTCATCCCAACATGTTTGTTTAATGAAATAATTAATGATCCAGGAAGACATCCAACCTCCATGCTCCCAATTTGTTCAGAATATTATTGATGCTGTAATAGAATTTCTGTGTCTTTATATATGAGGACATATATGAATACAAACTCCTCTGACTGGTTATTTTACTGTCCTGGGAGGATGACTGTCCCAGGGTGTCTACTGTGAATTTTTATTAGTTATATTCATGCAGCAGAAGCAGAATCTCTGTAAAAGTAATTTTCATAAGGTTTAGAAAATATTCTAGGTTACATAGTTCAAAAGCTCTCAACAAAATTTCAGCATTCTTGGAGAACTTGTTGCACCAATGCAAATTAATATGGCAAAAAGTATCTCCGGCCACTTACATCAAGTATATTGTTTTGTGGATAATCATTTTAAAATTTATTTTTGTCTTCTTATTTCCGTGGGAACATCACAAAAAATCCAACTTGGATCTTTATAGGATCTGAGAAAAACTAAGCAACAATACCCATTAGCCGTCTTTGAGGAAAAGTTGACCATAACATCCATTTATGTATTATAAGTGACTGGCTTTAAAGTGGTTGAAATGAAGCCTGACACAAATTATCACCATCAATGATTACTGATGTAAATGGGTTTCTGTATATAGCCTGAGGCTCCAGACCTGGGTTTAACAGGATATGGCAATGTTACATAAGCATACAGATAAAAAGTGATAGATACACTTTAAAGTGGAGGTAAATGAGTTTATAAGCTTTTATAAGCTTATTATATTTAAAAAGCTGATAATTATCAATGCTATTTGATTAATCTGAAAAGATCATAAACCATTTAGTGAGCTAGTCATCTGTGACTTGTTCATGTGCGTAATCAAACACCTAATGCTGCATTCACACTTTGCTGATCAGGCATCCCAATGTTCCGTCATTGTTAAAATATGTAACATCAGTTTGACTTGGATGCATGTCTTTCTAAAGATCTACACGAAAAGTTCAGAAAGGAAAATACATTTTTAACTTTAAATACGATTTGATTTTTTTAAGTTGGACAGATATATTCACCATAACAGGGACACCATTTCCAACATGTATTAGTGTTTTAAGTGCTTGAAAAACCTGTTAAAAACCAGTGGAGAAGACCAAGTGAAACAAATACATGACTGCTCAGGGTGAACCTTCAAAAGAAGGAAGAACAAGGAGAGTTTTGAAGGTAGGTTTTTGTTGGAGCAGCAGTGGGGAGTGGGTAGAATAAAAGAAGTGGAGAGCAACGAAGATTAACCAAGAGGTCATTATCAGCTTTATAGAATTCAGATGACCTCCACTATGGCCTAGTGGGTACTACACTCACCTAGGAACACAGAAGATATGGGTTCAATCCCAGGTACAGGCAGATACATAGTGGCTTGGATGACCACTTAAAACGGCGGTCCTCTGTCATCGGGTCCTATCCCCAGTGGCAGGATAAAGAACCTCAAAGATGTTGATAAATGGTCATCCTTGAGCCTCTGCCTTTCAGTAGGGGTATGTCAGTAATATGAGAGTTGGACTGTACTTGTACAGTCAAATGGGTCATATAGCTCTTTGACTCCTGTAGTACATGGAGATAATGCACTGAGTATAAATACAAATAAAATACAATACTTTGGTTCTTGTGGCAAATGCTACAGCAAATTGTTAACTAGACTACTGTAATTCCACTCCCTCACATATGGGGTCAGCATATTTCAGAAACTTCAAAATAATTTTTGCTACATTGTTTTCAGATTTGACAGAACAGGGTTATGTCACACCATATCTAGAAAAACTCCACTGGCTTCCCATTTCATATCACGTCCTTTTCAAACATAACCTCCTTACTTCAAAGGCTGTAAATTTCTCTCAACCTGCTGTTTGTCTTATTTGATTAGGTCTAGTAGTCTGACTCTTGGATATAGACTATCAGTTTCCTCAGTTCATCGCAGAAAGGCCACAGGCAGGCGTGGTTTTGCTATGGCCGCACCAGTTAAATAGAACAGGTTACCACTAAATATCAGATACAAACAATCCATTTCACGTTTAAGGAACCAACTCAAGACCCACTTTTATCATCATTATCATTATTATTATCAAACTTTACACTCAGTGAACTCCAATGTATTTCCATTTTCTCAAAAACATGTAATGGAGAAAGTTGCTGAAAGGCAAGATGCTTCAAATGGCTTATTAGTCAAACTGCAAGAGATAATGGCTTTCATATAAAAAAAAATCATTTATGAATTTGTAGATTATTTTTTGCACATTACCTGTTTTATGCTTATCTGAGTTATTAATTTATAAAATACATTCATTTAAGGCATAATGGCTAGCCAGACAGTCCTTAATGATCCAGACATTCAGCAACAATATAAGTCAATTACGTTTGCAAACATGTTTCTGTCATAACTGGCTTAATGTATTGGAAACTGAAGAATTTAAATGTCACAGGGAAGGTTAGTCGAAAGTCGTTTTGAAGCTTCATTTTCCGAAAGCTACATTATTTGTGTTTCTATGCCTTTTCCTGTATTTAAATATTTACTTTTGTAATTATCAGAAGAGAACTGGACATGGCTATAAACTTACTGAGAAGATGCACTCGTTATTTTGCCTTATCCATATGAAGATTTTGATATATAACAATAATGGATTGTTCACACTTCTCCAGTTTATAATCTCATATGTAGTTCTGACAGAATTTATCAGTGCAGATGAAATTCTCGGTCCAAATTCACAAAGTTTCTTTCATTTGAAAATTATTTTACTGTATACTGCACTCATGTAGGTTTATAAGGATTGTTTAGTTTAACTAAATTGTTTTAGATAAGTTTGAAACGGTATTTGAAGTTGACTGGAATGCTTCCACTGCGAAATCAGTAATGAGTTGCAATTTATGTACAAATTGAAAATCCTAAAGAATAAATGATCTGATGTTATTTTCCATAAGGATGAGAATGTAAAAGGTATAAACTTTCATCTATTGTATCCACACTCCATGGTCACACCCACAATTCTGGATTACTGACCCTGAACGCCCCTCGACTTGCTCTATGATAATGATTTTTGTTTAACTAGCGCAGTGAGTTCCCCCTTGTGGGGAAGATATTGCGCTTGCAAAGCAGTAGATTAGACTAGATCATTTCATTGATGTTATAAAATGTATTATGTTATATTAATGTAGATAACCACTGAATGTTTACATTCAATGGGTTAGTTATTGAATGTGTAGATTCAATGGCTTGGCTATTGAATATACACATTTAATTACAAGCAGCCATTGAATGTGTGCATTCAATGGTTTAACTATGGAATGTGTACATTCAACAGTCCAAGTCATTGAATGTGTATACAAACTTAAAAATTAGAAATAGGAAATTGATACTGCATAAAATGTAACTTATTTTCATCTTCTTAATATCACCTCTGTTGATATCAACTTAAAAATAATTTTTTTGCAATAAGTTTATTATCTGTAGGCAGTCACACAGTTATGTCTTATAACAAACACTGTTGTTTTCTAAAAAATGTTTATCTTAATATGATTTCTAATTATATTGTCACAATGAACCTCTCTAACATTATAGGGATGCTAATGTGGGGCTAATTGTAATTAAATCCCCAAATTCCACACATAATTAGATGAATTCATTGCTATCATATTTTAGAATCATACACTTAAAGACCATAAAATTACTACTCAGGCTTGAACTGTTTCATTCTTTGATCGAGAGGCAAAATGTTTAAATGTTTGAGGATTAAAGTAAACCTTATTATACAGCTTTCATAATAGCTGTGCTAAAATTAGTTAATGTTCTATGCAATAGCAGAGTGATGCCTCAAAAGCTAATGTGTAATAATAAGTAATTTACAAAATATACAGTAAAGAAAATAATGTGATGAAATATATGAAATTTATGTCGTCACATATATGTTTATTAATTTTAATGTTGTAGACTAATCCTTCTTTGTGTTAATTGGTAAAATGTACCACCTTTATTCCAGTTAACTTAATTGCTTATTATTATTCAATCTCGGTTGTAAATTTAGTCTTTGCAATCTATATCAGCTTTTCATATTTAAATATTTATACATTCCATAACTTAGGTCATTGAATGTACACATTCAACGATTTTAGCCATTGAATGTACACATTCCACAGCTCAGCCATTGAATGTATACATTCAATGATTTTCCCATTGAATGTACACATTCAATAGTTACATTCAATGGTTATCTACATTCAATACAAAATATATATCACAGGCAAAATTAAAATTCAGGCGGATTTTAAATCCACCTAGGCAAGATCAAAATTGTAATCTCGCCTAGGCGAATTAAACTTTGCCTAGGCGAGATTACAATTTTGATCTCGCCTAGGCGGATTTAAAATCAGGATTTTAATTTTTCCTGTGACATGAACTGTTTTCTCAAGTTACTGGACATCCGGACATTTAATTTTAGAAAGATATAGGTCTATGAGAAATGCTAGCAGTCTGAGAGAGAGGTTACATGTGTTAATTGTGTACACCAGTTTGACAGTTTCTTCATTATATCACTGGGGACCTAGTGGCCTATCAAGTTTTGGCATCTAATCACAAGTGGTCACCTTTGCGTGTGTTCAACTCCCACAAGTGACAAAGCTGAGGACCCGGTCTAATATGACCCTGACTGTTGTAAGGGACATAAAACCCCAACTTTGACCTTTAATCATGCACTTCTTTGCTTGTGGCTAATGCTCTTGTTAGTTGTCGCTTAGATAACTGCAAATCACCTTCTAGAAGTTTCTCCAAATCTAACCTGCAGAGACAGTGCTGCTAGAAATGCATCTTGATATAAACAAAATATACAAGAATCACTTTGGTTTTCTATTGAATAGCACTTTGTTCCAATCTGCCTTATTTGTCTTCAAGCTTCACTGAACTAGTAATGCTAAATATTCCGATGCTTATCAGTCTGTAAAATACTAGGAGGTTTCAAGGTGATGGCAAAAGTCCTGTGTTTTACAATTTTGCTTATCCATTCATAAATCAGTGCACCAATTTGGTGCCAGTTTGGTTACAATTTTCTTTTGATGCCATAGGCAATGTGGAATGAATTGCCTAATGAGATATGTGCCTTCCGTATTGTCTCCCTCCCACTATTTTGGCAGCCAGTTTGAATCTAAAACATAATGTTGTGTTTTTGCAAAGTAACCACGCTACATGATTTTTGCATGAAAGAGTAGATGAAGGCATCTTATTGGTAAAGTGTGAACGTCCCATTGGATAATAATAACAGCACAAATACCTGAGAGAATTGATTGGTTGGTGCATCCAACTGCTTTATAACGTGCCGTACAGTACAGACTGGCACATTAAAACACCTAGCCATTGACAGGACACTTAGAATTAGTCTTTATTAAGGGCCACAGGAGGACTTAAATCAGTCAGATGAAAATTGAGAAGGATAACACTTAAACAGCATGGAACACCCATTGTATTGGAATTGACTTTTGACACATTTTTTTCATAGAAAATAACTCTCGGGATAGTCAATTACTAGAACAGTCGCTTGCTGGTCATCTCGGAACTTTTGAAAACGAGGCTATCAGATATCAGGACCCGTATATTTTTTAAAAGGTTGGCTCTTATATAAAAATACAAAAAAATGTTTTCTAGCAAATCAAATATAAGCTTCTGTTTATAATATAATATTTGTTTTCTATTTTTATATCACATACTGTAGTTCTTATTGTATTAAAATGTCTCTTAAAATATTGGTGATTAAATCAATATGCTTTTTGAAGGTTAATATCTGGGTATTAAGATCAGGGTATTATAATGTTAGCATTGTCTTATCTAATCTTATCTAACCTATCTGCGATTCATTTGTAATGCGCAACTTTGAAAAGAGGTAAATATGTTACGAAAGTAGTCCAGTAATCATGTTTATTTTATTCATTTATTTAGTTAGTTAGTTATTTATTTAGTCTTTTACACTATGCCTAGTACCTTATTGGTTATATTGTGACAAGTAGTTGGAAGGGTAGAGGAAACCAGTACATACTGTTGGTCAAGGTTCTGTACTGTAGCAACTACCGGCTTTCATGCAAAGAGGTCAAGGAAAGGAATTGAACTATGATCTTGGAGGTGGGAGGAGAGTGTGTTACCACTGCACAACCTTAAATTTAAATACAAATTCTTACAAGTAGTGATATAAGTACAGTTCTTAAAAAATGAGGCTACGTTGTGTCAGTAGAAATAAATACGCCGGGTCTGTAATGGGGCTCAGTTACTGGAAAATTCCATGGCCTAGAATCTTTTATGAGTTGATGAAAAAAATCATCATATGTGATTTGAGTGCATGGTATTTCTGTGTCTGATTTCATTGTGTGATAGAATAAGTATTTAAAATCTTGATGACTATATTGATAAGTAATATAAAGTCAGAAGAAACGTCTAATAAGGTGTATTAAATGAGCCCGAGAGCTTTTGTTTGAAATATCAGAGTATTCTTCATTTGGGATTTTCTAAACTACTTCATTTATAAACAGTGACAAAAAAATTCATCCGGGATTACCTGTCAATCCATTTGCCGTGAGTTTCACACAATCATCTAAAGTTATTGTAAAGTGACAAAACGAAAAGGATGTTTGCAATTTTGAGAAAAAAAAATAGTTTTGAGACCTGAACGTTTGGGGATCAGATTTCTTGAAAGAGTGGACACATTTGCCAGAAATGAGCACCAAGGAATTACAACAAACAATTTTATAGACATTAAAGGGGCCACAGTGGCAGAGTGGTAACACTCTCGCCTCCCACCTCTGAGGCCGGGCTTTGGTTCACGGCTCTACCTCAAGTGGGAAAACTGGTAGTTGCTTGCCGTTGGTCGGCAGTTTACAGTACATAGAAATCACTCAGATGGTGTGCTGCTTGGGGTCATTTTGGGCCTGCTTGCATTTTGCATCAATATATAAGTCAAAAAAGCATTTTTGGCCTCAGCTTTGCATATGATGCTTCAAGGATTTGGAAGGATCTGCCTGATGATGTATGCTCAGCCAAATCTCTTTTCATTGTGGAAAAAGCTGAAAAGCATATCCACTCTAGTTTTCTAGTCTTGTCTCAGTCTTTCTCTGTGATGCTGACCCCTGCGACGTTTCTGGCTTAATGAATATTGATCTCGGTTTTCTGGTATTATATGCCTTAGAGCCTGTCAATAAATGAAGATTAAGTGCTATAAAAGTACTATTACAATAGAAATCCCCTATTATTGCTCACCTCCACCTCAAATAAAATGCTTTTTGAAGGTTAATATCTGGGTATTAAGATCAGGGTATTATAATGTTAGCATTGTCTTATCTAATCTTATCTAACCTATCTGCGATTCATTTGTAATGCGCAACTTTGAAAAGAGGTAAATATGTTACGAAAGTAGTCCAGTAATCATGTTTATTTTATTCATTTATTTAGTTAGTTAGTTATTTATTTAGTCTTTTACACTATGCCTAGTACCTTATTGGTTATATTGTGACAAGTAGTTGGAAGGGTAGAGGAAACCAGTACATACTGTTGGTCAAGGTTCTGTACTGTAGCAACTACCGGCTTTCATGCAAAGAGGTCAAGGAAAGGAATTGAACTATGATCTTGGAGGTGGGAGGAGAGTGTGTTACCACTGCACAACCTTAAATTTAAATACAAATTCTTACAAGTAGTGATATTAGTACAGTTCTTAAAAAATGAGGCTACGTTGTGTCAGTAGAAATAAATACGCCGGGTCTGTAATGGGGCTCAGTTACTGGAAAATTCCATGGCCTAGAATCTTTTATGAGTTGATGAAAAAAATCATCATATGTGATTTGAGTGCATGGTATTTCTGTGTCTGATTTCATTGTGTGATAGAATAAGTATTTAAAATCTTGATGACTATATTGATAAGTAATATAAAGTCAGAAGAAACGTCTAATAAGGTGTATTAAATGAGCCCGAGAGCTTTTGTTTGAAATATCAGAGTATTCTTCATTTGGGATTTTCTAAACTACTTCATTTATAAACAGTGACAAAAAAATTCATCCGGGATTACCTGTCAATCCATTTGCCGTGAGTTTCACACAATCATCTAAAGTTATTGTAAAGTGACAAAACGAAAAGGATGTTTGCAATTTTGAGAAAAAAAAATAGTTTTGAGACCTGAACGTTTGGGGATCAGATTTCTTGAAAGAGTGGACACATTTGCCAGAAATGAGCACCAAGGAATTACAACAAACAATTTTATAGACATTAAAGGGGCCACAGTGGCAGAGTGGTAACACTCTCGCCTCCCACCTCTGAGGCCGGGCTTTGGTTCACGGCTCTACCTCAAGTGGGAAAACTGGTAGTTGCTTGCCGTTGGTCGGCAGTTTACAGTACAGAACCTTGACCAACTGTATGTACTGGTTTCCTCTGCCCACAAAACTACCAGTCGTGATATAACCTGTACAGTGTTGAAAGCGACATAAGACCCCAAATAAATAAACAAATTTATAGACATTAATGTTAAACTCACTGTTAACTCTGGTGACCACAAGGATGTAAAATAATCATAACACGGATATCTCAACTAGAAAGTTCAATCTAGATATCTCATAATTTGTCCTTTTTTTGGTTTGCTACATGTAAAAGTTGATTAGATGAAAATAAAATAGCAATAAGAAGAATAATGATCTTAATATTGTATATATATTTTGACAGCAAACTTTGGACAAATGAATAACAGTATGAATACTTCAACTGAAGGAACATATGCACTGAATTCTACAGCAGCTGAGTTGAACTCAACAATTTCAACATCAAACATTCGAAATATGAACCTTTACTTCTTATTTGATGATGGCTTTGTTTCTGAAACAGCCCAGAGGGCTTATGATTGGTTCACTTATGTTATACCATTTTTGGCCCTGACCTTAAATGCTTTATCAATCGCTGTGTTTTTGCAACATCACAGCCGGAAGTCTCCTGTGAGCATGTTCCTTGTGGCTTTGGCAGTCTGTGACGTTATGGCTGTCTCATTGATGTTCTACACAGCTTATTCGAGAGTAGGCTGGTGGCCTATTACAACGACAGCTTGTAAGGTAAGGTGATTTTAGTCATGAGCTCCATCAAGGCTCGTACTTCTGGAGATCACTTTTTTTTTTTTTTTTTTTGGGGGGGGGGGGGGGGGGGGCTCCGGACTTTCATGAATTGTGGCATAAACGTGAAGAGTACCAGTCTCATCACAGAAGTTAAGTAGTAATGGGCCACGTTAGTACTTGGATGGGTGACCGCCTCAGTTCACTACTTGTGACAGCTTTGGGGCTCGCGCTAGTTGACTAAAACCCCTTTCTGCCTTACTTGAACCCATGCTTTATGACTAACCTTGTACATAATTTAAGAAACCCAGATAGCATTACAATATTGGCCCAATGTCAGCACATCTGTCAGTTCAATGTTGGTAGCCACGTTTTGTTTAATGGCTTTGTGGTCAGCCAACACTACATCAGTCCGACTTTGGTAAGGCACTGGTAAAAACTGCATTCCCAGTATGGCATCAGTCAATCAAATTTTAGAATGGATTTATGTGACCAGTATGGTCCTCAGTGACCTAGGAGGTTAGCAGGTTTGGCATCTAATCACAGGCTGCCACCTTTGTGTGGATTCAACTGCTACAAATGACCATGTTGAGGACATTTCCCAATGTGGCCCAGGCTGTTGGAAGTCTCAGGATGAAAGGCCACAGTCTGATAATTATAGTGCTCAATTTGCAACTTTTTCATTGTGATTTATAGTAAGAATTTAATTATGTTTAAAATAGTGAGTTAAAAACTCAAAAAAGCTCACTGAAATCTGATAATTAGACACATTATAATAAAAAATATTTCACTGAGATCTCTTACTGAGGAACTCTCCATTTGTTGCCAATTAAGCATCTTTCTGTTTTCAAGATAGCCTCATTAATAAGTTCCTACAAGGTGGTCATCCTAAATACTTTGAATCTTTCCGTAAATCCAGACACTATGTATACAAAACTCATAGAAATCACTCAGATGGTGTGCTGCTTGGGGTCATTTTGGGCCTGCTTGCATTTTGCATCAATATATAAGTCAAAAAAGCATTTTTGGCCTCAGCTTTGCATATGATGCTTCAAGGATTTGGAAGGATCTGCCTGATGATGTATGCTCAGCCAAATCTCTTTTCATTGTGGAAAAAGCTGAAAAGCATATCCACTCTAGTTTTCTAGTCTTGTCTCAGTCTTTCTCTGTGATGCTGACCCCTGCGACGTTTCTGGCTTAATGAATATTGATCTCGGTTTTCTGGTATTATATGCCTTAGAGCCTGTCAATAAATGAAGATTAAGTGCTATAAAAGTACTATTACAATAGAAATCCCCTATTATTGCTCACCTCCACCTCAAATAAAATCCACTGATGGGCCAATGTTAGCCCACCGGTGGAAAAATCAAGACATATATGTTGTATTGAATGTGGATAACCATTGAATGTATACATGCAATGGCACAAACTATTGAATGTGTACATTCAATGGACAAATCATTGAATGTATACATTCAATGGCTGAGCTGTGGAATGTGTACATTCAATGGCTAAAATCATTGAATGTACACATTCAATGACCCAAGTCATGGAATGTACAAATAATTAAATATGAAAAGCTGATACTGATTGAAAAGACTTAGTTTATAACCTATATTGGATATTTTTAGCATAATAATAAGTGATTAAATTAATAGGAATCAGGAAGTGGCATAAAGAAGGATCAATCTAGAACATTAAAATGAATAAACATATATGTAATGACATAAATGTCATATATTTCATTGGATTATTTATGATGCATCAAGCCTTTCTTCATTACAAAAACTCTATTATAAGCTTTACTTTAATCCACAAATATTGAAATATTTGGCCTCCCAGTGAAAGCCTGAGTAGTTACTTTATGGTCTTTCAGTGTATGATTCTAATATATGATAGCAAGTAATTCATCTAATTAAGTGTGAAACCTGGGTATTTATTTAGTTATATTTAATTGTAATTAGCCCCATGGTTGCACCCCTATATTGTTAGAGAGGTTCAGTGGGATAATTATTAGAAAACAGATTAAGATAAACATTATTAGAAAACAAAACACTTTTTGTTATAAAGCATTACTATGTAACTGACCACAGATAATCAACTAATGCAAAAGTTTATTTTAAGTGAATATCAACAGATATGATTTATTAAGAAAATTACAATAATAAGTTCCATTTCACACAACATCAGTTACTTATTTCAATTTCTGAAGTTCATATACACATTCAATGACTATGGTTGTGGAATGTACACATTCCACAGTTAAACTGTTGAATGTACACATTCAATGGCTGCTTGCTATTGAATGTGTAGATTCAATGGCCAAGCCATTGAATGTACACATTCAATAACTAACCCATTGAATCTATACATTCAATGGTTATCTACATTCAATACAACATATACGACCTAAACAGATGTTGGGAAGCCATCATTGCAATATATTGTCTCACACCATCAACAAGATCTACCAACAATACAACAACAGCCCAACACTGGCAAAGCTGTCGACCATCCAACCAATAGGCAACGTCATTCTAGCAGTGGAATGGTATTTGGGAAGCTGTTTTTAATATTGCATTATGGTTCTTATATTGATATTTTCAGTTTACTGGGGCCACGGTGGCACAGTGGTAGCACACTGGCCTTCCTTCCTCTGAGCATGGCGGTTCAAACCCTGTTCTTTATGTAGAAAGTTGGTAGTTGCTTACCAATGGTCGGCAGTTTACAGTACAGAACATTAATCAACTGTATGTACTTCCTTCCTCTGCCAATAAAACTACCCCTCGCGATATGAAATATATAGCATTGAAAACGACTTTAAAACTCAACTTTTAAGTTTACTAAAATGATTGCAGTTCTTATGGTATCCTATCCAAAACATCATACTCCTATGAGTAGAAAAGAGAAATTCCTTGCCGCCAAATCAACAGAACCCCACATTAATAAATTCTTACCTTTGGGTGCCCAAGCACATGCAATATGATCCTAATTACAAAGGAAAATATGCAGAAATATAATTTCAGAGTGTTTGCTGTTATTAATCAGTTCTGGGTAGTATTATATCCCAGTTTCACTGACACAAATTTGCCACTGGACATTCCCAACTTTGTGATCTCTAGTTGTCACACCAATATTGGTGGTACACCACTTAGGGACTAATCTAAGGGCTGATAAATCTTATAGATAGAGTATTGCAACTGCTGTTTTACTGCTAAGACTAACCTTGCACTTCCGTAGGGAAAAACAGAACAGGCTAATCCTGTACCAGAAAATTAGTTCCTCCAAATCTGGTGATTAATCTTCTTTGCTTACCAAGAGTTATTGGCACTTGTTCTATCTTCAGGAGTCAGACCAGTAGTGGATCATAAGTTTCTCCCTTGCAATCATACGACTAAGCAATGGTTGCCACTTCCACTGTCATTTTCTTAAAGGAGCAGTCACGCGTTATCAATGGGGTACTCCTATAAAATTTGGATGAGAAAACAGGATATGAGTTTTTGTTTAGGATCAACTTGGGTTGCAATGCAGCAAGGGTTGGTTTGGAATGTGAAAAAGTTCCATGGTTTCTTTCAGTCAAAAATACGACATTGCCATCTTCACATTGCCATAACTGCTTCACCCTGGTGGATTCTATTTTTTTTTTTTTTGGTTAATATATGCTAATAGCTGGACTATTTCTTCCTGGACAAAGCCTACTTTAAACCTACCTTAAAGACAGACTTGTTAAAAGACACAACCAATTAAACTAATCTTTTGTATAAAGTTTCATGGGTGATAATGCCATTCAGCATTTCGAATTGGTGCATGGCCAATCAAAACAAACAAACAGCTTAGGAAGCAGTGTCTCTTTGTATCAGTAATCACGACTGGTTAAACCTGCAATAGTGGCTCACAGAAGAACTATTGTGCTGTTTGATATATCTTGTGAGGTTCATTTAGTGCCTGGTTAGAATACGGTGCCAATTAGGTCAAAGTATGAGGGTTTTATGGCCTATTCAATACCCAGGAAATAACACGAATTGTGTAAAGATTTGATTTGATGCTCTATATATTTTAACACCTTAACTAGTTGAAATATAGACTAACATTGAATGCAACTGTGCCAAATGGTCAAGAAAATGTGTTAATATTATTGTTGCCCTGAACCAATTGTATTTTGTTTTACCAACAGGTTGTAGTATACATCAATGGGGTGGGCAGAATGTGCTCCATCTGGTTAACTGTCTTATTTACCATAGAAAGACTGATTGCTGTGAGGTACGTCTTCAGAAAGAATGAGATCATCACTCCATTCCGTATCCGCTTGGCCATAATTGCCCTGATTTCAGCCATGATGGTATAGTCACCTTTTAAAAATATTTTATTGTATTTCATAAATTTGAAATTATAACCACCCTTTGCACTTACTTATTATTTTGTTGTAGGCATGATCAGTTTCATACCAGAGAAGAAAATATACATAAGATAGAAGAATTAACCAAATGGTGTATACTATATAAAGTTTTGTCAGGTTGAAAAATTAAAAGAACAAAAACCTTTTCTGATCTCATCTTCCGCTTTCCAAGTGAAATGTCTTCCACACAAAAGGAAACTCAGCACATTTAATGAACAGAAGAAATGGTTATTAATTGTATTAATAATACGTAATTCTATGTAACCAAGTCATCTAGTGGAAAGTAAAGAAGGTCAAATATGCCAAAAAATAACAATTTTCATTTTCAGCAACAAGATGGTAGTTCTACATCCCTGAGTCGACTTACAATAAGTTTTTGTTTAATTGTCTTAATGGCATATTTGACCTTCTTTAATTTCCACTAGATGACTTGGTTATATAGAGTTAGGTATTATTAATACAATTAATAACCATTTCTTCTGTTCATTAAATGTACTGAGTTTCCTTTTGTGTGTAAGACATTGGTTATATAGAATTAGGTATTATTAATACAATTAATACACATTTTTCTTCTCCCCTTTAGTATTGCAAACCTACAGATGGGAATAATCAACACAATGGAGATGCCTTCTAATACACTTACTACATTCAGTTAACAGATTTTAATTTGCCTTGTAACATCAACTTATGTGTAAATTCTGTGCTTGTTTAGGATGTTTAAAATGTACAAAAGATTTACCAATAACATCACAAAATGATAAGATTTAGTTTTAGTTGAAATCTTTAAAGACAAGTTCTTTAGTATTCACCCACGATACTGTTAGAATATTGCAACAAAAAGTAAAGAGTTCAATTTATTTTTACTTAATAGCCAATCATCAGAGTTACTTAGCCCTCCAATGAATAAGTAACGTTATGTTATATAATTACTTGGAAAGCTATTTTAGGCCTGGTTTTGTATATTACTTATAATAAATATTAAAACACAATAGTGGATGATAATGTAAAATAACCCTGGTGATATATGATTTTTTACTTGAAAAGACAACAAAATGGACTTGACTGTTATATTAACAGTGATAAAATATTAAAATATACAATATACGGTTAATTTTCCTATTATAATCATGTACCTATAATCATTTAACAAATTTATACTCACAAGCAGTTAGGTTTTTCTGCTATTTTTGTAACATGTGCATACCCATCCACATACTTTCTAGTTATAATCTGACATAAAGTTGCATATAACATTATTAAGCTATTACATAATTATATACCAGTTAATAACTCATACAAACAAGTTTGTTAGGTTCAAGCTAACAATTCATAGATACAGCTTACTGCAAAAATGAAGAGTAGACCTTCTGTAGTTATTGTGCTATGGATTCTGTTTATGTATTTTCAGATAGAGCAGTCCTTTGTTTTGTTTTGGGTAGAGGCTATACCCCCTATACAACCTAGAATATGCTTCACTATGGACGCGTCTATTTACCACATGTACATGCTGACATTGGTCATTCTCAACAGGGTCTTCAACTTCGTTTTGCCCTTAATCTTGGTGGCAGTGATGAATTCTGTCATTGTGATCACTGTGAAAAGGTCTAGTCAAATTCGAGGTAAATACTTGTAAATAATGATTGGCTGGTTAATTCAGCACAAGCCTTAAATTAGCATAAGCAGGAAATAAGTAAGTTCAGGGCCCGTATTCACTAAACCTCCTTTATTCAAGATACCTTTAAAAAGTAATGATTTCCTTTATTTCTCGCTCCTTCCTTTGTTTTGGTATTCATTAACCCCCCGCCCCCCCATCCAGCCACACCCCCGCCCCCCAACAAAGGAGCCTAACTTTATTTTGTTCAGTTTCAAGGAAACCTTTAACATTCAGGAAATCTTTAATTTTTATATTCACTAACCTTCATTTACTGAGGAATCCTGATATTTTCTCTTTAACTTTCAAGGTTAGTGTGTGAATACTTTTATGATAAAGGAGAGTTTTGACGGGTTTAACCTTTCAAGTAAAAAATGGGGTAATTGGTGATTTGTCATGATACTTCTTATACATTTTTGCTCCATCCCATATCATTTATAACACTATCTTTGAAAGTTATGGGATATTCAGTTGATATGGCATCAAACCCAATGAAATGGTACTTGATGTATGTAGCTATTACTACAATGTGGTATACAATAAAAATATTTAAAAGTTAGGTCTTCATTTATTAAAATATGTAATATGACATTAAACAGCAATAAAAAACATATTATATCAGTAGTCTCATACAATATAATTAATATGGAAAGAAGAAAATACAAAAGTAAGGGAAAGATAGAGGAATCTTTGTGAACAAAGTTTTTAACCAATCAGATGACTGAATACAACACTCCTTTAATAAAGGATCCTTTAATCTTTTGTATCTCTTTAATGATTCTAATAACACAATAGCCCACCTGGGCATACTGGCTTATACATGCTCTTCCCATCTTTTTAAACATTTTTTAAAACTTTTGCAAGTGAGTGCGTCTGACCAGTTGTAAGGAAGTTATGACTTATATTAATGTTCCTGTGTCTTATATTTATAATGTTACAACCATTGGTGTACCCTTTTGGATGACAATGAAGCCAAATTATTTTTTTCGAAAGGGCAGGTTAATTGTAGAAGTCTCCCAAATACTGCGAAAGGAGTGATTAGGGTTAATATTATGTTACCTTCGTGAGTCATAGCAGTTTAGGGCAAGTGGTTAATTGCAACAATTTTCAGTCATAAAACCGATCTTTTCACTTGAGACAAAGCGTAGTTTATTAGTTGTCCCGGCCTTTTTCAAGAGGATAAGTTGTAGCATCTTCCTGAGCTTTAAATTGGGTAAGCCTAATATAAGTCTTCAGGGCAGAACTGCGATATAAAATAGGATTAACAATATAATATGCTACATACTCAAATACTAGTATTATTAGTTAATGATTAACAATGTAATATGCTACACACTCGTATACTATTATTATTAGTTAATGATTAACAATGTAATATCCTACACACTTGTAAACTATTATTATTAGTTAATGATTAACAATGTAATATGCTACACACTCATATACTCTTATTATTAGTTAATGATTAACAATGTAATATGCTACACACTCGAGTACTATTGCCATCTCCATTCATGATATATATTTCTTTCTATAAATGTCATTCAGAAAGTTTTCCTATTTTATATCCCAGTTCTACTCTGATAAGAATTAAATCCTCATGTGTGATATATTTTTGCTGTATCTGCCTAATGAGAGATGTTTTACCTTTGTCATCTACTATGTTGTTATGATTTATAAATCCAACAAATCCATAGTTAAAGAATGTGAAAAAGGCATATATACAGTGGCATCAGTGAATATAAAAAGCTCAATTTTTAACTTGTGATTTCTCAGCTGTTTCTGCACGAATGTTTAGACAATAAACGCGAGCAGAAGCACTGTAAAAGTACATTTCTTATTACATAAATAATATTTTTCTAGGTTATATAGTGACACATAGCGCCACTGTGTACAAACAATATATCCCATTCAATTAATCCCCAATACAGCTCATACTTTTCAGCTGTGCTTAATTCCAACAGAACAAAATAGTCATATGTTCTTGCCTTTGTTTGGGGTTGCCAATATAATCAGGGTTGGCTACAAATAAAAATACACTTATTTAAAGAGTTTATCACCATAGAATCGCCGACATTGACAAAATCAAAAGACCAGTAAACACTTTACATCGTTTATGAATCCTATATTTGTTTTATCTTGCACAGGGAAGAATGTTTCAGCCAATGACAATCAAGAACAGAAATTGACCAGGATGTTGGTCCTCGTATCCACAGTAAGCTTCCTGCTACTTCTGCCAGAGACCACATCCAAGATCCTGGAAAGCCAGAAAGGCTTCAGGCCTGACTGGCTGACAGGTTTCACCTTGCTGGCTGACGTCATCAGCTACCTAAACCACTGTCTCAACTTCTTCTTTTATGTCATTTCTGGCAAGCAGTTCAGAAAGGAGTTGGCAGATCTGTTCTTGAAATGTAGATGCAAGGAAAAGAAAGATGGGTGTAAAGGTAATGTTTTGCAGTGGATTGACCATCTAAAAAGTTTGAATTTGCACTTATTTCCTAAAGTTTGTATCAAATTGTAAAATGCATTTACTGATACAAAACTTTTGTTCTATTTCAAGGATTTGCCAAGCATGATGTTGATCATAGTATTTGATATGGCATTGATGCAATCTACCACAATTTTATGATGTTTTACTAAACTTAGAGACACACATTAGGTTTTAAAAACCAGGTACTATCAGGGTGTTGGAACAAAACAGTGAGACAGGAGTTTCATCGATTGTAATACATACATTGGTACTCAATCAGTTCAATCTTGATTAAGGAATTATTTTAAGGATTCTTCCAGGTTTCTAGGTAGCATATTTAGGGTATGTGATCTGTTTAAGTATTCAAGATTTTAAACCTACTTCCTGAAGAGAAAATTGAGATTTGGATTTCAAACCAAAAGCGTCAATGGCTGGATTAGATTGGAACAAACTATTTCCAGAAACAGATGATCTATTTCCGAAAAATAATTGTTTTGGATCTAATGAAAGGAAATATTTAGAAGTAAAAAAAAAATTGAAAGAAATCACCCTTACTAACATAATCTATAATAGCATCACCCCCAACTTTTATATATTTGAAATATATATTGCTTTCTAATGAGGGTCCACAACAACAAGAAATTATAATACAATCACCCTTTTCCCTGTGTTCAGCCATATTGTTTTTGCTCATGTGACTTACGATTACTAAAGCCTTTCATCAGAAACCTGGGAGAGGTTTAGAACGGTTCTCAAAAAAAGAAACACTCCAAAAATAATGGGGAGAAATCGGAAATGGGCAGTTCCCCCCCCCCCCCCCCCCCCCCCCCCAAAAAAAAAAAAAAAAAAACATA
Source organism: Sabellastarte sp. h YS-2021 (assembly GCA_964017235.1). Taxonomy (NCBI): domain Eukaryota; kingdom Metazoa; phylum Annelida; class Polychaeta; order Sabellida; family Sabellidae; genus Sabellastarte; species Sabellastarte sp. h YS-2021. Next base: position 15,499,242 of record OZ024927.1, read on the forward strand.
CTAACCAATCTAAGCCGCCCCAACATTGCACCAGAATTGCAGATTCTAGAGTGCAGTAAATATACCAAAATACTTATGATGTGGAGATTTTGAGAAGCAGCCCCTACATTTAAATGGAAAGGTTGACAAGTAACTAAGTCTGGTAGGTTGATAACAATGTAATAGCATGACAGACTGGTGTGTCCTGTTTTCCTGCTTCCCATCGGCTACCTGTGGTCTAATAGGTACCACACTCACCCAGGAACACAGAGGACTTAGGTTCAAACTTAGGCACAGACAGATACATTGTGGGTCAGATGACCACTTAAAATGATGGTCTTTTGTCGTTGGGTTCTTTCCCCAGTGACAGGTTAAGGAAGAACGGTGATCAAAAGGCTATCTTCCAGTTAGGCTAATGTTAGTAACTTGAGAGTTGTACTGTACTTGTACAGTCCGGATGGGTACTGTAACACATGAAGAAAATTTTAACTTGAATTAATTGAACATTGAATGATACTTCAAAGATGAAAACTTACTTTAATTTCTAGTTATAACTTTATATTGAAGATATGGTCTGCTGCATTCCATCCCATGGTCTGGATATTGTCACACATATCAAATTACATGGTACAAAAATAAGATATTGGAATGTAAAATGTTATAATGTATGAAAATATTGCAATATAGATAATATGAAAAATTTGCTAACTGAAAATATATCAAATGTATTAAACATAATTAAAGGTTCTAAAGAAGTTAGCCTTTTCAAAAGTTTAGCTAAATAAATTATTCTTTATTCTTGTCTTGATTTCGATCTTTGCCATTAATTATTGTTCTCTAATCTTGTGTTGGTTCTGATTTTTATCTCTTATCTGGTTAATATGCCTGGTTTATATTTGCATATTTTTAATTTGTTTTCGACCCTGTTGCCACAATATTTAACAAAAAAGTTTCTAATATTACAGTCATAATATTACAGTAATTTTGTGCTTATTATTTCTAAATATTGTCATTAGTTATTATTCTGTTGCAGTATAACACATCAGTGTTGCCCATCTAACTTATTTTCTTACTTCAGCCAGGGTCATATTGGGACAGGTTCTCAGCAATTGCCACTTGTGTGAGTCGAACAAACTCAGGGGTGACAGCTTGTAATTATGTGACCTTATTTAATAACCATATTATCATAACTTGGACTTGTGTTTCAGACAAAACATCTCAGATGTACAGAACAACCAGTAATTTGACGTCACAGGTCTCCATAGTTTCATCAACACATGACGTCAGAAATCCAAAATCTGGGACAAAACAATAAAGATTGTTTGTGCTGCCAGCCATCACTTGGTATAACTGGACCAGGAAAATTCTTATTTTTACTTGTCTTATCTGTAGTTACAAGAATCTATTTTGATTTGGATATGCATTGTCACAAACATTGATATTTGAATTGCTTACGAGGCTTTAGCAAAATTTTTGCTTATAAATAAAGACTAAACTTTAGACAAGACTCAGAAATGGCACAATGAATTTGACTCTCAAAAATCAATTTATTTGCTTAAATGTAATTTACCATCGTTTTCACTTTATATGGTGTGATACACTTGGAAATGTACAAGTGTTGCCAATGACTACCAATTCCTAATTAATATTTTACATTCAGCTATGTTCCAATTTGAGGAGAACCAAGTTATGGCGGGAAGCAGAATGATCCTTTGCTGGTTAATTCAACACAGCTTTAACAAGAGAAACCTTGTTAAAGTGATTTTAGTTGTTTTAGATTTATAAAAAAATGACACAAGCTCAATTTTTATGGATGTGCATGTTTACTGCAACATACCATTAGGTGACATATTGATTTATGGGTGATCCAATTCGATTGAAAATCGACAAACATATACAGATAAGAAATTTATATTTTTGTATCAGTTTGTAAATGGTTAAAATTTTACAAGGATTGTGTACCACACGTTTGTGCTGATATATGGTGTGTTAAGTTTAAAAGTGAAGTATTTAAATGGCAAAATGAAAATCCAAAGAGTAACTTAAAGTCTCATTTTACTTATATATTATATACATGGTGCACCTTGTTTAATGGGATAGGTGAATATTTGGAATATGGGATGAAAAAAATTTAAATGGTACCTCTATCATGAAATGGTGCATCTGTCACTTTAGATTACAGTGTGGTTCAATCGCCTTTAAACACAGAGGACCGGAGGCAGAGTCATAGTGCCTCATAGTCCCATCAAAAATGGCAATGCTCGGTCATAGTGTACTATCTCCAGTGGTCACTCCCTGAGACTCTGTCATTGAGTTTGGAAATTGTTCCTCACTAGAGCATGGACTGTACTTGTGCAGTCAAGATTATATTGAAATACTTCAGTTGTCAAATTACATATTTTTTGTACAACTGGTGCTTTTGAATAACAGAATACAGTAATTGAAAAACATTACTCTATCACAGGGTAACTACAAAAGCACACTAAAAATCTGGCTTTAGCTTGTCTTTTATCATGATGCTTCATGACCAATTGCTTATCATTATCACTTAGCTTCATTGCGTAAGGCTTACTGATTTGTGTTGTATCTTTTTAGTAGAAGGTTGCCCTTTACTTTTGACCTACACAGCTCATGCTGTCAATAGTATTTAACTGATATCTGTCAGATTTTTACTGACATTTGCCTTCGCTGGCACTTATTGCTTATTTTACCTGTAATGTATCTAATTGCTTGTCATGTTCGAGATGAATTTCTCTGGGTACCATTGTTTGATCATCGGCGGCGCCCTGGCGGCTCTTGGGCAGTCAGGGGACCGCTGGTTATCCTAGAAGCCAGTTAAAAAGCTTTAAAAAGGCTAATCTTGTTCATTATCAGCATATATTGCACAACTGCTATGTATGCATAGAAGGCTATCATGATCAAAATGTGTTATAACCTTAAAAGATTTAAGATTAGCTTGTTAAATTCTTTTAATCCCAGCTTGTTTCTTATTGGACTGCAGTCACATGGGAATGACATAAAAATTAGGATGATGATTATTGTGAAATTTAAGTTTGTAATTTAAGTTGAAATAATGTAAACATTTAAATTGTTGTCATAAATAATGTCATTATTTTCCACGGCTATAATGTCTCCATATGACACATAGACTTATAAGGTACATTGTGATGACTAATTTTACATCAATAATAAACAAGGCCACAAGGGGTTTTGGTCCACTAGCCCGAGGGCAAAGCCATCACAGACACGTGTAGAATTCTCCTCCTGGAAGTAGACAGGCATATTAATATCAATGAATTTATTTTTACAATAATATACTTCCTGGTTAAAGCGAAACTAGAGAGGTGTACAGGTAGACATGTCGCCAGGTCAGTCAAGTGCCGACCTGCTGAACTGTATGCTTGCCTTCCCGACAGCCACACAAAATAAAATACTTATATTAGTATGTAATATTATACTGATGGAACTACTTCCACCTATTTACGGGAGGGGAACTCTGCAATTTAGCCGATTAAAGTTCAGGGCAAGCAATAATGTGCATGCTCATTCATTATAAATTTGCACATACATATGAAACATCAGCCATCAGAAATATACACTGCAAATTTGACCACCAGATTTAAACCCACAACCTCAGATATGAGAGGTGAACCTTTTCCGACTGCAACATATGGCTAAAATCTTGATATTCTTGAAAAACATTCTGACAATCTTAGACCGCTTTTGGGTGATAGTATGATGAGTTTACCTTCAAAATGTAACTCAGGGGCGGATCCAGCCTTTAAGTAAGGTGGGGGTTCACATCAGAGTAAGGTGGGGGTTCACATCAGACATATACCATAACTAAGGGGGTTGGGGGTCAAATTAATTCTTGGTAAAAAATATAGTGCATTTCCTGTAAATTTAACACCACTCTCAAGAAATAATTTTGTACTTTGATTTGAACCCCTTTACAATATTTTTCAAGGGGTGGGCGGGTCGAACCCCCTGTACCCGCCTGGATCCGCTAGTGATGTTTAATATTAATTTTACACACCGACAAATTCTATTGCTTCCTACTTTAGTAAAGAGATATCACTATTTGACTAAATGTCCTAAATGGCTGAAAGATTTTTATCCTGTTCATCATGAGATTTTCTACTTTTATTTTGTTTTCCTTACAAGTTCCAGAAATACGTATTGCTAAGAATTAAATCTATGTGTATCTCCTGAAGCTGGCAAAAATGATCTTATTACCCAGTCCCAGATCAATGATCTGTTGAACATTTTACTTAATTTGCACAGTATTTATTGATCTAGGAAATAGAGTTGTCCATGTTTCATAAAATGCTAACAGGTTTTAGGTCCTTCTGTGATAATAATGTCTTTTAAAAAGGTTATTCAACGTGTAAAAATGTGTAATCTATTAAAGACTGACATGGTTCATCATTTTTTTATCAGCAAAACACTGTATGCAGACACCATAGCTATTGAATTGAAAATTATGGAATTTATGTGAATGAAATATTTTTTGTTGTTGTTACCATGAATTTGTGATTCAATATAGTATTCGTCTTATTTGCCTGCAGTATTGTAACATTATATGTTCGTGTAAACTAAAGCAAATTTAAAAAATAAAAGAATTTCAAAAATATTGTGGTATGTCAACTGTGATTATTTTTTCTTTTAAATATATACTGGATGCCAAACTCCTGCTGATTTTCATCCATCTTTCATAAATTACTAATTCAATGTTTTGACCCCGAAAAAATGTAATTTGTTCTAACGAAGAAAACTGGTGTGTAGGACTGAGCCCAGACTTTCTTCAAGTCCTTTTACCTAAGGTATTACATGAGGACTGAATGACTTTTTACCAGAATGTGGTGACATCCGACTTTTGCAACCAACCCTAGAATCATAGAGTTGGTTATAGGGTCAGCTCAAGGGAATACCCCCATTAGAGATGCAAGCCAAGAGCAATGTTGTTTACCAAGATTGTGCCTGCTTATGATAAAGATTAAGATTAATTTACTTTTGTTTTGCCTAGATAAAATGTCACTCTTCAGTGTCAATCATTTATTATTTATGAGCTTTGGAGTCAGCAACCTTGTGAGGTTGTGCCAAACAGAGTGTTTGCACCAGCAATTTGTTTGAATAAAACAGTTGCTTTTGTCCAAACCTTTACCTTAATGTCATAAAAGACTAATGCTGCATTTCAAATAATAATAATCCATATACAATAAGGAAATATAGTTCTTTTTAAATGAGAAAACAGATTAGGGTGTTGGCTTTTGATTTATTTGTTTTATGTACATAAGCTTTTAACAGGTAAAGTTAAACAGCATAATTTGGATGAAGGCAAATTTTGAATATCGATTTGTATAAACAGAAAAATTCAATTTATTTAACTTCCACATCTTCTGGTTAATTTAGCATAAATTGTCAATAAATCTCCAAAGCTGAGAAATCTCTAATCAGGTACACCTAAATGGAGAAAGAAATAATTAGTACAATAAATCAGTTGAGCATGACTGTAGTAAAATTTACAATGCACGCTGTGCAGTGGATTCGTCTGGCTATCTCTCAGAAGTGATGTTTGAGGCATCACTGTCGTCAGTCCTCCACCCCAGGGAAGTGTGCTTGCACCTTAAGCTTTTATGTAACACCCAGGTAGTACCATGGTGATATGACCTAATTACTGACCATTGGTCAGTCCTTCCTCCTCCAACAGTTCCTGGAAATTTCCTTAGTTTAAAACAAGAAGCCGACCAGTGAACATGAAATATTTGTTTTTTACTTGATATGGTGGTCTGGCGAAAAATTTGAACTTCAGAATTTGTTTATGGACACTTATTTTAACATTTTTAGTGCTTTTAAAATCAGAACTTTTTAGTTTATACATTTATGCACAGAGTAACCTGCACAGTTTCCTGGTGCCGTGTGATGATCTACCTGTTCCAGTGTTGATTTGACAACCAAATGCTTGATTCGGGCCTTGGCCCACTGTAAAGGGACGGTCTACCCTATTTTTTTTTTGTTCTTTTGTCATCCAAGAGTCAAGATTCGAGTCAAGCATTCGACTGTCATATTAACAGAGGCGTGTTCCTCTTCATGTGTTTCAGAATTGAACTTTGACAGTTATAAAATAATTTAACATGGGAAAATCACGTTATTTGTGTAGCAAATGTGGACAAAAACATTACCCTCCCACAGGGAAGAAGTGTAATCAGAATTTGACAAGCAATTCGGATCCGAAAGACAGTGTTAAGGTTAGCATGGGCAAGAAGAAACAAGCTGGTAAATCCCATATGTCTGATGATGGAGGACTGAACTGTAAAAGTAATTCATATGGTAGCTTGTTGTCGGTTCCTGCCGCCCTAGAGGTATCAGATCTGCAGAGTTCTGAGGTGTCGTCAGAGGCGTCATCTGAAGATGAGGGCACAGACCAGGCGTCAACAGACATACAGTCACAGATACTACAGGAACTGCAGAAAGTCAATGCTCGACTGGATGCAGTGGAAGGTCGAGTGGCTGCTGGTCATCAACAGACTGCCATGCAGGGACACAAGGACACGAAGTTAAGTACTTCAAAGTGTTGTGTAAAGAAAAGTAAAAAAGTAGCGGTCACAACTGACTCATCGTCAGATGAGTCGGATATCCCAGATATTTCAGCTTTGAGGTCTTCTAGAGAGTTACAAAGGAAAGTTGATCGTAGATTGTCAAAACTAGAGAAAAGCAGTGCTAGTCAAGGTAAATCTGGTTCCAAAATTAAGTCAAAAAGGGGGGGGGAAGTTGAAGTACTTGTTGAAAAGAAAGTTGCTTGGCCCCATGAGTCAATTTTGGGGGGTACCCATCGTCAAGAGAATAAGTTATGATCAGTTGACCCTCACCCAATTTGTGCAAGGTTTTGTGAGAAATATTTTGGACGAATCTGATGAAAATTGTAGGGAACAAATGTTGGTTTATTTATCAGACTTAATGGAGGATGCGACAGACTTCACTTGGGGGAATGCCAAAGCTGCACATGCAGTTCTGCTGTGCGAAATGGAAAGGGGGGTCTTAGATTGGTCGCATACAAGTCGCATAGAAAGAATAAGGCGGGCTCATGCTCAGAAACATCATGTTCACAGGCCAAATTGGGGAAAACAAGAGAAATCAAATTGGGGGAAACAAGAAACCACCAAAAAACCGTGGTACTGTAAACATTTCCAGTCAGGTACTTGTATGTACTCCAAGGATCATGAACATGGGGGCAAAATGTTCAAACATATATGTGTTTACTGTCTGGCCCAGGGAAAGCAAGTAAATCACTCAGGTAAAGATTGCACAGTTGGGAAAATGTCCAGTTCAAAAAACGAGTAGTTGGCTGTCCAGAAAGTACTGTTTTGGGCAGCAGAAATCATGTTAAACATGTGGTGGGTCATTTCCACGACGCTCAGGAGGCGTCAACTGTTTTTAATGATGTAAATAGTTGTAACAAAGGTGTTTGTGTGTCAAGTACTGTAAATACTGATCCCCAGTACAGGGAGGTCAAAGGTCACAATGTTTCACGAGTGTCACAAACCAAAAAATATTACACAAAGTGTTTTTACAACTCGAATGTGGACAAAAAACGTGTGAATGGTTTATTGGTTAAAGGTAACAAAGCTAAAAACCTTGTGAGTGGAGGTGTGAAAATCCCCACCAAAAACTATTATGCTAACAAAAGAGGTGCGAGTGAAAGTGTGATTACTGACCCATTGTGTGATAACTTGTGTGAGGTGTCAAATGATATTCGCACTTGTGTGGCACTTCACACTTCTAGGGGTGACAATAGTGAAGTGTTGAGTGAAGTTGACATGAAGTTTGCACTTTCTAATCATTGTGAAAACACTTCAAAATGTGACATTAGCCAAGACAATGGTACTGGGGGTTGTTTATTGCATCCCACTTGTGGGACTATTGTTGACACCCAGACATATTACACAGAAAATGACAAACAAATACAGCCCCAGGATGGGGTCAATGCCGTGTCTGATGACGCAATGGTCAAGGTTTTTGACATTAACGATGCCAATGATGATAAATATCTCAATACTTTGCTTTCAAAGCAGGTAATCAAGAAAATACAAAGCAACGAATATGCACAGTGTGAGGCTTTTAAAAAGTGGAGAAATCAAACTGACTTCGATTTCGGCTTTGTTCCTTTATCTGATTTCACACTTCCACGGTGTGATAGTCCAGGTCCTGGGTCTGAATCACCTATTGACCAGCACTTTATGGCAAGCCGTCATGGGGTCCCCAACTTTTTAGGAAGTCATATCCCTGTGTCTTCTCAACTGAATGTTGACAAATGACACGAGTTTTTGCTTGACTATTGGGATGTACAGCTAATAGAACTGCTACGTTATGGTTTTCCATTAGATTTTAATCATAACTGTCCACTTAGTTCAGATAAGAGAAACCACTCATCAGCTGTCCAGTTCCCCACCCATGTGGAGACTTACTTAGCTGAAGAAAAGAAGTTTGGTGCCATATTGGGCCCCTTTGTTGAGAATCCCATAAAAAATTGTCATTACTCCCCTTTTATGACTAGGGAAAAGTCGGGGTCTGAAAATAGAAGAGTGATTATAGACCTTTCCTGGCCAAAGAACCAGTCTGTAAATGCGGGCATTGACAAAAATTCCTACTTGAACATTGAATTTGCTTTAACCTTCCCTACCGTCGATCATGTGACGCAAGAACTCAAGAAATTGGGTAGGGGGCCCATTTATTCAAAATTGATATCAGCAGGGCATTCAGGCATATCAAGGTCGACCCTGCTGATTATGACTTGTTGGGTCTATACTGGAATGGCCACTTCCTGGACACCTGCATTCCGTTTGGGAGTCGACATGGGACGCAAATCTTTCAACGCGTGAGCGACGCCGTCAGATACGTCGTCATGGCTACAAGATCATGAACTATGTGGATGATTTTATATTAAAAGATATCTCGCAAGCATGCTTCTTATTGAGTTCCATGGGGTGGGGGGGGACTGTATCAACAAACATTCCAAGCCAGGTCATCTCAGATGTAAATACAAGTATGCTAATGTGTAGGGGGATCCTATGGGATTTGTCCATTAATTTAAATGTGGTAAAACACATAACAGGGAACACACACACACACACACATACCCCCCCCCCGGGCTAAGACAAGTCTTTGTATTTCAGATAAGTCTTTGTATTGTATGGATTCATAATGATTCCATGTATGTCAAATTTGGTGGAATAAGAAATATAAAGATTTGGATCAAGTCTAGACTGAGCCGTATTCACAAAAGGAATCAAGTTCAATTTTAGTCAAAAGTCAGTTCAAGTTTGCAAGATGGGTCAGATAACCTGTAATACCAAGCCGCAATCCCTCTTGGAAAGTAAAGGTAATTGGTGGTCCCGTATGATTAATGTTCTCATAGAACAGGATTACTCATCTTCATGTTTATTTTTTATTATTTTTTTTTTTAATCATTTATTATAGAGACATAGTATAATACATTTTGACAGCTTAATAATGAACTACAAAAGAATACCCAGCCCTAATGGGCTTATTAGTCTCTACAAACTATTTTAACAACAGATAGGTGGAAAATAGTTACATAAGATATTATTTCTGTGATTTCGTAGATACTTAACAACAAACAAGTGTAAACTAGTTACATAAAATATTGTTCCTGAGATTCCATAGGTCAGCTACAAAGCTCATTAATAGTTTTACCCTTTTACAAGTTATTATTTCATAAAACTGAGTTAATATACTATCATTCTGACGAGAACAAATTTTGTTATAATACTTACAGTGGATAGCTTGAAGTTTGGGACAAACACACACAAAATGTATTTCATCTTCAATGTCTAATTTACAAAGCTTACAAATTCTGTCTTCTACTTTTCTCCTAGTGTATCTTCCTGTCTCAATTTCTAGGGGCAATATACCAATCCGAAGTTGGCAAAGAAGTGAACGCTTATATTTGGGGATGTTTGAAAGAATATACTCTTCAGTCTTTATTTCATTTTTAAAAAGTGAATACGTTCTTAGTTTTGGTTTTGATGGCAATTTGTTGGACCATTCATCGTGCATTATATCCGCAAGTTTGATTTCAAGGTCATTAATGTCTAACTCTTCAGCCATTTCAAAGTTCTCTAGCTTGTTCACTGACTCAAATATGTCATATATGTTTGATTCCCAAGAACAGGCATAAAGGTCCCGGTAACTCCATTCAAAGACCTATTACGATTGGTCCAGCGATTCATGAGATTTTGATCTGTGGCTGGTTTCACAAATGTACTGAGCCTGGACTTAAAACGTAATGTTAAGACCTTTGTCTTAACATAAGACAGCGAATTTCACAAAGAAGCAATTTCTAAGCTTTGTCTAAGTTTGGGCTTAATGTTAACTCTACACTAAAATTTAAAATGGCTTAGAATAAACTATAAATATATAGAGCACTTCCCTAATGTCGTGTTGGCAAGCTACTATGTGGTTTAACAGTTTCCCATTGCAAAACAGCATATTTCCTACAACACAATGATACAATTTGTCAAACAAAGGACATATGTTACCAGTAGTATATTGTGAGCAAAAACATAAAGGGTCACATGACATAGAAAAAGACTGTGGTAATTTGATAAATGAGCCCCTTCTTGGCTATATCACCATTTGTGAGATCCATTTCAGTCCCGGATAAAAAAACAAACCCTCATAGAAAAACTACAAGCAATTCTATGAATTTAGGTTCTTCATTTTGCAACTGATATATTGATATATATATGTACTGGTCCTTCATGTAAATAATTATGGTATACATGTGTATATGTTACGTATACGTTGAGGTTTGGTACAAGCCGCAACTTGTACAAACAGTTTGTACAAGTTGCAAATTGTACAGATTGACTTGTACAAGTTGCAACTTGCACAAATTTTGTACCTGTACAAGTTGCAACTTGTACAAGCTCTATATTTATCAGTTTAACAATTTTTGAAATTTATCTTAATAAATGAAATTCATTTATTTTAATGAATGACATTTGTTTTAATAAATTTATACCTTAAATTTAATAAACTCAACCTATTGGATCTTCATGAAAGACAAATTCACTGTCGATGATACTTTATAGATGAGAAAGCAAGCTGTTGACCTGTATATTTTTATAATTTTGTTGACAATTACAACATCTTTAATGCATATTTTTATATTATTTTGAAAGTCTGAGTCACAGTGGGTGTCACATGTAAATTATTAGTCTATACAAGGAATTTGTTTATGAAAAGCATATGTCAATTACAATTGTGTTTACACTTTTCTCTGTCCTTTGATGCTTTTCTTTACCCACTTGTGATCCTAGTTTATTGCCTAGAGGTAAATCACAAAATAGCCCTGAGACTATAGGAAGCCACACCAAAACAGTTGATTGCATTTAGAATATTTCTTATTTATGACCTTTTTAACATTCATCTTTGAAGTCTGATTGTTATTATAAAAAACTTTTCTGCCTAAGTATTTTTAAAAATAAAAACGGTCCCAGTCCACAGTTCCATAACTCTGATGAGAACAAAGCTGGGGCCGATTTCACTAAGGGACTTAAGCCTGATTTGGGGCTTAAGTTTAAGACTTTGGTCTTAAATTCTGGCAAAAATGTGCGGGCCTAGATGTAGTGGATTTCAAAAAGGGGCTAAGTCCATGGATTTGCTAAGTCAGTGGACTTAACTTTAAGTCTGGGAGGTAGTGGGCTTACATTTTGTAAATAGGACTTAAATATGGCCGCCATAACCTTTTCTCCACTTCAAAATTTGAAATGGCTGTAAATAAAGTATAATTATACAGAACACCTTACTGAAGTAGTCTTTTTGAAGTTTATATGATGTAACAAGGTTTTCTATTTCAAAACAGCACTTATCCTCAGATAAAATGCATCAAATGAAGGCTATAAAAGGTCATATGACACAGAAAACCACTGTAGTTATTTGATAAGCTTGGACTTAGCTAAGTCACCTTTGTGAAATCCATTTTAAGTCCCAGAAGTAGCTAAGACCAAAGTCTTAGATTTAAGTCCCTGACTTAGCCAATAAAGGGACTTAGTTTAAGTCCTTTAGTGAAATCGGCCCCCCTGGAGTCTTACAAGCTTCAATGGGGAACAGCTCACATTCGAGGTGAACATAGTATTTAACACAAAAGCTTAATTTTTTTTCTGTGTGATAAACAATGTAAATCACTTGACCTCTGAATGATAAAGTACCAATTTAATACATTAATATAAATATATTAATAACTTTTTGTATTTTATTGACAAAATTTTCAAGGTTTCAGTTTTAATTTTTTATGGAAATAATATATATGGCACTGTCACATTAATTTGCATAATTACACACATAATATAAGAAATATTTTCAATAAAATTGTTAATTTAACCAAAATTCTTTTTAAATCCAACTTGTACAACAGTATTGAACAAGTTGGATTTATTCGAAGTGGTACAGCCAAACGTGTATGAGTTGCAACTTGTACAAACTGCTTGTACAAATTATCTATTGTTTCTTGTTTTTTTTTTTGCATATTTGTTCTAAAATATAAGCAAACTAGACATAAGAAGTAAAAAAAGTAAAGTGCTACACAGGTATACTATGAACCAAAGAAACTGTTTCTAAATCAAACTACAAATATCGAAGTTTTGGCCCCGATTCGGTATGCAGCTTGCAGTAAAAAATTCAAATAGTGCAGTTAGGAGTGCATCCATGGGCACAACTTGTGGATGGAGCTTACAGATGATTGCAATCAGTGATTGAATTTTGCCACACGCTATCACAAGCAAGATAAGACATATATTTTGGGGATATTTAGTTTTATTTTTTACCAAAATTGTTATTAACAGGCAACAAAGTTAAGATCCATTAAAAACGATTATATCTTTGATATTTCCTTTACCACAAATGTGGTGTTACTCTCCACAGGGCTAAGTGTGACGGCAATTACCGCTTGCTTTCAACCTATAACAGAAAAGACAGAATTTTACTTAACAAATGTATTCAACAATTAAAATTATAATTACAGTCAACTGAAATACTCTATAGTTAATAATACAATGGTAAAAAGCAAAATGGAATCAATCTGACCTAACCAGTCCTATTCACATAACTATCAGTTAATACAAGTTTGTCCACAACAAAAAATGTCTGTATAGACTGTGGAATATGTCTCCACACTTTTGATATCTGCTCCAAGAACAACATTCAATATGTTTTAACTGTATTTATTTATTTGGGGTTTTACATCACTTTTGACACTCTACAGGTCATATCACGATGGGTAGTTGTGTGGGCAGAGGAAACCAGTACATACAGATGGTCAAGGTTCTGCACTCTACTACTGACCATCGGTAAGCAACTATCAACTTTCCCAGATAGGTCTGAGTTTGAACCGCCGACCTCAGAGTTCCCCTAAATCAAGAGTTCACCACAAGAGGTTTGCATCCACTTGACACACCGATAAATTAATCCACAATACAGCAGCTTTAAAGACCTTTGCCCATACAGCACACCAGCTAAAGACACAACTACTGCAGTCAGGCTTTCCACAGGTTACATACTGCCCTGACTCTGGAATGTTCTTGAATTATATTGTCACAACAGAGTACAAGAAAGATCAGTACAAAGAACAATTTATGCAGAATACAGAGAAAATCAATAATTAAATGCCCTGATATGGAACTCAACCCACACACACCAATGTACTGGCACAGTACTCTTGTGACAACAAGTTTACATGCAAGCAGCATCCACGCGCCGCATCAGCATCCACCCACATGGACATGTACAATTAATTTTCCGTAAAAAATACAAATCCACAGGAAGATGCCCTAAACCAAACAGAACCATAAAGCTGTATCTTCAAGTTGTGCATATGGATCAAAATGATCACTTTCGTTTATAACTTTCTTCACAGTAGTCATCCCTACTCTATTGGTTTTGTCTTCTATTCCTTGTGATAGATATTGCACAAGATACAATTATCCAAATAAAGGTTCTTGGAGGTCCCTCAATTCTACTCATCAGTACATAAGGCATGAAAAAACTTTATTCACAGTTTTCTTTTGATGCTCCCACAGTTTGCAATGATGTAAATGATAATATGTTTCTCATGCCCTAACTCTTGTCTGTTTCAGACAAAAGTTCAGATTTTATCTCGCCAAAAAGGCTTTACCACCATTGCGTATAGTGTTTTACGCCATAACTTGGCACGACTTGGACACAAAACCTTCATTTCCGCATGTTTTAAGAGCATTTATGTGGATTTCTTTTATCAAAATATCCTTGTCACAAGAGCAGATTATGAAAATATTTTACTTACATAAATTCAATAATATAAACCATTTAGAGTCGTTTTTAATGGGCAATAATCTAATTTGCGCATAGAATCTGGGCAGAGTTCATGAAAGGTCTAAGACTCAGCCCTGTCTCATGCTAAGCCAATGGCTCAAATTGGAGCCATTTGGCTCAACTAAGACTTTTCTCAGACGGTTTTCACACAAGGAGTGTCAGTTGAGACCAAGCTTATCGAATAACCAATGTTTTATACCATGTGATCCCATTTTGTAGTAAAAACATTCTACTGATGATATACATGTTCCTTGTTTGACACATATTATATCTGCTCAAATGCTATTTTGCAATGGGAAACCTTGTAAAAATGTAAAATCACCCAAAGACTACTTCATGAGGTTGTTTTATTTTCAATCATTTCAAATTTTGAAGCGGAGAATGAATATAGTGGCAGCCATATTTGAGCCTCTGTTCGAAAACTTAAGCCCTACCTGTACCTACCAGTCTCAGCATTTGAGCCATTCTCTCGCGAGACTTTTTCCTCTCGAAAAAAGATCTCTCTCAGAAACCGTCGTGTCTACGGCCCGTTGTGTACGTACGCGACTTTTTACATGTATTCATACACAGTAACAAGAATGGTCTGATAAAATTAAAGATTCGGCTGTTGTGGATGTTTCGGATTTAGCGGAAATTAAAAGGTATGTTACAATCAATGTAGAATAGCCAATACTTGGCTGATTTTGACCAGAATACTACCAAAATGTTTCTTACAATGTTTAGAATGTTCGTATATCACTAATTAAAGCAGAAACAAAGTGGAACATGTTTTAAAACTAAGATACTGAGCAGAAACATTAGCTGAAAAAAATCGCCCAATTAAAAATACAGTGAAATCGTATCCCAATGTTTGATTCACTATAAAAAAGTCAATGCTTCATTTATTTTGATCAGACAACCACCAAAATGTTTCTTATTATCTGTAGAATGTCAGTGTATACTTGTTTTATCTAGGAATTAGGTGGAAGATGTCTTAAAAATAAGATAATGAACACGAATATACTCGGGGGGAAAATCGCCAATTAAATAAAAATGTGAGATCATAGTATATCTTTGATTCGCTGTAAAATGGTCAATACTGGGGAGATTTTGATCAGAATACCACCAAAATGTTTCTTACAATGGGTAGAATTTTTGTATATCACTAATTAAAGTAGAAACAAAAGTGGAAGATGTTTTAAAAGTAAGATACTGAGCAGCAACATTAGCTGAAAAAAATCGCCCAATTAAAAACACAGGGAAATCATATGCCAATGTTTGATTCACTATAAAAAAGTCAATGCTTCATTTATTTTGATCAGACAACCACCAAAATGTTCCTTATTATCTGTAGAATGTCAGTGTATACTTGTTTTATCTAGGAATTAGGTGGAAGATGTCTTAAAAATAAGATAATGAACACGAATATACTTGGGGGAAAAAATCGCCAATTAAATAAAAATGTGAGATCATAGTGTATCTTTGATTCACTGTACAATTGTCAATACTGTTGCGATTTTTATCAGACATCCACCAAAATGTTCTTTAGTATGTGTAGAATGTCCGTATATACTTGTTTCATCTAGGTATTAATTGGAAGATGTCTTAAAAATGAGATATTCAACAGCCTTATTATTGGGGGAAATTATCTCCAATTAAATAACACTGGAGGATCATGGCCCATGTTTCAATCACTCTAAATTAATAAATACTTATACGAGTATTGAGAGAATATCACAGAAAATGTTCCTTATTATTTGTAGAATGTTTGTATATAGCAATTAAAAATAGAAGCAATGTGGCAGATGTCTTACTAATAATATACAGACCAGCACCAATCTTAGAAAATATTAACAAAATTAAATCTATTTTATAATTAATAGAATCGTGTCTTTGCATTTCTGGTTTGCAGTGGGGGGATATGGCTGAAAAGGTTTTACAGACTGTTCTTAGAGACTTGCCCTTTCATATCGAGTTAAAAGGTCAGCAAAAAGAGGCACTGACTGCATTTATTGAGAAGAAAGACATTTTTTTCAGTGCACCCACTGGGTTTGGGAAATCAATTGTTTACCAGCTTACCCCTTTTGTTGCTGCTGTGAGAGATAAAGTACCAGTACAAAAGTGTGGATATGTAACAATTGTCATTACTCCTCTAACATCTCTGATGAAAGACCAGGTGGCATCTATGACAAAGAAAGGGATTTCATCCTGTTATTACGATATGAAACTTACCAGTGCCGAAACATGCCTCCCACAGTTCACCGATGAGACAGAAATTGAGGATAGCTCAGGACATACTTTTATTGATAGCAATGTCACCATTGAAGAAAGTATTAGTGGGAAATACCAGTTAATTTATGCTCACCCAGAGGCCTTTCTTTCCACCAAAACAGGACAGAAACTGTTGAAGTCTAGCGAATTCATCAGTAAAGTTTGTTGTCTGGCAATAGATGAGGCTCATATTATTCAAGAGTGGTAAGTGAGGAAGATTTACTATTTACTTAAATTATTTTCTGAAAGTTTTTTTTACTTGGCACAATTCCTGCACGACATGAGAATTGTATAGCTTTGAAAAATGTTGTATGAACACTCTCATAAAATCCTGATACAAGGACCCAGGATTTGCTTCATGCTTCATATTTACCATCAAATGTGCCAGTTTTACAAAACCTTTTAAGAGTCTACATGTCACATCCTGAAGGTCCCCAGACCATTGAAAATCTTTTTTTGATGTCTAGTATTACAACAAATTACCAGGGTCCCAAACTAATGTTTAGATGTCGAAGTTCTGGAGTACTTGCATACATAGTTGAAACGGTATATTAAGACCAATTATACAAAATGAAACTTTATTTATTTGTGGTTTTACGTTGCGTTCAACAGCCAGGGTCATATTGCGACGGGTAGTTTACGGGTGGAGGAAACCAGTGCACACTGCACTGTAAACCACCGGGCATCAGCAAGTAACTACCAACTTTCCAACATGAAGCGCCCAGCCCGAGATTCGAACCGGTGGCCACAGAGGTTGGAGGCAAGAACTCTAACCACCAAAATGAAACTGTGCAGACTTTTAAATTTTATAGATTCTAGCTATAAATATGTTATTCTTTTAGGGGAGATGATTTCAGAAAGGACTTTGGACGTCTCAAATCAATCCTCGCTAGTCTACCAAACATACCAATACTGCTGTTGACCGCCACAGCATCCCAGTATGTCATGAATATGCTTTTAACACAACTGGAGATTAAGGATC
Source organism: Sabellastarte sp. h YS-2021 (assembly GCA_964017235.1). Taxonomy (NCBI): domain Eukaryota; kingdom Metazoa; phylum Annelida; class Polychaeta; order Sabellida; family Sabellidae; genus Sabellastarte; species Sabellastarte sp. h YS-2021. Next base: position 15,516,823 of record OZ024927.1, read on the forward strand.
CATTCATTATCAAAGTCAATCCAGACAGACCAAACATTATGTATTTGAAGCACAAAAGAAAGGTGTCTACTAATACAAAGGATGACCTTGATCTGATTGTGGGAGATTTCTGCAAAGAACTGATGGAAAAACGTAGACAGTTTCCAATCACCATTGTTTATACAGACTTAGATTCTATCACATACTGTTATGAACTACTGAATGATATGATGAAAGAAAAACAGTACGAGGGAGAAGCAATGCCTGAAAATCGACTGTTTGGCCAATTTCACGCTTTCTATCCCGAGAAAATGAAATCGAATATCTTGAAAAATTTGTCAGAGCCCAACTCCTGTATCCGTCTCTTATTTGCAACAGTGGCTTTGGGTATGGGAATTAACGCTCCTTGTATAAGAAGAATTATTCATTTTAAACCACCTACATCACTGGAAAGGTATCTACAAGAATCAGGAAGAGCAGGTCGTGATGGTCATGCAGCTAAGGCTATACTGTATTACAATAATCAAGATATAAGGCCTAACAGACCTGGTATACAAAAGGAGATGATTGATTATTGTAGAAATGAGAGTACTTGTCTCCGCAGTTCACTGCTGCAGCATTTTGGTTATCAGCCTCCTGATTCACGTGACAGAATGACCTGCTGTTCTGTATGTGCAACAAAGTAAAACTAATTTGTGGATGTTACTTTTTATTCTATTTAAGTTAGAAAGTACATAAACCTCATTTTTCATTTATTTTTATTATGAACAGGACATATATTCAGTGCCACATAAACTGGGGCCTTTTGAAAGACATTTATTATGTACGTTTTGTTATGTAGAAGTTTATGTTGAATAACTTGCAAGTTATACACAAAGCCTTTGCAAGTTGTACAAGCACTTAGTACAAGTTGCGAATAGTACAACATATGCCGTAAAATGTCTTAAAACTTCATCAAATTTGTCTGAAAAGTTTTTTATCATGTTTCACAATGCTTACAAATTTTCTAAGAAAATCTCATAAGATACATTAAGCTGAGAATATTCAGAGGTTCACAATTTGTACATGTTGCAAGTTATACAAGCTATTTGTAGAAGTTCCAACTTGTCCCTAATCTTAAATTGTCCAAAACATACATTTACACACATAAGGTCTGGTCTAACAATGTGATTCTATAGAGTTGAGTAAGGGAAACTGTTCCTTAATATACATCTTTGATATTTCTTTACACAATTATTACATATAATTATGTGCTGAGATTATTACACATGAAGGACAAGGTATTACTGTGAAATATATTTCCTGAGATTATTTATATCTATGAAATATGCTTTTGAATAAAGACTGTATAAATCGAAAATAGGCAATTGAAATTTTGTTTACTTGTGATGTTAAAATGGATATTAACATACACAATAAGAATTTATTAAGAACCTCATTGGTCCGTTAAACTTTTCAGAAATCATTGTCATAGAGTAATGAATAATACTTGAATAAACCACAGAGAGTTACATACTAGTCAACACTAGACCCATGCCAAGCTTTCTTTTTTATCCAATCTCACTTTTTTATTTTTCTGGCTAAGGTTACTGAAAAAAACTAATTGAATGGTATCTTTCAAATTGCTGGGACTTTTCACATTGGTCACAATGACAAGCACTAATGGCTGCAATAGTATTGTTAAAAATATGTTTATAATTTTCTTGATATCTAGGACTGTTTTTTGTGAATATTTTTACGGAACATTATTACTCGAACAGTAAAAATGTCTCTGAACACTGGCAATTGAAACTGATACACTACTTGTTCAATTGAAATACCTAACCTTGGATATTCAGGTATCGGACTACAAATATTGTACATACTATGGAATACATCTGTCACAATATACACATATTAATAAACTAGAAAAATGGAAAATATTTCATCCAAACATGGACCACTTTCTAACCTTTAATTTAAAAAAAAAACTGCACTAAAAGGACAAATATTTGTTGATAATAGGAAAAATCAGCTGTTAAAAAATAATTATAAGAACAGACAGAATGCTACCAATTATCAATAATGATCACACCATTTAAACTTGAAACACAATTATTCTAATACATGTTTGGTTTAAAGTTACCATGGCTAATTTGCTCTTTATTGAAATGCACACGCATATCCATCAAAATCAAATGGCAGTAATATTTTTCCAACCTAATGATGGTAAACCAAAGTAATGTTATTTTGGGGATATATTTAATTTCCTCCATGTACTCGACTTTAACCCATAATGCTCAGTCTGCAGAAAGTGCCAGTTGTGAAACCCAAAGGGCAGAATTACCATGCATTTTACTGCAATAAGTGACTGTTTTTGTAGTCTTATTGATATACTACACCTCGACACAATACAAATAATAATATAATATTGGATTGAAAGAATTACAAGTAACACACTAGAAAATTATTAACAATTATTGATCTACACATACCTGAACGTTTGTAAAAGTTATGGTCGATTTTCAACATGCCCAACAAATCCCGAATGAAAGCATATTTTGTAACTTTTGCCAATAAAGGAAATATATCAAGAATTTACAGATTTGATACTCAGCGCTGTGCCAAACCTGATATACAGGAAGAAAAGTCCCTGGAATTGCTTCTTCAAATTATTAATTGCTGATTATTTAATTGAACTACTTACAACATACTTAATAAACAAGATAAAGTAAATTATCTAAATAGCATTTTCAGATAAGCCAAACATTTTTATATTTCTTCCCGAAAATAGTTTGCCAGTCTTGCTTCCTACATTTATAATTCACATTATAATCACCATCTACTGATATGCACCTCATGAATTGTTTTCAGAATTTTGCGTCACTGTCTTCCTACACAGCCAAAAATAAGGTATGACCATATATTTAAAAAGTTTTTAAATCCGGCCATCATCCCAGACTTAGGCTTCAATTTTGTATATCAATATAGTAAAATTATGCCTAAGATCTGGCTAATACCTTTTGTGAATATGGACCCTAGAGTTATGGGTCCAACACTAATAACCTTTAACCACGAATCAAGTATGTGGCTGGCTAAAACCAGCTAATGCCATCTTGTTTTTTTAATGGGGTTGGGTATCAACTAAAAAATTTGTAAGTAAAGGTATTTAATAGTTTTCAAGCTAGAATATAATCAATTGGAAATGAGACTGTATCTGAATTTCCATGAATCATATGTACATTTTGGCTTTTCATTAGAACAAGCAAGTAAAATGTTCTACTGTAAAACATTAGAAAGCTTAAGTATATTCTGAATTGCAATATAGTTCCTTCTTCATACATGAAGTGTTTCTTGATGTAAATAAAATGAAAAAAAAAGTTTAACCAATTGTTTTCTTTGGTAATGTTGCTATTATTGTGGTGGGAACATTTTTATGGGGGGCAAAGACTTACTTTACACTGGTAACAGATATATAGTGGAAGGCATTGTGAATAATCCCAAGGAAAAAAGGAAATAAGAGATTAAATCCTGATTTGGTTTGAAAACAACCATTAGATATACTTTAATTGGTGGCCCTTACTGTTCTGATTAAATTCTTCTGCAGAAATTCTTCATATTTTTCCCGGTCGAGGAAGTACACTGGGCTAGAACTAACTACAAAGCCTTGAAGTTTTCTTCCTGGTGTGTTTGAAAAAGGTTTTAATACAGAAAATCTGTTCAACAGATGATACACATCCTCTGTGCGTGGCTTTGAAGTGTGTCCCCTTTCACTCTTCTTTATGCCCAGATACTGTTCATGGTGGGAGGCTAAAGTTGTCAACGGACACGCTGCAGCTGTTGCCCTACCCATTGACTTCTCTGTTTTCTGAGTTCCAAGTCCCTTTATCACTCGTTTGATCATTTTGATATTATTTTCCTGTTGCATATCTGCAGCTTTGTTTTTACCAGGCCCACCTTCACTATTTATGAAACTTCCCAGCCTCACTCTCATGGCTAACTTAGGATTCAGTGCTGCTTCAGTTTTTGTTATGAAGTCAATTATTTCAATGCCATACTTTGTCAGGCTTGAATGGCAGAAGAAAAATGGAAGCATAGCTTTCATAGTTACATTTAGCCGAAATGGATCACCCTCTTTGATAGCATCATCAAAATTAAGGTACAGCACAGACCATCTGAAATACAGAACTGGAATTATCAGTAATTTTTTAAATAGAACTAGAACCTATCGCATCGGAGAACTGATGCAAATTGCATCAACCAGAAAGAAAACTCACCAGTCATTCTAATATCGCTTAACCTTGAAAAAGAAGACCAAGGTGAAATCTGACCATATCAAAAGATTTTTAGCCTATGATTTCCTGTAGGTTGGTGTGACACTGCAAATCTCTAGGAATACAAATAAGCAACATATAAACACTGTTAATTTTGGCAATCCTCATTTGACCTTGAAAGAGGGCCAAAGGTCAAATCCGACCACATCCAAAGATTCCCAGCCCATGATTTCCTACAGGTTGGTTTACAATCCCAAACCTCTAGGACCAATAATAAGCGAGTTATAAGCACTTTTATGTTTGGCTATCCTCGTTTGACCTTGAAGGAGGGGTCCAAGGTCAAATTTGACAAGATCAGAATATTCGAAGCACATGATTTCCTATAGGTTGGTTTCACATTACAAACCTCTAGGACCAATAATAAGGAAGATATAGGCAAGTTTAAAGTCCGCTATGTGGCTTACTTCAGCACTCCGTGGATGACCTTGAATTAAGAGCTTCAATGTCAAATGTGTGTAAGATTGAAGAGGACATCTATATCTGTTAGACATGTCACCTATGAAGAGATTCAACCTTCTACCTATGAGAAACAGCCAATAGAAAAATGTATATTATGTTCAAAGATATGCTCGTGGCGCCTATCTTGTTTTTCAGAATGAGGCTATTTTCCTTCCCAGAGAAGCTTACCCCCCAATGAAGATATCCGGAAAATTTGGTGAACCTAGCTGCTGTCATTTTCCTATTAGAGCGTCAACGCTGAAAATTTTTCTACGTGCAGCGGCGGCAGCCGTGGCGTAACGAACGCTAAACCAAAGTATCCACCGGATGCTTCCGGTGGATACAATAATGAGTAGCAGCAATCCATATATCTCTGTGATAGCAATGTTTAAAATATGGGAGTATAAAACACTCTGGCAAAGTTAAATGTTACACCAAAGTCATACCATGACTTGCACACATATATGCCCCATCATTGACTCTTTATCAAGTATCTGCACCTTACCCTTTCTGAAACATACCCTTGGCAAATTTTTAAAGGTATGTATAGTGATTGGATAATTACATGTGTGCGCTGTAAGTGTCCATGTCAAAGTACCATCAGTCGGTCACCGACAATTTCTAGCTACTGGTTATTTAACTTAAACCTTTCCACTCTTAATCTATACACTTCTGACTTTTTGAAGTTTTTAGGCATTTTTCTTCTATAAATCAACAAACTTTGCCTGATTTTTGTGTTGGTTGATCTATTGCAATTTTTTACAGAAAGTGAAGATGAAATCAAGGTCAAACCATGTTGCTGCACTATTACAGTCCAAACCAACAAAGTCCCTCCAAAAGATCAATATCCTGCACTTCACAATTTCTGATATATAGCCTGAACAAGTTTTTTATGTCAAGTCATTGTATCCACCGGATACCATGGATTTGACTTTGTGACCCCCGCCGCCGCAGTGTTTAGAGAGATTTCACCGTTACCGCTCTAACAAAATAAATATTATAGCTAGCCTTCTTAAATTTGCAGGATATATTCATAACCATAAAATCTTCCCTGGGAATATTTTTGGCCTCATTTTGAAAAAAAAAAGATGTCCGCCAGGGACATTTAGTCAACTTTAAACAAGGACTTTTTTTGGCCTTCTAGAACAAAGGGTATTATAGTTAGAGTTCTCAAATTCACAGGATATGTTCCTCATTATATAAAATCTTGACTGATGTTTGGCCTCATGTTGAAAAACAAGATGGCTGCCACAGGCGTTTCTTGGTCAGTCATGAAAAGTGCTTATATCACCCTGATTATTGGTCCTAGAGGTTTGTGATGGTAAACCGAAGGTAATCATGGGCTGGGAATGTTTTGGTATGGACGGATTTGACCTTGAACCCCTCCTTCAAGGTCAAACGAGGATAGCCAAACTTAAAAGTGCTTATAACTTGCTTATTACTGGTCCTAGAGGTTTGGGATGGTAAACCAACCTAATCATGGGCTGGGAATCATTTGGTGTGGTCGGATTTGACTTTGGACCCCTCATTCAAGGTTTAATGAAAGCCAAACTTAAAATTGCATATAAATCACTTATTATTGGTCCTACAGGTTTGGAATGTCAAATAAAACTATCGGAAATCATGGGCTAGGAATCTTTTGATGTGATCATATTTGATCTTTGGCCCATCTTTCAAGGTCAAATGAGGATAGCCCAAATTAACAGTGTTTATCTCGCTTATTCTTGTTCCTAGAGGCTTACAGTGCCACACCTACCTATAGCAAATCATGGGCTGAGAATCTTTTGATATGGTCAGATTTCAGCTTGGGCTTCTCCTTCAAAGTTAAGCGATTTTTGAATGGCTTTGGTGAGTTTTCTCTCTGGTGGATACAATTTGCATCGGTTCTACGATGCGATAGGTGTAGTTATTGCATGGTTTAAGATTTAATCAAGCTAAAAGCATAAGGTGATACCGTAAAACTCTGGCAATTTTTCTGTTTTAAGAATACCAAACATAATTCCTAAAAATGGTATTTTTGAAATTTTGCTCAAATATTATTTGTGGATTTCGTCTTTTCTACCTATAAAATGAACAGAATACTGGATGGCTGTTCAATCCATTAGATCTGACTTTTAAGGCTGCATTTACTTATTTATTTATTGGGGGTTTTATGTCACTTTCAACACTGTACAGGTGATATCATGACGAGTAGTTGGAGGGGCAGAGGAAACCAAGACATACACTTGGTCAGGGTTCTGTACTGTAAACTGCCAATCAACAGCAAGCAACCACCAGCTTTCATACTTGAGGTCAGTTCGGGATTCAAACTCGGATGTCAGAGGTGGAAGGCGAGTGTCTTCCCACTGCATTGCCACCCCCTATAAAGACTGTCATATATATGAAGAGTAGATAGTACCCTACCTCAACAGACGCAAACAGTAATTGTACAGGTGATCTTCTTTCAGTCTTGTGTCTTCAGTGACATATTTTATGTCCATGTTGGTTCCTGGAAGGTGTATCACAAGTGATTTTCCAGGAATGCAGCTCTTTCCATCAATGGTTATGTTAAAATTTCCATTCCCTGGTACACTGACCTAAATAAAAACAAGTTCACCTACACTGAATGTTGTATGTGCAGTTAATTTGACAGACATAGGGTATATATGTTACAGTCAATCTGTGAAACCAGTCATTATGCGTAATGACTGAAAGTTTCAGTCATTTCACGTAATGACTAAAATGGCCAGTCATTACGCGTAATGACTAAAATTTTCAGTCATTTCATGTAATGATTGAAATCTATGGTTCATTTTTACACAGATTGACTGAAAAGATTTCAGTCAATCTGTGTAATTAATTTAGGAGTTGTTTTTCATTGAAACATTTTTATTATCCAAAACCTTTGTACATTGTTCCCCTGCACTGTGAACATTTGTGTGGTAGAGAACTGTTATGGGTATTAAATATTGAAATGTTTTAATCAAATTAATAACTTTGGAATTCTCGCAAACTTTCTGAATTTATATTCAGAATTTTCAAACCTAAACCCAGAATGGTTAGATGTATTTAATTACTTTTTAAATTTTATGTGGTTTTTAAAACTAAACTCATTATGCCATAGAATGTAAAATAACTCTTTGTGATCAATGAATAAAAATGAACTTTATGTCTTGTTTGAAGACTAATACTTATTTATCCATCATAATTTATGATACCATTTTGCCTTTTATGTTATTAATTAAAGGCTCAATTCTATTGTGGCAGGTTGTTAGGAAGCAGGAAACCATGAAGTCTTTGAAGTGAATCTTGTCCACTGTTACTTGTCCTAATTGCAATGCAGGTCTTTTCATGTTATTTTGTTCTTTGGGGCCATGTTACTGTTGTTTGACCTCTCTACATAAACAGCCTGGGTATCAAAGGTGGAGCGACCTTTAGTGTTTTAAAGTAACAACTTAATCCATTCTTGTAATAGTTAATAAAGCCTGAGTGGGGTAATTTCTAAGCTCTAACTCACACCTGAGTACCATTGTAACTGTATTTTCCTATTGACTACCAGACAATTTGCTCCCATTCATAAAACCTCCTCAGCTTTTGGCTGATAGATTTATTGAATTTTTTTACAGAAAAAAATTGAGAATATCCGCTGAACTTTCCTTGCTTCCTTCAATTTGCAACACATCTCCCCTGACTCTCCTCCCCCACACTTTCCACATCTCTCCACTGTTACAGAGGAATGAGAGGATCAAGTTGTCAAAATCATCATGAACTCTCCAAGTAAATCATGTTCCCTTGGCCCACATCCTCATCATCCTCATCACTTCAATAATCGATGCCTCACTTGAACAAGGTAAGTGTCCTGTGTTTTTCAAGCAGGCCCATGTTACTCCAATCCTCAAAAATCAACCCATCACTTCAATAATTAATGCTTCACTTGAACAAAGTAAGTGTCCTAAGTTTTTCAAACAGTCCCATGTTACTCCAATCCTCAAAAAATCATACTTAGACAACTCCTTCCTGACTTCCCAATCAATAATCTTGGTAATCAATGCTAATTTAAAGCTATTTATCTCAATTCAGCCATTACACGTAATGACTGGACCTTATTTTCAGTCATTACGCGAATTGACTGAAAATTTTAGTCATTACATGTAATGACTGGCCATTTCAGTCATTACGCGAAATGACTGAAACTTTCAGTCATTACGTGTAATGACTGGTTTCACAGATTGACTGTAACATATACATTACAGGCAATCTGTGTAACCAGGCATTATGCGTAATGACCGAACATTTCAGGCATTTCACGTAATGACTAAAAATGAGCTCTAGGCATTTCGTGTAATGCATGAACAATGAATTATTTGGATATTACATAATTTCATCCACGCTTGGTGTATACTTTGAGAATATATTGTATGTCCATTAATGAACAACTATAATGAAAACTGTATTATGATTAAAAATTTCTAATTTTACTAAACTATTGGACTTGTTTTTTATCACTATTCATAAAGTATACAGAAAACATAATAATTCGATAATTATAGAATTCTATAGAATGTTAACTGTAAGTATGAAAAAGTGACATATTGACCAAGACATGTACTATATATTGTGTTCTCATCACCAGAGTTAATGTCATTAGATTTATATTGTTACATTTATATTGTTCTGTCAGCAGTGAAACTTTACATGACTGTTCTAAAATATTAAAACAGAGAATCTGTCATCATATTTAAGCATTGTATTTCTGCATAACTGCTAACTAATTTCAGCTTTTCAATCATTGTAGTATACTGCTCTTTGGTATCAGAAATTTCTTATCACCTTAATATTTCTGGAATAGCTTATTTTAAAATTTCTCGTCAAAAGTTTTTCTGAGTTATATAGCATTAATTTGTCTTGTTAAGAAATTAATTATATCAGTTATTTAAACATAAAATGTTGCTCATAAGTGAGTTGCAAGTCATTAAATCTGCTTCAGGCTCTTGCACCTTGGATGTTTTCACATAAAATATTTTGTCACTGTCATACCCAGTAAACATTACAAACGTTTATAAACGTTTAGTAAAGCTATAAACGTTTTTAAACCAAATAAAAACCTAAATATTGACAATTATTCAATATTAAGGGTTTATAAACGTTTCAGCAACATTGGTTTGGTTTATAAACATTTATAAACGTTTTTAAACCTTTACAAAGGGTTAAAAATATCTGAACCTCACTTTCAGTGGGATGATGACATGAGCACAGCCATTTTGAGAGAAACTGGAAAAATATTTCTGTTATTATATCTTGCTGTATCACTGTTGTTTGAAGCCATCATTATATTCTAAATAGAGACATACAAGTATGTAATATCATCAAGTTATATACTTCAAAAAATCTACTTAGAATGTAATGATGGCTTCAAACAAAAGTGATACAGCAAGATATACTTACAGAAATATTTCTCCAGATTTTAAACACATGTATGAACGTTTATAAACGTTTATATATAAACGTTTATACATAAACGTTTATAAACATTTATAGGCAAACGTTTAGGGACCCATCATTTTAAACCTAATCTAAACCGTTAATGGTTAGGTTTATAAACGTTTATAAACGTTTGTAATGTTTACTGGGTACATCAAGTGTACTAATACCTTTCACTGGTGGTATTTGTGCAAAATACTATCTTGTGTCAAAGTAGTTCCGGCTGAGTGATTGGATGCTAAAAAAGGTTGGGGAGTCATAATCGCACCTAAACTTGTTTCATCCAATAGGATTTACATCAAAGGTTTCAGTATTTGTTTCGTATAATTACTGAAGCACGCACGCACACACACATCAAGACCAGAAAATATAAAAAAATAAAAACACTTGGAAATTCTGCCATTTTTAGAGCTAAATGAAAAGATATGTAAAATAAAACTAATATTTATCACACTGCAGAACTGGTCATTTATTTAAAAGTATCAAAATGTACCTTAATTATTTGTTATACAGTTAAAACTAAAACTTGAATTGCTTTTGTCAGCAAAAAATAATGCATCCTATCAATAAAATTTTAAAAGCAGGTCACAGAGACTGCTTGAAATGTGGAACCAAAGTTTCAGTTTTGGATATAATTAAGAAGTGCCAGCCCACCTGATTTTGAACATAGTACCCTTCTTACAAGTAAAAGGAGAATAAGTATGAAATGTGTCATTATTAATGATTTCTTATAAAACTTTTTATTTCCTCACTTATGCAAAAATGTATGGGATATATCAAAATATATCTTCATTAATTGTCATGTAATTATAACTGCATGAATAGCATACAGCAAGAAATAATCATATTTATCAAAAAGATACCTTAAAAAGATGATTACACAGATTGCCTGAAGTCTTAAATACTTGTTTATGCAATCTGTGTAACACTGAAGTGACTGAACCTTGTATTTCAGTCCTTATGTGAAATGCCTAGGCATTTCGCGAAATTGCTAAACTGTTTAAAGATTTCACAAAATAACAAAAATGTTCAGTTATTACGCGTAATGCCTGTTTACACAGATTGCCTGTAACATATGTTAATAGGTACTGGATAATTAATTAAATTAGTGAATTTTTATTTTTATCAAAGTATCAAGATGAAACACCAGGGATCCCACAGACTTTTGATACCTAGATTCAAGGTCTTTTCAAGGATTTTCAAGGTCAACAAGAACAATTATCAAGGATATATTTCAAATCACGTCCTCCTTTACCTCTCCTAGCCATTTGTTCCTCCAACAAAATTATTTTTTTAACCTGATTTTAACATAAAACTAGATGATGCACATGCAAAAGTTGGCCAAAAACAAATTCAAGGACATTTCAAGGATTTTAATCAATTTTGGCCATATTCCATGACTTTCAAGACCTTGAAAATGAAACAATTTTTTTCAAGGATTTTCAAGGATGTAGGAACACTGGTAACACTTTTCTTTTAAAATCAAGTTAAGTTTTCTGATTTCCACCTGGTGATTTTTTGGTGTTTTATGTCTCAGGTAGTACCTTTGTATCATCTATATTGTGGCAGGCTAGAATGCCATAGAAAAACAGTGCCTAGTGTCGGTCAGTGTTCTGTATTGTAAATTACCGAGTAACTGCAAGCAACTACCAGCTTTCCCACTTCAGGACTACCTTATGTAAAAACACATGTACACTGTTCAAAAACTTGCATCCTACCACTCCCAAAATCTACTGACCTGTAAATTTATATAGCAGAATCTTGCAGGTTTTGCATGGGTGCTTAAAAAACTTTTGGTTGGGTGGCGATGAACAGTTGGGTACACCGATAAACTTCTTTTAGATCATGTGACTCTCAATGGTCAAATGTAGCTAAGGTGTAAAGTGCTAGAGGAGGCCATAATGTGCCTACAAGAAAACTACGCTCATAAAGATATAAGAGCCTTTTACATGGGTACTTAATCACTTACATTAAGCAGTACTGGGTTCACTTGTTGCTTCATTTCAGTGAACACATAGTCCACAAGTCTCAGGAGGATTTCATCAGCATACTTCTCCCTGTTCTTCTTGTGCATCCTGGTAATATTTTCAGGTAGCTGTAGCTTTGGGAGATCTTCCCTTTTTTGCATGCCCAGGACCTTCATAGACAATTCCAAGATCAGTGCTTCACTTAACGTTTTGATGAAATCATCATGAGCTCTGAAATTTTTCTTCACATTCCCTGAGACATCAGTTCTACCAAGAAAAGCTGCAAGGTTTGCAAGTGTACCAGGGGATCTCACTGTGTTCTCTCTCCAATGGCTGAGAAATAATTTCTGTAAATTGCAATAAATAATGTAACTGATTTGTCTTACATGAGTAGAATTTGTGACCAAAAAGGAGCCTGTAAAGGTATTTCTTAGACATTGGACTGGGAGTTGGATTCATTTCAATATGTCTTTCTTTGCACTTAAATGGCACTTTAAAGCCAAATAAAAGTATTTACGGGTGTACAAGGGTACTTTATTACCATAACTAATGGGTAAATAAAATTTAGTTGGTTAAAGCTATTGATAGTCCTCCAATGAAGTTTTCTTTCCATTGTTGCCAAGAGAGATGGAGGTTATAAAGTTTCTGCATTCATTCAACAAAACATGGCAGCTATACTGAACAAAATTGCTACAAAAGGCTTAAATGCCTAAAATTATGACACATATATGTTTAATAATGATATGCCAGTTGTAAAAATTCTCCATGATATTTCAGAGAAATGATATCAATACCCAGACATCGACTCATCCAGACATTAAGCAAATTGTCCACCAAGCAGTAAAAATTGAGTAATAACAAAAGCTAATACCTCCAGGAAATCTTGTTGCATATGAAACATTTCAATCACAATTGGATGGAACATGTCAAGCCGATCTTCTTCTGTATGTGCACCCATCATGAGACCCTTGGCAGTCTTCATTCTGACTCTGACAAGTTGATCCCCACCCAATATTATTGCAGCACTGCCAAATGCATCCCCTGTATGTAAAAGACAAGGATTAGCAGATTGCTCTTTTCTTATCTGTTAATCTTGTTAAAAACTGGACTATGACAAGGTATCCTCATAGAGGAACACATATATAATGAACAGCATTACTGAATGACAACATCAAAGATTTCTATAAACACTAGAAAATATGACCAATTCTCCAGTGAATCATGTTGTAATATATTCTTTTGGTTTGTCTGGGTATGCTTGCTTTCTTTGTGATGTGGATAGCGCATTTCAAATTTAGCTGACTAAATATATTATTTAAGAAACATATTCATCAAGATAATTCTAAGCACATATTTAACATTAAGTATTATACACATACTCTTTAACACATCTCTACAATGAAGCTTGTTAGCAGGGGTGCGACCTTACCTGATTTTATAGTTTTTTATTACACCAATCCAAAAACCGTCCCGATTTCAGGATCCGGGAACAATTTTCCCAATCGAATAAACCTATAAACAATAATTGAATTTTGGTAATACACACCTGGCAGTTATTCCTCAAGGAAATCACCATAAATGCACAAAAATCCGCTGAAATATTAGATAATAATCGATAATTTCTTTAGATTTGGATTTAGCATGTAATATTTCATGTTTGCAAATAAGTATATAAGCGGAGATTTCAGATGCTGGTTTTAAAAGTGATCTCGGTGTTTCAGTAAAATTGTCTCAATACCACTGTAATAGAAAAATCCCCTACCCCGGGGAAGATTTTCTAGAAATATAACCCCCAGGGGTATAAAAACTTGACTATGACAAGATATCCTCATAGAGGAACATTCTGAGATTTTCTACAAAATGATATCCCCCCCCCCCCCCCCCCCCACTCATTAAGGACATTAATCTTCAACTGAGAATTTAGTGCTTTATTTTAGAATATCATCCAAAACTATATAGGCCTACAATTTGTAATTTCATGACATTTTTTGTGGATCCATTTGTTTCACTTGTTCTATAAATTTGTTGCATGAAAAAAATCATGAAACTCATTATGCAGACATTGTACTTTATATCATTGTATGTTTTTATTCCATGAATAATATCTTCCATTTTGATGGATCCATTAGTTTCATTTGTTGTATAACTTATTTTAATAAAGGCTAAATCATGAAACTCATTATGCAGACCTGTACTGTATCAATGTGTAGAGATGGATGAAATATGTCCATTTCCAAAAAAGTGAGTATAAAGTTACCACTCTTAAAGAAAGGATAATTTTTCATTGAAATAGACTGTTTATGAACGCAACCAAACAACAGATCATGAAAAAGTTCCAAAAATGTTAACAAGCACACATATAGCCTGCTTATGGAAGAATATAAAGTGTAAACAATGTCTGCATTCTGTAGCACAATATTAGCATAAACAGGTTAGATTTTTTGTAATCTGCATTTTATATGACCTTTTATGTATCTTTTATATTGTAGACATTATTTACTTCCCTTATATTCTTCGTACACTGTTTAAATAAAGATCATTTGAAAATATTGACAATCTTTTGTAATTATCACAGGTAGGTGGGAAGACTATTTTCTAGGAAATCTTACCCCCCGGGGTGGAAGATTTATTTTTACACTGGTATACTACCAATACCGACTCGCCCCCACTTGTTAGTGTCGGTAAAACAATTTCTTGGATATACTGGTCATGCAAAATACAATCAACGCAGCGCACAGCACATGCCAGGACATCACTTTTCAGTGCATAAATTGCAGAGTTCGTACAACTGAATATCAAGAGCACCTTTGTGTGTGAAAGTCAATATGCAATTTGCACTGAAGGAGATGTCACAACATACTATGTACAAAAGATTAGCAGCCTATTATTTCCAATATGTTGTTTAACATCTGTACCTTATATAACAATCTGAGGAAGATGCATGGCCTTTTAAGGAAAGTAAAACTTGCTTCACCTTTAAATAGGGGTGCAATATTACATCTGACTTCACCAAGGAATCACAGCTGACTAAGTTTTAGGCACCCTGCAAGATCTGTGGGCTTACCAGAGAAGGATTCAATGTATAATTATAAAATAACCCACTTAACCGAAAAGTTGCCATCAAGGGTAAAAAAGAACCTCATACAAAAATTGAAACTGTACATGTTTGGTTTTACATTATGTACCCACACAAATATTAATAAAAGCAGTACAAGCTTTTTTCATGTCAAGATTTCATTTAAACTACACAAAGACAGATACATTTTGTGCAGTTATCACAGCTACACAAAGTCATACGAGCCAGTCAATTTTTATTCAGTTTTGTTTAAAATTGGACTGACTTAAAACAGTGCATTTATGTGAATACACAATGGAGTCTAACAAACGTTGGCCAAAAAGAATGTTTCTAAAAAGTCTTGGCCACATAAAAGTATAAAAAGTTTAAGGTCTGATAATTGTGCAGTTATCACATCCAAAAGGAAATCTCTGCACTGACAATGGGAGTAAAATGATGATCCCAATTAGAATTGGGCACTTTTTATGATGGATGTTATAAATAACACTATCTACAAAACTAAACATCCATAATCATTCTGACCTATTTTCAATTGGTTAGGATTGTGTCAGTTGACACGTTTCTAGGAAGTTTTAAAGGGAAATCCTCTGATTGACACTACTTGGATTCTGTATTAATTGTATCATGCAAATCACACAATTTTAAAACTGAAATTAGAATACACTTGTACTAATCAGGCGATACCTAGTCCTGCCTTGTTATAGCAATCTCTCATTGTGTCTTTGGTTTCTTGAAGAATATCAACACACTGACCTGTGTACTTGGGGTCTTTGAAAATTACCTAGTTATGATTAATCACAAGGTTTCAAAAAATACTGACAATAGTGATGTTTCCTGTTACATGTCCACAAATGAAAGAAACATTAATGATGAATGGCAATAAAATTATTGCAGAACACCAAGATGACTTTACATATAATTCAGTGCTATTACAAAGACCAAATATTACTAGAATCTGGCGCATTTGAAATGATTCGACACAGACACATGTGGACATAGAAGTGATAGCATTCAATGCCAAATGCCAAAGAAAGTTTTTCAATTGCATTTTCACCTCTATATATGATGTGGATAACTGTTTATTTGTTTATCTGAGTTTTAGTATCCCAACAAACACCACAACAATGGCACCCTCATGAAACACTTACCTATAGCCAATAAAGCTAGTTTTTTGTGCATGAAGACAAGATAACTAGCAATTGGCCAAAAGAAATAAACAAGAATAGTAAAATATAAATTACCAAATGGGCCACAATTTGGACCTGCAATTGTATGTGCTGTTTATCACATGGTGCTCATTACCAGAATTCTCATAAAATTATGGATAGTGGTATCTATGAATACCAGGTTTATTAGTACAAAGATTAGTTCAAGAGCAATACCCTCATTGGAAAAACTTCAGACTTTTTCTGCATTTCATTGAAGTACTGATGCTTGATGTGACCTGCCACACACGGCTTCATCCATTTGAGTTCTGGCAAGTGTTCCACCAGGACACGTCCAATGAGAACCTGAACAAGAGACGCACAAATAGTACATGATGATGTGTGTATCGATGGCCAAATGCCAAGACATCAATGGAACCAAAAACTTTGCAACTAACCAGTGTTGATGAAAATATACAAATAACACACTACAATGGTAAGACTACACATAAACCCATATTGAAAAATTTTTGTGCTAAAGCTTTTCATTTTCGGAACAAGTAGACAATCACAGGCCTTTTATATTACAAAGTACTCTTACTTATAATGCAAAGTAGCTCATTACATAAATGGATATCTAATAATTAAAACTTTCTCAGGTTTTGGGCTTGAACAGAAAAATATACACACCACAGATGGTCAAAACATACTTTTAAAGAACCCTTTAAGAGTCTTTCTTCATCACCCTGGTTATAAAATAAGCTGGTATTCGGAGCAGACTGCAGTGGTCCAGCACTTGGCAGGTCATCTAGGGCTACTCTATACAATGTACAAATTTAATCTCACTTATACATCTAAGATACAAAATCATGGTTGAGAAAGAATACCCCCTGATGCAACATTACCCAAATATTGTTGTACAAGACAAGTAGGAAGGGTCTACTTGTTAAAAATTACAGGCATTATAGAGAATACAGCCTCATACCAATTCCACCATAAAATCTGTTGTTAAATGTGGCATTACATTTTTTAAACAATTACCATTTAATTTCAGTTTTCCAAAAATATTGTAAATCAATGAAATTAAATGAATAAAGTAAACATGTACACAACTGCAAAAGGATTTTCGATTCATATTATATAAATGATCCACTAAGGGTTATTTAGGGCTGCAACTCTAAATGTTGCAAATGTAATAAATTACCAAAGAGTAATTTCAAACCTATCTGGGATATATGTAAGAGCTGTGTAATGGTAGTCTTTGTTTGCCGAAGACAGCCTGATCTGACTGGCAATAGTTCTGCCGTCAATGTTGTCCATAGTCAACTTTCCAGCAGAACCTTTCCTCAGACTGTCTATAATTCCATGAGTATGGATCTTAGCCAAATTGTCCAACAGGTGGATTTTTGAGGACTCTGGTAATGAGAGACTGCATTTGTGTAGAACCTATAAAAGAGGATATACATTTTAGTGGCTTATGACCTGTATGTATCAAAATAGAAAAAAATTGTGCCAACTGTTTCATTTGCGAAATTGTAAGGCTGTGACGATTGGTTAAAATACATCCCCGTACCAGAGCTATATAAGTTTGTCTCGCAGTTTGGTATTCGCGTGTTTTAGTATGCACGTATTTTTCCTCTCAATGAACAAAACGGTGGTTTCCAGAAACGATGTTTTAGCATTAAAATAGTGTTGAAAGGTAATCAAAAGTTATTATATTGTTACAAAATGAGAAGTATTATATAAAATTTCCCAATATATAAATAATTCTGCCATTTTGCAGTGCTATCATTCTTTGTTGTCCTAAAAAACGTGATAAAGTTGGCGACAATGTAATATCTTACAGTTGTTAACGACGATCGGGTGGACCAGAAAGCACTCGAAATCTTCACAAATCGACCCCATTCGAGAATACCGACCACCCGGTTGCAGCCTTAATTATTTGTCAAGTACTTTGAAATGAAAACTTTTATGCCATTAATTAAATAATAAAACAAGCAAACACTTTAAGCATTAAGTTATCTGGCTGAAGCACTTATCCACCAGTGCACAAGTGAATTTGTGTGGCTTCCTGTCACAAGGTAACCTGTTGTCAACACTTTGTCAATGGAAGGAACGGTATGAAACCAATGTCATGGTGAAGTATATAATACTTGCTTCAACTCGTTCAGGTATATGGTAAGCTTTAAAGCAGTGCTGAGTGATATTATCATGACCCTTTTCACTGGACCATGAATGGGATCTGTACTTGCTTGCAAATTTTAAAAATTAAATATTATTGACCATACCTAAATCAACCAATTAACATTAAACAGCATACATTTAAAAGCCTGTTGTTGGCATGACAATTTAGCACTTCACAAGCAACAATTGTTTGGACAGCATTAAGCTCTCTGTTACGGGAATACATCCCCATTGCATACATCATTGCCACAGTCTCTTTAGCATTTTCTTTCGGCAATTGTAATGGACAACATAATATTTGTAACACTTGAAGGAGCTTTGGCAAGTTCTCAAGCTCCAAAATAATGGCATTTAATACATCAGGATTTCCACTCAATAAGTCTTCAGGATTTAATGACAGGCATGATGGTCCAGGCAACCTTGTCTTGGAGCACAGATTATCCAGGACAGTATCAGTCTCAATCAAGAATTTGGTGAATTCATCAGTTAGGGTACTATCAAAAGTATTCAAGTGCGTGTTAAACAGTTCCGTAGCTTGTTCAGACACAGGTTGTCTGCTGTGATAAGTGTGATCACCGAGACTTCCTACCAGGAGACGCTTCTTGCTGTGTCGACTCTTTTGGGGTGTTGGTGTTCCCACTGCACATCTTTTAAATCTTGGATTTACTGGTGTAGATATCAGTGGTAAGTTTTCTGCCTTACCCTTCAAATTGGCAATATTCTGACGAAATGAGGTGTACTTCTCAATGATCTTGAAACAAGATACACAGTATCTACAATCTGTATTTCGGAGAAATTCAAAGTCAACATCAAAAGCCTCTTTGAAAACATTTAACGGTACATTGGCTTCATCTGAGGCACATTTAAACAAACGTCTGATCTTTCCTGTGGGCAGTTTTCCACACAGTATGCATTCTAAAAAGAAAAACATAAACGTTATGATCAATAGAGCAGGAATAATTTCGTATAAATTACTAAATGATAAATGTGTTACAATTTCTGGAAACCTTACTGGACTCTTAAAGTTGGTGAGATTACATTTATCCGTCTTTTCCTCTGTGCAAATAGGTACCAAATCTAGGTTGATGAATCAATTTATACTGCCCACCAAAAGTGAAAAATAAACAATCACAGATATTAATACATTGTACTCAAGAAAAGTAATTTTAAGCAATTCCAAAAATTTTTTGAGTCACTCCAGCAGAATATATACATACTTTTCTGATCCCCAATCTCCAAGTAAAAAAGACATTGTCAAGATTTTTGTTGTTTTTGCTTCAATGATATTTTCCTCTACTTCTCAGCCAGTGAAGTTCATCAACCCAGAGAAATTCATCGCATGCATTTTATGACAAAAATTAAAGACTTTTGGCATAAATGGTCGCCTTGCTATTCAAAGCAGGGTTGGCCAAAAACAGGTCAATATCAGTATTGACTAGGCTGGTGGTTAAAATCACCTTTTACTGGTCAATACTCATCAATACTGACGATTGACGATAATCATTGGCTGACCAGTGTCCTGTGTTCATAGGTATTCAATTATACTGTAATTACCATAATTATGACTTGCACTAATTCATTTAATTATTATTAAAATTGGCCATTGTTTGAAAATTCCAAATGATGACAAAAAGTAGATAAAATGTTTTTGCCTTACAAATATCTGGCCTTATGTCAGCTGCACCTGATAACAGGCCTGGGGTCAAGTACATGGAGCCAAGTACAAGTACAATTACTTTGCCAAGTTACAAGTACAAGTACAAGTACTGATCTCAAGAGTCACGTACAAGTACTTTGAAAAATTGCAAGTACAAGTACTTTTATAGCGTACGACCCCAAAACTATAATAACTAGATAATCACTATTTATTTAAAATTAATTATTTATTGAGACATACAATTTAAAGCAATCATTCAATAAACACTGATGAGCTAAAATCTGCTCCATTACTTTTCTGGTTACACTTAATAAATACAGGTCTTTCAAAAATTTTGTCTGTGAGACTCACAGTGTGAGTAAACACCTGAATGCATGGAAATCCTGTCTTGCAATGCTAAAAAATCTGATTTCAAAAGATCCACTTGGACATCAGTATGCTTGTGTTGACAGATAATGAATTATTTACTTGGGGCACATAAAACGTTTTTAAAGGGTTTGTACCAGTCCTTTATGTAAAACTGATATTACATATGGTTGGTGGTTGGAATACATTTATTAAATGAATGAATGAACAAGTGAAATAAAACTTTATATTTAAGGGCAATTGTATAGTGTAAAAAGCCAAAGCAGATATACTAAACATTGATATTTGTTTATAAAGGGGTGTATTGAAATGAATGAGTCAACAGTTTATTTGTGTAAGGGATTAGCTTGTTTGTCTTACATAAACAAGTAATTGGCCCTCCTGTCCACTAAGCTTGGCATCAACACTCAGGCTGAGTGGGTCTTTTGTGTGAAAATGAATAAGGGTAGGTATATGACAAAAGCAAAGCTATGCTGTGACTGAGTGGATCTTTTGTGTAAAAGTGAAAAAGGATAGATTAAATGCTGCACCTTTATGATTAAAACACAGCTATATTCTGAATGAGTGGGTATTTTGTTTAAAATGTAAAAAGGTGTTGATTAAATGCAGCCTTGTTATAATTAAAGAAAACCAAAGTTCTGGCTAACTAAACAGCCCTTTGTACTTTGACAAAATAACACAAACTATAATCTATCTACACTCTGCTGAAAGAAACAGTAAAAATTTACACCTAATAAGTCACTTAATTAAAGTTATAAAACTACAAAATCAATGTACTTGGAATGTACTTGAAAGTAATTGAAAAGTACTTGGATATTTTAGCCAAGTACAAGTACTTTTAATTTTCAGCTGTCAAGTACAAGTACAAGTACTTGAAAAAGAGTAATTAAGTACAAGTACTTGTACTCGCCCCAGGCCTGCCTGATAATCATGCTATATAAGGAAAATATCAATAAAGACTAAGGTAAAACAAATGTACATTAAGTTCTTCACAATTATAAAATACTTTAGGGATTATTTTGTGACTAATTCAATTAACCAATGAAAACAATTGTTACTGAAACCGCACTCAAGACAAAGTTCTGGAGTTCTGTAGCTTATTTTCTAGGGAACGGTTTCACCGTACCGCAGCAATGCCCAAGATTATATGTCACTTGTAATATTAATAAGTAATTCAGTGATGAAAATGAAGTATACAATTTTTTTAATATTGCCACATAAAATGCAGGTGACAAAATTCACTGGCTGAGTATTAATTAGGTGACCATACCATAGACAACCATATGTAGTCTGTAAATAGACTTCACATTTAAAATCATAATATTCAAAACAAAAAATGTATTAGTGTTAAAAATCAACGAAACAACATTTTTGATTAATCAATTCCTATCCCCCCAAACAGAGGTACAAATACAAACATCAAACAATACCAAATTTACACACAGGAGCTGATTGTGTCAGCATAACACAAACACACTGATGGGCGATAATTGCATATACACCTCACTATTACACGTTTGAAACATCTTACATTAATCAAAATACCAAATAAAATTATAGCAGACACCTATTTCATATTTTATGTGGCGCCTTACTCACCTTTGATCATATGAAACAGTTTAACTGACTTTACTGGTGTTTCCTGTGTAAATGTCGCCATTTTGAATCAGAAAGTAGTTCCAAATAGTTCTTTGTTTACTCCCAGCATTCCTCGCGGTTTCTGTGAGGGTTTGTTTTCGAGAAAAAGCAAATCCCGCGTGAGGATGCATTTGAGCCAGTTGCTCAGCCAAAGCTGAGACAGAGACTGTTTGTGAAATCTATAAAGACTGAGTCCATGGGCTCAAGAAAACTGTTTCGATAATTTGAGCCTGAGACCTCAGCCCATATTCATGAAAGGTCTTACCCAGGGCTTAGGCTTAAGGTTTGTCTTAACTTTTCCAGAAAAATGGATGATTTTTGTCTTAGTCTTAACAGTATTCACAAAGAAGCTAAGACTAGTGTTACGCTTAAATAAGGGCATATCTAAACAAATATGGCACATTCATTTACATTGGCGGCCATAGTTAAGTCTCTGCAAAAGCTAAGCCCACTCATGGGTAGACTTAACCAAAGCCTTAGACTTAGCACTTTTGTGAAACCCTCTAAATAAGACTACAGGCTTAGCCTCATTTTAAGACAACTGTCTTAACTTTAAGTCTAAGTCTGGGCTAAGTCGTTTTGTGACACTGACCCCAAGATAAGACCTTTCATGAAATTCGCAAAGATTGAGCAATGTAAAAGTCGAGACTAAAAAGAAATAGATAATGCGAAAAATATCGATCATATTTGAACACCATGCAGATGCACTAGAGATGAAAGAGACTGTACTATGATGTAAATTGAGTGAGTCACCCATATAAGTAACGCATATGTCTATCCAATAACATTTTCAGTGATATGAAAACCAATAAAACATCGACGCATATACTGTAGTAGATACATTGCATATATCAATATATATTGACACTGAGTCTATATGTAGACTGCATATAAGCATATATATACTGTGTGGTTTATCTTAGAAATATACTGGTGCCAGTGTGGAGTCACGGATACTGAAGTACTGAGTGGGTACTTTCCAGGCGCAGTTCTATATTTAGCTGTTATAATACAGCATAATTGAAGCACTTTTCTTTTTCAGAGCTTCTGTACTTTTGTGATATTACTTCACAAATTTAATAATTGGGGTTGGAGTAGAGTTTCATTACAAGGTAAGGCCACATATTTTAATTATTTGTTTCATAGTTGAAAAGGATTATCAAATGAGCCTGAATCTAGCTTATTTCAAAACAAATACAAACGTTTTATAAGCCAGTAATTTGTTGCAAGAGTTGCCACAATTTGTTAAGCTGATATTTTGTATGAACAACTTCAGAATTTCAAAAGTAACAAAATTCTGTGATAATTGATGCGTGATTTTTAGACGAGTGTGTACAATCACAGTTATCCAAGTGGTATATAGTACAATACATAAATACCGATGCAGTTAGAATTTTAAACTTGCATATTTACATTTTCTTTTGCTGTAAAAGGAGGCTGCCCTTTGCATCAGTGCATTATGATTTTTAAGTTCAGCAAAAAAAAAAAGGCTCAGATTTATTTATTCCCTGATTTAGCCTAATTCTGAGACACCACCTGCTCTTATTTGGTATATAAGTTTCCGAAACAAGGCCAAAGGTGTTTGGGTCCATGCATGAGCTACAAAGCCATCAGACAGGAGTAGTGCACTAGAATTTTTGTAAGTCTGGTGACAAAAAACAAATTCTGAGTCAGATACATCTCATATCTGGCCTAGAACTCAGACGGTCACTGATCCAAGTACTGTGTAACCTATAGCCCATTTCTGCTTAACTTCAGTGAACAAATGGGAATTCTTCACACTATGCCACAATTCATGAAGGTCCAGTATAAAAAAAAATTTAAAATGAGAAAAAAAAGTGATCTTGAGGGTACAGATATTTGATCTTTAAAAATATTTTATTTATTGTTTCATAGAGGCTTCAGTTGTTAACAGGTTCATAGACATGGTTACCTCACCTCTACTTTACTTCCTATGTAGAGCCATATGTGGCAGGACCCTACATGAAACTGGAGATTTGCACAAATGACTTTCCTATTGAATTAAACTTGATAAATGGTTAAATTTGACTTCATCCAGTTGAAACCAATTGATTTTGATGTAAGGATACCAAGATTGTGATAAACAAGTCATTTCAGACAACTTTTACAGTAAAATAACATTTCAGTATTTTGAAAAAATCTTTAAAAAAAGTTGAAAATGGGTAAATGCTTATTTTCACTTAGTTATGTTTGCATGTAGAAGGGTGTTGCGGCCACAGGCAAGCATGGTGGCAATTACCAGTTGCCTTTAAGTTGCAACAGGAAAAGACAAAAAAATTTTAACTTAACATATTTATTTAACAATTAAAAATAAAGATTATAGTTAACTGGTATGCTCTCAGCAGTACATACAATGATACAGTAATGAAACCAATCAGACCTGGCCACTGTCACTGGCGGTAAAGTTTGTCCACTGTATCCAATAATCTGTCCAGTGATCTGTCCGATGTCCACTAACACAGATATCTGTATCCTGTGATCTGTTCGGTATCAGAAAACACAAAGTATTCTTATCCTGTTTTAATTTTGATATCCAATCACACCAAATGTCCGTATAGAAATATTCAGAGAGTCTGCACAACTGTACTGTCCGCTTCAAGATATGGACAATGTCCAAAATGCAATAAATCCACTCTCTAGTAGAACCACACACTGTGCAGGCGAAATAGTATCCAAAGCACAGCAAATCTATCCAGACACTGTATCCATTTTGCTCCAGTGATAGTTCGATCACAAAGTATAAAGTACACAAAAAGTATTCATCCGGTTGATAGTACAATGTAGCTCTAAGACACAGTTAGCCTTCTTTATAGCCAGCAAATACTATGTTTATCTGTGGCCAGGTGCACAGTGCTTATATACAAACATGGAAACTTCCCGACAGTTACAGAACTAACTTGAATTTAAGACCTGTTACCAGATTCACCAAGGAAGTTATAGAGACTACTGGTAATTGGGTTTCCCCAAATCCACTGATATAATCACTGAGGTTATTAGAAGAATTTCCCCAGTCTATAAATAGATCAGTACTGCATAACACATAAAAAGAATCAATAACAGAATTGCCTTATATGGTAACATATAAACACAAAGCTTAGATTAAACAATGCACAGGCACAGTGCCCATACATGTAACAAAGGGCAATACAACAAAATAGTTATGGAATTACATGGGTGAACACATTTACGGGTATTTGTATTTGAAGCAAATCTCCAGTTTTAAGTAAGGTCTTGCCACAGCTCTACACACAAGTAATGAGAGGGTTTCCACTCGAACCGACCCTATAACCGACCCTGCGACTCTATGGTCGGTTGCAAAAGTTGGGAGTCGTGGACAAAAATCCACACAAGGGTGGGAAAAATCTAAGTAGGTTTCGCCTCCCTGACTTGATGCGATACATCTAGGCTTGTCTGGGTCTAGATCCTGACCTGACTTGGGATCTGTATGTTATCTACATGACTGAATGGGAAACTACCAGGACAAGCCCTAAACCCCTAACAGATAAGCTGCATCATGTCCTAACAAGCCGCACTGACAGGTAGGGCTGGAGAAATGTATAGTATCTCCACAACCAGACTTGCTTTCAGTATAGCCATTACGGTTTTTGATGAATTTCTGGGAAAAAAGAGGATCAAATGTCGACCAAACAACAAATGTAAAACTAGGTCAAGGCTGAATATTTGGATCCCATCATGTGACCCAAACGTCCAAATCTACTTTTTTTATTATTTTAATTATAGTTTTCAGGTTTTTGCATTAATATTATATAAGAAATACATCATTGTATTTTTGCTTTAGATTTTGATTGAAAAAGCTACTTAAAACAGAAAATATGCATGCACGTGACAATGAAAACCCCCTTGCTTGTTGCTGGCTTTTATACTCCAATTTCGGACTTCTGTGAAAGCAACCCTCAAAATTCCGTCCCTGACTCCCTGTGTGCAATTTTTTTTCATATTTATACCAAATTATTTCCAGCCCTGGGGAAGACGCAAGAGGATGTAGAGTCAAGGTAACTACGTCTAACAAGTTTGATGTTTGGTCAGTTTGCTCTTGCCTGTCCAGTAATGGGTTTGTGTCTGTCTCATAATAAGATATGGGATTATTGAGGGTCTGTTCTCGTATGACCTTGGCTGTTGAAAAGAACTGAAAGAGACCATTAATTTTTTTATCTTCTATTTCAGATCTATCAAGGTTTAGAATATGGTGAAATGCAAAACTTGTCTGGTGGTGCTTATACCAGTATTAGCAATCCTTGTTTACCAAGCGTTGCAGAATGTGACTGTGGAATATGAACTTAAAACTACAGTCAGAGCTCCCATGGAAAAGGTCTTCAATTATTTGAAAGACCCCGAGCATTTGAGAGATCTCATTCCGAATATGTAAGTATTAATATAAAATAAATGGCACATCAGAAACCTTTTTTGTCAGCTAACACTTGCAAAACACAGTATACTATATGGTGAGTGTCCATGGAAATGATTTTAATGGTCTTTGGTCATAACAAGGAGTATCACTATATGTAGGGTTTATTTTGTATCTAAAATTTCCTGGTAGGAATAAAAGTGGTCACAACTCATAAGTGGTCACTGATTGAGAGTGGTCACAAGTACAGGTTTGACTGTTAATCATTGACATATAAATGCAATACTTTGTGCCAAAATCGATGCTAGTCATTTTCAGAGACATTCATCTTGATTCCATAGTCAAGAAAAATATCAGCCTATGAGTTACAGTTTCAGACCATGGGTTTAAGCTTTTGAGCTAAATCTTTCAGGCAGCCATTAACACATCTTTTCAGTTATTCTATATGTTCCTTCAGCAAACACCGTTGGCCTCTACCTAACTCCATTTACGCTACACTCCTTCATGCTGGCTGTTGAAGAATTCACTAAAAAGGAGCACTTACAGAGTGCAAGACCCCTGCCAAGGCCCAGCAACTAAAAATCATCTGGCCATAATTGGTTTGGGGTCATTCCCAAGATTAAATCAGTTCTATGTTAGACCAAGATTCACCTAGTATGAAAATTTGATGTGATTTCTAAATGCAATTAGTTTGTAATCTTACTAATATACAAAGCAGATGTAGTGTACTTGCGCTGTTTTAACTTTTTTTCAAGAGTTGAAATAAAGATTATGGAACACCAGTCAGACATCCTGGATGAAGAAGATGGATACATGAAGGACGTCTACTCTGTGTCTGT
Source organism: Sabellastarte sp. h YS-2021 (assembly GCA_964017235.1). Lineage (NCBI taxonomy): Eukaryota > Metazoa > Annelida > Polychaeta > Sabellida > Sabellidae > Sabellastarte > Sabellastarte sp. h YS-2021. The sequence goes on from OZ024927.1 coordinate 15,544,272, forward strand.
TGTACAGGATCTACCTTACAAGAGTGGATTCACTTTTAACTTTACAAGAAAGGTGTCCTCTGCTCAAAATACAATAGAATCTCAGGGAGACATGATGATGGGGTCAATTCACTGTAAGTAGATAGGAAAGTTTAGCATTTGGAGCTGTAATTAATCTGGTGCTACATATATATCATATATAATAATAACTGATCAATGCTGAAATCTGACAAGTCGGGACATTGAAATTGCTTAAAAGTGGAAGTGGGTCCAATCCTAGATATGGTATGATGTGTTTTAGTTCAGATAATAACTACAGTAGATACTGTAGAACTAGCATCTTCTTTTACAGTAGAACCTCCGAGGCTCTAAATTTCAGTCACCTTGCCATTTGTCTTCATTGATAGATCCATGTAAACTCAGTGAAGGCAACAGATTGTCTATGTTAATGTTTGTAGCCACCAAAATGCTCAGGCAGATTGCCACCTGTAGCCAAATTAAAACTGTTCTTGGCTTTTGGGAATAAACTGAAAACATAATCTTATTCAGACTTGCCTTCCCACTTGCACTGGCCCATTTTCTTCAACGGACATCTAAAAAAGGTTCTGAATTTCTCTTAAGTCAGCAGAGTCTACTGCCTGTAATTTCTACTCTGTTCATTTTTTCCAGATAAAATAGTCGACAGTTTGAAGCCACAGAAATCAGGTGCCGTAGAAATGACAGAACAGTGTGAGATGCAGATGCCAAAAGGCTTGTCTTGGTTGATCTCTAATGATGTCAAAACCAACCATCGGAATCTCAACAATAAAATCAAAGAAAGAGTTGAGGAAGGAGAAAAAGTGGGTGCAGGAACCCAGACTGAGAGCTAAGGTGCTTCTAGCAAATCATGACGTTCATTTTCAAAAACAAAGCTACAACATCAGTGCAAATTCATATTATTATTTTTTATCTTGGATAGTAAAAATTTATTCCCAATGTAATTTTAAATCTGTCCCCAATTTTCATGGTCTATTAATCATCCACTGTTATAACTGATGATCCAGCCAGAATCGTTTTTTTTTACTTCATAACTGGTCATAAAACCATGAAATACTTTTAGGGATGAACCATATGAAGTATGAATTTCAGTGTTTTCTAAGATGTTGATTAAAGTTTTTATCATTAGCACCTACCATAATTGCTTACAGTAGATTTTGTGACATTAGAAATTGTGTTAGCCAAGCTTACATATATATGGAACGGGTTTTGATGTTTGATTGTTAAAATTTGGCATTTTTATAAGCATACCTAGAAAATTAGGCATGAATAGATGGCTACCAGAGGTTCCGGTTATGCACAGTTCACAGTATTTATGTGGTGACAAAGAAGCACAAAGCTTCCTGATCCAGTCTGTATCCAATGATTGAGAATATTTTCTTTAAGTTTTTTAGATCTGCCTTAAATGATGTAGTAACTTGAGTGAAGGGTTAGGAAAGAAATATATTTATTAAAATTTTTACACTGCTCCTCTGTGTATGGTGTAAAGGAGCCATAACAATGGTATGACATGATGTTATTGTTGTTAACAATGGTATGATATGCTGTTATTGTTGTTCAGATATTTAGTTACACTGATAGTTAAATTTCACCTGTGTCTCGGGTTACAGGCATTTAAATAATTTGTTCTTCAGTTTGTGTCCATATTTGGTGGTTTGTAGTATTTTATATTTTATTAACCTCAGTTAACAATAAATGAAGGATCAGTTTCTAATGTAGAAGACCAAGCTTTATTCTAAGGGCGAGGCTGCAGTACCGTAAAACAGTTCCGTAGAAAATATGCTAGAGTACAGATTGCTGTACTCCAGAACTTTGTCTTGAGTGAGGCATTCAGTAACAATTGTTTTCATTGGTTAATTGTATCCCCGGACGAAAGTCGGGGATACTTAGGATTCAGTATGGTCATGCCGCCGCCGCAGAGATTTCCTTTTGGATGTGATAACTTAAAAACATTTTAGTTAGAACTTTCAAATTTGGTATGTGGGTATATATGGGCAATACCACGAACGCTATTGCTTTGTGACCTTGACCTTCAATTTCAAGGTCACAGGTGGCCTCTTAAAGGTCAGATTTTGGCCATGTTTTCACATTTTGGCCCAGTTCTCATATACAGAAAGTCAGATCATCCTATGGTTGGTATATATAATACATATATATGTCCTCTGTAAGCATGCAGAAATTTGACCTTGAAACTCATCACTAAAGGTCATCCACAGACCGCCAAATTACCTCACCAAGGTTATTTTTGGAGAGATTTTTGGCATTAACGCTCTCACAGGAAAACTACACCAGCTACATTCACCAAATTTGCAGGATGTCTTCATTCGGGGTAAGCTTCTCTGAGACTGAAATTAGCCTCATTCTGAAAAACAAGATGGTCGCCGCAGACATTTCTTTGAAAATTATCTACATTTTTCTACTGGATGTTTCTCATAGGTAGAAGGTTGAATCTCTTCATAGGTGATATGTATAACAGATATACATGTCCTGAAGATATTAATTTAAGGTCATTCACGGAGTGCCAAAGTACCCCACATAGCGGACTTTAAAAGTGCCTATATCTCCCTTATTATTGGTCCTGCAGGTTTGCAATGTGAAACCAACCTATAGGAAATCATGTGCTGCAAATCTTCTGTTGTGGTCAGTGGACCCCTCCTTTAGGCCAAATGAGGAAACCCAAAATTAAAAGTGCTTATAACTCGCTAGTGGTTTGGGATGGTAAACCAACACATAGGAAATCATGGGCTGGGAATCTTTTGGTGTGGTTGGATTTGACCTTGTGCTCCTCCTTCAAGGTCAAATGAATATAGGTTGTTAATGTGAAGGCAAACATGTAGGAAATTGTGTGCCCCGAATCAGATTTGACATAATAAAGAGACTTTTTTCTTTTTTTTTCTTTTTTTTTTGTTTTAAATTTTTACAAGGAATAAATTGTTTGACATAGATTTGTTTACATTGTGGTGACCTTAGCAACCAGCTGTTACATCCATTGTACCTTTAATTTGACACAAAATATGTACAAAAAATATATAAATCACTATAAAATAACACTACAAAATAAAACACTATAAAATCTGACACTATTTGACACTATAAAATTTGTAAAAAAAATATGAATGCCGGATGGAAGGGCAGTGCAATTGTTGTAGGATAGATGTGTGCGCATAGAACTGAAAACTCGTTTCTGTGCAGCTCATGATGTTAGAATATTATATACATATGAAGTGATATCAGGTATAATGCAACCTATGTTTTAAACATCACGGACCGGCTTCACAAAGGGTCTAAACTTAGCCACGTTTTTGGCTAAGTCAGGAACTTAAATCTGAGACTTTGTTCTTAGCTAGGTCTGGGACTTAAATGGGTTTCACAAAGAGTGACTTAGGTAAGTCCAACCTTATCAAATAACCACAGTGGTTTTCTGTGTTGTGTGACTTTTCATTTCTTTTTAAAATATATACTATTGGTGACATATATCCTTCACTTGATGCATTTTCTCTAAGGATAAGTGTTGTTTTGAAATTGAAAACCTTGTAACCACATAAAAATCTTTCTAAAGGCTGCTTTGTGAAATGCGCTAAGTCTAAGACCACAGATTTAGCCTGAATTAAAAACAAAAGTCTTAACTTTAAGTCTAAGTCCAGTGCCTATATTCACAAAAAGTCTCAGACTTAGCCAGGTCTGAGGCTTAAATCCAATCTTAAAGTTAAGACTTTTGTCTCAGCTAAGTTTTGTCTTAAAATCGTATTCACAAAGGGTGACTTAGCTAAGTCCAAGATTATCAAATAACCGCAGTGGTTTTCTGTGTCATGTGACCTTTCTTTTCTATTCAAACTACTATTAGTGACATATATCCTTCATTTAATGCATTTTATCTAAGGAAAAGTGCTGTTTTGAAAAGGAAATCCTTGTTACCACATTTAAACTTCCCAAAGACTGCTTCAGTGAGGTGTTCTGTATAATTATACTTTATTTACAGCCATTTCAAATTTTGAAGTGGAGAAAAGTTTATGGCGGCCATATTTAAGTCCTCTTAACAAAATATAAGCCCACTACCAACCACTCTTAAAGTTAAGCCGTTATTTAAGCCTAAGACTGGTCTTAACTTCTTTGTGAATACCGCTAAGACAAAAGTCCAAGCAATTTTTCTGCAAAAGTTAAGACATAAGTCTTAACTTTAAGCCTAAGCCCTGGCTAAGACCTTTCCTGAATACGGGGCCCAGGCTAAGTCTTTTGTAAAATCATCCCCAGTGTTATTTTGTACTTTTTACTTGTCTGAAAAAGGAACTTTAAGAATTTAATTAATGTTGTGTTTTAAGCAGCATTTGTTGATATGCTTATCTTTGAGTATCTGTTGAGATATATAGGTTTATAGGTCGATCTGTTTAGATATATAGGCGCTAAACCTTTAAATTATATTTTCATGGCTGTTTGTCTGTTTGTTTTTGTTTCATACCAGTATTATGCAAATACACCTGGTTGGATCTTCATGAAATATATCAGAAGATAGATGTTGGTCCAACTAAGGTTCCATTACTTTTTGATAGTTATCTTGATCACTATCTGGATACAAAGAATAAAAAAAAATCCAGATTTTCCTATTTACTTATTATTACCTGCCCTGGCGGAGATATGCACTCTCTGGGTGCTCTCTGTTATATTTGTAACCATTCTCTTAATGTTAACGTGATTTCTGTGACAAAAAGTCATTTTTTAAACAATTTAAGTACCCTTATTCATTTCTAAATGTAAATCAGAATACACAGGACCATCATAAACTTCATTATATATGTATAACCACTGAGACTGGCCAAATTGCAAAGTAGTGAGGTTAAAGCACACCAGTAATAACTTGATGTTGGACCAAGACATTTCTTTAATTCCATATCATATAGTTGACGGGGAAATCCATATAGGCTTTAAGTGCAAAGTCATCTATCATCAGTCTGATAAGAAGGACTTTGATATTTATTCTGTTACTTGGAAATACCAGCTAAGGAAAAGTATATTTCTGGTTTTTTTTCCAAACTGGAGGGTTTTCATGTGGTTTTATACACTTATACACTATATTTAATATTGGTGACAAAAATACTTATCTTTTGCAGATATTAACTCTCTGATTTCTTGCAATAAAATCTTTATATCAAACATTCCAAGTTTTTTTTTTTTTTTTTTTTTTTTTTTGTGATGTCCATAATGCAACATTCTGGGATGGATTCAAGAATGACTTCAGGTCTTAAATCTGAGAGATTTTTTGTAAAATATAAGATTTAACGAAGACACGAGACTAGCTTAGTCAGTTTGCATTCACTAAAGGATGCAAGCTGAGTTCTGGTATAAATTTATATTAAATACTAGCTTAAAAGCATCGCTCAGTCTGGTAATTTAAGCTAGAATCTGCGGAGGGTTTGTATGACATTACAACAAATAATAGGGGCCATGGTGGTGCAGTGGTAATACACTCGCCTCCCACCTCTGAGGTCAGCGGTTCAAACCCTGGAACCTATGTGAGAAATTGTTTACCGATGGTCTGACTGGGCAGTTTACAGTACAGAACCTTGACTAACTGTATTGTACTGGCTTCCTCTCCCCATAAAACTACCAGTCATGGTATGACCTGTATAGTGTTGAAAGCGACGTTAAAACCCAAATAAATAAATTCAACATAACAGAACCAATAACAAGATTATATTTTTGTAAAAAAAATATAAAGTGAAATGATATGGTCTTATTGTTAAAGAACCAATTAAAATAGGACAAAACAACGTCATTGCAAAGTACATACTGAAACTGTACTTGAAGACTGTGGCCAGGTCTTAACTGAAAAAAACAAAACATAACATGAAGATTTGCTCATTATTTTGGAGTAACAATGAAAAATCCGAAGTCAGTACATTGAAACCTTTTTTGTCACCAATTGCTGTTGATACACTGATAGTATGCAGTCTGCCAGAATATTATCTATACTTTACCCAAAATATGACTTTTTCTTCTTTTGGCCAATCCCTGCTCAAAAAAAAAATATACTTAGATCCATAACATTTGGTGTAATCATGCACAGGAAGGGAACCGAGTTAACACACACTAAGAAACCTAACTTCCAGCGCACATGTGATGAAAACTACAACAGTAGGGTCAAATTTGAAAGTTTATGTGCCTCTCTGTAAATGAGGCTTCCAGTGTTCACATACGTATATTGTCAATGGCTGGCCCACGACAGCTGGTTGAGGACCAAATGTCCTGCATGTATAGGACATCGGTTGAAATTTTTCATAATGCACTCGTCTACAGTAGCATGTACACTAATAGTTTTACAGAAAATAGTTAAAAATTTAGGTGCACTGGCATCAAAATATCATACTGCACCATAAATTTAACACGATATGATTAAAAAGATATTCTTCGCAAATAAATATAAATTCATTATTTTATGTAAATGGTTAAATCAAATGAGCTGGTATAAAAACAATTACAGTTTATGTATCACGGACGAAAACAACGATAATACGGAGGCAAACAAATTGTTTATCCTCGAATCCAGGAAAAAACCCCTCACAAAATGAGTTCTCAGGAGAAAACCCCTCAAAAGTCTCCTGTGGAGAAAACCCCTCACCCTATTTCCAGGCTTGTGGAGAAAACCCCTCAACTTTATAAAAAGCCCTGATTTTGGAAGTTTGGAATATTCATTCATTTACACATAGAAAATCATAACAGAAGAATTTTATTAAGTAATACACACATTTAAAATCACATTAAAATCACATAGCACTTTGATACTGATATACTAAAAGATGTATATGTTATTTACATGTAACTCCTGAAAAAAGTACATCATACTATACATTCATCTGGAAAGATTTTAGCATTGCCATTCATTTGTGTATGCGAATACAGTGTCCAATTGCCTGTAGAAACTCCACCAAACTTTTTCGGCCATTTAAATGGTCCATGCAAAGGGCTTTCAACTTCTCTTGGAAGGATTTCTGATCCTTTTCGCTGTCTTTTGGATGATGACTGGCCCCTTGCAGTCTGTAAAATAGACTGAGGGGTTGGAATACAAGTTAAATAAAAATGTCAGAATTCCTATGAGGGCTTTTTATAAAGTGGAGGGATGAGGGTTTGAATACAATTTAAATAAAAAATGTCAAAATGAGGGTTTTTTTATAAAGTTGAGGGGTTTTCTCCTCAAGCCTGAAAATAGGGTGAGGGGTTTTCTACACAAGCCCCAAAATAGGGTGAGGGGTTTTCTCCACAGGAGATATTTGAGGGTTGTCTCCTGAGGGGTTTTCTCCTGAGAGCTCATTTTGTGAGGGATTTTTTCCTGTCTCCCTCATCCTCACATATTTTTATTTATCAGTATTTTGCTATCTTGTAGAGACTTGCAACTTGTAGATATATATATATATATGCGCTAGTAAACATGACGTAAATTCTGCAAGTAGCTTTGCATTTGACCATATTTCTTGTATAACAATCAGGCCGACTTGGCAAAATCTATCAAGGCCACATCATGCTGAAATGTTATTAATCACCATGTTTGCAAAATAAAAAGAAAGACTTTACAATCTTATCACTTGAATGAATTACGAAAATACTTTACAAGGCATTAACTGTGTTATTTAAAATAAAATACCCAAATAAATAACAAATATACCCATTGTTTGTATACAGTGCTCAAAACACACTGCAGTACAAGATACTTGGTGTTTGAGTATAGAATTGCATACTTGTAATATACAGTACACCACAAGAGGACAGAAGAAGTGAAATATATTGATGTTTGATGGATTTTACATGACATTTTACGATTGGAGCGGGTGTTATAAAATTTCTGTCAATATACTTAAAAAGGAAGCATTTGTGTGTGTTAAATTCTAAAGGATAGTACGTTGTGTAAGTATTGTTCGTTTAATATTGCTATTGAGGGATTGGGTACACAGAGTGTTCACTGTAAGTACATTTATTTATTTGTTTATTTATTTGGGTTTTTAACGTCACTTTCGCCACTGTACTAGACCTTCACCAAGTCCTTTTGTCTTTTGTGTAGTAATATATGCGTGTTGTATGATTTTTGGAGAAACAGCTGTGTTTTAGAATGTTACTCAAGTTGATTTAATTTTATTCATTTATCACAAATAATTACCGTTATATTTAACTATAACTATGACAATATTACTGTTATATTTAAGTTGGATTTTATTTGAGAACTTAATAAATTAGTCAAATCTTTAGTTGGTTAGACTTGGCCGAGGCCTTTGTAGACCGAGTTTCTGTCCCGTCGCCAATTGCTATTGAAAAACTGATGGTACGCAATGGCGAGGGACAGAGTTCACATGTACTTGTTTTCAGTGTAAATTTTGAAATGTCAGAAATTATTTCATTCATTTTAAAAAGCCCTTCTTATGTTTATATAGCTGTATCTGGTTTACAATGCATATGTTGTTAAACTAAAGTGCTTTTACAATCCCGGAATTTCTTTTGTATATGATTATGTAATGTTGAAGGTTTGTTTACATTTTAAAAATAGGCTAAAATACATATATCCAAGTTTGATTGGCATTAAATATTAATGAACGGCACATATATATCAGTTAAAGAATTCAAATAACACTCTATACTTGTGGTAATATATGTAGAAATATGCCGTTCAAAATTTACACTGAAAACACATACATGTGAACTCGGTCCCTCGCCATAGCGTACCATCAGTTTTTCCAATAGCAATTGGCGACGGGACAGAAACTCGGTCTAAGGCCTTTGGTGAATACACCCAAAAGAAATATGACAACCAAAATAAGCTGAAGTTAAGTTGACTGTTGCACTAATATTAATACTATTAATATTATTAATATATATTAATACTACTTGTAATTTTTGCTGGTAATTGTTTAGCCTTGCTGAAGGCTCAAATTTCTTAGCAGTTAGGGAAAATTTCCAGTTCAGATAATGAAGTTTCAGTTTATATAATGTACTCTTATATATGTACTGACTTTTATATTACCATATAGCTAAGACGGAGACTTGCTGAAGACTCGAGTTTCTTTGTAATTAGGCAAAATTTTCAGTTCAGATAATGAAGTTTCAGTTTATATAATGTACTCATACATGTACTGGCTTTTATATTGGCATAAAGCTAAGACATTCTCTGATAAGCTTGTATCTCATAACATGTACGAGTGCTCTATGAATACTGGATTTCTGTGCATGTTTGAAAAAGATATCGTGCAAATTTGAGCCTTAAGCAAGGCTAATAATTTGTGTGTGTATGCCCCTAGTCTTACTGAAGGCGTAAATGTGTATCAAATCCTTTTCTACTTGTACACAAAATGTCTAAAAAGTGCTTGTACAAGTTAGGACACATTCGCTCACAAGTACGTACACAGTGATGTAAAATCTAGTATTTCTATAGGAGTACATTATGCAGACTGAAAGATTTTACTAATTACTAAAAAAAAATATCCAAATACAAGCCAAGATTTCTGTTGCAGAGTTTTTGTGTCAGTAATATTGCTCAAGTATCCATACATCATGAAATCACATTCAATTGGTGTGATGGACAAGTTCTTTTGATACCACCAATAAGGGGTTGATTTCATGAAAGGACTTGAGCCTGGGACTGGTTTCACAAAAGGACTTATACTTACATTTAAGACTTTTAAATTGTCTTAAACATTTGAAACAGTACACACAAGTCTAATGCAAGGTTTTCTTTCAACACAAAAATGTTAAGAAAGATACCTGGGATATCTGATTTTATAGGTGATTAATATTTTACCAAATAATGTCGTTGTTGCCATGATATTCAAATATTACACCCCTGTCACTAATGTTAAACAGCATTAATGTTAGACAGGTAGCTAAACCCATTTTATGTGATACATAGATATTGAGACATATAAATCACTGATTATCAGGGTTCACTTACAATATAACAACAGAATAACAACTTGTCTAGCATTAATGCCGTCTAACATTAGTGACAGGGGTATACTACACACAGACATGTCTCGAATGACTGAGGCCATATATTGACCAAAAGCCTCGGCAAAGTCTTAGTCTTAAAGGTGTTTTTTCATATCTTAAAAGTGCTCTTATTTTCTCTGCATTGAGAACTGTATACAATCCCCACATCAGTAAACAGTTTGGAAAAAAATCACTCTTTAAATTATAAAAATTGAATGTTTTGTTTAATTCTTTTCAAAATTTTGGCCAAAAAATGTAGATAGTCTTATGGTGTTGTCTGTTTTTTTTTATCAAAACCACAAAGAAAAAGTAATTACTTCAGTTTATTTGACAGGTCAAGTTCATTGACAAGCTTTGTATGTGATCACTTTTTCGGTGCATTTTTTAAGTGTTATGTGAAAGTGCGAGGCAATGAGTGTCATGTGATAACTGGGACATTTGAACACGTGGAAAGTCTTGGGGAAGTAAAAAATATTGTGACTTTGTTGTTCATGCATAGTACTATCATCCTTGTTGAACTTTGACATATCACCAAAGATTCTGACCATACACCATTAACTTTTATCAGTTTTATGTTAAAAATTAGTAAACTGAGATTTGGCTTAGCCCTTTCGTGAATACGACCCCTGGTATTTGCCCTTCAACCTCAGGGTATTAGTGTATTTATTGTGTCAGTGCAGTAAACCACTAATGTTTTTCAGTGAATTTGAATTTTAACTGGTTTTCCCCTACAGGTTTCCAGTGTAGATATTCACCATGTCCAAGTGTACAGTGTTTTTCCTGGTAATTGTCCCGCTGTTGGCTGTAGCCCTGTATTACTGCCTTCAGCCAGTTCGTGTCGAGGTTGAAGTAAAGACAACAATCAGATCATCAGCAGAGAAAGTCTTCAACTTTCTGAAGAATCCAGAACTGGCCAAAGATTGCCACAACAAAGGCTTGTGAGTATTGAATATTAGCTTTTGCAGAAAATTGTCAGTAATTCGACAGTGTCAAGTAAAGACAAATCGGTCTTTTGCCAATTCAGCCCCCAAGATAAAATACCCTAGTCAAATCAGCCCCCAGGAAAAAAATATGTTAATCGAATCAGCCCCCTAGAAATTACTGTCCTCTCAAAGAGAATATGTTAACCAAATGAAAAAAATCACAGTCTAATTCTAATTCTAATAATAGCACTTTTAATAAGTAGCACAGTCTAATAAGTGTGTGATCTAATAAAAACTCTTATAGCGCTTAATCTCTATTTAATCAATTGCACTTTTAATAAATCTAACAAATAAGTGAGTAAAGGACGGGGATAAAGGATCTTGATTACAGTATCCAAGAAATTCTTTGATATACTTTAATTGCACTTTTGCTAAATATCACTAAAGGAGTTATCTGACATAATGAGATTATGTAATTGCACATTTTAGTTATTCTAACATAAGTTTCTAAATAACATAAATTAAAAGAACTTGATGAATCATCCAGATATCTTTGATAAATGTTAATCACACTTTACAACATCACTTTAAAAGTTGTCACCCGTATGAAACAAATATAGCATGATCACAAAGAATTATCTGTGTTATTTGTCAATAATGACGGAATACGTGCTCACCTAATGTACTGTGCATACCAAATAGCTGTAAGCATTGCAGTTTTTCATACGACTGAGATTAAGTGCTTTAAAAAAAATGCTCATTACATTCATTTCTTTTTACCTGGGGGCGATTTGCTGAGGGCCATGTTTTTAGGGGGCCAATTTGCTGAAGGCCAACTTGGCAAAGGGACGAATGGTCCATAACCGACACAAGTGGTGGTAATTGGGAGAGGCCTCTTATACTTATAAGTTTAGATTTTCACTGGGCATTTATTGTATCCATTGGATAATTCCGGTGGATACTTGGTTTAGTGTTTGCTACACCGCCGCCACATGTAGAGAGATTTTCAATGCTAACACTCTCAGAGGTAAACTACATCAGCTAGGTTCACCAAATCTTCATTGGGAGGTAAGCTTCTCCGGGAAGGACATTAGCCTCATTCTGAAAAACAAGATGGCCGCCGTGGGCATTTCTTTGAAAATTATCTTTCTTTTTCAACTAGCTGGTTCTCATAAGTAGAAGGTTGAATCTCTTAATAAGTAATGTGTATAACAGATATGCATGTCCTCAACAACCTTGCAGACATTTGACCTCGAACCTCCTTATTCAAGGTCATCCACGGAATGTCAAAGTACCCCATGTCTCGGACTTAAAAAGTGCTTATATCTCACATATTTATTGGTTCTAGAGGTTTGCAGTGTGAAACCAACTTGTAGGAAATCATGGACTAAGAATCTTCTGATACGGTCAGATTTTACCTTTGGCCCCACCGTCAAGGTCAAACGAGGACAGCCAAACTTAAAAGTGCTTGTACCTCACTTATTATTGGTCCCAGAGGTTTGCAATGTGAAACCAGCTTATAGGAAATCATGGGCTGGGAATCTTCTGATGTGGTCTGATTTGACCTTGGGCCCCTCCTTCAAGGTCAAACAATGGTTCACTGGCTTTGGTGAGTTGTCTTTCCGGTGGATATAAATTTGCCTCGGTTCTCCAATTTTTCTGGGTCTAGTTTTAGTTATTTTAACAAATCAGCTTCGATAGTGAAAATTAATTCCTAGTAAACTATTTGGTAAAATTTTCTTCCAGCCAAATATTTTCCTTACTGACATAAAATGGAATTAAGAAACCTTTTAAGAATGGCTTTTTAAGTTGTAATAATATTATTTCTACCAGAAATCAATAAAGCTGCAATGTAGGAGTTTGATAGTTCGCTCATTTTCTGCCACAGAATGAAAGTAGATCGAAGTTTCGTAGCTATTAAAAATATCTAACATCAAACCCCAAAATCTGAATAATTTCACTGTACTAGATTTGCCCATACTTTGCACAGTTTGTATGTGGAAATTTTTTAAAAGCCCTTCATGTCCATCGGTTTCCTTATATGGTATTGATGCATCCCCAGACATAAATAAGTGTTGTGGATGTTTGTGTCAAGTTGAGGGTTTTGCCAAGTTATGACTCTTGGCAGTAGCCAGCATTAAATCTTGTTTTCAAATTTTCAGAACAGATATGATCATGCTCGAGTATACTCCCAATGTTTTGGACGAAAAGGATGGTTTCATGAAAGACATTCACCTCACACAGTTCACACAAAGGCTGCCCCTCAAGTTGAGTGTCCAGTTTAATGTGACCTGGATGTCATGTGAAGATAAACAGGAAGTGGAAACTTTGGGCACTCTTACTGGTTATGATAAGTGTAAGTATGATTTTAATTAGTGCTGGGATGAGTTGGTCATAACTCGAGTCACAGCTCGGTGGGTGATATATGGAGATAACATTGTTCTGTATAAATTAAACTTGAGTTTTACAAAATACATTATACAGTATTCTTACCTCATAATAAATTGTCATTTTCGGAAGTTATATACTATTTTAAGTTAAACACAATAATTTATGACGTTTTATGTTTATGTTACCCACGTGGCTCTTCTATAAAGTGCACATATATACCTATACAATTTAATCGGCAAAAACATATTTTTTTTTGTATAAAGGTCTTTGGTGAAGTATCTGTTGACCAGAATATGTATGGTCAGAAAGTGCAAATTATAATTAAGCTTTACAATTATAAATATTTCATATCTGTATTAATAAACATTAGTTCTGTCACGACTAGCTGACTAATCGACAACGGTTAGAATAGTGGTGTTTACACATGAAATTGGCATCTTAAATTAGCAGAATATGCAAATGCACACCTCACTTTAGGAATCTCTATACATATTATTATTTACATCCTGTTTGTACCATTTTAAGGTGTGTGCTACATTATGATAGAAAGGTTTTCACTTAACCATACATATATCGGTGATTATTAGTGATTTAGCGTACTGAAAGAAACTAAAAAGTGCACAGCATCAGTTTACACTGCGGAGATACCCTTGTGAGCATCATTTGATTCTCTCACCCTAAAACAATCACGTATCAAGATGTTTTCTATCTTTCTGCTGATATAGTTTAAATAAAATTATATTTCTTTTATGTGCACTGACAAGGATACAAGCCAATACAGACAGTTTTTATTTTGAAGAATTCTACAATTTTTATCTGATTTTGATATACTTTTCACCATTTTCGTCATCTTATAAAAAAAAAAAGACTGATATCTGACCATACAGTATCTGATCTTGTCTAATCGGTTTGCTTTGTACTAACCTCTTTATTCATTCTTCCCATTTACAATATAGCCAACCCAATAAAACTGACCTCAAAACAATTCATTATTTTCTCTGTTTTCAGTTTACTCATTAGAATCAGTGAAAGAACTCAAAGTCGGAGAAGTTGAGGTCACTCGGTACAATGACCTTCTGGTGCCCAGAATTTTGGCCTTTGTTGGAACACAACGATTTACAGATTACCAGCATCAGATTATTCAAAATGTTAAAGAAGCAGTAGAGAAAGATGGAGCAGAAATGGGCACTCAGACTGATTAATGTATATTGCATGGACGGGTCAGTAGTGACGTTGTAAAAGTAAATTTCCACCCTATTGAAAATCAACCCCTCGAAAAAAGTTCCCCTTGATCTTTTCAATTCAATTGTAAGTGGAAACTCGTTTGACTCGAATGAGGCAAAACCTCATATTCAACATTGAATAACTTTTATATATACAGATTAATTGTCAAAATATGTCTGAAATAGTCATTTGTGACTGAATATTCAATGCCTAGTAAAAAATAAGAAATTTTACAACATTAATTACATGGCTAAACGTTTGTCAGTACCAAATATTTCATCATTTTCAATTGTATGTGATTTGTATAGTAGGGGGTAATTTACACTGGGGGTCAATTTGTTAGTTATACCTGTGGTACTTGAACAAAATAATAACTGGCTACTGGTACTACCTACCCATCTTGAAGATATCACTTCCATTTATTATACCAAAGTGACTGTGCATCAAGGCTGTCAGGTGTAACCAAGTACTTGATAAAGATTTGAGAAACGAACTATTGTGTGCCTGAACTGACGGGTTTCTGGAATTGTTGTATATAAGTATGCAAGAATGTTATATCTTATCGCTGTCCATATTTCAGTTATTTATAGGTGTACTGAGCCACTCGTTTTGTATCTAGCTTTTCAGTCAAGTATTTTTTACTGTTTTAATTGCATTAGCCTTGTATAGCATTGGTATAACCTTAGCTTTGATTTGAAAAACCTTAGTATGGTTTTTCATTACAGTTTCGTCCCTTGTAGTAAAGATCTGTCAAATAAAATTCCCATTTAAACTGAAATATATGTGAGGTGCCTGTATTGTCTTTGATTGTTCCCTGTTATCTTAAATGCCCGAGTATGTAGAAGTTTTGTTTTTGCCCTTGAGTGTTGACTTAACAAGGTCACTTGTACCTTCATTGGCATCGTTTGGCATAGTTCTAGGACAAAATCTGTCAAATCTAGATTCATCTTAATGGATGAGTTTATGATGTGGATAGATTCATGAGCTGGATTACTAAGCTACTGATTGATCCTACTCCTGAGGGACATCAAGGGATTCTGATTACAAAATTCCATTTAAGAAAGAAGCTTCCATTCACTTACAATGGTGGGAAGCTTGGAACCATGGAAAACTGTGGTATATGATTTTTCACACAAGTTCACCAACAACCTTTGAACAAACATAATGTACAAGTCTGTGATGCAAGGTATTTTACATAGTTTCTATTGTGTACAAGTACTGTCAAATAAACTATCTCTAAATGAGCATTTCATCAGTGAGCACTGTTTGCTATAATATCTGATCCTTATTCGCTTAAATGTGTTTTACCACACAGCCCTTAAGGGCTGTCGGGGTATTGTTTTCACCCATGGTGTCCGGATGGGTGGGCAGGCGGGCGGATGGGCGGGCAGGCGGGCGGGTGGGCGGGCGGCGGCAAATAGTTTGTCCGGGCTGTATCTCAGAAACCGTAAGGTGTAGGAAGTTGATACTTGGTAGGGACATTGGTTAGGGGGTGTAAGTGTGCAACGTCATAGTCTGACCTTGATTTGACCTTGCCGTAGTGACCTTGACCTATAAAATCTTGTCCGGGCTATATCTCGGAAACCGTAAGGTGTAGGAAGTTGATACTTGGTGGGGATATTGGTTAGGGGGTGTAGGTGTGCAACGTCATGGTGTGACCTTGATTTGACCTTTGACCTTGTTGTAGTGACCTTGACCTGTAAAATGTTGTCCGGGCTATATCTCGGAAACTGTAAGGTGTGGGAAGTTGATGTTTGGTAAGGACATTAGTTAGGGAGTGTAGGTGTGCAATGTCATGGTGTGACCTTGATTTGACCTTTGACCTTGCCGTAGTGACCTTGACCTATAAAATCTTGTCGGGGCTATATCTCAGAAACCGTAAGGTGTAGGAAGTTGATATGTGGTAGAGACATTGGTTAGGGGGTGTAGGTGTGCAGCGTCATGGTCTGACCTTGATTTGACCTTGTCGTAGTGGCCTTGACCTATAAAATCTTGTCCGGGCTATATCTCAGAAACTGTAAGGTGTAGGAAGTTGATACTTGGTAAGGATATTGGTTAGGGGGTGTAGGTGTGCAACGTCATGGTCTGACCTTGATTTGACCTTGCCATAGTGACCTTGACCTATAAAATCTTGTCCGGGCTATATCTCGGAAACCGTAAGGTATAGGAAGTTGATATTTGGTAGGGACATTGGTTAGGGGGTGTAGGTGTGCAGCGTCATGGTCTGACCTTGATTTGACCTTGTCGTAGTGGCCTTGACCTATAAAATCTTGTCCGGGCTATATC
This sequence comes from Sabellastarte sp. h YS-2021, assembly GCA_964017235.1. Taxonomy (NCBI): domain Eukaryota; kingdom Metazoa; phylum Annelida; class Polychaeta; order Sabellida; family Sabellidae; genus Sabellastarte; species Sabellastarte sp. h YS-2021. The sequence continues at coordinate 15,561,074 of OZ024927.1, forward strand.
TCAGAAACTGTAAGGTGTAGGAAGTTGATACTTGGTAAGGATATTGGTTAGGGGGTGTAGGTGTGCAACGTCATGGTCTGACCTTGATTTGACCTTGCCATAGTGACCTTGACCTATAAAATCTTGTCCGGGCTATATCTCGGAAACCGTAAGGTATAGGAAGTTGATATTTGGTAGGGACATTGGTTAGGGGGTGTAGGTGTGCAGCGTCATGGTCTGACCTTGATTTGACCTTGCCGTAGTGGCCTTGACCTATAAAATCTTGTCCGGGCTATATCTCGGAAACCGTAAGGTATAGGAAGTTGATATTTGGTAGGGACATTGGTTAGGCAGTGTAGGTGTGCAACGTCATGGTCTGACCTAGATTTGACCTTGCCGTAGTGACCTTGACCTATAAAATCTTGTCCGGGCTATATCTCAGAAACCGTAAGGTGTAGGAAGTTGATACTTGGTAGGGACATTGGTTAGGGGGTGTAGTTGTGCAACGTCATGATCTGACCTTGATTTGACCTTTGACCTTGCCGTAGTGACCTTGACCTATAAAATCTTGTCCGGGCTATATCTCAGAAACCGTAAGGTGTAGGAAGTTGATACTTGGTAGGGACATTGGTTAGGGGGTGTAGGTGTGCAACATCATGGTGTGACCTTGATTTGACCTTGCCATAGTGACCTTGACCTATAAAATCTTGTCCGGGCTATATCTCGGAAACCGTAAGGTGTAGGAAGTTGATACTTGGTAGGGACATTGGTTAGGGGCTATAGGTGTATATTATCATGGTGTGACCTTAATTTGACCTTTTACCTTGTCGTAGTGACCTTGACCTTTAAAATCTTCTTGGACCTTTGCGTCTGTCTTTTGATGCAGATTAAGCAAAAGTCATATTAGAATTTATTAAGAATTTTACTTTCATAACTTCCCATTGTAAGAGATAGAATTTCATCAAGTGAGCCACAGATTTTGCTCCAATACCACAATAAGCATTCATTAAATGTATTACCACTTCTGTATGCATGGTAATATTCAAACCGTCTAAACCATAATTCGGCCATGCAGATGTAGATAAAGAGTGTTGAATTTTAGTTTACTGATTAATGCTGTCATCTTGTTATTGAATTATCTTGTTTTAATACTTCATCTTCATACGCATTATCTTTCTGTTAAACATTATTTGTCCATTTAAACATTGTTTGGACCTTTATATAACTGACAGTGCTCTGAAAGTATCCTGAAGTTTGTACTGGTACAGTACTTCTATATCTCATGGTGTTGAAAATATTTCCCTAGGCTGTGGGGTACGGGCATCTCTGATGCTATTTTTAAAATGTTGAAATGGGGCATAATTTGAATTGGGCATTTATTGCAAAAAATACCTTTGATTCACTTTTTTTTTTTAAAAAAAAGACAAAAAACACATACTCCAAACATTTAACTTTTCACATTTGACAGAATTTCTTCAAACTAACTAGGATTTCAGTAGCCATTTTGAATACATAGAGCAGTTTATTATTTACCAACTAAGTCTACCCTGTGTAGTTTTTAACCTTGATATTCCATATTGTTCACTTTTTGGGTGTTTTAGGTCACTCTTGGTACCTTTGTGGTGACTGGTAGCTTAAAAGATCGGAAGAAACCAGAATATATTGTTGGTCAAGGTTCTTTGCTTTAAACCACTGGCCAATGTCAAACATCTACCAGTTTTTTTTTCACTTGAAGGTCAGTCAGAACTGAAAGTCCAATCTCAAATGTGTCAGGCAAGTGACACCACTTCCCTTTCCCAGATTATAATGAAATTGGCTGGAATACAATAGAAGTACACCAAGTCTTAAAACGCCCAAATAAATGAAGCGCTATGTATAGGTTAATGGCCAAGTAAGTGTCAACAATCTATTATTTTCTAATATTGGACACTTATGAACCTATTTAAATTACACCCATTCCTTAATTTGTAATTTTAAAAATGTTGTTTAACATGCTTATTTTTCATTTCTGTATTTTTTGAACTGCCCAATAATGAAAGATATTGGACACTTTTAACAAAAGAATATCTCTCAGATGTAATTTAACAGTGAAAAAATAAAAATGACAATGTATTCCATAACATAGGCATATTAAAAGAAGAACTCTACTTAAATGTTACAGGCTTATTTGTGAATTTATTTTTGAAAAAGGACACTTTTGGGAAAATTTTGTCACCCACAAAAAAAACCTTGTATCCTCAAATTGTGAAAAGAGGCTTGTTGTTTGGTCCAAAACACAATGTATTGAAAGTGGAATTGATTTTGTCTATTAACATTATAAATGGATCTACCATTTTCAAAATACTGTTGTAATTTGTGACTCCTCAGAAAAATACTCAATTTATAAGCTATGAAAAGTTTTCATAAGATACAAATATATAGCATTAATGTAATCTTACATCAAACAAAAAAAATTTTAATTTTTACAGATTTGTATAGCATTTTTTTTCTTTGACAAAATGAAACATTGGCTATGTGTTTCAGTTATGTGATTGTATAATTGGTATCAAATTAGTGTTAGTGATGTTATTGTGAAATTTGTTTCAGAATTGTTTCAGTCATGTAATTATGAAATTTATCTCAAATTTGTATAAGCCATGTAATTGCGAAATTTTATCACATTTGTATCAGTCATGTAATTGTGAAATTCTTATCAAATTTTTATCAGTCACGTTAATAAGCGTCCCTGAAAAGGGCACTTATTTGTTTTTGCTTCAGTTTCCTGGCCGCCGTCACAGATTTAGAATGGATTTCATATAAGGAGAGTCTAGATAGCCAGTCAGATTTACCCCCTGACCCCCTCTTATGGGTCAAACTGGGGTCATAAAAGAGCAGATTTTGTGGTTTTGCTTTATATCTCCTTTAAAACTACTCTTTTTACAAACTTTAGCATTTATCAAATTAACTTTTCGCAATTTATGACCATAGAAAACAAAATAAAACTTAAATTTTTCTTCCATGTTAATTCATAAACCTCCACATTATCCGCTTAACTTTCACTTCTTGTCTCAGCACTGCATGTTTTTATTTTCAAAAACCTTTTTCTACTTTATATTATATTGCATTTAATCTTGGGGGACGCTCTATTTTTGTTTGTAAATTTGTATCAGTCATGTAATTGTGAAATTTCACTTTTGATTTCACTTGCTGTTCACTGCTAGTACCTATGCAGGCCGGAGTTCGATGGAATTAAATCTTATCAACTTTTAAGATATATGTGTGATAAATATGCAATACGTATTACACAATTTTTATAATTCCGATTTATAGGTGATAGACTTTATTATATTTGAAGAACATAATTATGTGCTTTATTAATTTATGATTAAGAAAATACTCCCAAGGGAAGCTATTGTTAAATACTTCTTTTGAAATTTTAATGGGGCAAAGTTTGTGGCATAAATGGGTAAGTTTATGTTGTAAAGCTTTATCAGACAATAAGAGGGCAAGCTTTCAGATTCCTTTTTCATCATCCACTAGTCGACTCTTTTGTCTTGTCTTTTAGCTCGCGTTTTTCCTTCTTTTCCAGATAAGATGGATGGCCAAATGTAGTTTCTGTTCTTTAGTGAGTATATTGCAATGTTGACACTCTTCTGTCTTCATGGTACAGGGATTACACTAGCAGATCGGGGTGGGGGTGGTGGGGGTTCAGGGGGTTCGAACCCCCCCCCCCCTCCTTGAAAAATGATGTAAAGGGATTCAACCCAAAGTACAAAATTATTTCTTGAGAGTGGTGTTAAATTTACAGGAAATGCACTGTATTTTTACCAAAAATTAATTTTTTTCCCGAGGGGGCATGTCCCCCGACCCCCCTAGTTATGGTATGTCTGATGTGAACCCCCACCTTACTTAAAAGCTGGATATGCCCCTGTATTAGTGCCCTTTCCTTTCTCACAGTAAGAATGTAAACGTTCCCATTAAACGGCCACAAGTGCCCCATTTCTGTCCAGGGGATACCATGTTGGTCCACAATACTCGTTAAGTATGTAGATAACAAATAAGGTTCAAATTCCACCAAAATCTTTAACTTCCGTCTGCACAGTACACCCGCCAAATGAAAAAGATGCTATGACATCACAATGTCTAGACAGGAAGGAAGTATGATGCGCCACCTAGCGAATGCACAATACTAGACTGGTCCTGCCGGTGAAAACATTGGCTAGGGTATTGACTTATAAAAATTTACATGTTAAATTTACAATTTTATTGTGTTAATACAACTTACCTAGTAGACAGATGCATTTGTCCGGCGCACTGCCGGTCACGCCAAACGTTAGAACAAAATGTCCTGAGCTGGGCTCTGGCCGGGACCGGTAAAGTCCCCTTCACTCGCCAGGTGGCTGTGCAGCCTGCCTGCCGGTGTACTGCGCATGCTCGCGCATGTGCTCTTCCTCTTTTTGTTTGGCGCGTTGGAAGTTTAACGCTTGATTTTTAAGAGACAAACTTTTTAATTTTGTGCATATTCATCAGTAGTGTTTTACAAGTATTTGTGTGTTAGTGTGTTCATATAGTATCATGGCATCTCCGGGAGATTTTAAAGGTCAGAGGAAGGGGTCATGTGGCCATATTATGACGGCCTTTGACATGAGAAATGTGCCAGGTGCCGCGATAAGAAAGTGGGGCAAGATCCATGTGTTTTAGGCAACCCCTGTGTAATCTGTTACAGGTTTTCGGATGCCCAGAGAGAAAAATTGGCCACCCCTTCCTATAAAATTAGAAAGGACCGCAAAGCAGGATTACTTGTCTCCCCCAAGGAAGTGACTGTTCTTGGTAGTTTGGAAGAGGAGGAACAATCTTTGGATACTTCTGCGCAGGTTCTCGCGCAGCCTTCTGTTTCCACGTCCGCGGCTCCCTCTCAGCCTCAATCTTTTGTCACCTCTCAACAATTTGAAGCCATGAACGATAGGTGGTCTGCACAATTTGCCCGCTTCGAGGCCTTGCTGTCTAGGGGCAATGTTTTCATAACACCAAAGACTACAGTTTCTACACTTCCTTCTCATTCAATGGTGTCATCTCAGCCCTTTATCAACCCTTCTGCCCGACATACCGGTTCGGTAGTGCTTCTGGCAGATAGGGTTTCTGGTATGGGAGTTGATCCTACACCACAGCTCAGGGTCCACAAATCTTCTGTGTCTGACAAAGCTGTTCCGGACTCAGGTCCTCAAGTTTCTCTTACCGGTTCTCCTGTCCTCATTCCCGGTCCGGGAGATGACCCACAGGAGCCAATTTTTCAACTGGTGCAAACATCTGAGGAGTCTTTTTCAACCAGATTGGATCCTGTCGAAACAAAACATCACTTCACCGGTCCTACCCCCTCAGTGGCTAAGGGTCAGAAACGTACCGGTCAGGACATACCAGTTACCGGTCGCATTGAGTCAGCTCCCTATCCACCGGCAGCGGCTTCTGGTGCTTCCTTTATGGTATCTGATTCCAGTTACAGAGACTTACCTCTGGAGAAGTTATGTGAGGAACTATCCAGTGAAGAGGAAGGATCCGCGACTGAAGAAGGCAAAGTCTCCTCTGAGGTTATTGACCGGCAGGATCAGACGGAGGATATGACTTACCGTGAAACTGTTAGATCTGTGAGATCTTTTATGGGCTGGTCACACATACCAGTGTACGAAAGTGACTTATCAAAACCCGACAAGTCCAATAATCCCTGGAAGGGCAAAAATCCTAAGAAACCAGCAAGAATCTCCGTGGCTATGCCATCCGATGACTGGCTTTGCCAGAAGCTGGAGAGATTAAAAGCCACAGTTGCCAAGGGTTACCCTTCCAGGGCCCAAGACTCCGCAGGACTAAAGTAAGACCAATTTGTGAAAATGCCACACAGCCAGAGTAGGTGGTACCAAATGCACACTTTACAATCTGATGGCCCCCACCGACCTGGTACGAATTTATTTAGTTGGAGTGATCAGGAGGCAAAAGTGAATTCCCAGTTTCCTCGCCTGATCAAGGCTTCCGCGTATTCTCCTTCAGGTCCATCATCCAGACCAGTATCCCAAGTAGCCGTTGGGAGAGGTGTGCTCGCGAGGGGAGTTATTTGGTCAATAGTGCCGCAGGCTTTAATAGGTGCTCCTTTGAATTACATGACAGAATATCCTCAGGTGTCAACTTCCTTCAATCAAAAGTGATCAAAGGCAAGGCTCCTAAGGACTTCACCGACGCTTTAAAGGATGTGAAGGACTATGTCGCATTTCACCAAAGTGTCTCGGTTGCAATGGGGACAGCCCTTCAGCATTTGGTAGATAGTTTGTTTGTGAACCTGTCCCAACATTATCCTGTTGTGTAGGGACTCTTATCTCGAACATGTGAAGCCTGGCATCAAACCAGACACCTTGAACAACCTTAGGAATGCTCCTCTGTTTGGGCATGGATTATTCCCCGACTCTGTTTTGGCAACCGCAGAACAGGACATTTCAAAACATGAGTCTGCTGGAGTCGCTCCAGGGCCTGGTCCGGGCGCCTCGCAGCGCTCCAGATGGAGGGGTAGTGCTAGGTATCGCCCTTATGACCGACAGGATTCACGCCAAGGCTCTGCCCAAGGAGATCAGGGACAGCAACTGTGGAGACAGTTCTCCAGAAGTAGAAATAGGGGTCGTGGCCATGGTCGAGGTGGCAATCTTCGTAGTGCCAACCCATTGTATAAGTCAGTTAAAACGGATGGACCGAAATTTGGATCAGACAGTAGTAAAGGTTGCTTATTGTCGAAATGTTGTACTTCCTGTTCCTTCTGCAATTTCACGCAGGCAGCTTCAAAAGAAGGGCGTAGGTCCCGTTCTATCTGTGAGCAAAATAAAACTTGTCAAAGGTGCTCCTTGTGTAAATCCATTGTCTTTTGCCCCATCTGTTCAAAATGTCCCTCATGTTGTCACAGAGATCAGTGTTGGGGGAAGGCTTCAGAGCTTCTGGCAAGTTTGCAAAAGTTGGGTTCAAATCCCAGAGTGGTTTCGGTGTTGAGAGACGGGTACAGTCTCCCTTTCAGGGAAAGGCCACATCTCTGCCGCTTTCCCTGGATAGTGAGCAAATATGCAAGTCCCGTCAAGAGCAAGGCCCTCTTGGAAGCTCTTGCTCCCTCATCCAAAAGAAGGCAGTGGAAAAAGTGGTTGTCAGGTCATCACTGGCCTTCTACAACCGTCTTTTTCTGGTTCCCAAACCCAACAACAAATGGCGTCCCATTTTGGATTTAAGCACTCTCAATCTTTTCCTAGAGACAAAGATGGAAAATGGAAAACTCCAGAGACCATACAGCTGTCTCTACAACAAGGGGAATGGGTCACCTCGCTGGATTTCAGCGATGCATATTTTCACATTCCCATAGCTCAGAGATCCAGAAAATACCTGAGGTTTCATTTAAACAAGGTCAATTATCAGTTCAAAGCTCTTCCCTTTGGTTTGGCAACGGCCCCGTTGGAATTCACCAAAGTGGTAAAGGAAGTGAAGCTGATGGCTCAGGCATGGGGCATCCGGATCCACCAGTACCTAGACGACTGGTTACCGAGAGCCCAGTGCCCGGCAACTTGCCTACAAGATACCCAGACCCTCTTGGACCTTTGCCAAGAGTTGGGTTGGGTGGTAAACTTGAAGAAGTCGGAGTTGACTCCTCAACTGGTTTTCAACTTCGTCGGTTACCGGTTCGACCTGAAGACCGGTCGGGTTCTACCGACCCAGGACCGGTGGTCGACCCTGAAAAAGAAGTTCAGTTCCTAAAGAGCCGGATTTCCTGCTCAGTCCGTCGGTTCATGTCTCTGATAGGTCTCCTCACGGCAACGGAGAAGCAGGTGTGGTTAGGCCGTCTTCACATGAGGCCCATCCAATGGCACTTGAAGAGACATTGGCATGTTCCGGAGAGTCTGGAAAAGGTCATTCCTCTTCCCCAGTCTCTCCATCCCCATCTAGACTGGTGGTTGCTAGAGAGCAATGTGCTGCGGGGCCAGCCTTTGCATCCTCTTCAGCACGCTCTTCAAATCTTTACCAACGCCTCAAACGTAGGTTGGGGCGCTCACTTAGGAGATTCCACAGCAAGAGGTGTTTGGTCGGAGCCAGAAAGTCGCCTGCATATAAATTTTCTGGAGCTCAAAGCGGTTTTTCTGGTCCTCAAGAGTTTCGAGCCTCTTTGCAAGGACCAGATTGTTCTGATAGCGACCGACAACACAACTGTGGTTTCTTACATCAACAAGGAGGGCGGTATGAGATCAGGCTCTCTCTGTGCCCTCCTTTGGAGACTGCTGTCCTGGTGCCATCCCGGGCGAATAGTTCTAAGGGCAAGACACATTCCGGGATGCTTGAACGTGATAGCGGACAAACTGTCACGACACAATCAAGTGATCCAGACAGAGTGGTCCCTTTCTCAGCAGGTGTTCAATCTCTTGTGCTTGAGATGGGTCCAACCATGATCGAGTAGACCTCTTTGGAACCCGGTTCAATCACAAACTTCCCAGGTTTGCGTCTCCGGTTCCGAATCCGACTGCTTGGGCGGTAGATGCCCTGAGTCTACCTTGGGAGAATCTGGATGCATACGCATTTCCCCCAGTCTCTCTGCTCAACCAGGTGATTTCAAAGATTATGGATCAGGGCTGTCGCAGGTTAATTCTGGTAGCTCCAGGTTGGCCCAACATGCTTTGGTTTTGGGACCTGGTCAGTCTATCCGTGCAGATCCCTCTCATTCTTCCACTTCACAGGGATCTGGTCACGCAGCCTTTCAACGGGCTGGTTCACAGGAATCTCAGCAATCTGAATCTTCATGCTTGGCTCCTAGAGCCTCGGTCATCCAGGAGCAAGGGTTCTCTGATGAGGTGGCAACAAGAATTGAAGCTCCTCAGAGGCCTTCAACCAGAGCAGTGTACAAATCAAAGTGGGCCATTTTTGTCAAATGGTGTGACTCACATCAGGTGGACTTCGGGTCGCCCTCTGTAAATCAGATTGCGGATTTTCTCTTATATCTTTTTAAAGAAAGAAAACTCCAGCCTAGTACAAATGAAGGCTATAAGACTGCTATTGCTGACAAGGTCGGAAATCAGAAGTTCAACATCAGTAAAGATGAAAATCTGACCCATTTGTTGGACAGTTTTCATAGAGACAAGCCTAAAGGCAGAAGGGGGGTTCCTTCTTGGAATCTTTCCCTAGTCCTCCCATCAGTTGACTAAAGCTCCTTTCGAGCCTATGCGGAAGGCTTCTCTTAAACATCTTACCTTTAAGACGGTCTTCCTGTTGGCTTTGGGTTCAGGCAAGAGACGTAGTGAGATTCATGCTTGGCTTTGCAGAAATATCAGACACCAGGAGAACTGGAGGCAGGTTTCTCTTCACCCTTCTCCTAGTTTCCTGTCCAAAAATCAACTGGCTAGGGATGGTCCAGCTTCGGTAGCACCGGTGGTCATACCGGCCTTGGCTCCTTCATTGGACAAGTTGCTAACCGAGGATAAGTCCCTATGTCCTGTAAGAGCTTTACGTTATTATTTAGACAAGACCAAGGATCTTCGCAAGGGCAAGGAGCTGGTGTTTGTATCTTTTAGGAAGAGTTTTCAGAAGGATATTGTACCCGCAACCATCTCTTCTTGAATCAAACAGACTGTCATCTTGTGTTACCAGCTGTCCGACGAGGAGGGCCAGAATTTACATCAAGTTAGGGCACATGATGTTAGGGCTTTTGCAGCTTCCAAGGCTTTTCAAGGAGGAGTTTCCTTAGAACAGATCCTCTCAGCCTGTCATTGGAAAGCCCACAATACCTTTACTCAGTTCTATCTGAAGGATTTTGCCTGGGCAGATTCGGACCAGTCCCACTTGGGTCCCATCGTGGCTGCACAACAGGTCCATGGTAGTCAGTGAGTCTGGTCTACGTTTTTGTACATACTTCCTGTGCAAAGAGTGTAAATTAAATTTTTTTTTTAAATTTCCAATGTCCCCTGGATTGCCATGATCCTAAATGGTTCCAGGGGTCTTTTAGGTGTTAGTTCCCTTCTTCCTCTGGGTGTTTAGATGAACTCTCACTCCCGCTCTGTCTCACTGTACACTCGGGCCGAGTGTTTACATAGATTTCTTTGCAAAATTCGGGGGGGGGGGGGGGGGGGGGGCAAAGGTGTTTATCCGGTACCCTGGTCTTATCCATTACCGGCTTCACCTTTATCCGTGTCTAGAGTTCTCAGAAATTCCCCTTGCTAGGCTACCCTCCATCCACTGGGTAGTTATTCTGCATCTGTCCACTAGGTAAGTTGTATTAACTCAATAAAATGGAAAATTTAATAGTAAATTAAATTTTTATAAGTTAATACCTTACCTAGTGGACAGGGGGATTCCCACCCTACCTTCCCCGCTGATATCAACCAAGGGGACTTGGTAAGGTAGACAACAAAAACAGGAAGAGTGCATGCTCTAATAACGTAAAGCATGCGCAGTACACAGGCAGACAGGCTGCACAGCCACCTGGCGAGTGAAGGGGACTCTACCGGTCCCGGCCAGAGCCCAGCTCAGGACGTTTTTTTCTAACGTTTGGCGTGACCGGCAGTGCGCCAGACAAATGCATCTGTCCACTAGGTAAGGTATTAACTTATAAAAATTTAATTTACTATTAAATTTTCCAGTTTGTGTTGCAAGGTTTATCAGACAATAAGTGGGCAAGCTTCTAGATTCCTTTTTGATCATCAACCAGACACTGAATTTGTTCTTAATAGCAGGACGTACAAACCAAGATTTATCTTTCTGGTGTACCCCGGTATCACTTATTCACTTATTCATATTTAACGTTACAAAGTTATGTCCAATTTTCATTAATGTTTCTGAAACTATGTAAGCTAAAACTTTATTCTATACATCATTACAAAGGTATTTTACAGAGCTTTTGCATGCTTTACTCACCAAGAAATATTCACCAGTGACCCTTTTTATAAAACGGCCTTTTTTGCATTCTTTCTTTAAATGTGGACTTTTTTTCACTAATTATTCATACAAAACTGGTAGCTAATAAAAGAAAAACCTCATTAGATATATGTAAAAATATATATCACTCATGAAGAAGAACAATATAACACACAGTCCTATAATATAGTCCTCTTCATTAGTGATCTTAGGGGGTTTGGTAGTAAAACACTCACCTCCCACCGAGGTGTGTGGTTCAAACCCCAGATCCTATATAGGAAAGTTGGTAGGTCTCTTACTAATACCCAGCAGAGGGCCTCATTAAACATTTAAGATAAGCAATATAATATACACTTGTATCATATTGTCATCTTCATTAGTGATATTAATTAGGGAGTTAATTTAGTATCACACTTGCCTATCACCTGTGAGGTCTGAGGTTCAAACCCCAGAGTGTATGTTGCGAAGCTGGTAGTTGTTTACTAATGCCCGGCAGTTTACAGAATCTTGACCAGTTTAGTATGTACATGTTTTGTCTGCCCTTAAAAGTACTTGGTGTGATGTAATATATAAAATGTATTGAAATTGACATTAAACCCAAAATATAGTAAATAAGTCAGTGGTGATATTTTTTTCCAGTAGGAAGTTTTGCTTATGTATTGAATGCCAAATGTCACTGGTGGAATATTAGGATAGATTTTTGTTCAGGTCACAAGGGTTATTTTTGCTTCATTGTAAAAGAGGTGATTATTGAGAAATAAATATGCCGAAAAGTCTGCCTGTATTGTTATAGTGACCAAAATTTCGAATGAGTTGTTATATTCGCTAAAAGTCTGCTTATATTGATGTATTGCCCATACCACTTGGCATCGTATCTTGGTACACACCTCAGCGTGGCACAAACTGAAAGACGTAATGTCTTGTGAATGATTTTGTTTTCAGTTTGTGACTGGATCGCCATAATGGCCTGCTCCATTATATATTTTAGGAAACATATATTTTGGGAAACATATATTTTAGGAAATATTATGAATTTAATATTAAAACATTAACCACACCTTGGGCATTCTCTGTAGATTAATTACCAGGCGCTCAATGCAAAGTGCCAAAGTTGGATTCTTATGCCCCGTTCAACAGCCGGGTTATATTGGGACAGGTTCTCCAGCATTGTCACTTGTGGGAGTCACGCCAAGAGGAGGTGACAGCCAGTAATAAGATGCTAAACTTGCTATCCAACTAGGCCACCAAGGACCTTCACATCTCATGATTGCTCGGTGTTCAAATGTTAATTGCCCGTCTTTTAATTGATTAAACGGGTAGGAGATTTACCTACCTAGCTGCTTTGTTTTACACGGAAAGCTACATAGCCAATTTAACTCTTTGTACCTCGATGACCAACAAAAAATTTAACGTCACAAGGTTACATTTACTACTTTCGTGCCTCTGAGTTTTCCCAAACATTATAACCACTGTTTATTATCTTATGATAAAATTCACACAATCGCCATAAATTTATTTTGTACAATTAATTTTACCTAATCAAAATACAGTATTTTCCTCTGTCCCCATTTTTTTAATTTGGAAACTCTACAGCCACTGAAGTTCGTTATACCCCAGTCACACTACAGGTATACTTAACCCGCAGTTATAGGCTTTAGACAAAACACCCCTGTCCTTCAACTACCGTCCGAGGTTCGTATGCGAACTTGAGACACAGTGGCATAACATCCAATACCGTGTTCTACAGAAAGTATAAATTTCCGCCTCACCATGAGCATGCGCAGATGAATTTCTTGCTACAGTAACTGAAGGTGTAGTACACGGTGTGTAAAAGGTTGTGACTCGGTCGTCTTATAGGTGTGTGGAGGTAAATGGACAATTCGCCACCCTCACAACTTCACATACGAACCTCAGACGGCAGTTGAAGGACTGGGGCTTTTTGACCAACACCCGTAACTGCAGATTATACCGCATGTAGTGTACATTATAACTCATTGTGCTTCAACCCCTTTCACACTATAGGTGATATAACCCACGGTTATAGGTGCTAGATAAAACACCCCTGTCCTTCAACTACTGTCTGATGCCCATATGCTAACTTGTGATACAGTGGCCCACAGTCCCATTCCTTGGGCATCCCACGGAAGTTTTGAAATGTTCAAAACTACCACCTCTCAATTTCTCACCGTCACTCACTACGAGTCACCATCTCTTTTGTGACCTATTACCATCCCTTTGTACATGTGTCGCCGTCCCTGTCCTTGGCCTTCTGTAGATACTGTGGTAACTGAAAAGGTAGTAGAAAGGGTAGTAGCTGTCCAGCTACAAACTCATCTTGATGAAGCCGATCTTATGACTGCCTTCCAATTGGCTTATAGAAAACACCACTCAACTGAAAGCGTCCTCCTTAATATACAAAATGATATTCTTCTTAACATGGCCAAGGGTTCTGTCACTGCCCTTACCCTTCTGGATCTATCCGCCGCTTTCGATACCATCGACCACACCATTCTCCTGGACAGACTCAATGTTTATTATGGACTCCGTGAACTTGCACTTGGCTGGTTCAAATCATACCTGTCGGGAAGGACACACTCGGTCACGGTAGGTAGTACTCTCTCCCATCCTGCTGCGCTCCACTATGGATTACCCCAGGGCTCTGTCCTTGGACCAATCCTGTTCTCTCTCTACACTAACCCAATCGGCTCAATCATTCATTCCCACAGTAGCATCGACTACCACTTTTACGCCGATGATACCCAGTTATACATAACACTTTCACCAGAAAATTTCTCTCACTCTATCCAAAAACTAAAGAACTGTCTAAACGACATTCAAAATTTCATGTTCGCAAATAAATTAAAACTTAACCCAGACAAAACCAAGTTCATTCTCATAGGCTCCCGAAAAAATCGTAACCAGCTCCTCCCTCACTTCCCTATCAATATTCTGGGAAATCAGGTCTCACCAGCACAAAGTGTCAGGAACCTCGGAGTGGTGTTCGACTCTAATTTCACGTGGTTTTTCTCAAACCACGTGTCACAGGTCATTAAATCCACTAGAGTACAAGCGAGAGACCTCTACAAAATTCGTCCCCTTCTAGACCTGAATACATCAGTGCTGTTAGCGAATGCTTTGGTAAGCAGCAGGCTGGACTACTGCAATTCACTCTTCTTATCGCTCACTGATTTTGAGTTAAGGAGATTGCAGCTAGTCCAAAACTCACTCTGCAGGGTTGTCACCCGTTCCTCTAAATTCTTTCACATTACCCCTCAACTAAAAAAAACTCCACTGGCTACCAGTTAGATACAGGGTACAATTTAAAATTGGTCTTATTACATACAAAATTCTCACCCAGGGTCAACCAGTTTACCTAAGAGATTTAATCCACCCCTACACCTCCTTTAGAAATACAAGGCGAAGTACCCCTAAACTCAAGTTCCTTCAGTCCCTCCCCCCAAGACAGTAAGGACACAGTTGCGGGTAATATTTATTAAAATACATACTTAATATTGTATAGTAATGTAATGTGTAAATATATAAAACTAACTAAAGTTATTTACAGTTTCTATTAAAATTACACAAATGCAGACTCTAGTCCAAAATTACAGTTCATTAGCGTTCATAGTCTGACTAGAGTAATAGTAGATATAATAGAATTACAAGTAATACATGAAGGCTCCAGTCTCAAAGTTAGAGTCCATTACAGTTCATAGTAAATACTGGAGCCAGAGAAAATACAATGAAATACAATTAAAAGATACATAAAAATACATAAAATACCATGTAAAATCAACAGCCCTGTGGGACACCTAAAGTGAGGCAGTAGTTGTGCAGGAACCCCCCCTATATCAGTGAGGTTATGCTTGCCCGGCATGTGGGTTCAAACCTGACCCCCACATGACCAAAGACCAAAAGACCAAAGAATTGGACGAGGAAAACTGCCACACAGAAGGAGGCCCACAAGTTCACAATCAAACCATCACAGCTTTTCTAGCTATGACAATATTTGAAACTCACCAAAGCCCAACCGTAGTGATACATTTATACCTATATTAAACATTTATAACCGTAGCCAGTGAATTGGCTAGTTTTTCACCAGAGGAGTGATCTGCCTGTATGTATTTCCAAACACACTCAGAGGTCCAAGTCCCCTGCCTTTTTATATCCTGAATAGGGACATGAGCATTAAACGCGAACGTAGCCCCTGATCTACGAAGACTGTGAAATGTGAAATGGTTAGGGTGCAGACCCAGAGCTACATTAATTTTTGAAAGTACCTTTCGAACCCTAGAATCAATGAGGGTGACCCAACCATTTACAGTGTATATTTGAAACAGTGAAGAGGAAGTCGACATTTGATAGAGGTCAAACAACACTTTCAGAGCTGACCTAGGGCAAAGGTCAGGATCTGTTAATTTTGGAAGAGTTAGTATTTCAACCCTATCTCTAGTCTGAATGGTTTTTGACCATTTTAAGAGCAGTTTGACATGTTTTTTGGTAAAAAATACATCTGAACCCGTAAGGTGCCTGGAGGGGTCAAAGGTCGAAGCTGAATGAGGTGAGAGGTTTGAGAGCCTGAGGAAACCAAAGAAGCCAGGTAAGAAAATAGCTTTGAAAACAGGTCCACAACGCAAATTACGACATTCAGAGATAATTGCTTTCAGCATCTTAAGATCAATTATATTATGTGGTTTGACACATAATGGCCTGGTAATTTTTACAGATTTCAAGAAGTATTTTATTTTTACATTTGCACACACATGATATGACAAATTATACAATATACATTTGGCTTTAATCGCAGCTACATAATTAGCCAGGACTGCAGGCGACACTTTATTACACACTAGGCACTCCAGGAAGGCCAGGATCACCTTCACTGATAGGTGATGCAGAGCAACCTTCATGTAGATGCAGAAGGCTATGAACACTCTAAACATTGAACTGTAGGCCTTGCTGGTCTTAGGTCTGAAGGCCAGATGAAGGCGTGACATAGCTTTACCAGCCAGTGGATCCACCAGCTGAGTACCTACAACAAAGTATAGTATCTATCAGCACAATGACTGTAATAACATGGGCCCCTGCAAGGGAGATATACATTAACACATTAATTCGTGACATGAACCCTACACAAGGTGACCACAAAATACGCATCTAAACCTATGTACATTGTAGCCTTAATACAGCAAGGGAACGTCAGGAAAGCTAAAGGTCAGGATGAAATGCCAGCATTTGCTCGTCTGCTTGTAACCAGCACGGATTTGGGATGTGATGGAGTAGACGACCCCAGTCCACCCGGCTACCCGACCACCTAGACAAAAGGTCAGCCACTTCATTGTCGCGGCCCCTGATGTGTACATTCCCGACATCTATATCATGCTTGGCTGAGCAATACCAGATATTCCGAGCGCAAGCGGAAAGGAATGGATCTCTGGAGCGACCACTACTGAGCACAGAGACAACTGCCTTGTTGTCACATCTAACTAACACTTTGCGACCCGCCCAGTAACTACAAAACAGTCTGAGGGCTAGTAAGATGTTTACCATCTCTAGATGGACAATTGTACATTCTTTATAGCCATGTTGCAATGGGAGGAAATACACCAGATTTCCAAATCTACCCCCCAGCCCTGTGAGGCACGCATCGAGGTCAAGAACGTGATCTATACTTCTATGATCATAAATGTTGATGCCATTGTAGGTTGGCAAGAATTTGGCAAACCAGCGAACATCACGTCGAAAATCTGACGTAAGGGTTATTTTTTGAGCATTTTGGCTGGATCTCAACATGTCCAGCATCCTGTTGAGAAAAACTCTAGCCGGCTTAACGCACTTATGGACATATAACAGAAGTCCCAAAATGGACTGCAACTGCCTCTTGGTACATGAACGTTTTTCAAGCCATTCCTTGACTGTGTCATTGATCTGACGCAATTTTTCTGGGGGTATAGCAATTGTACCAGCCACAGTGTCTATAAGGACACCCAAGCAAACGACTCTAGTGGCTGGAAGGGCCAACTTGCTTTGGCTGACAGACAGACCTAGTTTTTCCATTAGAGACAATAGATGGCCAAAAGAACGTTGCGCGACGCTCGTGACGCCCACCCCAATGTAGTCATCTATGTAATCAATGATAGAGAAGCCAGCTTAACGCATCAGATAACGCACAGCGTCGCTTATATGCTGAAAAATTTGGCTTCCGTGCCGTGTCTCGAACGGCAGGCAGGTGTCCACGTATGTCCCACCCCATTCAAGGCCTAAGAGGTCATAGTCCCCAGGGTCCACCTTCACATGTCTGAATGCTCGGCTAACATCCACCTTATACAGGAGGGCCCCCTGCCCAGGCGTTTTACCTCATTTGTGATGTCATCAACCGAGGGGAAAGTAAGGTCAAATTGACTTTCCAAGTATGTATTCTTATTAATACCAGAATTGACTGACGCCCCCTGTGGCCAACTGAGGTCTATGATCACACGACGACAGAGTTTGGCTTGTGCCTGGTCATGAATGGCGAACAATGCCCCCCTCAATGGGATTCTGGTGAAAAGGACCCAGTATTGCATTAAACTCCTTGATATAGGCGTCAACATCTGACGGGTGTTCAATAGCAGAAGAGTGATTTGTACCCTCACGCCTTAGTGGACAATTCCTATTGAAATCCAAGGGGAACCCGAATTCTAATAATTGCAAGAGTTGATGGTCCCAATAATGTGTCAGTCTCGACTTCCACTCAGATACGTTCAATTGTGACTTTACTGGAAGCCTGACTTCCATGTAGTTAGGTTTGTTCGTGGCTCTAACGAGAGCATGGATGTTAAAAGGTGACAAGCCATCTGAACAGTTAACCACACTAGTGTCAGGCATAATTTGTTCATCCAGGGGAATAAAGCCAAATTGAAACTCTGATTGATTTTGCCATTGTTTGAATAATGCACAATTATTTTGCTCTTGACACTTCACCCCTTGAATGCCAGCATTGTAAATGGCACTAGTAAATTTGTCTTCAATACCTGCCAGGTTTACATCATTTACAGGACATGTTTGCAAGTTTAACTGGTGACTCGTATCGACAGACGACGCAGAAGCAGTGTTCACACAGACTCTACTCCTTGGACTACTTTCCTGACGCTCCCCTATCGATTTGTCAAGCACACCCTGTCTCTGGGGCAACAAATTGTTTGTGTCTTCAGGTATGGAAACAACTGTACTATCAACAGTAACTACAGTACCTTGATCACTTTTAGTTATGGCAGAGGAGGATTTATTTTTTGATGCAAAAACTCTAGATTTGACCAACGTTTTTCCAGTGAGAGGTTTGAACCTCTTGCCTTTACAGGCTAGACTCGCCTCTACCACTGCTTTGCTGACTTTGGAGTTATACATTACTCTACTTTTGTAATATTTGTCACCATTTGAACCACCTACCATGCCATAACTGTGATTTTTGACCATTTCATGACTATCAGTACAAACGGATCTACCACACTTTGTGATGTTTCTACTGGGAGACTTTATTTTAGTATTATCCTGATTTTTGGTACAGCTGCCCAGCCCTAGTGACTGGCAGCCCCTAGCTCGTTTTTGAGCTACTTTTCTTATGTATACAATCCTTTTCTGCATGTTGCAGTTGTTTTCCCATAGAAAGACAAAAAGCACAAATGTGACGGTGTAGCTTACCATTAGTTTCATGATCTTTACCTGAAGCACACATACCAGTCTGAAAGTTTTTACAAAACCAGGGTTTTCTGGTTTGTTCCCCAGTTTTCTGCCAACTTGTTTTGCTCGAACCCACGTGCTTCTGAGCATAAGCTCTACGTATATGGTCTATCCTACTTTGATCTTCCCATGTGACCTTGCCACGCTCCATCTCGCAGAGCAAGACAGCAGGAGTTGCCTTGGCTCCCTGCCACGAGAAATCTGTGGCATCTTCCATTAACTCCCCCATGTAAGCCACCATCACATTTCTACGTTTTGCTGAGGGTTCATCTAAAATATTTTGACAGAAACCATGGACCCATTGGGTCAGGGACAATTGGTCATAATTTACCCTTTGTCTGTTAATACCACCTAGAATCGGTTCATGAGGCCATACTACTTTTGCTTTGACAGAAACTTCTACATTACCTCCACGTTTTGATTTTTGTTTACATGTATCCCTACCTGAACACTGTGAACTATGCTCTAGTTCCCTGATTCTTCTGTCAACCTTTCTTTGCAATTGGGGAGACCCTAACACCTCTAGACTGGGAGAATCACTATCTGAGGACGAATCACTTGATATTTGTACTTTTACATTTCTTGACAGTAGAATTAACACTAGGTGTACTAAACTTTGAATTACTTAACTCAAGTGAGTCCTGTGTGTGATCAGCAGCTGCCATCTTGCCCTCCACCTTGTCTAATCTTTTGTTGACTTTCTCCAGCTGTTCCAGAATTTTCCACTGCAACTGCTGTCCGTCAGGCAGCCCTTCACCTGCTTGGGTTACGGCAGCATCTCGTACAAGTCCATTGGTATTTACTAGTTCCTCTTCCACAACTAGCTTGCAGTTTCTTCCAGTGGGTGGGACATGTCTGGTGTCGCATTTTTTACAGAATTTTTTGTTAACATTCGGCATTTTGTAACACTGGCCACCTAGTGGCAATCAAGTCAATGTTTAGGTACGTCCCTCAGAGTCCAAAAAACTGAGCCTGTTGCCGACATGATGACCACAAAATCTCTCCAATCAGTTTAAGTTCAGCCTCAAACACAAGAGTTCCTTGTCACGATACAATGATAGTGTCCATTTCAATCTCCATAAAACATTACAACTAAATGACCGTCTTCCATTTTATGTACACTATCTTACAATTTAAGACTTAAAACAAACTAAAAA
Source organism: Sabellastarte sp. h YS-2021 (assembly GCA_964017235.1). Taxonomy (NCBI): domain Eukaryota; kingdom Metazoa; phylum Annelida; class Polychaeta; order Sabellida; family Sabellidae; genus Sabellastarte; species Sabellastarte sp. h YS-2021. Next base: position 15,580,819 of record OZ024927.1, read on the forward strand.
ACAATAAAATCAAGTAAAGTAAAATATTTTTTCCATGTCTCTCGTTTGGTTGCCAAATTCAAAGTGAGGAACCTAGAAACCCAAACTAGAGACTTCTAGGAAAGGAGCCAATTACATCACTTTGTTTGTCTGTTACCCCTAGCAACTGAGTAAAGTACACCACAGTACAATCAATGTTCTTGTGATGTCATTTTGTACACTTTTAGACTGGTGCCCAAACCTGCCTGTTAAGGTAGGACAAAAACTAACCCTGCCTTGGAGGGGGACTGACTCCTGTTGCGCCTATACGCCCCAAGTGACAAACCCCCACTTTTGATAGTAGAGTTCACAAATCAACTAAACACTTTTCTAATTGCTTCAGTCACTATGCCCCTGCTCTTTGGAACTCTTTCCCTCTCCATGTAAGAAATAGTCCCTCTGTTGCATCTTTTAGGAAGCGCCTCAAAACTCACCTCTTCAGCTCTAGCTTCTCAACTTACTGAGCGTGCACACTATGAAATGAACTCGGGTTGACACAGATTGAACATGAATTGGAGACTAGTCTGAATGCTCACAACCCGGGTTGACAAGGGTAAATCTCAACCCCACTCAAGAGGTGGATTGAAGCAGATTGAAGCCGATTGGTTTAACCCCCTTTGTAGTGTGAACCCTCTCAATCCGGGTTGACAAGGGTTAGATGGACTGGCACTGTAAACAACTGATTTATTGCTTTGCAGCAATGCTTTACCTAATACTAACATGTCAGTATATCTACCTTCATCCTTTGTTAGAAAGAGGAATTAAATGAAATGACACCAAAATTAATTGTGTGATTTATTCTGCATGATTGCAATTCAGCATAAAATGTAAATTTATAAATATAACATGATCATGCAATAAGCAAATATATTCCAAATAATTACAATTAATCAGTTGCTAAAAAGTTAAGCAATCTTTGAAAAATATTTAGGTTCTTAATTTAATAGAATTACTCAATAAATAGATTAATTGTATGATAAACAATGTGAAGTGGTAATCTTTCATACAGCTTTAAACATTTGAAAAATAATTATCATAAAGAATTTTACATGCATATCATAAACTTAATTTTAGAGGCTTTACTGTACTCAGTTTTTGACCCTTTTCAATCCAGATTAAACTCTGTAGTGTGGACACTCAACCCAGATTGAGATGAATCTGCTTCAACCCTCAATCCTTGTCAACACGGATTGTAATGTGAACAGGGTATTAGTCCTCCTTCCCTCCTGGTCACACCCACAATCCTAGATTACTGACCTTGAAAGCCCCTTGACTTCCATATGATAATGATTTTGTTTAATTAGCGCACTGAGTTCCTCATTGTGGGGAAGATATTGCGCTTGCAAAGCAGTAGATTAGATTAGATTAGATAACTGAAGGTTAAATAAGATAAGACTTGCATCGTCACTGATGGCACACAGTGTGTGACCGTCAGTAACAGTAGTATGGGAGTAGTGCAGATGTTACCATGGCACAACCTCCGTTTACCTCCACCCATCTTATATAGTTGTCAAACGAACACCTGCTATGTCACAATCTTCTATAAACCGCAGACACCACCACCATGATAGCACAGTACCAACCCTGTCGGTACATGAAATGTCGGAAGATATGAGGCATCCTGGGAGGCGATTCTGCCCCTGCATAAAACATCTAACCAAAAAAGGGGGTATTCATTAACAATAGGAACGCCAATGCTTAAAGCTATTCTGAGAAAGGCTGGCAAGCTGTAAACATTTTAGCCGAGATGTCCACATGAGATATAGTGTAATTAAGTGGTATGATACCAACAATGACACCGAATACTGGGTCAAAGTGCACGGCCAAAGAACTGGATTTCATTTGGGATTAGCTGCTATTGCCCCAATTGGAATTAACCAATATATATATATGTTATGACCCAAATGTGAAATTGTCCATTTCGTGAAATGGACAAGGAAATTGTCCATTTCATGAAATGGACAACTCAACTGTCCATTTCGTGAAATGTACAAAATATTTGTCCATTTCGTGAAATGGACAAAAAATCTACTGACCATTTCATTTTTACTCTCATTCACAGTGAAGAAAACTTGTTGTTTTTTATTGAAACATTGTATTAGAATACATCAGTGGTTATACTTAACCTAAAGTCTACTGGTGAGGTGCAGGTTATTATAATTCCTTTAACATTTTCTTATAAAATTTAACATGAACCTAATATTATTAAGCTACAAGATTAGTTAAGTATTCGTTAATATTTGCATTTACATTTATGAAAAATTTAAAAATTTGAGATAGAATCTAGGTAAGACTAAACTGCAAGATATATTTTACAACATTAATATCGTTTAACACTAAGCCACATTGGTAGTTTATTTACATTAGTAATTGCAAATGTTGATATCACTGTTGTTATTTGCTTGTCCACATTATCATAAGACTTATAACAGGCACTGAATTAACCCTTAGATCTAATCCTCAAAAGTGTGTCTACAATCCTCAGATCTCATTAAAAGGAAGCCTCACCACTAGTAAGTTGGATTTAATTGTAATTAGCCCACTTCTTTTTGTAACCTTTGGGATAGCTTCAACCTTTCTAAATTGGCAGTTACTTTTAATAACCCTTTGATCTAATCTTCAAAGGGTGGGCTACAATTCCTCAGATCTAATCATTAAAGGAAAACCTTTTAAAGAAGATTAGTGCACAAAGGAGACAAAACTCTATTATTGTATTTCTTTTAAGCAAACAGTAAAAAATAATATACCAGGTACCAATACACTTTTTCAAAAGTGTAAGACATTAGTGTAATTTTAAATAATAATCCCCATTAAAAAGTATGCTTTACATAATTGACACTTGTATTATATATTTCAAATATTTATAACTTTTTAACTATTAACTAACTTAATGTAAGGTATATAATATACATATCATTATTATAGGGGAATAAAGTGATAAATTAAACCAAAAGATTGACCATGAATGAAAGCTAAACTTTCGTACATGACTTTGTCCATTTCATGAAATGGATAGCAAAATATATATGGATTTGTCCATTTCACGAAATGGACAGTGAGGCTGGACAATTTCACACTTGGGTCGTAACATATATATATATTAATATTCTTCTGAGTGTACAGTTGGTGTTCCAACTGACCTATAGTGGATAACATAGGCTTTCACATAACTTTCACAAAGTCCTTTTGTCTTTTGTGTAAAATATGGGCACTGTATGACTTTTGGAGAAACAGCCAGCCCTGACAATATTTTCAGAGATTACCCCCAGTTACTCCAGAATGCTGAAGGTATAATGGACTCCTGTAAGTTTCCAATTTAAATTTAACTGTTTAAGTCAATGATGGATATCAATGCAAACTCTTGGGACAAGTCTATGGATAACACTCTTCTCTAGGAACACAGAAGACCTGGGTTCAATCCCAGGTGCAGGAAGATACATAGTGGCTCTGATGACCAATTAAAATACGGCTCCTCTACAATTGGGTCCTATATATCCCCAGTGGCAGGTTAAAGAACCTCGGGTACTCAGTACACAATATAACATCCAGTTAAAAAACTACTTGTTTAGACTAGCCTACCCTCCACCACAGTAGATCTCTCCTAGTGGGCGCTACTTTTGGATTTCGACCCGACATGTCCCTGGACTTTCCCTTTTCAACCTCTAGCAAATAAAAGGGTTTTAGGTCAATTTTTCTCTATTATAATCTATTCTACTCTGATAAATGGTCATGCCTGATACTTTGTCTTCAGCAAGGGGAGAGATTCACGGTTGCCCAGTGGGTTAACAAGTTTCGTATCTAATCAAGGTTTAATAAACAAGTTTTGTATCTAATCAAGGTTTAATAAATGTTCAATGGAATATTGTCGCAATGCCATAAAGTTATAGACACTTAGATTTTTGCCATAGCTAATTTGTTTGGACAGAAAAGCCCTATAGCTTTACTGAAGTGTTCATATCTCACCTCGTATCTTTGTCAATTTTCGTACACATGTTATATACAGGTTGATTGTGTACAATTGGTCGCTTTCTTCATGGTAAGTCGAATAATCGATACACCCCCTTTTTTTTTAACTACTAAGTCAGTAACGATAAGACAGTAACTTTAACATTTAAACGATAAGAATGGCTTAATTGCTAAATTCAAATAAAACTTAGAATGTTACATATAAGACTTAATTTATTTAATGTACGACTTCATATGGGACACGTACACTTACTAGTGGTGGTGGACCAGTTCACGCCCGTGTACCTATTCACGCCCACCCCTTAATTAATTGAAGAGAATTACTGTTGGGCAATAAATTACCAATGTATATGATCAATTTTATAATTATCTATGCTGTGGTAAACCTATTCAGTATTAAAATGTATAAATGTTCAAGAAAACTGAGGGTGGGCGTGAATAGGTACACGGGCGTGAATTGGTCCACCACCACTATAAGAATATGGGAGTTATTAAGTGACGGATACTAGGTATAAGTCATGCGTACAACTGAACAAAGTTCAAAGCTTCTGTACATTTTTATGGTGTGTAATCAAGTACAAGTACTGTATTGGTAATACTTGCAAAACGTTGTGTTGCCCACCCAGAGTCAATTTCACACTGGATAATATTTGGATATATTAGAACTAGTGTTATATTTACAGTGATTGTATAACACAATGGATAGTTATGTATTTTTACTAACAGCTAAATGTCAGAAATAAGAAACATTAGTGACTATATTGAGAAACATTTAAAAAAAAAAATAAAAGTTATATTAACACATATATTGCACATCATCCAAAATATAGCATACTTCAGGAAATATTTGTTTGTTTGTTGTTTTTTTTTTCATTTACATATATGGGAAAATTAGGAATATTTCTAACTGTACTTGGAGCGATGTTGTTGTATTATCAACTGCAATGGGATGAGGCGATAGTAGATTTAAGTATCACAGTGGACGCAGATATAGAAACTGTCTGGACACATTGGAAACATGTCTCTCACTTTAAAAGGTTTCACCCGTTTGTGTAAGTATAACTTTATATGTAGGGCCTATACTGGATCCGGGGCCTATTTCACGAACAATACTTAGATAAGGTGACCTTAGGTCTGAGGTTTTTCACTTGAGCAAGTTTTTCTTGGAACAGACATTCGCAGAACTCAAGTTTGGAATGCTTTTGAATGTGGCTTCATAATTTCATATGCTATTGTTCGTCAGTATACTGCCCCAGGTTGCTGTCTATTTATTTATTTGGGGTTTTACATCGCTTTCAATACTGTACATGCAGGTTATATCACGATGGGTAGTTTTGTAGACAGAGGAAACCAGTACATACAGTTGGTCAATGTTTTGTACTGTAAACTGCCGACCAACGGCAAGCAACAACCAGCTTTCCCACTTGAGGTCAGGCCGTGAACCGAGCCCTGAGCTCAGAGGTGGGATGTCAGTGTTACCACTCTGCCACCGTGACCCCATTCTGTCTCTTTAAAGCCCAAAGTTGAGGGGTCAAAGAGCATTTAAGAACCTTAATTCCTCTTGTCAAGTGCGATGCTAAAGTAAAACTAATGTTGCATGGCAAGTGCATTGTAATATGCACTTACCTCAGATAATTAACAACTGCTGTGTGCAGAAGGGCTTATGTAGGAATCTGATGTTTAAAAATTTAAAGTTTGTGCACTTAAAAACAGCAAAACAACTGCATCAGGTCATGAAATACCTTGAGGAATTGTGCCCTTTTACTCAGGAAGAAAGAGCTAGTTTATATGATATGTTAAAGCTGACATGTTCTATCTCAGCAAGCTGTGGTGTTTGTTGATATTTGTAAATAAGGACGCAAAATGTATGATCTTTGTAATTAGAGGAGATTTTTGTCGCAGGAAAAAACTTTCCCCTTTAACCCCTTGGCAACCTCATTGACAAACAGCCAACAGCTGTCGACTAGCTATGGATGCCCCTGTGTGGTCATTTTGTTCTCATTCTGAATGTCTTAATATATCATGTACGAGGGCATTATGGATGATGTGGCAAACCTGTTGTGTGTGTTTTGGTAACTTTAACTGTCTCTAGACTCTTCTAGTCCATAATTCTCTTCTGCCCAGTTGAATACTGCTCCATTGCTGGGAAAAGGGTTATAACAACTTTCAGCTGCTGATAGCCACGGCTCAGTGGGATAATAACTGTCATGGCGACAGAATATTGATTCACGATTGTATGTATAATACAAGCAACACTGCATCACCAGGGCCTGTATTCAGAAAGAGTTCTTAAACCCGACACAAAAATATATTCAGATTTGGTCTCAGCTGAGACTAAGTCTCAACTATACATTCACTAACTGGTATTCAGTTGAGACAAGGCTGACACCAAGTGTTTCTAATGTAAACAACCTCTAAAATGCTCATAGGTCAAACATTTTTTGAAGATCGGAATAAATTGTGTTTTATAATTCAGAGAACGTTATAATATCAATTTGAATACAACATTTCATCACTATTTTTTTTCTTTTGTGTATCTCATTATCTAATAAATTTATATTACTGTGCAGTGAGAAAAACTGTCCATTACTGTTCTGTTAGAAAAATGTCTTAAATTGAATTGCTTTTAAAACAACTACCAATGTGTACTACTCACATTTTGGTTAGTAATTGTCATATAACTTTCACAATTCCTCAGCCCATAGTTCAAAAGAACAGATTATCTCTTTACAGAAAATAGTAGACCACTCTAGCTCTTGTAACATTTTGAAAGCACTTCAGTATATGCGAGATATCCATTATGTTGCCATAATCAATTAAATACATCAAAAATCACAAATGTACTCATCATAATGAAATATATATACGTCTGTTATATCATATTTTATAGAACAGTTGCAGATACAGTCAAGGAAATCAATCTCGATGATGAACATGATACTATACTCGCAGACATACAGATTGTGAAACGGCCCAACTACATGCCCATAGATTTGAAATTCATAACAAAGAGGAAAACATGGATCTCAGGACAAAACTGTTTTTTGGAGCAGGTATCAGAACCCTGGGACATGTTGCACTGTAAGTGTCTGTCTAGTCTGTATTATTATTAGCCGAGTGTGCATTTCTGGAAGATAATTGTTTCAAATTCAAATCTTTTAAAACTAATTCTAATTGGATTTTTATAGTGCTTAATCTCCCCATACAAAGAGGACTCTAAGGCGCAACAAAACCAAAAAAGCAGTCGACCAATTTCAGTATCCAGACACAGAAGAGGGGTCAAGCAGCACAGAGAACGCCAGGGATTGATCCAGGCTAAGGTGGGTATGCTTTGGTGTACAGGTAGGTTTTAAGCTGCTTTCTGAAAGAGGCTAGAGAGGGAGAGGTACGAAACAATAGGAGCATCAGAAGCAAAACTATTACCAAACTGTTTGACAGATTTATGAACAGAAAGGTAGAACTTTGAAATGACAAGGAAATTACCACTACTTTGACTACGCCTGGTACTATAAGAACTGCTGTAGGAAGAAAGGTATGGAGCAAAATACCTAGGAAAACCTGTGTGAAGAAACTTGTAAGTGTGGCTGTCTTAAACACTGTGCATTGTTCAATAGGAAGCCAATGCAATTTCTTAAGCACAAGAGTTATATTGGTGTATCTACTGGTGTTTGATATAATTCTGGCTTCACTATTTTGGATGCACTCTAATTTATGTAGATTGAACTTGGAGAGGCTCCTGAAAAGTGAATTGCAGTAATCCAAACGACTACTAACAAGAGCATTAGCCACAAGTACAGAAGCATCAGGAGTAAAAAAAATGCCTGACTTGTCTGAAATCATAGAGTTTCACAAAACAACTTTTGCAGACATTCTAAACATGCTTGAACAAGGAAAAGTCTGAATCAAACCACACACCCAAATTCTTGACCTAGTGGACACAGGGCAGTGGACTCCCCAAGAGATCAATTGAAAAACATGCTTTCAACTTGCCCCCTCTGTGTCTTCGAACCAAAGACGACAAACTCAGTCTTGTCAGGATTCAATTTGAGGTTACTAGATGACATTTACTCTTTAACATCATCTAGGCAACAGTTCAACTGTTCAAAGGCAGCAGATGCCTTTGCCATATATACGTGTCATCTCAAGTGTAACTTTATTGGTTATGTGGCTTACTTTTTCAGTCATAGAGGTTGGTAGCATAGATAAGGTAATCATAGGCATTGTCCCAATGTCGCAAATTTTAAACCTTTAAGATGTACACCATTTACCCCCATCCCTCAGCTACCCATCATGATTCGACTCTGTAGAATGTATGTTGAATGCAAACATTTAACCCCAGTCAATCAATTTATCAACTTATCATCAAATGATGCTCCAAAGTATTTTAAGGATTTGCCTCTTTGTATTGATGCTGCCATTTCTTTTACCCGTTTAAGAAAAATGCTTGAAAAGCCATTTTTCATTTGTTGCCTCGTGCCTCCATGGATAATGAAAAATGTTTGTCAGGGGCTGTATTTTTGTAATGAGACTTTTATTTATTTTTCGTGCTTTGGAATCTTTTGGTATAAGATTAAGTACAATGAATGTATGATATGATTGGCAATAGATTGAAAAGCAATTTAACAATAGCTTTTAAAATGTCATGCTGAGACTTTTTTTAGAAAAAAATTACTTTTGATATTCAAAGTTTTAAGAAAAAGCTTCAAACCAGAAATAAGGGGGCCACAGTGATAACACACTCATCTCCCACCTCTGTAGTCTGTGGTTTAAACCCTGACTTCCAGTGGGAAAGTTGGTAGTTGTTTACCGATGGTCAGCACTTTACAGTATAAATCTTTACCAACTGGATGTACTTGTTGCCTCTGCCCATAAAACTACGTATTGTGATATGACCTATAGTGTTAAAAGTGGCATTGAAACCTAAATAAACAAATAAAAACCCATTCCACTAAAAAGAGATTTTCTGTTAATCTCACTGATTTGTAGTCGTGTCTATGTTTAATAGTATTGTTATTTGAGATAAAATTGAAAATTTTAATTACTTAAATGTAGCTTTTATAAGCTACAAGCTTACCATGTGGGACTGAATGCTAACTCGGGAGGCTGCGACTCTAGCCAACGACCAAGAAAAATGGACGTTTGGATCTGGCCAAGTCCGTGGTTTAGTATGTACCATAGCAGTGTCGTTTGGTATTGGTCATGATCTTCCACAGGAGAGCGCACATCTCCGCCGAGTGGGTTCCACCTTGTTTATGTAGGCTACCACTGTTGAGTTGTCTGTGGCAACTAACACTGTTTGGTTCTGACACTGGTCCTTGAACCTTTGAAGGGCCAGAGAAACCGCCTTCAGCTCTAGAACATTTATGTGTAGCCTTTTTTCCCTGTCTGACCACAGACCTTTTGCAGAGGTTTGCTCTAAGTGAGCGACCCAGCCTTCCTTTGAGGCGTCTGTAAAGAGTTGGATACTGTGGTCTTTGGGATGAAGGTCTGAGCCTTTCATCAAGTTTGTGGGATTTTGCCACCATTCTAGGTGTGCTGAAATGGTTTCTGTCCAAGGAAGGAGGGTGTCCAACGACTGAGGAAATCTCCAGTGCTCCTTGAGGTGAAACTGAAAGGGCCTCATGTGAAGGCGTCCCTCCGGGACCATTTTCTCCGTTGAGGCAAGCAACCCCATTAGCGACATCAAACATCTTGCAGTCAAAACATGTTTTGACTTGATTCGTAGGATCAAATCCTAAAGTTTGAGCCATCTCTCTTGAGTGGGTTTTACAAGGGCTGAATCTAGATGGTATTCATAGCCCACGAAGGAAAACACCTGAGTTGGCTTTAGTTCGGACTTCTCCTGATTTATTATCCACCTTAAGGACTGAGTCAGGTCCACCACTGTCTGAGTGTTCACTTTTGCTTCTTCCTGAGACTGGGCCCTGATCAGCCAGTCGTCCAGGTACTGGTGAAATCTGATTCCATTTGACAGGGCCATCAGCTTCACCTCTTTTACAATCATTGTAAAGACCCGAGGGGCCGTGGCTAGTCCGAAGGGATGTGAAGGTAGGCGTCTGCTAGGTCTATTGATGACACCCATTCTCCTGGAATCAGAGAAGCCCTGATGGATTCTGGTGTTTCCATTTTGAACCTTTCTACAAGTAGGAAGGTGTTGAGCCTGCTTAGGTCTATTACTGGCCTCCACCTTTGATGAGGCTTGGGTACAAGAAACAGGCAACTGTAAAACCCGAGAGATTTTACAGTTTCCACCCTTTCTCTTGCGTTCTTTGACAAAAGAGACTTTATACAAGAGGTCAGAGCTAGTTCTTTTTGAAGGGCATTGTAACCTGACTGAATCAGAGGGGCTCTGACTAAATATGGTCTTGAGATGAATGGAAGAATGTAACCATTGGTGATAATGTTTAACACGTTGTCTGAACATTTGTTTGTGAGCCAATCTCTTCTGAAAGAACGGAGGAGACCTCCTACTGGTGGACTGAGGGAGGCTTGAAAGGAGTCATTGGGAGGAGGGGTTTCCACGCCCTTGTCCCCTTGAGTGGGGTCGAAAATGATCCCTGGAGCCTCTGAAGTTCGGTTTCCCCCTACCTGAGGAAAACGATTGGTTACTGCTTTGAGAGGAATTGCCCCCATATGGCCATAGGGGCGTTTCCTGTAGGAGCCTCTTTTCTGTTGTGGTGGGGACCACGAAAGGGCTTGTTATGATAGGTGCCTTTTTAAAGGAGGAAGTCCTCTCCATCCTTTACTAGTTGAGACTTGAAAAGAGGAGTAGGCCAGAAAGGCGAGTTCCTCAGTTCCTGACATCTCGAGTCCCCTAGATGTGGTTGAAGAAGGGTCATTTCAGCCTCTCTTCTCAGAAGGCCAGTGTTGCCCATGGTATATAGTTCCCTCTGGAGTATGTGGGCTACAGATTTACTAAGGCAGGCTAAGGTTCTCTGTTGAATAAGAATCCTCTTATTCATGAGATCTAAATAATCACAGGCATTTTCATAACCACATCTGGCAGCTCTTTCGGGGTTGGCACCCTTTAAAATTAGATTTTTGACCTTTTTGAAAGTAGCCTTGGCACTGTGTAGGCACTTCGCTTTGGCGAGATGCAGATTTCTGTGTTAAGTTCTTGAAGCTTATCTTCAAAACAAGGTTGTCCCACCTTGTAGTACTTGGCTGTTGAAGCCAGAGAAAGTATCACCATCGTCCCCCAACAGGTCAAAGTCATCTTTGCTAGTATTTGGATCCGATGACTTCTGCTTCCTAATATACCGACGTCTGTTTTATTTTGATTTGTTGTTCCTTGGTGAAACTATCACAGATATTACAAGGAAACTGATTAGTGACACAGGGGTCGTCGCCCTTGCCAGATTCCCTACAGGTAGGGCAGTAATTGTGGGTGTCGAATGGATAGCAGAAGTGACAGCATTTAGATTATCTTGCCTTTGAACTTGCTTGATGGGAAGACATTTTTACTGCAATAAAAAGATGCGAGTCGAAATGCAGAAAACTCACAAAAACATTAAATATTCAAGGAATACTTATCCTGTGCTTCCCAAAATTTTACAGAATGTTCTATACAATAAAATAAAACTAGGGTGAAGTGATTGGCTTTCTGCCAACCACAGAGTCGAATCTTAGGACAGCAGTGGGTGTTGAAATCTGTAAACTTGGTATTATCGCCCGAACGACAGAGTGAGGTGCGGTGACAGTAAAATATTGCTGGATTATATATTTGTAAAATATTGTTAGAAACACCATTGTAGCCTCACGTTTTCATCACTCTGTGGGTGTACAACTACCAGCATTTGATATTTTATTTGTTTTAAATATTGCGAGAAGACGGAGTGAGGTGCGGTGACAGTAAAATATTGCTGGATTATATACTTGTAAAATGTTGTTAGAAACCCCATTGTAGCCTCACGTTTTCATCACTCTGTGGGTGTACAACTACCAGCATTTGATATTTTATTTGTTTTAAATATTGCGAGAAGACAGAGTGAGGTGCGGTAACAGTAAAATATTGCTGGATTATATACTTGTAAAATGTTGTTAGAAACCCCATTGTAGCCTCACGTTTTCATCACTCTGTGGGTGTACAACTACCAGCATTTGTTAGAAACCCCATTGTAGCCTCACGTTTTCATCACTCTGTGGGTGTACAACTACCAGCATTTGATATTTTATTTGTTTTAAATATTGCGAGAAGACAGAGTGAGGTGCGTTGACAGTAAAATATTGCTGGATTATATATTTGTAAAATGTTCTTAGAAACCCCATCGTAGCCTCACGTTTTCATCACTCTGTGGGTGTACAACTACCAGCATTTGATATTTTGTTTTAAATACTGCGAGAAGACAGAGTGAGGTGCGGTGACATTAAAATATTGCTGGATTATATATATTTATAAAATATTGTTAGAAACCCCATTATAGCCTCACGTTTTCATCACTCTGTGGGTGTACAACTACCAGCATTTGATATTTTATTTGTTTTAAATATTGCGAGAAGACAGAGTGAGGTGCGGTGACAGTAAAATATTGCTGGATTATATACTTGTAAAATGTTATTAGAAACCCCATCGTGATAACTTCTAGGACATACAAAAGCGCCTTCTAGTGGTTGAATGTAGAACTACGGAGTTTGAATATTTTCATTGTCTCTGCCAGAGGTGTTCTCGATTCTGATTGGCTGAATGACAAATGTGTAGTACTACCGTGACGTCACTTCATTCATTAATTTCTTTGCGGTTTATTTGTTTCACAAATAATTGAGTACACGTAGATGCGCAGACAGCAATTTTACATTAACAGTGACTGCGTGATAGACCCTGCAGACAAATAAATTAATTGGGGATTCACGTCTACAAACCAGCAGACGAAACGGTTAAAAAAGACTCCTTCGAGTAGGCCATTACAATAGCAAACACAATAGTTTCTAGGACATACGGGTTCTTAGAGAAAGCCAGACGGAGTGCTAGACAAGCTTTTTACTTTATAAAATATAACTGAATAAAAGCATTAAAAATCTTCAAAATGGCAGAGTGTATAATATACACCTTAATGTACCGATATGTGAACAAATATTATTCAGAATTTGATATTTAAGGGTTTAAACGGCCAATTTAAAATCGTGGCCGCAACTCAGTACATAACTCGAATCAAAGATTCGACTAACAAATGACTAAAATTGAACATCCAACAATACGTATGTGCTGAGAAATCAGTAAATTATTCAAAGATATTTCAAATGACTTTCCAATATGGCGGCCAACGAGGACGAATTACCAAACAACACTGCTATGGTACATACTAAACCATGGACTCGGCCAGATCCAAACGTCCATTTTTCTTGGTCATTGGCTGGAGTCGCGACCTCCCGAGTTAGCATTCATTCCCACATGGTAAGCTATTGTAGCCCAATAAAATACTTATTCCACTACATAACTTGAATGTATTGGTTTAGACTGACAGGTTCAGTGCAATTAGATTACAATCTGTGTACATGTATTTAAAAAATGTTCCAGTTTATCACCAAAGGCATCTTATCTATGTGTATATGTATTTTTTCATTTAGTAAACATCACTGCCACTTTATCAACAGAAAGTGAAGGAACAACTAAAATACGAGAAGTAGCATATGTCCAATTTCTGAAGTTGTTTGGACAATACATTGTCTCCCAGCTGACCACTTCACATCAACAACTTCTGGAGTCTACCAAACACTACATTGAGGGAAAAAAGCCACGGAAGCAAAATCCCTCAGGACAAAACCCCTAGACAAAATTCCACTGGATGAAACACCTACTGCAATAAATGTAACCTAGTAAGGAAGAACAGAATAAAATATGTAATATCCTCACATATATCAGTTCAGTTAGTACCTGGGCTTCTGAGGATTCCCCTTTAGCCCAGCTGGTTAAAGAGCTACACTTGTGTTTATATCTGTATGTAATCCACAGTCTGTGGGATTGACTCCAAGCAGAACCAATCAATAATTTTTCTCTTCCAACTACATGGTGGAATGTCTGAAGATCCCCTCTCTTACAGCCAAGCGAGTGGACATATAACTAGGCCTAGCGCATCGGAGAACTGATGCAAATTGTATCCACCAGAAAGACAACTCAGCAAAGCCAATCAACCATTATTAAACCTTGAACGAGGAGACCAAGGTCAAATCTGACCACATCAAAAGATTCCTAGCCCATGATTTCCTGTAGGTTGGTGTCACATTGCAAACCTCTAGGACCAAGAATAAGCAAGTTAGAATTTTGGTTATCCTCATTTGACCTTGAAAGAGGGGCCCAAGGTCAAATCTGACCACATCAGAAATGTCCCAGCCCATGATTTCCCACAGGTTGATTTCACATTGCAAACCTCTGGGACCAATAATAAGCAATTTATAAGCACCTTTAGATTTCGCTATCCTCATTTGACCTTGAAGGAGGGGCCCAAGGTCAAATCTGCTATCTGGTGGATACAATAATGTAGTCATGTAAGACCTGAGGTCAGGTCTTTCCTTGGGAGGTGTGGTGTGTAATATCCTCAAGTATATCAGTTCTGTTCTGTTCCCTGGGCTTCCGGGAATTCCCCTTTAGCTCAGCTGGTTTAAAGAGCTAGACTTGTGTATCCCATCCCCCCTTTTAGTAAGTGACAAATTTAAAAGTCAGAAGTCATTCAATATTTTTATTTTTATCCTATACCATATTCATTTTGAAATGCAGTTGGTTCAGTCTTATAAGTCATCCCGCTCTAGGTCAGCTGTCATCCTCTGTTTCTTCTTCAGATTCTTCTTCTGCCTCTTCCAACCACTGGATCAACTTGGCCACCTTGACAAATAATAAAAAATATGTACTTATATATAGATTTCTATGCATTACTGCGGCCACATGAATAATGACATGAATAAAAGTATTGCCCACAGTGATAAAACATACTGTACTCCTGCAAATGTACATGCATTACTTTGGCCACCTGCACAAAAGCATGATCCATGTGATGAAGCATAATGTACTCTTACAAGTTTATTTGCATTACTTTAGCAAGATGTATAGTCAACATGACAAAGCATAACCTACTCCTACCTGTTCAAAAGTATGGCCCATATAACATGGCAAAATGTACTCCTCCAAGGGTATATGCATTAACTTTGGCTATCTTAACAAAAATATGGCCAACTAGAAATAGGACGCCCTGTTGATAGTAGCTGTGACATATGAATAGAAACAGGATAGCATAGAAGAACACACATTATCATGTGTAATGTCCACCCCATGAACCTTTTGCCAAAATTGTACAGTAGTCTTGCAAGACCCTGTTTCATTTGTAAAATATATCCATGATGGTTAAATATTTATTAGTGTAGATGTAAATTATTTCAGCTTCATGGCTTTTTGCATTGGTTGGGTCGAAAATTTGGACGAAGTCACTCTATCTTACACGGTTAAGAACATAGAAGCAAATTTCTGTTTTTCCATTTTGGGCAAAAATTCGAAAATTCAAAATGGCCGCCATATGTGGGGAGGGGAAATTTTTTTTGAAAATTGCTAAGAGTACATTTCTTAGATACCCTGTGGATCGAAAATTTCGACGAAATCGCTCTATCTCGCACGGTGTAAGGAGATAGAATGAATTTTGTGTTTTCCCATTTTGGGCAAAAATTCAAAATGGCCGCCATATGTGGGAAGAGGAAAACTTTTGAAAATTGCATAGAGTACATTGCTCAGATAACCTTTTTATGTTACAAATATTTTTAGCTTGGCCACTAAGTAATCAATTTCCTTCTATGCAAATCCCTCAAACTCAGTCTGCTCCTCACAAGGGTCAAACCAAGGTTCTCAATAGCATACTGGCTGGCAAGTTTTCCATCTGTTATACTGACTGTGACCTCTGTGTGGGTTTGACTCTCAATGCTGAGGGAGTAATCCACCATAATGTTAACATAAAACTCTAACTTTGACCTTTGACCCAGAGTCTAATAAACCAAAAGGTAGTGACGTTTAACTTCACTGCTAGCATCATCAATATGTTACACTATTAAATAGTATTTAAGTTTACTCTCACTAGACATTTTAACTTGTGGATTTTAGTGAAGGTAAAGGACATTCATTCATCACAGCTATTGGTTTAAAACTTTGAAATAGTCAAGATTCTAGCCTGTAAAGTTTCAACAAGCAACTAAAACTTTGCCAGGGGCTGGTATTCAAAGCCACAATCTCAGAAGAGGAAGGAGAGTGTGGTACCCATGCATATAGAGTAAGAAATAAGAGACTTGCCTCTGGGGTTGGGGCACCTTTTAAAATGAAGATAAATGAACCAATTATCCATTAGTCAAGATTCTGCTTAGATCTAATGCAGTAAAAAACTAGAAATCGGCCGCCCTGTTGATAGTAGATGCGAATAGAAACAGGATAGCATAGAAGAACACACATTATCATGTGTAATGTCCACCCATGAACCTTTTGCCCAAATTGTACAGTAGTCTTACAAGACCCTGTTTCATTTGTAAAATATATCAATGATGCTTAAAAATTTGTTAGTGTAGATGTAAATTATTTCAGCTTCATGCCTTTTTGCATTGGTTGGGTTGAAAATTTTGACGAAATCACTCTATCTGGCACGGTTAAGAAGATAGAAGCAAATTCCTGTTTTTTTATTTTTGGCAAAAATTTGAAAATTCAAAATGGCCGCCATTTTTGGGAAAAGGAAATTTTTTTGAAAATTGCCAAGAGTACATTTTTTAGATACCCTATGGGTCGAAAATTTCAACGAAATAACTCTATTTTGCACGGTTAAGGCCAGTTTGTGTTTTTCCATTTTGGGCAAAAATTCGAAAATTCAAAATGGCTGTCATTTTTGGGGAGGGGAAAATTTTTTGAAAATTGCAAAGATTACATTCCTTAGATACCCTGTGGGTTGAAAATTTCGACGAAATCGCTCTATCTCGCATGGTTAAGGAGATAGAAGCAAATTTGTGTTTTGCCATTTTTGACAAAAATTTGAAAATTCAAAATGGCCGCCATTTTAGGGGACGGGAAATTTTTTTTTAAATTGCCAAGAATACAATGCTGAAATACCTGTGGGTCGAAAATTTTGATGAAATCGATCTATCTCGCACGGTTAAGGAGATAGAAGCAAATTTGTGTTTTGCCATTTTTGGCAAAAATTCGAAAATTCAAAATGGCCGCCATTTTTGGGGAGGGGAAAATTTTTCGTAAAATTGCAAAGATTGCATTCCTTCGATACCCTGTGGGTCGAAAATTTCGACGAAATCGCTCTATCTCGCACGGTTAAGGAGATAGAAGCAAATTTGTGTTTTGCCATTTTTGGCAAAAATTCGAAAATTCAAAATGGCCGCCATTTTTGGGGAGGGGAAAATTTTTCGTAAAATTGCAAAGATTGCATTCCTTCGATACCCTGTGGGTCGAAAATTTCGACGAAATCGCTCTATCTCGCACGGTTAAGGAGATAGAAGCAAATTTGTGTTTTGCCATTTTTGGCGAAAATTCAAAATGGCTGCCATTTTTGGGGAGGGGAAAATTTTTGGAAAATTGCAAAGATTGCATTCCTTAGATACCCTGTGGGTCGAAAATTTCGACGAAATCGCTCTATCTGGCACGGTTAAGGAGATAGAAGCAAATTTGTGTTTTACCATTTTTGGCAAAAATTCGAAAATTCAAAATGGCCGCCATTTTTGGGGAGGGGAAAATTTTTTGAAAATTGCAAAGATTGCATTCCTTAGATACCCTGTGGGTCGAAAATTTCGACGAAATCGCTCTATCTCGCACGGTTAAGGAGATAGAAGCAAATTAGTGTTTTGCCATTTTTGGCAAAAATTCGAAAATTCAAAATGGCCGCCATTTTTGGGGAGGGGAAAATTTTTGGAAAATTACCAAGAGCACAATGCTCAGATACCCTGTGGGTCGAAAATTTCGACGAAATCGCTCTATCTCGCACGGTTAAGGAGATAGAAGCAAATTAGTGTTTTGTCATTTTTGGCAAAAATTCGAAAATTCAAAATGGCCGCCATTTTTGGGGAGGGGAAAATTTTGTAAAAATTACCAAGAGCACAATGCTCAGATACCCTGTGGGTCGAAAATTTTGACAAAATCGCTCTATCTGGCACGGTTAAGGAGATAGAAGCAAATTTGTGTTTTACCATTTTTGGCAAAAATTCGAAAATTCAAAATGGCCGCCATTTTTGGGGAGGGGAAAATTTTTTGAAAATTGCAAAGATTGCATTCCTTAGATACCCTGTGGGTCGAAAATTTCGACGAAATCGCTCTATCTCGCACGGTTAAGGAGATAGAAGCAAATTAGTGTTTTGCCATTTTTGGCAAAAATTCGAAAATTCAAAATGGCCGCCATTTTTGGGGAGGGGAAAATTTTTGGAAAATTACCAAGAGCACAATGCTCAGATACCCTGTGGGTCGAAAATTTCGACGAAATCGCTCTATCTCGCACGGTTAAGGAGATAGAAGCAAATTAGTGTTTTGTCATTTTTGGCAAAAATTCGAAAATTCAAAATGGCCGCCATTTTTGGGGAGGGGAAAATTTTGTAAAAATTACCAAGAGCACAATGCTCAGATACCCTGTGGGTCGAAAATTTTGACAAAATCGCTCTATCTGGCACGGTTAAGGAGATAGGAGGAAATTTGTGTTTTGCCATTTTTGGCAAAAATTCGAAAATTCAAAATGGCCGCCATTTTTGGGGAGGGGAAAATTTTGTAAAAATTACCAAGAGCACAATGCTCAGATGCCCTGTGGGTCGAAAATTTTGACGAAATCGCTCTATCTCGCACGGTTAAGGAGATAGAAGCAGATTGGTGTTTTGCCATTTTTGGCAAAAATTCGAAAATTCAAAATGGCCGCCATTTTTGGGGAGGGGAAAATTTTTTGAAAATTGCAAAGATTGCATTCCTTAGATACCCTGTGGGTCGAAAATTTCGACGAAATCGCTCTATCTCGCACGGTTAAGGAGATAGAAGGAAATTTGTGTTTTGCCATTTTTGGCAAAAATTCGAAAATTCAAAATGGCCGCCATTTTTGGGGAGGGGAAAATTTTTGGAAAATTGCAAAGATTGCATTCCTTAGATACCCTGTGGGTCGAAAATTTCGACGAAATCGCTCTATCTCGCACGGTTAAGGAGATAGAAGGAAATTTGTGTTTTGCCATTTTTGGCAAAAATTCGAAAATTCAAAATGGCCGCCATTTTTGGGGAGGGGAAAATTTTTGGAAAATTGCAAAGATTGCATTCCTTAGATACCCTGTGGGTCGAAAATTTCGACGAAATCACTCTATCTCGCACGGTTAAGGAGATAGAAGCAAATTAGTGTTTTGCCATTTTTGGCAAAAATTCGAAAATTCAAAATGGCCGCCATATTTGGGGAGGGGAAAATTTTGTAAAAATTACCAAGTGCACAATGCTCAGATACCCTGTGGGTCGAAAATTTTGACGAAATCGCTCTATCTGGCACGGTTAAGGAGATAGAAGCAAATTTGTGTTTTGCCATTTTTGGCAAAAATTCGAAAATTCAAAATGGCCGCCATTTTTGGGGAGGGGAAAATTTTTTAAAAATTACCAAGAGTACAATGCTCAGATGCCCTGTGGGTCAAAAATTTTGACGAAATCGCTCTATCTCGCACGGTTAAGGAGATAGAAGCAGATTGTTGTTTTGCCATTTTTGGCAAAAATTCGAAAATTCAAAATGGCCGCCATTTTTGGGGAGGGGAAAATTTTTTGAAAATTGCAAAGATTGCATTCCTTAGATACCCTGTGGGTCGAAAATTTCGACGAAATCGCTCTATCTCGCACGGTTAAGGAGATAGAAGGAAATTTGTTTTGCCATTTTTGGCAAAAATTCGAAAATTCAAAATGGCCGCCATTTTTGGGGAGGGGAAAATTTTTGGAAAATTGCAAAGATTGCATTCCTTAGATACCCTGTGGGTCGAAAATTTTGACGAAATCGCTCTATCTGGCACGGTTAAGGAGATAGAAGCAAATTTGTGTTTTGCCATTTTTGGCAAAAATTCGAAAATTCAAAATGGCCGCCATTTTTGGGGAGGGGAAAATTTTTGGAAAATTACCAAGAGTACAATGGTCAGATACCCTGTGGGTCGAAAATTTTGACGAAATCGCTCTATCTGGCACGGTTAAGGAGATAGAAGCAAATTTGTGTTTTGCCATTTTTGGCAAAAATTCGAAAATTCAAAATGGCCGCCATTTTTGGGGAGGGGAAAATTTTTTGAAAATTGCAAAAATTGCATTCCTTAGATACCCTGTGGGTCGAAAATTTCGACGAAATCACTCTATCTCGCACGGTTAAGGAGATAGAAGCAAATTAGTGTTTTGCCATTTTTGGCAAAAATTCGAAAATTCAAAATGGCCGCCATTTTTGGGGAGGGGAAAATTTTTGGAAAAATTACCAAGAGCACAATGCTCAGATACCCTGTGGGTCAAAAATTTTGACGAAATCGCTCTATCTGGCACGGTTAAGGAGATAGAAGCAAATTTGTGTTTTGCCATTTTTGGCAAAAATTCGAAAATTCAAAATGGCCGCCATTTTTGGGGAGGGGAAAATTTTTGGAAAATTGCAAAGATTGCATTCCTTAGATACCCTGTGGGTCGAAAATTTCGACGAAATCACTCTATCTCGCACGGTTAAGGAGATAGAAGCAAATTAGTGTTTTGCCATTTTTGGCAAAAATTCGAAAGTTCAAATGGCCGCCATTTTTGGGGAGGGGAAAATTTTTGGAAAATTACCAAGAGTACAATGCTCAGATACCCTGTGGGTCGAAAATTTTGACGAAATCGCTCTATCTGGCACGGTTAAGGAGATAGGAGGAAATTTGTGTTTTGCCATTTTTGGCAAAAATTCGAAAATTCAAAATGGCCGCCATTTTTGGGGAGGGGAAAATTTTTGGAAAATTGCAAAGATTGCATTCCTTAGATACCCTGTGGGTCGAAAATTTTGACGAAATCGCTCTATCTGGCACGGTTAAGGAGATAGAAGCAAATTTGTGTTTTGCCATTTTTGGCAAAAATTCGAAAATTCAAAATGGCCGCCATTTTTGGGGAGGGGAAAATTTTTGGAAAATTACCAAGAGTACAATGCTCAGATACCCTGTGGGTCGAAAATTTTGACGAAATCGCTCTATCTGGCACGGTTAAGGAGATAGAAGCAAATTTGTGTTTTGCCATTTTTGGCAAAAATTCGAAAATTCAAAATGGCCGCCATTTTTGGGGAGGGGAAAATTTTTTAAAAATTACCAAGAGTACAATGCTCAGATGCCCTGTGGGTCAAAAATTTTGACGAAATCGCTCTATCTCGCACGGTTAAGGAGATAGAAGCAGATTGGTGTTTTGCCATTTTTGGCAAAAATTCGAAAATTCAAAATGGCCGCCATTTTTGGGGAGGGGAAAATTTTTTGAAAATTGCAAAGATTGCATTCCTTAGATACCCTGTGGGTCGAAAATTTCGACGAAATCGCTCTATCTCGCACGGTTAAGGAGATAGAAGGAAATTTGTTTTGCCATTTTTGGCAAAAATTCGAAAATTCAAAATGGCCGCCATTTTTGGGGAGGGGAAAATTTTTGGAAAATTGCAAAGATTGCATTCCTTAGATACCCTGTGGGTCGAAAATTTTGACGAAATCGCTCTATCTGGCACGGTTAAGGAGATAGAAGCAAATTTGTGTTTTGCCATTTTTGGCAAAAATTCGAAAATTCAAAATGGCCGCCATTTTTGGGGAGGGGAAAATTTTTGGAAAATTACCAAGAGTACAATGCTCAGATACCCTGTGGGTCGAAAATTTTGACGAAATCGCTCTATCTGGCACGGTTAAGGAGATAGAAGCAAATTTGTGTTTTGCCATTTTTGGCAAAAATTCGAAAATTCAAAATGGCCGCCATTTTTGGGGAGGGGAAAATTTTTTGAAAATTGCAAAAATTGCATTCCTTAGATACCCTGTGGGTCGAAAATTTCGACGAAATCACTCTATCTCGCACGGTTAAGGAGATAGAAGCAAATTAGTGTTTTGCCATTTTTGGCAAAAATTCGAAAATTCAAAATGGCCGCCATTTTTGGGGAGGGGAAAATTTTTGGAAAATTACCAAGAGCACAATGCTCAGATACCCTGTGGGTCGAAAATTTCGACGAAATCGCTCTATCTCGCACGGTTAAGGAGATAGAAGCAAATTAGTGTTTTGTCATTTTTGGCAAAAATTCGAAAATTCAAAATGGCCGCCATTTTTGGGGAGGGGAAAATTTTGTAAAAATTACCAAGAGCACAATGCTCAGATACCCTGTGGGTCGAAAATTTTGACAAAATCGCTCTATCTGGCACGGTTAAGGAGATAGGAGGAAATTTGTGTTTTGCCATTTTTGGCAAAAATTCGAAAATTCAAAATGGCCGCCATTTTTGGGGAGGGGAAAATTTTGTAAAAATTACCAAGAGCACAATGCTCAGATGCCCTGTGGGTCGAAAATTTTGACGAAATCGCTCTATCTCGCACGGTTAAGGAGATAGAAGCAGATTGGTGTTTTGCCATTTTTGGCAAAAATTCGAAAATTCAAAATGGCCGCCATTTTTGGGGAGGGGAAAATTTTTTGAAAATTGCAAAGATTGCATTCCTTAGATACCCTGTGGGTCGAAAATTTCGACGAAATCGCTCTATCTCGCACGGTTAAGGAGATAGAAGGAAATTTGTGTTTTGCCATTTTTGGCAAAAATTCGAAAATTCAAAATGGCCGCCATTTTTGGGGAGGGGAAAATTTTTGGAAAATTGCAAAGATTGCATTCCTTAGATACCCTGTGGGTCGAAAATTTCGACGAAATCACTCTATCTCGCACGGTTAAGGAGATAGAAGCAAATTAGTGTTTTGCCATTTTTGGCAAAAATTCGAAAATTCAAAATGGCCGCCATATTTGGGGAGGGGAAAATTTTGTAAAAATTACCAAGTGCACAATGCTCAGATACCCTGTGGGTCGAAAATTTTGACGAAATCGCTCTATCTGGCACGGTTAAGGAGATAGAAGCAAATTTGTGTTTTGCCATTTTTGGCAAAAATTCGAAAATTCAAAATGGCCGCCATTTTTGGGGAGGGGAAAATTTTTTAAAAATTACCAAGAGTACAATGCTCAGATGCCCTGTGGGTCAAAAATTTTGACGAAATCGCTCTATCTCGCACGGTTAAGGAGATAGAAGCAGATTGTTGTTTTGCCATTTTTGGCAAAAATTCGAAAATTCAAAATGGCCGCCATTTTTGGGGAGGGGAAAATTTTTTGAAAATTGCAAAGATTGCATTCCTTAGATACCCTGTGGGTCGAAAATTTCGACGAAATCGCTCTATCTCGCACGGTTAAGGAGATAGAAGGAAATTTGTTTTGCCATTTTTGGCAAAAATTCGAAAATTCAAAATGGCCGCCATTTTTGGGGAGGGGAAAATTTTTGGAAAATTGCAAAGATTGCATTCCTTAGATACCCTGTGGGTCGAAAATTTTGACGAAATCGCTCTATCTGGCACGGTTAAGGAGATAGAAGCAAATTTGTGTTTTGCCATTTTTGGCAAAAATTCGAAAATTCAAAATGGCCGCCATTTTTGGGGAGGGGAAAATTTTTGGAAAATTACCAAGAGTACAATGGTCAGATACCCTGTGGGTCGAAAATTTTGACGAAATCGCTCTATCTGGCACGGTTAAGGAGATAGAAGCAAATTTGTGTTTTGCCATTTTTGGCAAAAATTCGAAAATTCAAAATGGCCGCCATTTTTGGGGAGGGGAAAATTTTTTGAAAATTGCAAAAATTGCATTCCTTAGATACCCTGTGGGTCGAAAATTTCGACGAAATCACTCTATCTCGCACGGTTAAGGAGATAGAAGCAAATTAGTGTTTTGCCATTTTTGGCAAAAATTCGAAAATTCAAAATGGCCGCCATTTTTGGGGAGGGGAAAATTTTTGGAAAAATTACCAAGAGCACAATGCTCAGATACCCTGTGGGTCAAAAATTTTGACGAAATCGCTCTATCTGGCACGGTTAAGGAGATAGAAGCAAATTTGTGTTTTGCCATTTTTGGCAAAAATTCGAAAATTCAAAATGGCCGCCATTTTTGGGGAGGGGAAAATTTTTGGAAAATTGCAAAGATTGCATTCCTTAGATACCCTGTGGGTCGAAAATTTCGACGAAATCACTCTATCTCGCACGGTTAAGGAGATAGAAGCAAATTAGTGTTTTGCCATTTTTGGCAAAAATTCGAAAGTTCAAATGGCCGCCATTTTTGGGGAGGGGAAAATTTTTGGAAAATTACCAAGAGTACAATGCTCAGATACCCTGTGGGTCGAAAATTTTGACGAAATCGCTCTATCTGGCACGGTTAAGGAGATAGGAGGAAATTTGTGTTTTGCCATTTTTGGCAAAAATTCGAAAATTCAAAATGGCCGCCATTTTTGGGGAGGGGAAAATTTTTGGAAAATTGCAAAGATTGCATTCCTTAGATACCCTGTGGGTCGAAAATTTTGACGAAATCGCTCTATCTGGCACGGTTAAGGAGATAGAAGCAAATTTGTGTTTTGCCATTTTTGGCAAAAATTCGAAAATTCAAAATGGCCGCCATTTTTGGGGAGGGGAAAATTTTTGGAAAATTACCAAGAGTACAATGCTCAGATACCCTGTGGGTCGAAAATTTTGACGAAATCGCTCTATCTGGCACGGTTAAGGAGATAGAAGCAAATTTGTGTTTTGCCATTTTTGGCAAAAATTCGAAAATTCAAAATGGCCGCCATTTTTGGGGAGGGGAAAATTTTTTAAAAATTACCAAGAGTACAATGCTCAGATGCCCTGTGGGTCAAAAATTTTGACGAAATCGCTCTATCTCGCACGGTTAAGGAGATAGAAGCAGATTGGTGTTTTGCCATTTTTGGCAAAAATTCGAAAATTCAAAATGGCCGCCATTTTTGGGGAGGGGAAAATTTTTTGAAAATTGCAAAGATTGCATTCCTTAGATACCCTGTGGGTCGAAAATTTCGACGAAATCGCTCTATCTCGCACGGTTAAGGAGATAGAAGGAAATTTGTTTTGCCATTTTTGGCAAAAATTCGAAAATTCAAAATGGCCGCCATTTTTGGGGAGGGGAAAATTTTTGGAAAATTGCAAAGATTGCATTCCTTAGATACCCTGTGGGTCGAAAATTTTGACGAAATCGCTCTATCTGGCACGGTTAAGGAGATAGAAGCAAATTTGTGTTTTGCCATTTTTGGCAAAAATTCGAAAATTCAAAATGGCCGCCATTTTTGGGGAGGGGAAAATTTTTGGAAAATTACCAAGAGTACAATGCTCAGATACCCTGTGGGTCGAAAATTTTGACGAAATCGCTCTATCTGGCACGGTTAAGGAGATAGAAGCAAATTTGTGTTTTGCCATTTTTGGCAAAAATTCGAAAATTCAAAATGGCCGCCATTTTTGGGGAGGGGAAAATTTTTTGAAAATTGCAAAAATTGCATTCCTTAGATACCCTGTGGGTCGAAAATTTCGACGAAATCACTCTATCTCGCACGGTTAAGGAGATAGAAGCAAATTAGTGTTTTGCCATTTTTGGCAAAAATTCGAAAATTCAAAATGGCCGCCATTTTTGGGGAGGGGAAAATTTTTGGAAAAATTACCAAGAGCACAATGCTCAGATACCCTGTGGGTCAAAAATTTTGACGAAATCGCTCTATCTGGCACGGTTAAGGAGATAGAAGCAAATTTGTGTTTTGCCATTTTTGGCAAAAATTCGAAAATTCAAAATGGCCGCCATTTTTGGGGAGGGGAAAATTTTTGGAAAATTGCAAAGATTGCATTCCTCAGATACCCTGTGGGTCGAAAATTTCGACGAAATCACTCTATCTCGCACGGTTAAGGAGATAGAAGCAAATTAGTGTTTTGCCATTTTTGGCAAAAATTCGAAAGTTCAAATGGCCGCCATTTTTGGGGAGGGGAAAATTTTTGGAAAATTACCAAGAGTACAATGCTCAGATACCCTGTGGGTCGAAAATTTTGACGAAATCACTCTATCTGGCACGGTTAAGGAGATAGGAGGAAATTTGTCTTTTGCCATTTTTGGCAAAAATTCGAAAATTCAAAATGGCCGCCATTTTTGGGGAGGGGAAAATTTTTGGAAAATTGCAAAGATTGCATTCCTTAGATACGCTGTGGGTCGAAAATTTTGACGAAATCGCTCTATCTGGCACGGTTAAGGAGATAGAAGCGAATTTGTGTTTTGCCATTTTTGGCAAAAATTCGAAAATTCAAAATGGCCGCCATTTTTGGGGAGGGGAAAATTTTTGGAAAATTACCAAGAGTACAATGCTCAGATACCCTGTGGGTCGAAAATTTTGACGAAATCGCTCTATCTGGCACGGTTAAGGAGATAGAAGCAAATTTGTGTTTTGCCATTTTTGGCAAAAATTCGAAAATTCAAAATGGCCGCCATTTTTGGGGAGGGGAAAATTTTTTGAAAATTGCAAAAATTGCATTCCTTAGATACCCTGTGGGTCGAAAATTTCGACGAAATCGCTCTATCTCGCACGGTTAAGGAGATAGAAGGAAATTTGTTTTGCCATTTTTGGCAAAAATTCGAAAATTCAAAATGGCCGCCATTTTTGGGGAGGGGAAAATTTTTGGAAAATTGCAAAGATTGCATTCCTTAGATACCCTGTGGGTCGAAAATTTTGACGAAATCGCTCTATCTGGCACGGTTAAGGAGATAGAAGCAAATTTGTGTTTTGCCATTTTTGGCAAAAATTCGAAAATTCAAAATGGCCGCCATTTTTGGGGAGGGGAAAATTTTTTGAAAATTGCAAAAATTGGATTCCTTAGATACCCTGTGGGTCGAAAATTTCGACGAAATCACTCTATCTCGCACGGTTAAGGAGATAGAAGCAAATTAGTGTTTTGCCATTTTTGGCAAAAATTCGAAAATTCAAAATGGCCGCCATTTTTGGGGAGGGGAAAATTTTTGGAAAAATTACCAAGAGCACAATGCTCAGATACCCTGTGGGTCAAAAATTTTGACGAAATCGCTCTATCTGGCACGGTTAAGGAGATAGAAGCAAATTTGTGTTTTGCCATTTTTGGCAAAAATTCGAAAATTCAAAATGGCCGCCATTTTTGGGGAGGGGAAAATTTTTGGAAAATTGCAAAGATTGCATTCCTTAGATACCCTGTGGGTCGAAAATTTCGACGAAATCACTCTATCTCGCACGGTTAAGGAGATAGAAGCAAATTAGTGTTTTGCCATTTTTGGCAAAAATTCGAAAGTTCAAATGGCCGCCATTTTTGGGGAGGGGAAAATTTTTGGAAAATTACCAAGAGTACAATGCTCAGATACCCTGTGGGTCGAAAATTTTGACGAAATCGCTCTATCTGGCACGGTTAAGGAGATAGGAGGAAATTTGTGTTTTGCCATTTTTGGCAAAAATTCGAAAATTCAAAATGGCCGCCATTTTTGGGGAGGGGAAAATTTTTGGAAAATTGCAAAGATTGCATTCCTTAGATACCCTGTGGGTCGAAAATTTTGACGAAATCGCTCTATCTGGCACGGTTAAGGAGATAGAAGCAAATTTGTGTTTTGCCATTTTTGGCAAAAATTCGAAAATTCAAAATGGCCGCCATTTTTGGGGAGGGGAAAATTTTTGGAAAATTACCAAGAGTACAATGCTCAGATACCCTGTGGGTCGAAAATTTTGACGAAATCGCTCTATCTGGCACGGTTAAGGAGATAGAAGCAAATTTGTGTTTTGCCATTTTTGGCAAAAATTCGAAAATTCAAAATGGCCGCCATTTTTGGGGAGGGGAAAATTTTTTAAAAATTACCAAGAGTACAATGCTCAGATGCCCTGTGGGTCAAAAATTTTGACGAAATCGCTCTATCTCGCACGGTTAAGGAGATAGAAGCAGATTGGTGTTTTGCCATTTTTGGCAAAAATTCGAAAATTCAAAATGGCCGCCATTTTTGGGGAGGGGAAAATTTTTTGAAAATTGCAAAGATTGCATTCCTTAGATACCCTGTGGGTCGAAAATTTCGACGAAATCGCTCTATCTCGCACGGTTAAGGAGATAGAAGGAAATTTGTTTTGCCATTTTTGGCAAAAATTCGAAAATTCAAAATGGCCGCCATTTTTGGGGAGGGGAAAATTTTTGGAAAATTGCAAAGATTGCATTCCTTAGATACCCTGTGGGTCGAAAATTTTGACGAAATCGCTCTATCTGGCACGGTTAAGGAGATAGAAGCAAATTTGTGTTTTGCCATTTTTGGCAAAAATTCGAAAATTCAAAATGGCCGCCATTTTTGGGGAGGGGAAAATTTTTGGAAAATTACCAAGAGTACAATGCTCAGATACCCTGTGGGTCGAAAATTTTGACGAAATCGCTCTATCTGGCACGGTTAAGGAGATAGAAGCAAATTTGTGTTTTGCCATTTTTGGCAAAAATTCGAAAATTCAAAATGGCCGCCATTTTTGGGGAGGGGAAAATTTTTTGAAAATTGCAAAAATTGCATTCCTTAGATACCCTGTGGGTCGAAAATTTCGACGAAATCACTCTATCTCGCACGGTTAAGGAGATAGAAGCAAATTAGTGTTTTGCCATTTTTGGCAAAAATTCGAAAATTCAAAATGGCCGCCATTTTTGGGGAGGGGAAAATTTTTGGAAAAATTACCAAGAGCACAATGCTCAGATACCCTGTGGGTCAAAAATTTTGACGAAATCGCTCTATCTGGCACGGTTAAGGAGATAGAAGCAAATTTGTGTTTTGCCATTTTTGGCAAAAATTCGAAAATTCAAAATGGCCGCCATTTTTGGGGAGGGGAAAATTTTTGGAAAATTGCAAAGATTGCATTCCTTAGATACCCTGTGGGTCGAAAATTTCGACGAAATCACTCTATCTCGCACGGTTAAGGAGATAGAAGCAAATTAGTGTTTTGCCATTTTTGGCAAAAATTCGAAAGTTCAAATGGCCGCCATTTTTGGGGAGGGGAAAATTTTTGGAAAATTACCAAGAGTACAATGCTCAGATACCCTGTGGGTCGAAAATTTTGACGAAATCGCTCTATCTGGCACGGTTAAGGAGATAGGAGGAAATTTGTGTTTTGCCATTTTTGGCAAAAATTCGAAAATTCAAAATGGCCGCCATTTTTGGGGAGGGGAAAATTTTTGGAAAATTGCAAAGATTGCATTCCTTAGATACCCTGTGGGTCGAAAATTTTGACGAAATCGCTCTATCTGGCACGGTTAAGGAGATAGAAGCAAATTTGTGTTTTGCCATTTTTGGCAAAAATTCGAAAATTCAAAATGGCCGCCATTTTTGGGGAGGGGAAAATTTTTGGAAAATTACCAAGAGTACAATGCTCAGATACCCTGTGGGTCGAAAATTTTGACGAAATCGCTCTATCTGGCACGGTTAAGGAGATAGAAGCAAATTTGTGTTTTGCCATTTTTGGCAAAAATTCGAAAATTCAAAATGGCCGCCATTTTTGGGGAGGGGAAAATTTTTTGAAAATTGCAAAAATTGCATTCCTTAGATACCCTGTGGGTCGAAAATTTCGACGAAATCACTCTATCTCGCACGGTTAAGGAGATAGAAGCAAATTAGTGTTTTGCCATTTTTGGCAAAAATTCGAAAATTCAAAATGGCCGCCATTTTTGGGGAGGGGAAAATTTTTGGAAAAATTACCAAGAGCACAATGCTCAGATACCCTGTGGGTCAAAAATTTTGACGAAATCGCTCTATCTGGCACGGTTAAGGAGATAGAAGCAAATTTGTGTTTTGCCATTTTTGGCAAAAATTCGAAAATTCAAAATGGCCGCCATTTTTGGGGAGGGGAAAATTTTTGGAAAATTGCAAAGATTGCATTCCTTAGATACCCTGTGGGTCGAAAATTTCGACGAAATCACTCTATCTCGCACGGTTAAGGAGATAGAAGCAAATTAGTGTTTTGCCATTTTTGGCAAAAATTCGAAAGTTCAAATGGCCGCCATTTTTGGGGAGGGGAAAATTTTTGGAAAATTACCAAGAGTACAATGCTCAGATACCCTGTGGGTCGAAAATTTTGACGAAATCGCTCTATCTGGCACGGTTAAGGAGATAGGAGGAAATTTTTGTTTTGCCATTTTTGGCAAAAATTAGAAAATTCAAAATGGCCGCCATTTTTGGGGAGGGGAAAATTTTTGGAAAATTGCAAAGATTGCATTCCTTAGATACCCTGTGGGTCGAAAATTTTGACGAAATCGCTCTATCTCGCACGGTTAAGGAGATAGAAGCAAATTTGTGTTTTGCCATTTTTGGCAAAAATTCGAAAATTCAAAATGGCCGCCATTTTTGGGGAGGGGAAAATTTTTGGAAAATTACCAAGAGTACAATGCTCAGATACCCTGTGGGTCGAAAATTTTGACGAAATCGCTCTATCTGGCACGGTTAAGGAGATAGAAGGAAATTTGTGTTTTGCCATTTTTGGCAAAAATTCGAAAATTCAAAATGGCTGCCATTTTTGGGGAGGGGAAAATTTTTGGAAAATTGCAAAGATTGCATTCCTTAGATACCCTGTGGGTCGAAAATTTCGACGAAATCGCTCTATCTCGCACGGTTAAGGAGATAGAAGCAAATTAGTGTTTTGCCATTTTTGGCAAAAATTCGAAAATTCAAAATGGCCGCCATTTTTGGGGAGGGGAAAATTTTTGGAAAATTACCAAGAGCACAATGCTCAGATACCCTGTGGGTCGAAAATTTCGACGAAATCGCGCTATCTCGCACGGTTAAGGAGATAGAAGCAAATTAGTGTTTTGTCATTTTTGGCAAAAATTCGAAAATTCAAAATGGCCGCCATTTTTGGGGAGGGGAAAATTTTGTAAAAATTGCCAAGAGCACAATGCTCAGATACCCTGTGGGTCGAAAATTTTGACAAAATCGCTCTATCTGGCACGGTTAAGGAGATAGAAGCAAATTTGTGTTTTGCCATTTTTGGCAAAAATTCGAAAATTCAAAATGGCCGCCATTTTTGGGGAGGGGAAAATTTTTTAAAAATTACCAAGAGTACAATGCTCAGATGCCCTGTGGGTCAAAAATTTTGACGAAATCGCTCTATCTCGCACGGTTAAGGAGATAGAAGCAGATTGGTGTTTTGCCATTTTTGGCAAAAATTCGAAAATTCAAAATGGCCGCCATTTTTGGGGAGGGGAAAATTTTTTGAAAATTGCAAAGATTGCATTCCTTAGATACCCTGTGGGTCGAAAATTTCGACGAAATCGCTCTATCTCGCACGGTTAAGGAGATAGAAGGAAATTTGTTTTGCCATTTTTGGCAAAAATTCGAAAATTCAAAATGGCCGCCATTTTTGGGGAGGGGAAAATTTTTGGAAAATTGCAAAGATTGCATTCCTTAGATACCCTGTGGGTCGAAAATTTCGACGAAATCACTCTATCTCGCACGGTTAAGGAGATAGAAGCAAATTAGTGTTTTGCCATTTTTGGCAAAAATTCGAAAATTCAAAATGGCCGCCATTTTTGGGGAGGGGAAATTTTTTTAAAAATTGCCAAGAGTACAATGCTCAGATACCCTGTGGGTCGAAAATTTTGACGAAATCGCTCTATCTGGCACGGTTAAGGAGATAGAAGGAAATTTGTGTTTTGCCATTTTTGGCAAAAATTCGAAAATTCAAAATGGCCGCCATTTTTTGGGGAGGGGAAAATTTTTGGAAAATTGCAAAGATTGCATTCCTTAGTTACCCTGTGGGTCGAAAATTTCGACGAAATCGCTCTATCTCGCACGGTTAAGGAGATAGAAGCAAATTTGTGTTTTGCCATTTTTGGCAAAAATTCGAAAATTCAAAATGGCCGCCATTTTTGGGGAGGGGAAAATTTTTGGAAAATTGCAAAGATTACATTCCTTAGATACCCTGTGGGTCGAAAATTTCGACGAAATCGCTCTATCTCGCACGGTTAAGGAGATAGAAGCAAATTAGTGTTTTGCCATTTTTGGCAAAAATTCGAAAATTCAAAATGGCCGCCATTTTTGGGGAGGGGAAAATTTTGTAAAAATTACCAAGAGCACAATGCTCAGATACCCTGTAGGTCGAAAATTTTGACGAAATCGCTCTATCTGGCACGGTTAAGGAGATAGAAGCAAATTTGTGTTTTGCCATTTTTGGCAAAAATTCGAAAATTCAAAATGGCCGCCATTTTTGGGGAGGGGAAAATTTTTTGAAAATTACCAAGAGTACAATGCTCAGATACCCTGTGGGTCGAAAATTTTGACGAAATCGCTCTATCTCGCACGGTTAAGGAGATAGAAGCAAATTAGTGTTTTGCCATTTTTGGCAAAAATTCGAAAATTCAAAATGGCCGCCATTTTTGGGGAGGGGAAAATTTTTTGAAAATTGCAAATATTACATTCCTTAAATAC
The DNA here is from genome assembly GCA_964017235.1 of Sabellastarte sp. h YS-2021. Classification (NCBI taxonomy): domain Eukaryota; kingdom Metazoa; phylum Annelida; class Polychaeta; order Sabellida; family Sabellidae; genus Sabellastarte; species Sabellastarte sp. h YS-2021. Next base: position 15,613,225 of record OZ024927.1, read on the forward strand.
CCTGTGGGTCGAAAATTTCGACGAAATCGCTCTATCTCACACGGTTTCTGAGATATTAGCAAATTACTCAAAAGTAGTACTGAAAATACACAATGAAGTACCTAAATGGCTATTACTCATGTACTGACAAAGCTATCAGTCCCAAATGCAATACCAAGCGAGCTATGGACATAACAATCTTGTATTCAAAATTGTAGTAAAATATCTTTGATTATTTTGGCTTAAATGCACGGAAACCAATGGGTACTGAAAATAGCTGTACTTAAGTATTACTCAGTAAGCAAAAGAGGTACAACAGCCAAAAGCAATCCCAAGCAAGCTACTGACCCAATAAGCCTGCATACCAAATTTGGTGACAATAGCTCTAATACTTTTCCTTTAAATGAGCGGAAACCATGCGTGACGCCGGACATCGGACGCCGGACATCGGACGGCGAAAAAAGCAAAAATAATATATCCACCCCCCAGGGGGGTGGACATAAATACAAATATGAAAAGAATGTCCCAAAAGTCCAAGAAAAAGGATGCAGCTTTCTCACTCATTAATTTCACAACCAGAAGTAATACTTGACTTTAAAACAGGAAATCTGTTAATAGAGGGCTTCAGTTAAGACGAGGTTGATTAAATCGAAAGAATATATTTCAAAGTGAAATGATGAATTTGAGAGAGCAGAACTGTCTTTACATAGATGAATGCTTGGAGAATAGAAGAGTGGATAATGGATGTGTAACTTGAGTTACCTGTACATCTTCCTGTACGAGTCTCTTGTTCGCTGTCCCTTCACCAGGCGGCGCTTTATACCAATCCAAGATCACCTCTTCAGTGAGAATTTCCAGTTCGTCATACAAGTAATGGAGAATTTTGGCCAGTGATTTCAACACCAATGGTGTGTTTTCACAAACATCCTGAAAAAAATTACAACAATATTGTTGCATGCAGTGATCAGAACATTTTCAAAAGTTCAAACTAGTTTTGGTGTGAGAAAAATTTGTTTTAATTGATTTTTGTAAGTTAAAAATTTCCTTTATCTCATACATGCTTTTAAGATCAGCCAAACAACAATACTTAAATAACCATCTTCATTCAGGCAGTTACCCAATGACTGTGCCTGTACAAACACACAAACACGCATAGGAAGGGTGATTTGTCTTCTTGATACTTTCTTGATTACAATTTCAAAGTTTGAAATTTTCAAGATGGCAAATTCTTCAACCATCTGAACAATATGCAATTGTATATCTTTACTTGAAAATAACCAAAGGTAATACAACGCATAAAATTGAACTTGTGGGTTGTAAACAAAATGCTAGTGAAAAGTTTATTGGTTGGTTTGTGTGTTCTCAATCAGGGTTCCCACAGACTTTTGACAACTGGATTCAATTCTCAAGGCTATATTTTGAGGCACACCCTCCTTTACCTCCCCTTTTAGCTGTCCGTTCCTCCCACAAAATTCTTTAATGTCACATGATTTTAACATTTGATAAACTCATTACAACAATGCTAGTTAACACATCTAATAATATTTTAACATAAACTTTGTTCAGACTAGATCATACTTGCTTTGCTGAGTCTGCCATAGCCGTAAAACTAGATCATGCAGATGCAGAAGTTGGGCAATAACAAATTCAAGGACTTTTCAAGGATTTTATTCAATTTTGGCCTTGAAAATGAAGCATTTTTTCCCCCCAAGGATTTTCAAGGATGTGCGAACCCTGTCAATACAGATTTATGGTCAAATGTCTTTGAAGGTTCCACTTAACAGTTGTATAGCTGAAATAACAAAGCTTTAACCTTGCTTATCCAGCAAATATTAGCACATTAACTTGATGAAGCTATAAGCATTCTTAAAAGTTTTGAAAATAATTTTTACAAATTTTAGGTTTTTTTCCAACTGGACATCATTTGTTTTTGGAAACCAACATGGTATTTTACAATATTTAAACGAACTGAATATCTGGTCACAAAAAAGGACACAAATCAAAGACTTAACATTACCTCAATTGATGTCAAACAATCTCGCTGTGAATCTGCACTTCTGATGTAATTTTTCAACAAGGGTTTCAAACACTTGAAATTCTAGGAAATGAAAACAAAACAACATCGCACTTCAATTAAACATGTAGCATAAATATCTTGGCTTTTGACAAGCATAAAGGCAATATTTAGGTAACAAAACGCGTGGAACATGCAGTTTATGGTACTTTTCACAAAAGTTGTATTGGTCAACGAGCAAACTGTCAATCTTCTACAAATATTGTCACAGCAATATTTTTAAGATTGCCCTTTTTCAAAATTCTTGGCAGCAATAGAACAACATCTATATTTTTTCAATTCAAAATGTTTGTGTAAAAACAGAACAAGATAGTTTCAGATGTCAGAAACAATTATTTTATGATCAAAATGGCATTAAACAAACCTTTTATCATCAATTCTTCACAACACTAAAATAATATCAGCATTTTACTGGCACTACAGAATAATGATGCAAGTAGGCAAGAAGGGAGAGGATTTATCTGTTTACTTATTTATAGTGTTATACGTCACGCCTAGTAGTTTGTCGGCTATATTGTGACGAGTAGCTGGAAGGGCACAGGAAACAAGTACATACAGTTAGTCAAGGTTCTATAGTATAATCTGCTGACCAATGGCAAGCAACTACCAGCTTTCCCGCATGAGATCAGGCCGGGATTTAAACTCTGATCTCAGAGGTGGGAGGCAAGTGATTACCACTAAACATAACAATATGACAGTTTCTAAATCAGAACCTTATATCACTTACCTCAACAATTTTACTGAAGTACTGGCCCCCGCCGATGTCTTCATTCATCTTCAGAGGCAGTTCTAGAATAGCCTTTGTAAGGAGAAGGTTGACTTCTTTGATGTAAATGCCATAGGCAGATCTGTGTGGAAAGAGAGGGGAAAAAAAGGTTACATCTGATCTGAAACCAGTCGCTTCATATCGGATTTCAATGGTTTTTGTGAGAACACTCTCAGAATAGAGAGACGAGACACAAAAAAGGTTACTATAATTGAAACTTTTACTTTTCTTACAAATATCTTTTCACAAAAAATACCTTCATGGTAATACAGTCAAAGTCATACTTTAATAAATTCAAGACAATTTCTGGATTTTTCTAGCAAATATTTATACTTCACTTGAGCACAGTAACACTTAAAGGCTGTTAAGACTGACTTGTAACTTTATCAAATTGTTCCACTGGTCACATTATTACCAGTAAAACTAGGATTGTCCACCAGGGCACTTACTTCGCCGAGTTTATCTCCAGAACTAAATTGTCCGCCCCAATGTTTTCTGTGATGCCTCTGTCCAGTACACCCAAAACTTCAGAGTAAAACACTAAGAAAATATACCAATAAACACTTAAGAGCAATATGTTTAAACAGGAAAGGCAAGATAGTTCTTGTGTAATATCACCATATTGTTTTGGTCATGCCATGAGGGAAAATTATAGGAGTGAATAAAGGCAGTGTATGTATTCACGATTCACACTTTTAACCCCTCCCAGAAATTCAGATGGCAAACCAATTTTCACAAGTTAGACATAACAGACCAGACTTCAGACGTGAACAATGAATGTTAGAGGTGATTGGAGTGTTAGCTTACTTACAGAGTAACTTTGCACATATACACTTAGTCAAACTGTACAGTCACTGTACTTATAGTGAGTGAATGTGGTCAGTAGTCGACTAGAATACTGTAATTCCCTACTCTATGGGGTCAACTGACCCTGTGTTGCTAAACTTCACAAAAGTTCAAAAAGCTCTCTGCGGCATTGTTTTCAGACTGGACAGAATGTGTTGCCATACCCCATCTACAAAAACTCAACTGGTTTCCCATTTCATATCGGATCCTTTTCAAATATATAACTTCCTCATTTTTAAAGTCATAAATTTTTCAAACCTCCTACTTGATATCTCTGATCAAGTTCAGTAGTCCGACTCGTGGAAATAGACTTTCCTCAGTCCGTCCCAAAATGGCTGGAGGCATGTACGGTTTTTCTGAGGTTGCAAAAGTGGAATGGAACAGGCTCTAACTTAATGTCAGAACCCAACAGACCATTTCAAGCTCTAAAGCCAACTCTATAGACAGACGTGTTAACATTAGCATAACCACCACCAGTCATCCTCCCCTGGTGGGCGCTTACTGGGTTATGACTTAAGGGGCTATCAACGTAACGCATAGTTTTCAAGGCCAACCAAAGTGATAAAAAAACACTTGAATTACCATTTCAGTGTAGTCATCTTTAGAGTCTTAAAGTCAAATAATATCCATAAATACATATTTATTTTTACCATAAATGTTTTATAAATGAAATAAAATATTAAAATAAATTGCTTTAGCTGTTTTTTCTCAAACTACAATTTATATAAACAATAAATACTCATGACAAATACGAACTAAAAGTGGTCTAATTTTGATCACCTTAAATATAAGACATGGCTTTCGTTTGTGACAAAAAAAGCATATCAAAGAAAAAACAACTTTGGTTTTCCACACACCACTCAAAAGAAAAGTGTCTCACAAAAATTTTGAATGATTTAAATTTTTATGTAAGCTCGGTATTTATTTGTAAAACTGAAAATAAAATTACATTGCTTTACACAGTCTTGTTTTTTATAAACGTTCTCATATTCCACATATTTAAAAATCAGAGAAACTTCTTTTGAAAAAAATAAATCATACAAATTAATGTGCTTGTTTTTCTGAGCAGTGTACATGTTATTATGGCCGCATTCTCAACATTTTACTATTGTTTTTCTGTCACGAAAGTAAGGCATGTCTTTCCTTTTTTCCTCTCACTTTAGACAACATTTTCCCTGTTGCTATAGCGTAGTAATACAAAACAGCATTTTAAAATCAATTTGGAATTATTATGCCTAAACAGATAAATAAATTGAACATATTTTGGGTTTAAACAAACTTTTGATATGTATAACTCACCACTGGCTGAATTAATTCATATTTATGGTATGATTTTAAGAACTATTTTACTGGGGCTGACTTTGTGAAAACTACGTACTGTAAGAGGTGGCTGAATATTGGCTACCTAAAGACTGTAATCTATTGGAAAGATGTCAAAAATTTTATGTTTTATGTCTGTTTGACAAGTGAATTATATAAGGTCTTTTCTCTCCTGTTAGGAAAAACTCATCAAGTAAGCACAAGATCACACATATACAGTTATTATATATAAAGTTAAAATCACGGAAATGTTTTTTTCCCAGTTGGAGGAAAGCATACAGCTAATTTTTCACACATACATTGTAAACCACAACAAAATCAATACTGTCCTTGGCTTCTCTCCTACTAAATTTACCAAGATATATATCTACACACACATGCAGAGAGACAGAGACTATGTGGGAAAAAAAAACATCGCGGTTTCACATTGGCTGGATTAGATTAGGACACTTTCTTTCCAGAAATGGATGATCTGTTGTACTAAAAATAAAAATATTTTGAATGAAACTAAACTCAATGTTGTGGAATGGAAATCTGAGTTCAAATCTTCCCCCTTTAATAGCAGCAACAAGATTACCATAAAATTACTGTCAGTATTTGATTTAAATAGCAAACATAAGTACAGAACAACCAGATGAGCTCTTTCCAAAAGAAGAAAAACGTCACAAATCTTATCCACCCTTTGGCCTCGCTGAAACTTTATGACGTATTTTTCTCTGTTGTAAACAATGCAAAACTAGTCCCTGCCTGACAACTACAACTGTTTTTTTCTGCGACGTCTGGTGAGCGTTACGTAAACAAATTTTATGTACTTGCGTTGATAGCCCCTTAACTCAGTTTTAGGACTGTCTCTTTTGGATTTCAGTGCATTAGAGAATCCTCATTAATCTTTCTCTATACAATATATTTTTGTTATTATTACAACCTCTGGCACTGTAAACCCACATACAGTTAGTGTATTTAAAACACAGTCATTGTACTGACAGAGTCACAGTACTTCCACACTGAGTTACTGCACTTATACACTCACTGCACTTATAGAGTACCACCATAGCCTTCCAATCACCCCTGTGCCTTCTTTGGAATAACCTGGCCATGTTATTTGGACTCAAGATCATTCACCTTGTTTATATTTAGCTGTACCTTAGAATCTGTCAATTTATGCAGATTAAGCGCTCTAAAAGTTCACATTAGATTACTTATACACAGTCACTGTACTTACATGTGGAATCATCATCTCCCTCCCCTTGGCTGTCGACCTCGTCATCGCCATCTATCTCCTCCTCTTCTGATTCTTGTTCTATGCCACTGTCTGTGGTCATGTCTGTTTCACTTTCTACCTGCACACCCCACATGACAGGTGGTGCCACCTCTTCCTCATCCTCTGAATCCACCAGCTGCTCAAACCGGAAACCGTAGCCATCAACACCAACAAGGGCAGTGTCCACTGAAATGGTAAATGAATGTTATCTTTATATTAGGGCAGTGATGAGTAATAATATATATGTCTACTGAGTACTCTTTTGGGCAAAAAAAACAAACTAAATGCCTCATTAGTTATTATACTCACCTGTCGTATTACTCACCTATAACACCTGCGTCAGATTGTTTTAAGGTTTTTTTAACCTTGTATTCATATTTATGAGATACAGAAAGTAAAATGTTTATCTCAACCATTATTACCTAACCTGTAACTAGAGGAATGCTTTTGCTAACAAAAGCGAAGCATCCCTAAAAGTTTAAAATGCTTTGTGGTTTTAATAAGCATGCTGTAAAGCTAAGAATGCACAAAGCTGCGCTGTATGCTTTCCCAATCAATACCTCTTAATACATTCTGAAGCTATAAAAGCAACGATAAAGGAGATATAAGGCAAAAACTCCAAAGCAGCTATTTATGACCCCAGTTTGGCCCATATGGGGGGGTTGGGGGGTAAAACTGACCGGCTATTTTAACAAAATACTCCAAATGCAATATTTTTCAAGTTACAACTGATTTACTCAACAGTCAGTACCTGAAAATAGCTATTGCTCAGTTGTGCCATGAGCTACAGGTCTGTAATTTCACTATGTTATAGCTGACCCAAAAGTAGCTGAATAACATATTTACACAAATTTCTGTAAATGCAATAGTTTTCAAGTTATAAGTGATTTACTCAACAGTGATAACCTCAAAGTAGCTATTACTCAGCTATGCCATGAGCCACAGATCTGAAATTTTACTATGTTATAGCTGACCCCAAAATAGGTGAATAACATATTGAAACAAATACTCCAAATGCAATAATTTTCAAGTTATCAGTGATTTACTCAACAGTGATAACCTAAAAGTAGCTATTACTCAGCTATGCCATGAGCTACAGGTCTGAAATTTTACTATGTTATAGCTGACCCAAAAGTAGCTGAATAACATATTTATACGAAATTCTCTAAATGCAATAGTTTTCATGTTACAAGTGATTTTACTCAAGATGGTAGTTACTGAAAAGCTCAAAAGTAGCTATTACTCACTTAGCTATTGAGACAGACACCCAAGTTACTCACCATGTTGTAGCTATGAAAAAAGTAGCTGAATAACATATTTTAACAAAATGCTCTACATGTAACACTTTTCAAGTTATAAGTGATTTAGTGCATGATTTCATGAATTTTAATGCATTAAAAATTATTAAAAAAATTTATTAAAAAAAAACTAAGAAAGATCCAGGTCTCATACTCACACAAGAGAATCTATCTCTGGCCTAGTACATACATGCAAGATATGAGAGAAATCCCTGCAATAGTCACTGAGAAAATTGTGATAAAGTGTTGAAATTTTCACACTTTTGGTGGGGGTACTTCCCTTGTAATGTCTCTAGCAAACAGACGAACAGACAGATTTGCATGCCTTGAACAATTTTTCATCCTCGATAGATAAGGTATCTTTTAAAAAAACAGCATGTCTCTAGGCCTTGTAGTTTTGGAGAAGTTGTTCACGCGGACGCGGACGCCCACGCCGCAGAGTGACGACATAATGTAACATAAAAATTGTTTTTCATCATGTGACCTTCATAAAGGTCAAATTTAAGCATGCAGAAAAATTTTCCCACACCTAAGGTGTATAACTGCCAAATATGGTTTGAAACCTTCTGATAATAAGGGAGATATTCAAGGGAGACCATGATGTGGCGGTGGTGGCGAGGAAACTGAGGCGAAAACAAATAAGCGCCCTTTCAGGGACGCTTAATTAACTCACTTGTAACTTTACGTCAGCTGTCTGAGTTAAAGACCTAAAAATCTTAAAAGTGTTGCCATGGCAACAGTGGTAACTGGATACCCCTCAAAACCTAATCAGCTCTACATCCACTTGGGGTAAACATATCCTGAAACAGGGGCGGATCCAGCTTTTATGTAAGGTGGTGGTTCACATCGAGTAAGGTGGGGGTTCACATCAGACATATTATAACTAAGGGGGTTGGGGGGCATGCCCCCCTGGGAAAAAATTAATTTTTTTTAAAAATAGAGTGCATTTCCTGTAAATTTAACACCACTGTCAAGAAATAATTTTGTACTTTGGGTTGAACCCCTTTAGAATATTTTTCAAGGGGGCGGGGGGTTCGAACCCCCCCCCCCCCTTGGATCCGCTAGTGCTGAAACTTTGGTGAAAATCCTAGAGGGGTTTAGGCTGTGGAACGCCCACAAACTTTAAGACCCAAAAATCTTAAAAGTGTTGCCAACAGTGGTAACTGGATACCCCTCAAATCCTAATCAGCTCTAGATCCACTTCGGGTAAACATATCCTGAAAATTTGGTGAAAATCCGTGCAGGGGTTTAGGCTGTGGAACACCCACAACTTTAAGACCCGAAAATATTAAAAATGTTACCATGGCAACAGTTGTTACCGGATACCCCCCAAATCCTAATTAGCTCTAGATCCTCTTGGGGTAAACATCCCCTGAAAATTTGGTGAAAATCCACACGGGGGTTTAGGCTATGGAACACCCACAAGCTTTATGTCTCACAGTCTTATATAGGTATATATATGCAGTAAAAGGTACCATTTTGAGTCATTTTAGCAGGCCTAAGGTGACCTTGAAAACAATAGCCAAGGTCAACAAACTGGATACTGGTACTCCATCATGTACTCAACCTCCAAAGCCATTTTCAATAGTTTCCATGCAATATAGCAGGGCGTCAAGTTACAAGTGGGTCTCAGAAAATAGGAAAATAGGAATTTCGGGAGTCAAAAAATAGGAATAAAATAGGAATATTACTGAAAAAATATAGTGAAAATAGGAATCTTTTTAACAAGATAGTCTCCTAACACCCCTATAGCCATCATGATGCACCACATTTCCCTTTATTTTGCACTTATCTTAGAACAATGGAAAAAATATAGTCAAAATAATACACGTGTATCTCAAGTAAGCATCATACTTATTGAATTACATCCAAAAAGCTTATAAATACACATTCTATAGAACTACATATGTACATGTAACTCAGTTCAAAACTAGACCAAGGACCCACAGATGCAAGATGTATCCACCGGAAAAGGCCAACTAACATAGTTTAGAAGAAAAACTGCATTTTTCAATAATAAGTTGAAAGCACTTTTAAGTTTGGCTACCCTCATTTGATCTTGAAGCAGGGGCCCAAGGTCAAATGTGACCACATCGGAAGACCCACAGCCCATGATTTCCTATAGGTTGGTTTACCATCCCAAACCTCTAGGGCCAATAATAAGCAAATTATAAGCACTTTTAAGTTTGCCTAACCTTGTTTGACCTTGAAGAGGCAGCAGAAGATTCGCAGCCCATGATTTCCTATAGGTTGGTTTGACATTCCAAACCTCTAGGACCAATAATAAGGGAGATATAAGCACTTTTCATGACTGAAAAGAAACGCCCGTGATGGCCATCGTTTTTCAAAATGAGGAAAAAAATATTTTTAATCAAGATTTTGTAATGATGAACATATCCAGCGAATTTGAGATTTCTACCTAGAATTCCCTTTGTTCTAGAGGCCTGGAGGGCCAACAAAACTCCTTGCTGAAAGTCGAAAAACGCCCGTGGCAGCCATCTTGTTCTTCAAAATGAGGCCAAAAATATATTCCCAGCCAAGATTTTATGGTTATGAATATAACCTGAAAATTTAAGAAATCTACCTACAATACCCTGGCCTCTAGAGGGGTAACAAGAAAATCTCTACACACTGCTCTCTGGTGGATACAATCATAACTAGATTGATGCCAACATATCCCCAGACAGGTCATTTCTCATGCCAAAGGCATTCAGTGGGTATTTTTGCAGCACTCATTTTGTGAAATTCACAATTATAATAAACCATTTTTCAATGATGCTGTAAAATTTATACTTCATTATGATTTGAGAAAATTAGTCATTTTCCATGTGATCAACAACATTTAGTGACTTAAAATTAGTGATCTCAACGGGTACCCGGATATCTGGGTACCCGAACCCTGAATACTTACCCGAATCTGAAATCTCATACCCGAGTACCCGAATCTAAGCTTATTTCTGTAAATATCGCCCACATTGGCTGACCAAGTACAGACGTATGTGAACTTCATTAATTCACTTTAAAATTAAACTATTCAATTGAAATGCATAATAATATTGTTTTTCACCCTTGTACACCGTTTATAGTATTTTATTTGTCTTTTATTTTAGTTGTTTATACATTGTCAAATACCGGAACCCTTTGAAAATCGTCAGTATATCAACACAGTTTCTTAATTCCGAGTCCATAAAACGCTGTATATTGGCCATATATAGTGACATGCACTCCTTAAATAAATAAGAGTACAATATTTTCACACAGTAGTTAATAATTTTACGTTAATAAAATTAACTTACCAACCTGAAATAACAATAAAGTTTCAATTCCGAAACTACATTCGAGCAGTAGTGTAATGCTTTTGTGATAGGTCATGTGACTCCATTTTTATATAAACAACCGTGTTTTGAATGTACAGAAGTCTTTTTTTGTTTAACCTTTCTTCCGTGCAATATTGTTTTGAATGCAAAACCGTGGCCAACAAGAAATAAAGCAAATGGTTGCATCCCATTATTTCTGTAGGTTTTAAGTCTGTAAATATGGAGATATTTGTAGCTTCAGCTATTATCGCCCATCGGCACAGATACCCGGGTACCCGCCCGCTGAAACCACTGCATACCCGGTCCTAGTAAAAAGGGTTTGTTGAGAACACTACTTAAAATACATTATCATCACCAAAAATAGGAAAAAATAGGAATTTTCCTGGAAAATAGGAATAAATAGGAATTTGTTAAAAAATAGGAAATAATAGGAAACAAGAGGAGAGTGCCCGTGAACGGGCACTGTGTCAGCTGACTGAATGTTTTTGATTTGTGATGGTGATAATGAGAGGAAAGCATAATTATCAGGGAAAGGGCTGTACAGAAATACAGTAAATGGTAACTGAACAGCATGTTCGAAAGATATTCCGAAGCTGACAGAAAAAAAGGACAAAAAAGTTGTGCCCTGCAAATGGTATTATGAAATAAAGTAACAAGGTAATTGTTTAAGTGTAAAAAGTAGGTTAAAAATATTTAAAGAAATACTATAAATGCAATATCCTCGTTCGACCATGAAGAAGGGGTCCAAAGGTCAAATCTGACCATACCAAAAGATTCCCAGCCAAAGAATTTAGGATGGTATACCATCCCAAACCTCTCGGACCAATAATAAGTGAGTCATAGGCACTTTTTAAGTTTGGCTATCCTTGTTTGACCTTGACGGAGGGGTCCAAGGTCAAATCCGACCACACAAAAAAATTCCCAGCCCATGATTTCCTGTAGCTTGTTTACCATCCCAAACCTGTAGGACCAATAATAAGCAAGTTCTAAGCAATTGTAAGTTTGGCTATCCTCAATTGACCTTGAAGGAGGGGTCCCAGGTCAAATCTGACCACACCAAAAGAATCCCAGCCCATGATTTCCTATATGTTGGTTTACCATCCCAAACCTCCAAGACCAATAATACGCGAGTTATAAGCACTCTAAGTTTGGCTATCTTCGTTTGACCTGGAAGGAGGGGTCTAAGGTGAAATCTGACCACACCAAAAGATTCCCAGCCCATGATTTTCTATAGGTTGGTTTTCCATTCCAAACCTCTAGGACCAATAATAAGCGAGTTATAAGCACTTTTAAGTTTGGCTATCCTCATTTGACCTTGAAGGAGGGGTCCAAGGTGAAATCCGACCACACCAAAAAATTCCCAGCTCATGATTTTCTATAGGTTGGTTTTCATTTCAAACCTCTAGGACCAATAATAAGCGAGTTATAAGCACTTTTATGTTTGGCTATCCTCATTTGACCTTGAAGGAGGGTTCCAAGGTCAAATCGGACCATATTAACAGATTCCCAGCCCATATTTCCTACAGGTTGGATACAATGATTTACTCAACAGTGAGAACCTGAAAGAAGCTATTGCTCAGCTATGCCATGACATAGAGGTCTGCAATTTCACTATGTTATAGCTGACCAAAACGTCTGTGAATAACATATTTAACAAAATACTCTAAATGTAATAGTTTTCAAGTTACTACTGATTTACTCAAGAGTGAGAACCTCAAAGTAACTATTACTCAGCTATGCAATGAGCTACATGTCTGAATTTTTGCTCTGTTATAGCTGACCTAAAAGCAGGTGAACAACATATTTAAGCAAAATACTGTAAATGCAATAGTTTTCAAGTTACAACTGATTTACTCAATAGTGAGAACCTGAAAATAGCTATTGCTCCGCTATGCCATGAGCTATAGGTCTGTAATTTCACTATGTTATAGCTAACCCAAAAGTAGGTGAACAATATATTTTAACAAAATACTCCAAATGCAATATTTTTCAAGTTATAGCCGATTTACTCAACAGTCAGTGCCTGAGAATAGCTATTGCTCAGTTGTGCCATGAGCTACAGGTCTGTAATTTCACTATGTTATAGCTGACCCAAAAGTAGCTGAATAACATATTTGCACAAATTTCTGTAAAGGCAATAGTTTTCCAATTATAACTGATTTACTCAACAATGAGAACTTCAAAGTAGCTATTACTCAGCTATGCAATGAGCCACAGGTCTGGAACTTCACTATGTTATAGCTGACCCCAAAATAGGTGAATAACATATTGCAACAAAATACTCTAAATGCAATAGTTTCCAAGTTATAAGTGATTTACTCAACAGTGATAACCTAAAAGTAGCTATTACTCAGCTATGCCATGAGCTACAGGTCTGAAATTTTACTATGTTATAGCTGACCCAAAAGTAGCTGAATAACATATTTATACTAAATTCTCTAAATGCAATAGTTTTCAAATTATAAGTGATTTGCTCAAAATTGAGAACTTCAAAGTAGCTATTACTCAGCTATGCAATGAGTCACAGGTCTGGAACTTCACTATGTTATAGCTGACCCCAAAATAGGTGAATAACATATTGAAACAAAATACTCTAAATGCAATAATTTCCAAGTTATAAGCGATTTACTCAACAGTGATAACCTCAAAGTAGCTATTACTCAGCTATGCCATGAGCTACAGGTCTGAAATTTTACTATGTTATAGCTGACCCAAAAGTAGGTGAACAACATATTTAAGCAAAATACTGTACATGCAATAGTTTTCAAGTTACAACTGATTTACTCAATAGTGATGACCTAAAAGTAGCTATTACTCAGCTATGCCATGAGCTACAGGTCTGAAATTTTACTATGTTATAGCTGACCCAAAAGTAGCTGAATAACATATTTATACTAAATTCTCTAAATGCAATAGTTTTGCAATTACAACTGATTTACTCAATAGTGAGAACTTCAAAGTAGCTATTACTCAGCTGTGCCATGACCTACAGATCTGAAATTTCACTATGTTATAGCTGGCCCAAAAGTAGCTGAATAACATATTTATACGAAATTCTCTAAATGCAATAGTTTTGCAATTACAACTGATTTACTCAATAGTGAGAACCTCAAAGTAGTTATTACTCAGCTATGCAATGAGCTACAGGTCTGAAATTTTACTATGTTATAGCTGACCCAAAAGTAGGTGAACAACATATTTAAGCAAAATACTGTAAATGCAATAGTTTTCAAGTTACAACTGATTTACTCAATAGTGATGACCTAAAAGTAGCTATTACTCAGCTATGCCATGAGCTACATGTCTGAAATTTTACTGTGTTATAGCTGACCCAAAAGTAGCTGAATAACATATTTATACGAAATACTCTAAATGCAATAGTTTTCCAATTACAACTGATTTACTCAATAGTGAGAACTTTAAAGTAGCTATTACTCAGCTATGCCATGACCTACAGATCTGAAATTTCACTATGTTATAGCTGGCCCAAAAGTAGCTGAATAACATATTTATATGAAATTCTCTAAATGCAATAGGTTTTAAGTTACAAGTGATTTACTCAATAGTGAGAACTTCAAAGTAGCTATTACTCAGCTATGCAATGAGCCACAGATCTGAAACTTCACTATGTTATAGCTGATCCCAAAATAGGTGAATAACATATTGAAACAAAATACTGTAAATGCAATAGTTTCCAAGTTATAAGCGATTTACTCAACAGTGATAACCTAAAAGTAGCTATTACTCAGCTATGCCATGAGCTACAGGTCTGAAATTTTACTATGTTATAGCTGACCCAAAAGTAGCTGAATAACATATTTATACGAAATTCTCTAAATGCAATAGTTTTTAAGTTACAAGTGATTTTACTCATGATGGAAGTTACTGAAAAGCCCAAAAGTAGCTATTACTCACTTAGCTATTGAGACAGGCACCCAACTTACACACCATATTGTAGCTATGAAAAAAGTAGCTGAATAACATATTTTAACAAAATGCTCTAAATGCAACACTTTTCAAGTTATAAATGATTTTGTGCATGATTTCATGAATTTTAATGCATTAAAAATTATTAAAAAAATTTATTAAAAAAAAAGTAAGACAGATCCAGGTCTCATACTCACACAAGAGAATCTATCTGTGGCCTAGTACATATATGCAAGATATGAGAGAAATCCCTGCAATAGTCACTGAGAAAATTGTGATTAAGTGTTGAAATTTTCACACTTTTGGTGGGGGTACCCCCCTTGTAATGTCTCTAGCAAACAGACGAACAGACAGATTTGCATGCCTTGAACAATTTTTCATCCTCGATAGATAAGGTATCTTTTAAAAAAAACAGCACATCTCTAGGCCTTGTAGTTTTGGAGAAGAAGTTGTTCACGCGGACGCGTACGCGGACGCCCACACCGCAGAGTGACGACATAAAAATAGGAACTTGACGCCCTGAATATAGTCAGCATTAAGTGTGAAAATATCTCCAAAAAGGCCAACAATGGCCCCGGTGAGGTACTTAAACAGCCTGTGGATCAGGCCTGGGGCGAGTACAAGTACTTGTACTTGGTACTTGTACTTAATTTTGCAAATTTAATAAGTAAATTAAATTTTTATAAGTTAATACCCTATCCAATGGACAATTGCTTTACCGGTCGGCGCGACCGGTCCCGCCAAACGCCAGAAAAAGACGTCCTGTATATACTACCGGCAGGACCGGTCACAGAGTGTGCATTCGCCAGGTGGCGCATCGTACTTCATTTCCTGTTTACCTATTGACGTCATAGCATCTTTTTCGTGTCTAATCTTAGTAAGACCCCTAGTAAGCTGATAGCGGGGCCGGTTGGGTGGGCCTTGCCTGTCCATTGGATAGGGTATTAACTTATAAAAATTTAATTTACTTATTAAATTTGCAATTTTATTGCGTTAATACATCCTATCCAATGGACAATTGCTGAATAACTACCGCTTGGTAGGCGGGTAAGCAGCTAGGGACTTATGTGAACTCATAACAACAAATTTTAACAGGCCCATTTGACCTAGGGTCAGAGAACCCTGAAAGGTCAGGGTCGGCCACTAACTCACCGGTTAACCGGGAGCCTACCGACGTTGCCCCCCCCCCCTTTTTCTTTCCTTTCAGAGTTGGTCTGAGTTGGAAAGATAGAGAGAGAGAGGGGCTGAGTTCAGTCCCAGAGGAAATAAACTTCCCAAAGGAAGCAAGTCACAGTTTTTTTGTTTTTTTTTGAACATATATGTACATTCAACATATTTACATTATGTACATATCTAACATATTTACAATATGTACATATTTACATATATACAACATCCCCTCACTTCTGGGCCTGGTGGTGCACCTGCTGGGCAGCCACTACAGGTCCCAGGTGGAAAAGCTCTGAGTCAGCCCAGGCAACATCCTTCAAATAGAATTGGGTGAAGGTGTTGTGAGATTTCCAGTGGCAGGCTGACAAGATCTGATCTAAGGAGATCCCTGATTGGAAAGCCTTAGAAGCAGCAAAGGCCCTAACATCATGGGCTTTAACCTGATGTAAGGTGAGGCCCTCCTGGTCAGAGAGCTCATAGCACAGAACCACAGTCTGTTTGATCCATGAGGAGATGGTGGCAGGCGAGATGTCTTTATCAAAACCCTTCTTGAAGGAGACAAAGACTAACTCCTTATTCTGCCTGAGGTCTGCAGTCCTGTCCAAGTAGTAACGCAGGGCTCTAACTGGACATAGGGACCTGTCACCCTTGAGTGACCTATCCAGAGATGGTGCCAGGGCTGGGATGACCACTGGTGCCACACTATCTGGACCTTCCTTAGCCAGCTGGTTCTTGGATAGGAAGCTGGGTGAGGGGTACAAAGACACCTTAGACCAGTCTGACTGGTGTCTGATGTTCTTATGTAACCAAGCATGGATCTCACTCCTGCGTTTACCTGAACCCAAAGCCAGCAAGAAAACAGTCTTGAAAGTTAAATGTTTCAAGGAGGACTCTTTCAGGGGTTCAAAGGGAGCCTTTGTGAGCTGATGTAAAACCAGTGAAAGGTTCCAGGAGGGGATGCCCCTCCTGCCCTTAGGTCTGTCTCTATGGAAACTATCCAGGAGACGAGTGAGATTCTCATCTTTGCTGACATTAATGGTGGAATTGCCCAGTTTGTCAGCAATGGCGGATCTGTAGCCATCAATAGTGCCTGGTTGTAACTTCTTGTCTTGAAACAAGTGCAGGAGGAAGTCAGCAATGGCTTTCAGAGGTGGTGCCCTGAAGTCCACCTGATTACTGAGGCACCACTTTGTAAAAATGGTCCACTTTGCCTCATAGACAGATCTGGTTGATCTTCTTTGAGGAGCCTCAATTCGTGCTGCCACTGCCTCAGAGAAGCCTTGCTCCTTGATTGCTGAGGCTCTAAGAGCCAGGCATGTAGGTTCAGATTCGACAGGTTCCTGTGAAGGACCTGGTTGAATGGCTGAGACACTAGGTTGGGTATGCTGGGCAGACATAGTGGGATCTGGCTTGACATTGCTACCAGGTCCCAAAACCAGGGCATGTTGGGCCACCCTGGGGCAATCAGGATTATTCTGTTGCAGGGGTAGTCCTGGAGCTTCTCCACCACTTTGCCCAAGATGGCTGCCGGTGGGAAGGCGTATGGGTCCAGGTCCTCCCAGGAGAGACTGAGTGCATCCACTGCCCAAGCCTGGGGGTCTGGCACCGGTGACACAAACTGAGGCAGTTTGTTGTTGAACCTGGTGGCAAACAGGTCCACTTTTGGCTGGTGCCACCTTGCGCATACAGCTTGGAATACTGCTGGATGAAGTGACCACTCTGTTTGAATGGTCTGGCCAAGTCTGGATAGCTTTTCTGCTATCACGTTCAGCCGGCCGGGGATGTGACGTGCCCTGAGGGTTACCTGCTGTCTGGTGCACCAGGACAGGATTCTCCACAGTAGGGCACACAGTGACCCCGACTTCATCCCCCCTTCTTTGTTGATATAGGCAACCACTGTTGTGTTGTCTGTAGCTATCAACACAGTCTTGTTGCAGACCAGGGTTCGAAACTCCTTTAGAGCTAGAAAAACTGCTTTTAGCTCTAAGTGGTTTATGTGCAACTTGCTTTCTGAAAGGGACCAGGTTCCCCTTGCAGTATGGTCGTCCAAGTGAGCGCCCCACCCTTCGTTTGATGCATCTGTAAAGATCTGCAGAGCATGTTTTAGAGGGTGTAATGGTTGACCTAGTAGCACATTGCTTTCCTCCAGCCACCACCTTAGATGAGGGTGGAGGGACTTGGGGACCGGGATCACCTTTTCCAGCGACTCTGGGACCCTCCAATTGTTTTTCAAGTGCCACTGTATGGGTCTCATGTGGAGTTGCCCTAAGTGGACTTGTTTTTCTGTTGCTGTGAGGAGACCTATGAGGGACATGAATTTCCGGACCGGACAAACCGGATCCGACATCATTGATCTGATCTTGTCTGTCAAGGCCTGCCAACGTTCTTCTGTTGGTCTGACCTTGCCCTCTTTCAGGTCGAACTGGTAACCTACGAAGTTGAAGACCTGTTTGGGTGCCAGTTCTGACTTTTCCTTGTTCACCAGCCACCCTAGCTCCTGACAAAGTGTGACCAGGGTTTGAGTAAGAGCCAGGCATGTAGGTTCAGATTCGACAGGTTCCTGTGAAGGACCTGGTTGAATGGCTGAGACACTAGGTTGGGTATGCTGGGCAGACATAGTGGGATCTGGCTTGACATTGCTACCAGGTCCCAAAACCAGGGCATGTTGGGCCACCCTGGGGCAATCAGGATTATTCTGTTGCAGGGGTAGTCCTGGAGCTTCTCCACCACTTTGCCCAAGATGGCTGCCGGTGGGAAGGCGTATGGGTCCAGGTCCTCCCAGGAGAGACTGAGTGCATCCACTGCCCAAGCCTGGGGGTCTGGCACCGGTGACACAAACTGAGGCAGTTTGTTGTTGAACCTGGTGGCAAACAGGTCCACTTTTGGCTGGTGCCACCTTGCGCATACAGCTTGGAATACTGCTGGATGAAGTGACCACTCTGTTTGAATGGTCTGGCCAAGTCTGGATAGCTTTTCTGCTATCACGTTCAGCCGGCCGGGGATGTGACGTGCCCTGAGGGTTACCTGCTGTCTGGTGCACCAGGACAGGATTCTCCACAGTAGGGCACACAGTGACCCCGACTTCATCCCCCCTTCTTTGTTGATATAGGCAACCACTGTTGTGTTGTCTGTAGCTATCAACACAGTCTTGTTGCAGACCAGGGTTCGAAACTCCTTTAGAGCTAGAAAAACTGCTTTTAGCTCTAAGTGGTTTATGTGCAACTTGCTTTCTGAAAGGGACCAGGTTCCCCTTGCAGTATGGTCGTCCAAGTGAGCGCCCCACCCTTCGTTTGATGCATCTGTAAAGATCTGCAGAGCATGTTTTAGAGGGTGTAATGGTTGACCTAGTAGCACATTGCTTTCCTCCAGCCACCACCTTAGATGAGGGTGGAGGGACTTGGGGACCGGGATCACCTTTTCCAGCGACTCTGGGACCCTCCAATTGTTTTTCAAGTGCCACTGTATGGGTCTCATGTGGAGTTGCCCTAAGTGGACTTGTTTTTCTGTTGCTGTGAGGAGACCTATGAGGGACATGAATTTCCGGACCGGACAAACCGGATCCGACATCATTGATCTGATCTTGTCTGTCAAGGCCTGCCAACGTTCTTCTGTTGGTCTGACCTTGCCCTCTTTCAGGTCGAACTGGTAACCTACGAAGTTGAAGACCTGTTTGGGTGCCAGTTCTGACTTTTCCTTGTTCACCAGCCACCCTAGCTCCTGACAAAGTGTGACCAGGGTTTGAGTATGCTGGAGACAGGTGTGGAGGGTAGAGGCTCTCACCAGCCAGTCGTCTAGGTACTGGTGGATTCTTATACCCTGTCGTAAGGCCATGAGCTTGACCTCTTTGGCCACCACTGTGAACTCCATGGGTGCTGTGGAAAGACCAAAGGGCAGGGCCTTGAACTGGTAGGATTGGCCCTGAATGTGAAAACGCATGTACTTCCTGGACTGACTGTGAATTGGAATGTAGAAGTATGCGTCTTTGAAATCTATTGAGGTGACCCACTCCCCTACCTGTAGGGAGCTTCTTATGGTTTCTGGAGTCTCCATTTTGAACGACTCTGTGTTTAAAAAGATGTTCAAAGTGCTCAGGTCCAAGATAGGTCTCCACCGGTTGTTGGGTTTGGGAACCAAAAATAGCCGGTTGTAAAACCCTAGGGAGGTCTGATTTGTTACCGGTTCCACTGCCTTTTTGTTTGTTAGCTGAGCCAGTGCCTCCAAAAGGAGGGACTGTCTTTGGGGGTTTACATATTTGCTGATGACCATTGGTGACCTGGTTAGGTTTGGTCTGAACCGGAAGGGAAGGGTGTAGCCCTCTCTCAGTATTCTGATAACTTTTGGACTCGAACCCAGAGTTTCCCACTTCTCCCAAAACTGCTGAAGCCTTGCCCCTACAGGAAGATTTGTGACAACAGTTGGGACATTTGTGACAATTTTTACAAAACTCAAGTGATCTACACAGGAAACATCGTTCACATGGTTTATTTCTCTGATAGATTGACAATAAACGGGATTTACACCTTTCTTTTGCGGTGACCCGCTGGCAAAAGGAACACTTGCAACAAAAGAGTTTACATGTGAAAACACAGTCTCGCTCTTGCTTGTCACTGGTGGTGGTGGGTTCAAGCCCTCCATCTTGTCGGATACATTTACAGAGTTCACCAATCCGACCACATTTGAAACACGGTGATTGTCATTTATGCTTTTTAAATCCCCTGGCCGGCTTCTGGCTGAGGCTTTACCACCACCTTTCTGAGCAGTTTGCCGGTCTCTAATCTGCTTCCATGCCGGAGTAGTGGGCTTCCGGTCCGGCTGGTGAGGGGTTCGATTGGAGGGGACGTATGGATGAAAACGTCCAGGTTTCCTTGGTGTGGTACCAGCAGAACGCCTCTCTTCACTACGTAAGATCTCCTCTTCAGCCTTGACCAGTAAGCTGTCCGGGAAGAGTGATAGTTGGTGAACTGGAGACGTACGTAAGGCAGACAAGGTGTCCGGTTTAATCCCACCTCGTATGAACTCTAAATAACTGTCCCGACGGGCCAGGGTGAGATTAGCCATGCTGATAAAGACTCCCTCTGAAAGATCCTGCATGGTACGCTGCATAGCCTGTGAAATTGACCGGTTAAATGTAACCAGATACTCCAGTTCTTCAACAGCCTGTTGTTGTTTCTCAGCACTTTTGCCCTTTGAGGAATCGAACCTGAGGGACTTTAACTGGGTGACCATGGAGTCCTGTACTTTGGTGAGGCATCTAGATAGGCCAGCAGCGTGATTACACATCACTGATTGCTCTCTGAAGGACCTCTCCCACCTTCTAAGGGTGTCCTGGCTGAAGGTCCGGGAAGCTGGAGCAGAAGGTAAACTGCGCCTTGCAACTCTAGAAAACATACTGTTAAGCTTTGCCGGTTCCGGAGACCAGTCACCAACAGCCTGGGTAGACGTATCCTTCTTAACAGCTTGCATGTCGTACCACTTTGAAGTACGGGGTGTCTTGACAAATTGATCACGCAGCAGACCACTGGTTTCTGTATTCCTGGAAGGATAACCTTCAGCAATAGTTACATTTAGTTTCTCCAGCTTTTTACAAAGCCATTCATCCACCGGCAATTTAACTGACACTTTACCGGTAGTCTTCACTCTAGAACCGGCAAAGGGATTGTCATCCATAGATGCAGCTGAGGTGTCATAATCCGGGATTTGATGCCAGCCCATGAAACTCCTCACCCCTCTCAAGGTTTCCCGGTAATTGGCATCTTCAGAGAGGTCCTGGTCAGTGTTTGTTTCCGGTACATCACCCTGGTAGTGAACACTAGCCGGTGAAGCCGGTTCCGCATCCAACTCAGCCTCACTGTCAGATTCCCTAGCAACCTCAGAATTCTGGCCAATGGGAGGCGACTGGTTAGACAGCGTAGTTTCATAACCGGAAGGCAGAACCTCAGGACCCGCACCGGGAGCCTGTGGAGGCTGGGTGGCAGTCCCTGCACCGGGAACCAGTAAAGGTTGGGTGGCAACAGTCTCAGAGGTACCGGGGCCCTGAACAGGGTGGGTAGCACTCTCAGTCACTTCCTTCACAGCTTGTGTACCGGGAACCCCCAGAGGAGGTTGGGTAGCCGTCAACTGCGTAGCAACGTCACCAGTGCCCTCAGAAAACATAACACTAGTAGAAGCACCCGGATCAAAGAAGGGGTGTTCTCTGGGCACCACAGAAGCAGAATTCACCGGTCTCACCGGAACAGCAAATGACTGGTTAATCAGCATAGCTTCCAGACGGGAAAATCTCTCACTCCACTTGTCATCAAGGGACTTGAGGTCGTCTGAAGTGGGCTTACTGCTGTGCTTCCGTTTACTAGACCTTGGGGAGCCATCAGAACGCTTCTTCTTCTGCTTGGGTGTAGAATCAACAGGAGACTGCGTCCCTGAATTGACAGGACCCAGCAGTGAAACCTCAGACGGATCAACAAGCTTGGGAGACGTACTTGTCAATTCTTCAGATTTCTTCTGGCTAGAGCGTTCTTTCCGTTCCTTGTAGGTGGGGGTTGCTAACTGGTGGATCTGAGCAGGCGTAAACGCCTTACAGATACTACAATCCAACTTCTTCACACAGGGGTCGTCTCCCACCCCCTTGTCACGACAACACGCGCATTTCTTATGGTTGTCGAAAAGGGCCATAACGTGCCCGCAAGAACCTCGCTTCTGTCCAGGAGACGACATAATGATCAGTAACGTTGTAGAATTACTCTGTACTAATAAAAAACAAGAAACTTGGAAGAGTTTGTTGTAAAACTTCAAAAACGTATCTCTGAAGAAAATCTTCTGCACACTCTTTCGCGCCAAACGAAAAAGATGCTATGACGTCAATAGGTAAACAGGAAATGAAGTACGATGCGCCACCTGGCGAATGCACACTCTGTGACCGGTCCTGCCGGTAGTATATACAGGACGTCTTTTTCTGGCGTTTGGCGGGACCGGTCGCGCCGACCGGTAAAGCAATTGTCCATTGGATAGGATGTATTAACGCAATAAAAACTCTTTTTCAAGTACTTGTACTTGACAGCTGAAAATTAAAAGTACTTGTACTTGGCTAAAATATCCAAGTACTTTTCAATTACTTTCAAGTACATTCCAAGTACATTGATTTTGTAGTTTTATAACTTTAATTAAGTGACTTATTAGGTGTAAATTTTTACTGTTTCTTTCAGCAGAGTGTAGATAGATTATAGTTTGTGTTGTTTTGTCAAAGTACAAAGGGCTGTTTAGTTAGCCAAAACTTTGGTTTTCTTTAATTATAACAAGGCTGCATTTAATCAACACATTTTCACATTTTAAACAAGATACCCACTCATTCAGAATATAGCTGTGTTTTAATCATAAAGGTACAGCATTTAATCTATCCTTTTTCACTTTTACACAAAAGATCCACTCAGTCACTGCATAGCTTTGCTTTTGTCATATACCTACCCTTATTCATTTTCACACAAAAGACCCACTCAGCCTGAGTGTTGATGCCAAGCTTAGTGGACAGGAGGGCCAATTACTTGTTTATGTAAGACAAACAAGCTAATCCCTTACACAAATAAACTGTTGACTCATTCATTTCAATACACCCCTTTATAAACAATTATCAATGTTTAGTATATCTGCTTTGGCTTTTTACACTATACAATTGCCCTTAAATATAAAGTTTTATTTCATTTGTTCATTCATTCATTTATTAAATGTATTCCAACCATATGTAATATCAGTTTTACATAAAGGACTGGTACAAACCCTTTAAAAACGTTTTATGTGCCCCAAGTAACTAATTCATTATCTGTCAACACAAGCATACTGATGTCCAAGTGGATCTTTTGAAATCAGATTTTATAGCATTGCAAGACAGGATTTCCATGCATTCAGGTGTTTACTCACACTGTGAGTCTCACAGGCAAAATTTTTGAAAGACCTGTATTTATTAAGTGTAACCAGTAAACTAATGGAGCAGATTTTAGCTCATCAGTGTTTGTTGCAGGATTGCTTTAAATTTTATGTCTCAATAAATAATTAATTTTAAATAAATAGTGATTATCTAGTTATTATAGTTTTGGGGTCGTACGCTATAAAAGTACTTGTACTTGCAATTTTTCAAAGTACTTGTACTTGACTCTTGAGATCAGTACTTGTACTTGTACTTGCAACTTGGCAAAGTAATTGTACTTGTACTTGGCTCCATGTACTTGACCCCAGGCCTGCTGTGGATGACCTTCAATGAAGAGCTTCAAGGTCAAATTTCTGCATGCTTACAGAGGACATATGTATGTATTATATATACCAACCATAGGATGATCTAATTTTCTGTATATGAAAACTGGGCCAAAATGTGAAAAAATGGCCAAAATCTGACCTTTAAGAGGCCACCAGCGATCTTGAAATTGTAGGTCAAGGTCACAAAACAATACCAGTCATGGTATTGCCCATATGTACCCACATACCAAATTTGAAAGGTCTAACTAAAATATTTTTTAAGTTATAGCATCCGAAAGGAAATCTCGGCGGCGGCGGCTGCATGACCATACTGAATCCTAAGTATCCCAAACTTTCATCCGGGGATACAATTAGAATGCATCTCTCTATTATGATCCCCACCTGTAAAGAGAAAATCGCTACACATTGGGGTGGTGGCGGCGTACTCATGCGTAATCCATAGTATCCAACGAAAAGTATACGGTGGATACAATTATTTTGCCTCTAATCACACAACCTCTCATTAACTCACTTGAAACTACCATCTATAATTCCCATCTATAATTAATTTAATTTTTAATTACCATACCTTTTATTATCTCTTGAGTTATTATCCTATAAATATGCTACATGCAATTTTATCATTTTAAATTCTTCAAGTAAAATTTAACCCATCTGTAAATCGTGGGAAAATCATTTGTCTGTGTGGATATCGATATTGAACATAAAAACATTTCAACATCGGCTGATATTGGGGTAAGGGGGCGGGGGATTGTGAGGCGATATTGTCTACCAAATAGTCCGGATCCAGGATACTGAAAATGTTTTATTCGAGCATATCTCCAACTGCTAACAGGAAGCGAAATAGATCAAAACAAAACATAGCAGTTTTCATCAAAAATGCATTGGAAATTTCAAATATGTGAGATAAAAGTGTACAATTTCTTCAGATTTAGACTTTATTTCAAATATTTGCAGTGTAAGTTTACAGTGTAACTGAAAATGGCGATACTGATATACGACCTTAGACCTCGATATAGGCAACCCTTTCCCAAAACAATAAACATCAGCAATATCGAGAAACAACATACCCACTAACTGAAATTATCTCACCTGTTTCAGGCTCTTGTGGTTCTTCCTCTTCTCCGAAGGCATCCTGTTCAGGCGGTGTGTACATGAGGTAAGTACATGAGGGTAACACCACGGAGGTCCCAATCACTACCTAGAGACAAACAAATACTCCTCACTGATAAACCATTGTGAAATATCGCTACATTATCATCACTCCACTGGCAATGAGCAAAATTAGCATGCTTCAACAAGCCATGATGCAAAGGTAGACTGCTATACTTTCACCAGTCTTTTCTGTCTGGATGTTGATCTACTGGCTAAATTAATCCAGGGCTTCTTAGTTCTTTATGCATCTGCCTATGCCAGGTCAAGACTGCATCATAAAGCTGTTATTTAATGGCTTTCTAACCCTACAGAAGCAAAGCAAGATATATTTGCTGAACTAATCAACTATTCAAAGCCAGTGAATTATATACTCTTCATATCACTCCAGTTATCAATGACCATGGACATTCTTGTGTCTGACATTGATCTTATATTTTAGCTGCTTCCATGCATTTCATTAAAAGACAAGGTATCCAGCTGTAATGACAGATTTGCTGACATGAAAAAAGTGAAAGGATATCCCTTTTGTTTGACTAGTTTATTCTTTCATTTTGATGTGTCATGTTACACATTAACATTGACCCAAGATCTACGGGACACTCTATACCAGTATTAAATCTTAGTTTCTGAATATCACTCATTAAAGGAAAGTATCCAGCTGTAGACTAAAGAAGCAAGTCAAGAAATTTTTTATGGATTTGTCCTTCCTTTCTTGACCAGTTGGGATGATATTAAAATCCACTCTAGGTATCAGCGCATCTAACACTATATCAGACTAATCCACTGTTATCACCAGAAAAGGTATCCAGCTGTTGTGATGGACATACTAACCCTACAGAATTCTTCTATTAGAATGATATCTGATTAACACTCATTAATTCTGCAATGATTGCCTCCACTTTTGGTGTGCAGTCCAGACAAGTCTACCATTCCACTTAACTAAATTTCTCAACTGTCATTCAACAAAAATGTACCCAGCTTCTCAATGGGCACTACAGCAGTTTTTTTTACAAAACTTAAGAGAGAGCAATGCATTTTCTTACTAAGCTAGTTGGCTTTTTCAATTGGGTAATTGGGTCAATTTTACTTTACCGGTACGCGATCCGCCATATTTGATAATTTCAGGAAATTGTCAAGGAAATATGAAATTAAATTAACAGAGTTATAAATGGGGGCAAGCCCCCAACCCCCACAAATAGTATTCCTGTGTACTACAATAAAAAATAAAAGGATGGAATCGCTAAAAGCATAAATTATATTATCGCCCGAATCTCGTACCGGTAAAGTAAAAACTAGCCGGGTAATTTTATAGCAATACACAGTTTATGCTTTGCTCATTTTTAGATCCAAATAACCGCACATTTACTCTGGTAATTGTTTTGCCTGGATTCCAGGATATATATGTACTGACTCCTCTCAGAACACCCATTTCTGATATAGAAAGTACAATAAGTTTCTAATGTTTAGCTAATTTTGTATTGTGACACAACTTTTTTTGCAATACCTTTGGATACCAGCTATCATACTTATCAAAACCATGAAGCAAATACTGTGATATTACTCCAGTTCTTAACACATTCATGTCTGTTCCATCCAAAGGTATCATCACGATCTTGGCTGTCATCAGAATCTTTAACATAAATGCCATCATCATTACCACCATCATTAACATTATTATCATTAACATCATCATTACCATCATATTCATTAAATTCATTACCATTAAAATCAACAGTGTTGACATTATCATAAATATCATCATTATCCGTTTGAATGCCTGTGGTCTTATGTCTTTCTGCAGCACCATCAAAGTACCCACAGCCAGCCACTGAGAAAGATTGCGAAAGATTCACTTTCCCAGAGAGCGTTTGTTGGGATTTACCACAAAAAGAATGAATCCACTGTTTCTGGAACTCCTGCATTTACTCATCCATTTTATTAGATTGCACCTTTTATGCTCCTAATCAATACAGCTTTGATGACATACGCAAAACAAAATGCCAATCCAATCTACAGTTTCCACAGTTGACCAAATTTATTTCTTCTATATCACTGAAACGCCTTCTGACAGAAGGTTTGCATGAGTGACAACATGAAATTATTATTCTTCCACTTCATCCTCATTGTACCATCTCATGTTCTGTAACCCTCCGGTTTTGACCATATATTCTTTCCACAGTGTCAGGCCAGATATTTTCTTTCACACTAGTGATATCATCTCATACTTTACTCATCAATGTCATTCTCACTGTATTCTTTTACATTCCACATCACTCCACTTCTCGCCATATATACTGTCAACTCGATGTCAAACATATCCAGATCTTCCCAGACATTCTTTGAAATAATCTTGTGACCTGTTGTGTTTTATGTGTTTTGTCCATAATTAGACTATACACAAGATGCCTTTGAGTAAGATCCACACACAAGGCGCCTTCCACTTCTGAGATAGGGTTTGCTGAAGTGGAAAAAAAAAGAAGAGAAAATCCTCGGTCAATAAGAGTTTGGTCTCAGTTTCACTTTCTACACTACTTCAGTTTCATATTTTCTTTACAGGCTTCTGTTTCACTTTCTGCACTGGCTTTCACTTTCAACATCACTTTCTACACTAGCTAAGTTTCAACTTTCTACTGAGCCTTCAGTTTTACTTTCTCTACTGGTGGTCACTTTCAACATCACAGTTCCCCCAATTGTTCTTTTTTCTGATGTATTTTCTTACTCCATTGTTTCTTCTTATGTCACACCATAAATTTAATTCACTTCACCTCCAAATGATTGATATGACTGATTTTGCCATAGTTAGTATAATTATGGAAGATTTACCAACCACCACATAAACTAAGTCTGTACACTTGTGTGACTTTCATCAGAAAGCGAAAGTAATTTTTTGTGTAATTTATGGCAAAAATTGCTATCCTTTCAAAGGAATTCTTTTGCAGTTTGAACATGACTGAACTAAAAGAAATTTCTGACTCTGTCTTTTACTGTTACAAATTACTTTGATCACATAGTGTTAATTAAAATTTCACAGAATTGTTTGAATGTTATTTGCTAGTAAGCCATCCTTGTGTATAGTTATATTGAGACAATTATATGATTAGACAAAATCTATTGGACAAATCAGTGCAAAGTTTTAAGTTCCAGCTCATGTAATGTTACTCAATTAACAGGGGGCCTACTTTGGCTTTGTTTGGAAAATGTGCAAAAACAAATCATTAACAAAGAAATATATAGCTCTCATCTCAACAAAGAGGAAAATGAAAATCTAGAATGACTTTATCAAAAAATATTTCTGGACCAATATTTAAAGCTAGTGTACGTCACATCTTGTCATACTTGATGACTTATTTACTCTGTATTTCCATGTTGTGCTAAAATAAAACCTTTGCCAAATTTTGGTATGATACAGTATCTATCAAATTTCCCGTTAAAAAACCGATGGCGCATGCGGCGCCCTGAAACCAGTGAATAAACAAAGACTTTAACTAAAATTAACAAACTCTTAAACAGTACTGTAACAGTCATAACAACTAAATATATATTCAAATTACAAATGCTTCAAATATTACTCACATTTTTGGCGATGACGCATCCAGTCTTGATGTTCACCTTGTTCTTGATGTGCACGCCCGTGTCCAGGATGCATGTACTTAACTCACAGTTGTCTCCGATTGTACAACCATCCCAGATATACGCTCCATGGATTACAACATTTGCACCTGCAGTGATGAAATAACATATACTCAAAACGTTAAAAGTGGAGAAGTCTTTCCATTGAAAATAACTAGAGAGCACTGGTAGAGCACAGACCTCCGCCAAGGCAGGTTTCCAAAAGTTTTAGATATTTTGTTTTCTTAATATGACCCAAATCTTTCCCAACATGTAATCACTTCTTCATTTGGCCAGGCTCTCTGCCCACATTAAAAATTTCATGAAAACTGAATCAGTTAGTCACTTATAAAATACGAGAACTCAGATTTGGAACTGTTCTTGATATATGTTATTACCTCATTCTTTGCCCCAAATTACATTACTACAAAATACAATGGTCAACGGATTAACAGTCATTAGCTAATAACCACACAAGACTAAGTATAATCTATGTTTTTTTTACCTATGGTCACTTGTTTTCCTATCACAGAATGTGAGATCTTGGTATTACAGCCCACTGTGGATCCTTTTCCAATAGTAACATTTTCTTCCAAGATGCAGCCTCTGCAAAGGTAAAAGCAGATGTTAAACTGAATTCTAAAGTGAATCAAGTCAGGGATGGGTTGGTATCAAAAATATGTAGATCTGGAGGCTGCCAAGGCAAAACTATTTGGATTTTCGGATTCCAAGAGAAAACACATTTTAGTATGGTCCCATTCAAATAGACAATTTAGCAGGAAGTGAAGCCCATGAAAACAAAACATGGTAGTTCCATTTTCAGGAATTTTTATAAAACTTCCAATATTTAAGGTGTTTAGCATGTTCGAGAAAATAGTAGAAATGTCAGATGGACATGTGTCCTGGATCTAAATAAACAATATGGCAGATCACAAGATGCTTGGAAAGTAATAAATTCACCCACATTGGTATGTGTGCCTTTCAATCTCACCATCTGGCACAAGTAACACATACCTTTCCAATGTGACGTCTCTGTGCAGGTAGATGTTGTGTCGGCGTAGACTGTACTGGTCCCTCTTTCTCTCTGTAATGTTTTTATCTGGGACCATGGGGTAGGACCACCGATTCAACACATCTTTACTGCAACAGAATAAAGTAACAATACAGTGGACCTGGTGTAAGTGGAACTGAATCCAGTATAACCACAAGTAGAAGTAATTCCAAGCTACAATAATTTTTAGTGCCAAAAAGAAGGATAACTAGATGTCTAAATAAACAGCAAGTATCTACGACTGGAAAATAACATAGATTTTTACTTGAGTTGTATATTAAATCATGTTAATTTATGCAAAAACAAAAATTTTTAAGCTTGCCTATCCTTGTTTGACCTTGAAGAAAGAGCTCAAGTTCAAATCTGACCACATCAGAAGATTCCCAGCCCATGATCCAAGACCAATAATAAGCAAGTTATAACCGATTTTAAGTTTGGCTGTCCTCATTTGACCTTGAAGGAGGGATCCAAGGTCAAATCTGACCACCTTTTGCTAGGGTTGCGACCGAGCAGTCGAAACTCGCCGAACGAGGCAAACTTCACAAAACTTTTATCCCAATTTTAAGGGCCGACTACTCATGTGCATGTAACAACCTATTGAAGCAGTTACGTCTTTTTAGGAAATAAAAAATAAATAACATACCTTGCTGGCATTAAATTGCAAAATACACCATTTTAAATATAATATTAAGTATATTATATGGTGACACCAACTAATTCAAGCAATTCAAAGCTTTTATCTTTATATTTTTGTGTCCGCGAGCAATTGACCTGAATTATTTGTACTCGTCACACCCCTAATCAAAAGATTCCCAGCCCATGATTTCCTATAGGTTGGTTTCACATTGCAAGCCCCTAGGACCAATAATATGCGAGTTATACACACTTTTATGTTTTGCTATCCTTGTTTGACCTTGAAGGAGGGGTCCAAGGTCAAATCTGAACACTTCAGAAGATTCCCAGCCCATGATTTCCTACAAGTTGGTTTCACATTGCAAACCTCTACGACCAATAATAAGCAAGTTATAAGCAATTTTAAGTTTGGCTGTCCTCATTTGATCTCGAAGGAGGGGTCAAAGGTCAAATCTAACCACATCAAAAGATTCCCAGCCCATGATTTCCTGTAAGTTGATTTACATTGCAAACCTCTAGGACCAATAATAAGCGAGTTATAAGCACCTTTAAAGTCCACTACGTGGGGTACTTTGGCATTCTGTGGATGACCTTGAATTTAGAGCTTCAAGCTCACATGTCTGCAAGGTTGTAGAGGACATGTATATCTGTTAAACATATCAGCTATGAAGAGTCATCCTATGAGAACCAGCCAGTAGAAAAAGGTAGATAATTTTCAAATAAATGCTCGCGTCGGCCATCTTGTTTTACAGAATGAGGCTAATTTCTGTCCCAGAGAAGCTTACCTCCCAATGAAGATATCCTGTAAATTTGGTGAACCTAGCTGGTGTAGTTTTCCTCTGAGAGCATTAACACCAAAAATTTCTCTACGCGTGACAGCGGCGTAGCGAACACTAAATGCAAAGTATCCACTGGTTGCCTCCAGTGGATACAATGAATATAAGTAAAAATGTAAGATATTTCCTCAAATTTATATGAACTTTAATGTTTTGACAAAGTATTAACTAGTAGAAGGTTACAAATTCTAAAACAATGACGTTTGCAATAACTGGTATCCATTTGACTATTTCCCCAGAACTCAACATTTTTTTTAAAGTTAGCGCAATCCCTTTCACACACTTCATTTCAGACATCTTGATATTCCAACTTATGACTTGAAAGTCACAGAACAAAGACATCTTGTTTGCTGCAGTCTGTTACCTTCTGGTTACCTGCCTGTTTTCAAATCCCCAAAATAGTCACTCTTGGCTATTATAAATTGTTGATATGTGCCATAGCCAGCACATGTCGTGAATGTGGGAAGTACTTTTAATAACTTTTTATTTGAGGTCCAGTATGGGTCAGTGTTTCCAAAATATCCGTGTATTTTAGGGATCCCTGATCACACAGTATTGACATCTGAGTGTGCCAGACCTACCTCAGATAAACAGATTAGAGAAATGTGAACAAAGCATTACATTTAGCACCTTACACTTCCACAAAATCCACTATAATGACTAAAAGTATATATTTTCTAGGCAGCAGTATCTAGGTTATCTTTTTTACTGGTTGCACAAGGCATGTTACAAAATAAACAAACAGCATCAATTGTGGTCAGTTTGTATTAGTGCTGGGCCGATTAGTAGTCTGTTTGATGTATTGATCGATGGTGGCATCACCTTCCATGCATCGAGTGTAACTACATGGAATCACTCCAATTTAAATCCCTATTTTTTGCCCAACTAGTAAAATAACATAATTTACAAAACACAGAATTCATTAATTTTACAGAGAATAACATAAAACTTGCCATTTTTGTCTAGATTTCACCTCACGTTGGCAGCTTTTATTATCGTTCATTGTGACCATTCAAAATGTTAATAATAGTTACATGTATCCAGATGTTTTGACTGGTTCCTGGCCAAGGAAATCTTACAGGATATCCAACGGAAATCTAGCTTGCATGTTTTATTTTAAAATATTGCTAGGAAATCCCTGTCGATTAAATCGAATGATTAATCTATTCGAAGTGGGCAATAATCAAGTCTCTACAAGCGGCCGAGTGGCAGCACTAGTTTGTATGGTCCAGTACAGCACATGATGTTGAAATAACAGCAGTAAATTCCTCCATTATCACCTATTGAGATGAATTTAATATAAGTAAAATCTGTGAAATACAAGCTTACCTAGTAAGTTTGTATGAGATATTATTATTCAATGACGTTCATACGTGGCTTTGCTAAAAGAGCATCTTTATTGCTAGAAAAATAGTGGAATATGTTATGAATCCATCTTGATTATATTTCATGACAAGTTTCATGACAGGGTTGAACCAGTTTTGTATCAAGGTAAAAACTATACACAAATGAGAAACACATTGTAGCTATTTCATAAAGCATATAAACATCATATTTGTGTTGAGCTGTTGAATTCTGGTCAAACATGAGCTGTGCAGGACGATCTGCAACTGCTTTTGGTCCTTGCAAAATACTCATTTTTGAAATGCTCCACCTCAATAAACACTCACCTGATGGCATCGTACATATGAAGATTAGACACCCGAGCTGCATACTCTTCTTCTAAGATCTGAATGTGAATCGTATTTCCTGTGATCTGAAAAAGGCACGGAATGTCAAAGTTTTTCATCCCACTTATCAGCCAGGGTCATGTTGGGAATGGCTTTCAGAATTTGCTATTTGTGTGGGTCGAACCCACACAGAGATGACAGACTATAGGTTGATGCCAAACTTGCTAACCACTAAGCCAACAATGATTTCTTGATAATGGAAGTTAACAAATGGAATACAATAGAATTGTTATTATGCAATCTTCTATTGTTCGAATTAAGGTTGCAAGTGAGTCAGAAAATGTGATTTGATTCCTCAAATTTGAAGAACCAACTCGTACTTGGTTAATCGCTCAATAACCAAGTACGAGTTGAAATAAAAATGAAATAACCTATAATTCCTTTAATTATGCAACTGAAGAAGACACAATTATATAGGTTTGAGGGATCTTCCAAAATATGATAAATTTAAATACTGCTACTGATAAATTATATCTTTATATACAAAGACAAAATTTGCAAAAAGTAAAAACTTCTAAATACTATAAATGGAGACACTTCGAATCGCTCGCAAAAAAAAAAGATAATGTTTTTGCATAGCAAAAACAAAGCGTCCCGAAAAGGATATAAAGGTGAGTGCTAAAGTATTAAGAAAATGCTTCGTTTCTAGCCTTATACTGTTGTGGCAACCAAAGTCAGCGCAGTCTGCTCTATCTAGCATGGTTTTCAAGATATAAGCATTTTGTGTTTTGCAAAAAATTCAAAATGTCCGCTATATTTGGCGAGACAAAAATATTTTGAAAATTGGCATGGCTACTCTGCAGAGATACCCAGCAGGTCAAAAATTTTGTTGAGTTCGCTCCATATAGCACGCTTTTCGAGATATAAGCATTTTTGTGTTTTGCAAAAACTTTGAAAATTCAAAATGGCCACCATTTTTGGGGAGACAAAATTTTTTGTCAAAACCACTGCCGCGGTGTGTATCTCCCGCCGAGCATTAAAGGAGAAGAAATAGCTTTTCCGAGATATTCACAATTTTTCATTTTCGTGTGTGAAAGCTCTTCCAAAAGTAAGTGAATGAGTTATTTGAGAAAAATTGACTATCTGCAATACTATTAAGAGATAATTCACATTTACTCATTTTGAGTAGGTGAATAATTAGCTATGGGTCTGAAACTTCACCAAGTGAAAGCTCTCCCAAAAGTAGGTGAATGAGTTATTTGAGAAAAATTGGCTATCTGCAATACTTATAGAGATAATTCGCATTTACTCATTTTGAGTAGGTGAGTAATTAGCTATGGGTCTGACACTTCACCATGTGAAAGCTCTCCCACAAGTAGATGAATGAGTATTTGATAAAAATTGGGTATCTGCAATACTTTTACAGATAGTTAGCATTTACTCATTTTGAGTAGGTGAATAAATAGCTATGGGTCTGAAACTTCACCAAGTGAAAGCTCTCCCAAAAGTAGGTGAATGAGTTATTTGAGAAAAATTGGCTATCTGCAATACTTTTAGAGATAATTCGCATTTACTCATTTTGAGTAGGTGAGTAATTAGCTATGGGACTGAAACTTCACCAAGTGAAAGCTCTCCCAAAAGTAGGTGAATGATTTATTTGAGAAAAATTGGCTATCTGCAATACTTTTAGAGATAATTCGCATTTACTCATTTTCAGTAGGTGAGTAATTAGCTATGGGTCTGAAACTTCACCATGTGAAAGCTCTCCCACAAGTAGATGAATGAGTTATTTGATAAAAATTGGGTATCCGCAATACTTTTACAGATAATTAGCATTTACTCATTTTGAGTAGGTGAATAATTACCTATGGGTCTGAAACTTCACCATGTGAAAGCTCTCCCAAAAGTAGGTGAATGAGTTATTTGAGAAAAATTGACTATCTGCAATACTTTAAGAGATAATTCGCATTTACTCATTTTGAGTAGGTGAGTAATTATCTACGGGTCTGAAACTTCACCAAGTGAAAGCTCTCCCAAAAGTACATGAATGAGTTATTTGATCAAAATTGGGTATCCGCAATAGTTTTCGAGATAATTAGGATTTACTCATTTTGAGTAGGTGAGTAATTGGCTACGGGTCTGAAACTTCATCAAGTGAAAGCTCTCCCAAAAGTAGGTGAATGACTTATTTGAGAAAAATTGGCTATCTGCAATACTTTTAGAGGTAATTCGCATTTACTCATTTTGAGTAGGTGAGCAATTAGCTATGGGTCTGAAACTTCACCATGTGAAAGCTCTTCCAAAAGTAGATGAATGAGTTATTTGAGAAAAATTGGCTATGTGCAATACTTTTAAGAGATAATTCGCATTTACTCATTTTGAGTAGGTGAGTAATTATCTACGGGTCTGGAACTTCACCATGTGAAAGCTCTCCCAAAAGTAGATGAATGAGTTATTTGATAAAAATTGGGTATCCGCAATAGTTTTAGAGATAATTAGCATTTACTCATTTTGAGTAGGTGAATAATTAGCTACGGGTCTGAAACTTCACCGAGTGAAAGCTCTTTGGGATAGCTGCTCTGCAGAGATACCCTGAAGATCAAACATTTCGTCGAAATCGCTCTATGTAGCACGGTTTTCAAGATATTAGCATTTTTGTGTTTTGCAATTTTTGCGCAAAAATTCGAAAATTCAAAATGGCCCCCATTTTTGGCAAGACAAAATTTTTTTGAAAATTGGCATGGCCACTCTCCAGAGATACCCTGTGGGTAAAAAATTTCGTCGAAATCGCTCTATCTAGCAGGGTTTTCGAGATATAAGCATTTTTATGTTTTGCAATTTTTGCGAAAAATTCGAAGAAAATTCAAAATGGCCGCTATTTTTGGTGAGACAAATTTTTTTGAAAATAGGCATGGCTACTCTGCAGAGATACCCTGTGGGTCAAAAATTTCGTCGAAATCGCTCTATCTAGCACGGTTTTCGAGATATAAGCATTTTTGTGTTTTCCTTATTTGGAAAATTCATAATGATTAATTAATCATTAATTACTCGGCCATTTCTTAACCAATCATGCCAAAATCTAATGATTTCCAGATTTTAATAGAATGAATGTATTTGCCGAGTTTCAGGTGAATTGATAAAATTCCTTTCAAGTTATCATCCGGACAAGCTTCCCCATCGAAAAAAGACATTTTTGGTCATGTGACCTCTCTGATTGGTTGAAATGTCACTGCAGCATATTCAAAAAAATTCCCCAAGGCTACTGCCTAAACCTGCCAAATTTGAAAAGAATCCGCCTAACGGTTACAGAGTTATAGGGAAAACAAAATGCGGAGCCGCAGGAGCCGGCGGAGCCTGAAGGTCTCCCATACACAAACAAGCGTCCCGGGATGCTTAATTATATACTCATTTATTAAGCAGAAATCAATTTATGTAGAAGAGTTTATGTCTAATTTTAGTTGTTCCTGAAGAACAAGTTCAATTCTCTCACTCAAATTTTAACTGAATTGCTTCCTTGCCAAGTAATCAACAAACTGTTGCAGCCTTACTTTAAATATTACTTGATTTATATTTTATGATACATGTGTAAGTATTCTCATTCATGGCAAAAGGTTATCAGTTTGCTCAGATTCTGTTGCTGTTGCACCAATGAATGGACCAGGTTATCACAAAATATCAGATCACAAAATGCTATATTTAGTTTCAGAAGCCATCTAAAGATTCAACGGACTGTTTAGACTGGCATAGTTAGATAGTTTCACCCTTGCTGGCACGTATTGGGTATAAAAACCTTTGACATTGAACAATCCCTTTTTTATCGAATTTAACACATTGGATGATTTACATCAAATTTGCAATAATTTTATTTTGATTACTATTTATTATATTATCTCATCTCTTAAATATATATTTTCACCACTGTTTTATACAGAAACAACTTGTATTTTATGAAGCTTTTATTCCCTAAACATAATATTCCCAGCATGGACTGACAAACTTGCAAATTTAATAAGTAAATTAAATTTTTATAAATTAATACCCTATCCAATGGACAATAGCTTATCTGGTCGGCGCGGACCGGCCCGCCAAACGTCAGAAAAAGACGTCCTGGGTCTCCACCGGCCAGGCCGGCCCAGTACTATGCACTCGCCAGATGGCGTGTCGTACTTCCTTCTGTCTAGACAGCGTGACGTCATAGCATCTTTTTCGTTGTCTAAACCTATTAGACCCCTAGTAAGCTGATAGCGGGGTCGGTGGGAGGGTCTTGTGTGTCCATTGGATAGGGTATTAACTTATAAAAATTTAATTTACTTATTAAATTTGCAATTTTATTGCGTTAATACATCCTATCCAATGGACAATAGCTAAATAGCTACCGCTTGGTAGGCGGGTAAGTTACTAGGGACTAAAAACTTGAACTCATGTAGAATAATGACAATGCCTTTTTAAAACTGGGTAGACTTTGAAGTCCAAACCCTTAAGGCTATGGTCGAATATCATCATCCGGTTATCCGGAATGGAACCGTCAGAGTCGACCTTGCCCCCCCCCCCCCCCCCCCCCCCCCTTTTTTACAGACCTGCTCTGAGGTAGGGGAAGAGAGAGATGAGTTCAGTCCCATAAAAATAAGCCTCCCGGAGGAAGTATGTGAGATTTTTTTTTTTTTTTTTTTTTTTTTTGCTTCTTAACTATATGTGCAATATATACAAATATGTACAGGTATCTACCTAGGTACAGATCTCCTCTAGGTACCAGTCTGTTGGTGGATCTGCTGAGCAGCCACGACCGGTCCAAGACGGTAGAGCTCTGAGTCAGCCCAAGCCACATCCTTCAAGTAGAATTGGGTGAAGGTATTATGAGATTTCCAGTGGCAGGCTGCTAAGATCTGCTCTAAGGAGACTCCAGACTGGAAGGCCTTAGAAGCCGCAAATGCCCTGACATCATGAGCCTTAACTTGATGTAGGGTGTGGGCCTGATGATCAGAGAGCTCATAGCATAGGATCACAGTCTGCTTGATCCATGAGGAGATAGTGGCAGGGGAGATGTCTTTGTCGAAACCTTTCTTAAAGGAGACAAAGACTAACTCCTTGTGCTGCCTGAGGTCTGAAGTCCTGTCCAAATAGTAGCGCAAAGCTCTGACTGGGCACAGGGATCTGTCAGACTTGAGGGATTTATCTAGAGTAGGAGTCAGGGCTGGTATGACCACTGGGGCTACACTCTCTGGACCCTCTTTGGCAAGCTGATTCTTGGAAAGAAAG
This sequence comes from Sabellastarte sp. h YS-2021, assembly GCA_964017235.1. Classification (NCBI taxonomy): domain Eukaryota; kingdom Metazoa; phylum Annelida; class Polychaeta; order Sabellida; family Sabellidae; genus Sabellastarte; species Sabellastarte sp. h YS-2021. Next base: position 15,651,634 of record OZ024927.1, read on the forward strand.
CTGGGAGATGGAAACAGGGACACCTTAGACCAATCGGATTGGTGTCTGATGTTCTTGTGCTGCCATGCATGGATCTCACTCCTTCTTTTGCCAGAGCCCAGGGCCAAAAGGAAGACAGTTTTGAAGGTCAGATGCTTCAGAGATGCCTCCCTAAGAGGTTCGAAAGGAGCCCTTGTCAGCTGGTGTAATACCAGGGAAAGGTTCCAGGAGGGTATTCCCCTCCGCCCTCTGGGTCTATCTCTGTGGAAACTTTCCAAGAGACGAGTGAGATTATCATCTTTGCTGATATTGACTGTTGTACTACCCAGTTTATCAGCAATGGCAGACCTGTATCCATCAATGGTGCTGGGCTGTAATTTCTTGTCCTCAAAGAGGTACATTAGGAAGTCAGCCACCGACTTTACAGGTGGTGACCTGAAGTCCACCTGATTAGAGACGCACCACTTTGTAAAAATGGCCCACTTTGCCTCATAGACTGATCTGATAGATCTTCTTTGAGGAGCCTCAATTCTTGCTGCCACTGCCTCAGAGAAGCCCTGCTCTTTGATTGTTGTGGCTCTAGGAGCCAGGCATGGAGATTTAGATTTGTCAGATTTCTGTGAGGGATCTGATTGAAGGGCTGTGTCAGCAGGTTGGGCTGGTTGGGCAGGCTTAGAGGGACCTGGCTGGACATGATCACTAAGTCCCAAAACCAAGGCATGTTGGGCCACCCCGGAGCAATCAGAATGAGTCTCTTGCACGGGGAGTCTTGCAACTTCTCCACCACTTTGCCCAATATGGCGGTCGGTGGGAAGGCGTATGCATCCAGATCCTCCCATGGCAGGGTGAGTGTGTCCACTGCTACTGCCAGAGTGTCCGGCACTGGAGACACAAACAGAGGTAACTTGTTGTTGAACCTCGTGGCAAATAGGTCTATCTGAGGGCGGTGCCATTTTCTGCACAAGTCCTGAAAAATGTCCGGAAGGAGGGACCATTCTGTTTGGATGGTCTGATTTAGCCTGGATAGTTTGTCTGCTATCACATTTAGTCGGCCAGGGATATGTCGGGCTTTTAGGGTCACTTGATGCTGGGAACACCAGGTAAAGATTCTCCACAGTAGAGCACACAGTGGGCCCGACTTCATTCCCCCTTCCTTGTTTATGTAGGCCACTACTGTTGTATTGTCTGTGGCCACTAGGACAATTTTGTTTGTGCATAGGTTTTGGAACTCTTTTAAGGCCAAGAGGACTGCTTTTAGTTCCAGATAATTTATGTGCAGCTTGCTTTCCGGCACTGACCAGGACCCCCTTGCAGTGAACTCGTTTAAATGAGCACCCCACCCTTCTTTTGATGCGTCTGTAAAAATTTGCAGAGCATGCTTTATAGGGTGTAGTGGTTGACCTTGAAGCACATTGCTTTCGTTTAGCCACCACTGTAAGTGTGAGTGCAAGGATCTGGGTAGAGGAATGATCTTTTCCAGGGATTCTGGTACCCTCCAATTGTTTTTGAGATGCCACTGTATGGGTCTCATGTGTAACCGGCCTAGGTGAACCTGTTTCTCTGTGGCTGTTAATAGACCGATCAAGGACATGAACTGCCGGACCGGACAGGCCGGTAGTAAGAGCAGTGTTTGAATCTTCCCTTGAAGGCTTTGCCACCAGTCCGGTGTCGGTCTGACCCGGCCGGACCTGAGGTCGAACTGGTAGCCTACGAAGTTGAACACTTGTTGAGGCTCCAGCTCTGATTTTTCTAGATTCACCAGCCAGCCTAGATCCTGGCACATCTTGACCAGGATCTGGGTGTGGTGGAGACAGGTTTGGTGGGATCTGGCTCTGACCAACCAGTCGTCTAGGTACTGGTGGATTCTTATACCCTTGTGTATAGCCATCAGTTTCACCTCCTTTGCCAATACAGTGAACTCCATGGGCGCTGTGGACAGACCAAAGGGTAGTGCCTTGAACTGGTAGGTCCGACCCTGGACATGAAATCTGAGATATTTCCTGGATTGTTCCTGTATTGGTATATGGAAGTAGGCATCCTTGAAGTCTACTGAGGTTACCCACTCCCCTTGCTGGAGGGATGTCCTGATGGTTTCCGGTGTCTCCATTTTGAACTTCTCCACCTTGAGGAAAAGATTTAGTTTGCTTAGATCTAGTATAGGTCTCCACTTGTTGTTGGGTTTGGGTACCAGAAAAAGTCGGTTGAAAAACCCTAGAGATGTTTGATTGTGGACCAACTCTATTGCATTTTTGTCCATAAGCTGATGTAATGCCTCCAACAGGTAGCTGTTCCTGTGGGGATTGACATAACGGCTTATGACGGTGGGAGACCTTGTAAGGTTTGGCCGGATCCGAAGGGGGAGGGTGTAGCCCTCTCTCAAGATTTGAACTATTTTCGGTCCGGCACCTCTTTCCAGCCAAGTTTGCCAAAAGTTTTGAAGTCTGGCCCCTACAGGCAGATTTTTTACAACAAGAGGGACATTTGTCACAGATTGGACACAAGGCAATTGAATGACAGAAGAAGCACCTTTGACATGTTTTAATGTACAACCTTTTAAATTTACAGCTGACAAGCCAGGACTTATTCCTTTCCTTTGTGGATGCCCAGTTGCAGAATGAACATGGTTGACAACATTTAAATTTACATTTGTTTTCAACGATTGAACAGTCAATGTCTCTTTGGGGGTGCTCCCGGCCAGCAGCCGTGCCTTTAAACTTGTTATATAGTAATTGTCATTTATACGGCTGCTGGCCCTTGGCTGGTCGTGAGGAATACTGATGTTTTCCTTTCCCGCGTCTGTACTGGCTGTGAGAGGATATGTTTTTCCATGCCGGTCGGTCCTGTTTCTTAGGGTCAGACTTCCTATCTTGATGTTCATAGGGGTGATATCTGCCCTTCTTGTACACCGACCCAGAGCGATTTCTGTCGAAATTAGCAATATCCTCCTCTGCTTGCTTGATAACTGAGTCCGGGAACAATGTATCTAACTCCAATGGGGCTGCCCTTAAAGCATTTAACGTGTCCGCCTTCACTCCAGCCTTGAGATAGGACAAATAAGAGTCACGTCTTAAAAGAGTGGTGTTGGCCATATTCACAAACACAAAATCCGTTAGGTGTTCCATAGCCTTGGCCATGGCTTGACAAACACTGGAGTTGAAGTCTAACAAAAACTGGAGTTCATCTGTGGCCGCCGACACCTTGTTTGCTGCTTTGCCCTTGGACTCAGTCCGGATGGTACGGAGCTGAGCTTGCATGTTCTGCTGGACTTTGAGTACACAGCGATTGAAACCAGCAGCTTGGTTGCATATTATGGATGATTCCCGGGCTGATCTCTCCCACTTTCTTAAATTTTCCTGGGAAATAGGTCTGGAAAGTGGTGGATTTGAAGCTATGCCAGCTTGACGCGCAATCCTAAGATAGGTGCTGTTAATGCGGGAAGAGGAAGTATTCCAAGATTTTGGTGTGGAGCCAGATTCCTTGTTTTCAGAGTGCACACCGTACCACTTACTCTGGGATTTGGCCGGACGGACAAACTGGTCTCGCTGAAGAGTTCCTGCCTCAGTGGTACGTGAAGGGTAACCCTGCACAAGAGTAATGTTCAGTTTAGAAAGTTTGTTGCAGAGCCATTCGTCCGTGGGGAGGTTGACGGATACCTTGCCAGGATGTTGGAGTTTGGGTCCGGCAAAGGGGTTGTCATCTGACGTCTTGGTGCCGGACTCAAGGTCCGGAACATGAGTCCACCCCATGTAAGACCGAATCCCCCTCATAGTTTCTCTGTAAGACTGTTCTTCAGAGAGGGATTGGTCGGGGTCGGTGATAGAAACTTCATGGTCGTCAGACAATTCACCCTCTTCCGGGTACAGATCAACTGGAGGTCACACTTTCTGAGTCTGAGTCACTGGACGAACTTTCCCTTCTGGATAAATCAAAGGCAGTGGAAAATGACCTCTTAGCAGGCTGGCTAGAAATCCCTGAGGTTTCCGGTCGGTGAGAGGGTTGAGAAGAGTCAGAACCGGCCTTAGAAGCAGTGACATCCACATGGTCGGTAGCCGGTGGCACCGAGGTAGCTGGTCGGTCTGAAGGTTGTGAAGTTGAAGAAGGCTTCAGGAAAGGCTGAGTGCTGATAGCCGTGGCTGGTGGAGCGTGAGTTGGAGTGACCTTGACAGCACTAAATGTCGGTTCCTGGTCTAATGTTTTAGCCAACAGTAATGCCTCCAAGCGGTTGAACCGATCCGACCACTTTTGCTCCATAAGTTCAAGTTTCTGGTCGGTGGATTCAGCAGGAGGTCGGTGAGATGACTTGACCGACTTGTCCGGCTTTTTGGAGGTAGTGGCTTTCTTGTCCTTCTTCTTCTCTTCTTTCTTTCTCTTCTCGACCGGCTTATCACTCAAATCAGAAGGCCCGGCTGGGCTCTGACCAACCACGACCCCCATTACCGTCACCAAAGACGGGTCTACAAGGGTGGGACTGAGAGTGTCATCAATAACTGGGTTCTTGGATGGAGTTGAAGACTTCATATCCCGCTTCTCCTTCTTTAATTTATACGATGGCGTTGATAGCTGGGACAACTGTTCAGGGGTGAGAGCATTACAGTGACGACAATTGGCCCCTTCCTTCTCTACACAAGGATCCGTCCCTTTCTTTTTATCACGACAGCGTGCACAAACTGCGTGTGGGTCAAACCCCGCCATCATGTGGCCACAACCACCCCTACGTTGACTAGGAGAAGACATAATAAGCTATGAGTCTTCTAGAATCCAAAGCACAAATAAAGAAATAAAATTTATAAGAGTTCAGATAAAATACTTGAAAATAAAATTCGCTGAGAAAATCCGTGCACCATGTACATGCGCCAAACGAAAAAGATGCTATGACGTCACGCTGTCTAGACAGGAAGGAAGTACGACACGCCATCTGGCGAGTGCACAGTACTGGGCCGGCCTGGCCGGTGGAGACACAGGACGTCTTTTTCTGACGTTTGGCGGGCCGGTCCGCGCCGACCGGATAAGCTATTGTCCATTGGATAGGATGTATTAACGCAATAAAAAGATGTTTTGCTTTATCCACCTATTGGCAACAAGTGAGAAATACTGATAGCCTGTCTAAATATAATCCTGGATGTTGAAAGAGATGAAAACTTTCACTCTGTTTCAGTTAGCAAAGATTCCAAATACACCACTCACAGGATTATTATCATCAAATTTTACAGACATCATAATTTTATGGGCTGGGGTCATATTCCCCAAACAGATTTTACAAAAGATGAGCAAAAAATTAGCTTAAATACAGTCTTTTATAGCAAACTTATGCTAATTTTTCACTAAGCTTTCCTTGTGAAACTGGCCCCTGGTAACTTGTTGCACTCACTGGTCTACAAAACTAGGTTTTCAGGCTATTGTAAACACTACACACTGTAACAGGATATTGTATTTATTACATTATTTCAGTAATTTGATTGCTACTGTCACCTCTTCATTGACGAGAATCCCCTTCACAAAATCGTCTCTGGACAAGTAGTCAAACTCGTCTGTGAACAGCTGAGGTACTTGCGGAGAGCAGAGACATATGTGAGTGTCCAGCAGGTTGAAACGGAGACACACGTCAGTGCGACCGTCGAACAGGTCCTGGATACAACACAAGTCCCAGAGAAAATGACATACAGGAAAGTGGCTGACTGTATAATAACCAACAAAACAGTAAAATAAGGTAAAGCATCCTTCTAGGCTCTAGCTCATACAAATAAATAAGCAGTTAAATTCACCAAACCCCTCGAGAGTGATTTGCAACATTGGAAATTGAAAAATTGGCCTCATATGTCAGCTTTTTGGTTTCTACACTGCTGCTGCTGACAGCGATACTTCTTAACTACTAGAGGTTAGGCAGGCTAGAAATATTGTGACCAGGAGCTCTGAGCATGAAATCTGACTCATATCTAGTAAGGATGGGTTAGTATCAATAATGTGATGATGATTAGGAGGCCACTAATGCAAATTTCTCTGATTCCAGGATTTTGAAAAAAAAGATGTGTTTTAGTACACCCCGATTAAACTAGAGGATCGCTCGCAAAAAGAAAAGATAATGTTTTTGCATAGCAAAAACAAAGCGTCCCGAAAAGGATATAAAGGTGAGTGCTAAAGTATTAAGAAAATGCTTCGTTTCTAGCCTTATACTGTTGTGGCAACCAAAGTCAGCGCAGTCTGCTCTATCTAGCACGGTTTTCAAGATATAAGCATTTTTGTGTTTTGCAAAAAATAAAAAAATTAAAAATGTCCGCTATATTTGGCGAGACAAAAATATTTTGAAAATTGGCATGGCTACTTTGCAGAGATACCCAGCAGGTCAAAAATTTTGTTGAGTTCGCTCCATATAGCACGGTTTTCGAGATATAAGCATTTTTGTGTTTTGCAAAAACTTTGAAAATTCAAAATGGCCACCATTTTTGGGGAGACAAAACTTTTTGTCAAGACCACTGCCGCGGTGTGTATCTCCTGCCGAGCATTAAAGCAGAAGAAATAGCTTTTCCGAGATATTCACAATTTTTCATTTTTGTGTGTGAAAGCTCTTCCAAAAGTAGGTGAATGAGTTATTTGAGAAAAATTGGCTATCTGCAATACTATTAAGAGATAATTCATATTTACTCATTTTGAGTAGGTGAATAATTATCTATGGGTCTGAAACTTCACCAAGTGAAAGCTCTCCCAAAAGTAGGTGAATGAGTTATTTGAGAAAAATTGGCTATCTGCAATACTTTTAGAGATAATTCGCATTTACTCATTTTGAGTAGGTGAGTAATTAGCTATGGGTCTGAAACTTCACCATGTGAAAGCTCTCCCACAAGTAGATGAATGAGTATTTGATAAAAATTGGGTATCCGCAATACTTTTACAGATAATTAGCATTTACTCATTTTGAGTAGGTGAATAAATAGCTATGGGTCTGAAACTTCACCATGTGAAAGCTCTCCCACAAGTAGATGAATGAGTATTTGATAAAAATTGGGTATCCGCAATACTTTTACAGATAATTAGCATTTACTCATTTTGAGTAGGTGAATAAATAGCTATGGGTCTGAAACTTCACAGAGTGAAAGCTCTCCCAAAAGTAGGTGAATGAGTTATTTGAAAAATTGGCTATCTGCAATACTTTTACAGATAATTCACATTTACTCATTTTGAGTAGGTGAATAATTAGCTATGGGTATTGAAACTTCACCAAGTGAAAGCTCTCCCAAAAGTAAGTGAATGAGTTATTTGAGAAAAATTGGCTATCTGCAATACTTTTAGAGATAATTCGCATTTACTCATTTTGAGTAGGTGAGTAATTAGCTATGGGTCTGAAACTTCACCAAGTGAAAGCTCTCCCAAAAGTAGGTGAAGGAGTTATTTCAGAAAAATTGGCTATCTGCAATACTTTTAGAGATAATTCGCATTTACTCATTTTGAGTAGGTGAGTAATTATCTATGGGTCTGAAACTTCACCAAGTGAAAGCTCTCCCAAAAGTAGGTGAATGATTAATTTGAGAAAAATTGGCTATCTGCAATACTTTTAGAGATAATTCGCATTTACTCATTTTGAGTAGGTGAGTAATTAGCTATGGGTCTGAAACTTCACCAAGTGAAAGCTCTCCCAAAAGTAGGTGAATGAGTTATTTGAGAAAAATTGGCTATCTGCAATACTTTTAGAGATAATTCGCATTTACTCATTTTCAGTAGGTGAGTAATTAGCTATGGGTCTGAAACTTCACAGAGTGAAAGCTCTCCCAAAAGTAGGTGAATGAGTTATTTGAGAAAAATTGGCTATCTGCAATACTTTTAGAGATAATTCGCATTTACTCATTTTGAGTAGGTGAGTAATTAGCTATGGGTCTGAAACTTCACCAAGTGAAAGCTCTCCCAAAAGTAGGTGAATGAGTTATTTGAGAAAAATTGGCTATCTGCAATACTTTTAGAGATAATTCGCATTTACTCATTTTCAGTAGGTGAGTAATTAGCTATGGGTCTGAAACTTCACCAAGTGAAAGCTCTGCCAAAAGTAGGTGAATGAGTTATTTGAGAAAAATTGGCTATCTGCAATACTTTTAGAGATAATTCGCATTTACTCATTTTGAGTAGGTGAGTAATTAGCTATGGGTCTGAAACTTCACCAAGTGAAAGCTCTCCCAAAAGTAGGTGAATGAGTTATTTGAGAAAAATTGGCCATCTGCAATACTTTTAGAGATAATTCGCATTTACTCATTTTCAGTAGGTGAGTAATTAGCTATGGGTCTGAAACTTCACCAAGTGAAAGCTCTCCCAAAAGTAGGTGAATGAGTTATTTGAGAAAATTGGCTATCTGCAATACTTTTAGAGATAATTCGCATTTACTCATTTTGAGTACGTGAGTAATTAGCTATGGGTCTGAAACTTCACAGAGTGAAAGCTCTCCCAAAAGTAGGTGAATGAGTTATTTCAGAAAAATTGGCTATCTGCAATACTTTTAGAGATAAATCGCATTTACTCATTTTGAGTAGGTGAGTAATTAGCTATGGGTCTGAAACTTCACCAAGTGAAAGCTCTCCCAAAAGTAGGTGAATGATTAATTTGACAAAAATTGGCCATCTGCAATACTTTTAGAGATAATTCGCATTTACTCATTTTCAGTAGGTGAGTAATTAGCTATGGGTCTGAAACTTCACCAAGTGAAAGCTCTCCCAAAAGTAGGTGAATGAGTTATTTGAGAAAAATTGGCTATCTGCAATACCTTTAAGAGATAATTCACATTTACTCATTTTGAGTAGGTGAGTAATCATCTACGGGTCTGAAACTTCACCATGTGAAAGCTCTCCCAAAAGTACATGAATGAGTTATTTGATAAAAATTGGGTATCCGCAATAGTTTTTGAGATAATTAGCATTTACTCATTTTGAGTAGGTGAGTAATTAGCTACGGGTCTGAAACTTCACCAAGTGAAAGCTCTTCCAAAAGTAGGTGAATGAGTTATTTGAGAAAAATTGGCCATCTGCAATACTTTTAGAGGTAATTCGCATTTACTCTTTTTGAGTAGGTGAGCAATTAGCTATGGGTCTGAAACTTCACCAAGTGAAAGCTCTTTGGGATAGCTGCTCTGCAGAGATACCCTGAAGATAAAAAATTTCGTCGAAATCGCTCTATGTAGCACGGTTTTCGAAATATTAGCATTTTTGTGTTTTGCAATTTTTGCGCGAAAATTCAAAATGGCCGCCATTTTTGGCAAGACAAATTTTTTTTGAAAATTGGCATGGCTACTCTGCAGAGATACCCTGTGGGTCAAAAATTTCGTCGAAATCACTCTATCTAGCACGGTTTTCGAGATATAAGCATTTTTGTGTTTTGCAATTTTGCGAAAAATTCGAAAATTCAAAATGGCCGCCATTTTTTGCGAGAAATTTTTTGTCTGAAAATTGGCATGGCTACTCTGCAGAGATACCCTGCAGGTCAAAAATTTTGTCGAAATCGCTCTATCTAGCAGGGTTTTCGAGATATAAGCATTTTTATGTTTTGCAATTTTTGCGAAAAATTCGAAAATTCAAAATGGCCGCCATTTTTGGCGAGATAAAATTTTTTTGAAAATTGGCATGGCTACTCTACAGATATACCCTGTGGGTCAAAAATTTCGTCGAAATCGCTCTATCTTGCAGGGTTTTCGAGATATAAGCATTTTTATGTTTTGCAATTTTTGCGAAAAATTCGAAAATTCAAAATGGCCGCCATTTTTGGTGAGACAAAATTTTTTTTTCAAAATTGGGATAACTACTTCGCAGAGATACCCTGCGGGTCAAAAATTTCGTCGAAATCGCTCTACCTAGCACGGTTTTCGAGATATAAGCATTTTTGTGTTTTGCAATTTTTGCGAAAATTTCGAAAATTCAAAATGGCCGCCATTTTTGGCGAGACAAAAATTTTTTGAAAATTGGGAAAAGTACTCCGCAGAGATATCCTGCGGGTCAAAAATTTTGTCGAAATTGCTCTATCTAGCACGGTTTTTGAGATATAAGCATTTTTGTGTTCTGCAATTTTTGCGAAAATTTCGAAAATTCAAAATGGCCGCCATTTTGGGCGAGACAAAATTTTTTTGAAAATTGGGAAAACTACTCCGCAGAGATACCCTGCGTGTCAAAAATTTCGTTGAAATCGCTCTATCTAGCACGGTTTTCGAGATATAAGCATTTTTGTGTTTTCCTTATTTGGAAAATTCGTAATGATTAATTAATCATTAATTACTCGGCCATTTCTTGACCAATCAATGCCAAAATCTAATGATTTCCAGATTTTAATAGAATGAATGTATTTGCCAAGTTTCAGGTGAATTGATAAAATTCCTTTCAAGTTATCATCCGGACATTTTTGGTCATGTGACCTCTCTGATTGGTTGAAATGTCACTGCAGCATATTCAAAAAAATTCCCCAAGGCTACTGCCTAAACCTGCCAAATTTGAAAAGAATCCGCCTAACGGTTACAGAGTTATAAGGAAAACAAAATGCGGAGCCGGCGGAGCCGCCGGAGACGGAAGCTCTCCCATACACAAACAAGCGTCCCTTGCGGGACGCTTAATAAGCCACTAACAGGAAGTGAAATTTATGAAACCAAAACCATAAAGTGGTGGTTTTCTCAAAATAAAATCGAAATTGCTCTATCTAGCACGGTTTTTGAGATATAAGCATTTTTGTGTTCTGCAATTTTTGCGAAAATTTCGAAAATTCAAAATGGCCGCCATTTTGGGCGAGACAAAATTTTTTTGAAAATTGGGAAAACTACTCCACAGAGATACCCTGCGGGTCAAAAATTTCATTGAAATCGCTCTATCTAGCACGGTTTTCGAGATATAAGCATTTTTGTGTTTTCCTTATTTGGAAAATTCGTAATGATTAATTAATCATTAATTACTCGGCCATTTCTTGACCAATCAATGCCAAAATCTAATGATTTCCAGATTTTAATAGAATGAATGTATTTGCCAAGTTTCAGGTGAATTGATAAAATTCCTTTCAAGTTATCATCCGGACATTTTTGGTCATGTGACCTCTCTGATTGGTTGAAATGTCACTGCAGCATATTCAAAAAAATTCCCCAAGGCTACTGCCTAAACCTGCCAAATTTGAAAAGAATCCGCCTAACGGTTACAGAGTTATAAGGAAAACAAAATGCGGAGCCGGCGGAGCCGGAAGCTCTCCCATACACAAACAAGCGTCCCTTGCGGGACGCTTAATAAGCCACTAACAGGAAGTGAAATTTATGAAACCAAAACCATAAAGTGGTGGTTTTCTCAAAATAAAATCGCAATAAAAGTCCCCAAATGTACAAAGTACAGTATTAAAGTGTGCAATTTACAGATTTAGGGAATATTTCCAATCTTTTAAGTTTTCCTTCAATTATATGTGTTGACGAGTGAGATGGCAGTTCTAAAATGTCATCCCAGCATTTCAGTAAAATAATCTTGATACCAAGATACCAGCAACACCGACCCATCCTTAACGTCTGGGTAGTGGGTACCCATGTTTCAGTAGAGGTAACCATGTAGAAGCACCACACTACCAATAATATTACTATAAATTTATTGAAAACAAATGAAAAGCAAATATTTGGACAAATTTGATAAAACACTGCATTTCATGTGTCTTATTTTAAAAAATAATTGACATTTTAAGAGATTTAGGAGTCCCCTGTTCAAGTTTAAACTCAGTTCACCTACACAGTCTGATCTATTTTACAGTACCTAGGCACTCGCCCAAAGTAGAACCCTGTGTCTTGTCAGCAAGGATTTCCAGATAATAAGGCAAATATCAATTGAAAATACCTTCTAATGACCAGGCCCTACATTCAATACGAATCTTATTCTTGAAATAAGAATTTTCTTAGACTAATAGGTGTTGTCTCTGGAAAAACTCTAAAAATAAGAAAATTTTCTCAGAATTTTCCAAACATTTCTATAAAATGTATTTGGTATAAATGTTTTTCCACAAATCATACTTTCACATTAATCAACAATCAAATCACTAATGTTACCTGGTTTCTACACAAATGTTGTTTCCATTTTGTCACTGTAACCTACAAAAGTTTAAAAATTTCCATGCATTTAAAATTTCTTATTCTACTTAGAAAAATTGACGGTTTGGTTTTGACAGAAAATTCTAACAAGAGGGTCAGAGATGCCCCAAAAGGTGGGTTGCGCAGGCAGCAAAAAGGTTAGCGACTGCTGTAATTAAATTTAGAAACAAGGGAAGAAATGTTAGGTCACCCAGTTAAGGTTAGACCTGCTAAGAAATGTAAAACTTGTAATCTTGATTACATTATTCTATCTATGCTATCTATGTAGGGCATTAATTTATCATTTATTTTCACAAGAAATTGCAATACCCACAGGTAATCTAGTTGTAAGGTTTCTGTTTGTAAGTGTTTTTGAGTTAGATTCCAGAAACCAAAATATTGACCCACAGACAAATGAACAAAATACGGACAAATGAACAGACGGAATTACACCAATTTCGAAAGCAACTTAGCTATGATGGTGATCTATCTCCCTGTCAAGTTTGAATTCTAATGGACAAAGCATTTTCGTGTTAAAGTCCTAAAACGGAAATGTTCATGGATAGACAGACAAAAAACAGACAAACGAACAGACGGAATTACACCAATTTCGAAAGCAACTTAGCTATGATGGTGATCTGTCTCCATGTTAAGTTTGAATTCGATTGGACACCAATTTTGAAAGCAACTTGGCTATAATGGTGATCTGTCTCCATGTCAAGTTTGAATTCGATTGGACAAAGCATTTTTTAGTTAGAGACCGGAAATGGATATGTTGATGGACAGACAAACGGACAGAAAACAGACAAATGAATGGACGGAATTACACCAATTATGAAAGGAACCTAGCTATGATGGTGATCTATCTCCCTGTCAAGTTTGAATTCAATTGGACAAAGTGTTTTTGAGTTAGAGTCCGGAAATGGATATGTTGACGGACAGACAAATGGACAAAAAACAGACAAACGAGCAGACGGAATTACACCAATTTCGAAAGGAACCTAGCGATGATGGTGATCTATCTCCCCGTCAAGTTTGAATTCAATTGGACAGAGTGTTTTTGAGTTAGAGTCCGGAAATGGATATGTTGACGGACAGACAAATGGACAAAAAACAGACAAACGAGCAGACGGAATTACACCAATTTCGAAAGGAACCTAGCGATGATGGTGATCTATCTCCCTGTCAAGTTTGAATTCAATTGGACAAAGCGTTTTGGAGTTAAGAGTCCGGAAACGAAAATGTAGACTGTCAGCCGGACGTCTGACTCATCAATCTAACAGGCAGGTTGGTTACATGAAACCCACCTAAAAATAGTTCTAAGAATAAGAAAGTTAGTCAACACAGGGCCTCATAATGACTTTTACTTGTACAGGAGTTATGGGGTTTTAGTGTACTTACAACAGGGAATTCAAACTTTGTCCGTGCTGCCACTTTCTGGTAACTAAGCACCCGGTCCTTCCCTTTCTCTATCGCCATGACAACATCCTCCTCCTTACAGCGAGTGCAGTGATTGGGTGGGGCTTTTTTAAACACCATCGTCATGATTGGCGTCTTATCCTTCAATCGACGCTCTCTGGTAATGACATAATGAGTTAAAGCCATGGCAAATATATGCAGGGCTGTTAAAGGCAACATGGCTAAACATTAACAGAGAAATATATCAAGATACATTAGAACCTCCACTTTTTCCTATATTAAGTCAATGATGTGAGACATTAAACAAAAAAAATTTATAAAACCCTGATGAAAATCCTCTACAAACCCTTCTATTCAAAGGAGTCTTATTGCTTTAATTGATGCATTAATCATGTGGTACTTGCCATGTAGACATTGGGATGTTCATTTATCACCCAGTCATGTTCTCGTGAGTTTGCCTCCCAACTGCCCTGATAACATCCCGAGAGTGATTTCATTGGCTGTACGACAACAGCATGATAACAGTGACAATAAGTGGTGTGGCGATTAGACGTATTGTCGATTAATCGTCGGTGACAGTGTAGAATCACGGTCGGTCACTGACGTTTTCTAATGATCGATTATTAAGCTTATATCTTACCTATACTGATTTATATCAATATCCACGTATTTTAAAAATATTTTAGATATTTTTACTTAATAAACTGACAGTTCTGTCTTGAATTCCAAGTTTGTTTATGTCTACCGCCATATTTACAGGAAGTGGGTGCTTTCGATAGATTCTTAATGTCGGAACACCATTATTCTTACCGTATTGACCTATACCTTATCCCGGAAAGTGTTTCTTAAATAATAAACAATACAAGCAATGATCTCACAATTGATTAAAACAGTCAGTCCCTTGTGAATTATGAAAACTATTGTAACAATGAATATCATGAAGAGAAAACATCTCACAGCTAATTTGTTTTTGTTTATGTAAAAAAAACTTTGGTATATATCACCAACAGAATGTTAATGTATAATAAAACATGTGTCCATGTAAAACAGTGTCAATTTGAAGTTTTCATATTTGTGGATATTTGAATCCAACAAAGTCAGGAGAATTAAATTTTTGCCTAATAATAGCTGTAACACAAGAAGAGAGAGGGACTGTAATGTTTTTTTTCCCTAGATATCCCCAGCACCATCTTATAAAAAGTGTCTGTAAGCAGTATATCTGTATTTTTCCTCAACTGCTTTATCCAAAACTCCATATACTGAGAAAATAGTTTTTTTTTTTTTTTGGTTGCAATGGCCCTTTAAGTATTCCAAAAGAGTTCCAAATAAATGTAAAATGAAGAGAATACACTGACAAAGCAACTGATCTCTGCAAACATAATCAACAGAAAAGCCAGTACTTCTTCTGTTGATGACGTGTACACAGAAGTAGTAACCTGACCTACTTTCTCCCGGTCTGTAGCAGAAACATACATTTCAACAGATAAAAGTGCTGATAATACACAACTGGGTGTATTCTGGCTTGATTATTTATGTCAGTAGTGTTGTATGAATACCACTCTGTGTTTTTCATCTGAAAAATATACTTGGTAACTTTGGTTGCAGTGGCCCTTTAACATTAAATCACTTACCGTATTTATTGCAATAAACGCCCCCTCCTTATTAATCCCCCCCCCCCCCCCCCCCCCGCTTCTCTACCTTTGCAAAATTCATATTTCGGGGTTTTACATCCCTGTCAACAGCCAACACCTTTGCGATTCCGGGATTCCGAAAAATGGTGCATTTTAGTACTTCCCAAGCAAATATCGCTTACGAGAAATAAAGAAAATAAAAACAAAACATGGCAGTATTGGTCACAGACGCATTGAAATCGGCAAAAATACAAGATAAAACTACATAATTTCTTCAGATTTAAGGTTTGTTTTAAATATTTTAAGCTGTCTCACCATTATACATGCCAGCAAGCGAGATCAAGGCAGCAAGTGTCCATTATCGCCCATGGCCACTGGACTCGAGATATGATTTTGTTTATCTGTAATAGTCGCCCCCCCTTTTGAAAAATGCATCACCCCGGGGCGTTTATTACAATAAATACGGTATGTAAATGTTACTCTTTTCTTCATTTTGTACTACAAATAACTTACTACTCTACGCTTTTTAATAAACAATATTTTATTAACACAATTAGGCAAAATCCAAAACAGATTATAAGCCTACTGTACTCTTTAAAGCCCAAAGTTGATGGGTCAAAGAGAATTTAAAATCAATCATTCTTCAGTCAAGTGTGATGCTTAAGTAAACATCTTACATTGCAAGTGCCAGATAATCAATGTATATATGAAAGCTAAGACACTGCTGCAATCAAAAACGTTTAGAGAAGCTTTTGCTGTCAGGCAGATGTCAGATGATATGCAATACCTCAACAGCCAGATGGGTTTGTTTATTCTTCGAAATAACACCTAAATATGCCAAGATAGTGCTGGGAGATTGCCATCATGGTTTTATCTATTGATTTTCGCATCGCAAAAAATGTGAACACACATCAACCATTGTCAATCACTGAGTTTCAACAGATTCAAATCAAATATTAAATAAAAACAGGAGAATAGACATCAATCTTCACAAATATAACCAAAAAGCTTTTCACAAAGATCTCCCTCACTCCATACTTTACCTAATCTCACTTATAATTGTCCGATCACCTTGACAACACTGGAAAAACCTAAATTTTTTTTTCTGTTTACCTTATATTTTTGCATTTACGGCTTGTTCTGTCATTTAAATCAAATCAAGCAGGAAAATTTTTACAAAATATGATTCTAGTCAGTATGTTACTCTGACATTGTCTGAGTTTAGAAACTATAGATTGTACTTAAATTTTACCGATCATTGTTTGGCAATGAGCCAACGAGCATCAATAGAGAATTTTGAAAAATATCATCCCAGCACTATGCCAAGAGTGCAATTTAATGAGATTTTTGTCCCGGGACGAAAACTTTCCCTTTGTAACGAGTACTCAAGTGCTATTTTAACAACCCTACTGTGAACCAATGACACCATTACTTACTTGTGTGTTTCCAACAGTGGTTTCAAGTTGACGTTCGACACCATATCTCCATTCACCAAGACAAAATCATTGTTGATAAGTGACTTTGCATCAATGTCTCTCAGTGCATCCCCCACAGACATACAACCCTCCGATACCACCACCTGTACCTCCATGGTACTGCCTGTACCTCCCCACTTTGAGGTACTGGAAAGCAAAAGGCCCATGATACAAGTAAACATCTGCACTTAAAGGCACTGTAACTAGTGCTGTAACAATGTTTGAAGAAGCCCAATGGTTTCCTTCATAAGTGTCCAAAAACAAAATTTGATACAAAAAACTCAAACTTATACTTCCTTTAGAAATACCCATTACAATACCAAATTCTATCTTAGCCAAAGCATAAAATGAAAAAAAAAAAAAATAAAATATATGGTGATATTTTGCCAAAATATCTGTTGATAGGGATGTCACGACTAAAAATATTTCATGTCGACTAATCACCAAGTACTATTTGTGTTGATACCGAATAACCGTCAAATTCATAAAACTGCCAAAAATCTTAAGTTTCGTATTGTAAAAGGTAATGAAAAGGATAAATATGTGAAATAAAATGAAAATTTATGTATATAATCTGTAAAATTTATTAAATTTCCTGCTACTTCTTATGCATTTTTGTTACACAGGAAGTGGGTGATATAAGAGGTATATGGTACTTCCAGTTTTACGTGAATGTATAAACAGTACAGAAAATGTGGCTGATGTTGGATTTTCACATATTTTATGCAACAATATGGACATATCTGACGGATTCAGACCTTCTGCCATCTTTTACTGCATTAAGCGAATATTCATACTTAAAAATATGAACTGGTTAATAACACTATTCTAACCTTTGTCAAATAGTTGGTTAGTCGAACGGCCCCAATCTGTTGATAATGGTTTCTTTCATCAAATTTTGACATATGTTCAATATTTGTTTGGTGGATTCTGTATGTTTATTTTATACAAAATTTTACTTCACACAATTTTGTTAACAAACCCTGATATTTACTTCCAGTCTAATCTTGGAGACAAAAAAAAACCACCTAATTTTCTTTGAACTGTAAGTTTGTTCATCATTTTGAAACAACATTTGGTTCACATTTTAACGAGAAACTTAAGCACTAGTAGTTACTGTAATTACTTACTTGATGTACTCCCTGATTTGATCGGCATGGATACAACAAAATACAATCACTTCCTGGATTCCCGAAGTGTAAAGACATTCCAGTGTGTAGTCCAACAGCGGTACATTCACCAAGGGAAGTAAAGCCTGAAATAAAGAGCGACAGGAGTATTCAAATGTCGTGCATATTACATCTCATCCCAACAGGGGAATCCTCGCTCAGAAGAATAGTTTTCTGTTGTTTTTTTTTTCAGACTATTTTTGTATATCTTTTAGATATGTGTATTCTTATTCAAAACAACATTTGTTGCAATGGTTGTTTTGCAAAGATACTCTTTCAGAGGTACAAAAAAATCATACTTTGTTGAATTATCCAAGTAACATGATTCATTGCATTCCAGCTTCAATAAGTAAATTACTTGTAGCAGTGCCATTTGTACAAACTGCCATTTCTAGGGTTTCCAGGATATTTTAGACTTCAAACTGATGACCTTTAGGTAAATAAACGCTCAACACAAACGATATTTTATTTATTGGCTGGAAGAATTGTTACTGCAAGAGACCATTTTGTAGTTTAAATGGTAAAGCCGTCATTACTAGATGTATTTGAGACCAAGAAGGATGTTATGTAGTTGTTAGAATATTTTAGTAGCTTAGCATGACTGTTTAGAATAGTTAATTTCATGGAATAAATGCTTGGTTTAGTTTTAATCCCATTACTATAATGCTTTGCTTATGGCTATAATTTGGACAGTTTTACAGGAGTATTTATATAATTCTTGGAGAATAACTTTACCTTTGCTTATATACTGGATTCTTTTAGCTTTGCTCATTTCGCACGTTTTGCTTGTGCTGGTATATTGGAACTGTGAGCTGATTGTGATATTTCAAACTCTGGCTGGACATTTGGCTTAAAATTTGTAGCTTTGTAGTACTTTAATTAATCTGTATATAGTAACCTAGTAATTACATTTTAAGTCTGGAGTAACTATACAATTTTGAGAGCTTTTTAATATCCATACTAAACTAGAGTGGGCCAAGTCAATGCCAACATATCCCCAGACAGGCCATTTCTTAAGTTCCCCTGAAGAACACGTAAAACTGGACATTATAAAAGAAAATACTATTGAAGATTTATACAGAAAACAAGTACATGTGAATTCTGTTCCTTGCCATTGTATACCGTCAGAAATATAGACGGCACTGTATGACGGGACAGAAATCGGTCTTTTGTTAAATGTCTGCTTAAAGCTTTCATTTTTGGTACATCTGAAAAGAACATATTAATATATTCCCAGGTTAGATTTTATCTCTATCAGTCACATATTTTGACAGCTATAGTGCTTAAAAGTGGCAAAAGTCCATAGATTTGGTCTCTGCAGACATTTCAGAGACCTTAAGGTGACCTTAAACTTAAAAAGTTACAGACTTAAAAATTTCCACACACAAAGATAACATAAAAAATAGCATCAGAGATGCCGTACCCCACAGCCTGGGGAAATATTTTTCAACACCATGAGATATAGAAGTAGTATAACAGTACAAAGTTCAAGATACTTTCAGAGCAGTGTCAGTTATATTAGAGGTCCAAATAATGCTTAAGTAGAGAAAATAATATCTAAGGAAAAGAAATGTATGTAAAGATGAAGTATTAAAACAAAACAATTCAATAATAAAATGACAGCACTTATCAGTAAACCAAAAATGGCCGGATTATGGTTAGGTTGTTTTGAATATTACCCATGCATACAGAAGTGGCAACACATTCAATGAATGCTTATGTGTGGTGTTGGAGAAAAGCCTGTGGCTCACTTGATGAAATTCCATCTGTTACAATGGGAACTTGCAAAAGGAAATTCTTAATGAATTCTAATATGACTTTAACAGTGCTCAATCTGCATCAACAAACAGAACCAAAGGTGCAAAGATTTTAAAGGTCAATACAGCAAGGTCAAAGGTCAATCAGTGTCACACCTTGACGTGGCACACCTAAAACCCTCAACCAATGTCCCTACCCAGTATAAACTTCCTACACCTTACAGTCTCTGAGATATAGCCTAGACAAGATTTTATAGGTCAAGGTCATTACAGCAAGGTCAAAGGTCAAATCAAGGTCACACTATGACGTAGCACACCTACACCCCCTAACCAATGTCCCTACCAAGTATCAACTTCCTACACCACACGGTTTCCAAGATATAGCCCGGACCAGGTTTTATAGGTCAAGGTCACTACGGCAAGGTCAAAGGTCAAATCAAGGTCAGACCATGATGTTGCACACCTACAACTCCTAACCAATGTTCCTACCAAATATCAACTTCCTACTCCTCACGGTTTCCTAGATATAGCCCGGACAAGATTTTATAGGTCAAGGTCACTACGGCAAGGTCAAAGGTTAAATCAAGGTCATACCATGACGTTGCACACCTTCACCCCCTAACCAATGTCCCTGCCAAGTATCAACTTCCTACACCTTATGGTTGCCGAGATATAGCCCGGACAAGATATGGAAACTCAAGGTCACTACGGCAAGGTCAAATCAAGGTCAGACGATGATGTTGCACACCTACACCCCCTAACCAATGTCCCTGCCAAGTATGAACTTCTTACACCTTACGGTTTCTGAGATACAGCCCGGACAAACTATTTCCCGCCGTCC
Source organism: Sabellastarte sp. h YS-2021 (assembly GCA_964017235.1). Taxonomy (NCBI): domain Eukaryota; kingdom Metazoa; phylum Annelida; class Polychaeta; order Sabellida; family Sabellidae; genus Sabellastarte; species Sabellastarte sp. h YS-2021. The sequence goes on from OZ024927.1 coordinate 15,671,948, forward strand.
ATCCGGACACCATGGGTGAAAACAATACCCCGACAGCCCTTAAGGGCTGTGGGGTAAAAACTTGACCAAGGACACATCTGTGGCCAGATGCAAGGTGGGGCCCAAGGTCAAATCTGACCACATCAGAAGATTCCTAGCCCATGATGTCCTATAGGATGGTTTCACATACCAAACCTGTAGGAAAAATAATAAGGGAGATATAAGCACTTTTCTTGACTGAAAAGAAATGCCCGTGGTGGCCATCTTGTTTTTTCCAGTCACAATTTTGAAATGATGAACATTTCCTGCAAATTTGAGGTCTCTACCTGTAATACCCTTTGCTCTAGAGGGCCAACAAAACTCCTTAATGGAAGTCTTCCAAAATCTAATGATTTGCAGATCTTTATACCATACATCCATATATCAAATTTCAGGCGAATATTTTAAACGCTTCTTAAATTATCATCCGGACAAGCAAAATCCTGTTTTTGGTCATGTGACTTCTCTGATTGGTTGAAATGTCATGGCACCAAATTCAGAAAATTTTCCCAGGGCTACTAAATATATGTGCCAAGTTTGAAGAAATTCCATCCACTACTAAAGACGCTATAGGTAGGCAAACTTGCGGAGCCGGCGGATACGGCGGTGACAGCGGACCCTTCTGTGAGAATTCCTCCCGTATGCAAACAAGTGTCCCTCGCGGGATGCTTAATTAATGGATTCTCTTTTGTTGTGACTAGAATCTGAATCCAGATTATGAATACATTGACCTACCTCGGGAGGTACATCGACAGATTCAGATTCGTTAGATTACCCATAATTCTTTGTAAAATAATGGCAGCAAAATGTTGTCGCAAATTTTAAGTTTTGGGATATTTTTATGATTTTTACGTTGGTTTATGTTGTTTTTCATTTTGGATTCAGGTCTAGAGAAAATCTAACTAATCCAAAGAATCCAAATCTGAATCTAGATTCAAGTGATTATAGTTATAATGCAGTGTTCTTAGTACTTCTTACCAGCCGTAAACACGACCTCACAGCCTGTAAATTGGTCAAGAACGGTCTCACAGGTGGTATATACCACTCGTGAGTTGGGTACCTCCAGAGACTTTCCAAACTTTGACCTTCACCTCTAATGACAACAAAGATGCAGAATACACATGCTTTCGCTATAAAAACATGTTAAATAAAGTGTTTCGGTACTCTGGATTTTAATAAATAACATTGGAAAAGGTTTAACAAATGAAATATGCATCATTTGCATGGCGGTAGTGTTGGTATCGAATAATAATATGTATATCGATATCAAACCATATTTTTACTTCTGTATCGATCGATATTGAAATATCGGGTGATGGGTGTTTTCCGAGAAAGAATTTCCAAACGCTTTCACGAGTTTTAGAAGTTTCCCGAAATCTAAACAAATATGGCATTTCCGGTTTAGCGGTAAGTGAAATTTGACAAAAAAATGATAGGAAAACCAATATATTTCTCAAATTTTATATTTTATTTACATGAAAAACAGCTTCATTGTGTCTATTCAATAGTATGTTCTGATACTGATATTGTACCCTACATTATCGATATCAGTATATTTAGCATGGATCGATAAATATTTCAATATCGATAAACAATACCAGCACTAGCATGATAGCGAAATATTGTGATTTCTTTTACAAAGACCTTCGATCCACGGCATCATGGATTTAAGATTTATTATATTTACACGGCATCATGAAATTAATGACACGCTTAAATACACGGCCCCAATATAGAAAGAAGGGACAAGTGAAGATAGAGGCGCCGCTCAGCAAACAGGCAATTTCATTCATCTTATAAAAATTAGTTTTGAAGCTATTTTGTACAAAAATATACAATTCTAACATGACACAGCTGTGTCCTCGATTCTGATTGGTCACTCACCACTGTAAAACCGAGCATAACCTCACGGCCAGTAAAGGAAGGTGGGCGATAATCCCACTTCACTTTTTAAACGTCAAATTACGAAGAATATACAGTACAAATCTTCATCGAAACAGTAAGAAGACAAGGAAAAATGTGAAAAAAATATGAAATGTCATGTTACTAGAATTGCAATAACACATATTCCATAATATAGCAATAGCAACGCACCCCCTTACATGCATATGATCGAAGAGTCACTCATTTTCAGTCATTTAGACATGCTTATGTGCAGAACGTAAGTAATATTAATTTTAAAATATTGTCATGTTAGAATAGACATAGACAACTCCGAGCCGTGTCATGTTAGAATTGAATATACATATCGTGCATTTAATGTTTACACTTTGTGCACGAGGCCGTGGAAATAAGGTAAATATTAGAGTCATGGCGCTGTGTAGCTAAGCTCTTCGTTTCTTTTATTTCTTTCTCTTTGTGATTTGTGTTTGTTTACATACACACATAAACACACAGGCAGTGAATTGTTAAGAACGGTCAAAACTGTCCGCTGTACTCTCAGGTTGTGCGCACCACTCGTGAATTTCCGTCTGAATGCAGCATATAATACGCCTATTCTAACATGACACGGCTGTGTCCGCGATTCATATAGGCTAAGACACGAAAAATTGCTCTGTAAAACCCTGCATAACATCATGAGTTCTATTTCATCGCTCACAATGCTGCTCCGCCACAAGAAAACTTGAAGTAACAGCTTGGATTTTTTTTCATCAAATAGACAAATAATAGTAAACACGATATTCAGGGATTCTTACATTTGAACATAGAATATACTGACATGAATCTGCTAAATTTTAAGGACGTTTAACAAAGAAAAGGGCTATTTTATTTTGTGACTCTTCCAATAATTCAACTGCTCCCTTCAATAAAAAAATCTTCACAGAATATTCGTATATTTTTCTACAAAATAGCTTCAAAACTAATTTTTACAGTTTTTTTAGATCCGCCTTTGTGATCCTAATATCGCTAATAGTTGTAAAATCGCCTATAACCCCTCGCTCGTCATTGTCTATTTCTATATTGACAAATAAGCCAGTTCGTAGTTTCGAGTGCGCATGCTCGAGTCGATTGTTTATGTTGCGAAAGGCACATAAACAAGTACCATGCGGTTGAATGAAACAGACTAAAAATTGGGGTTAAAATTCGTGAAATTGTCATTTCCTGCTTGATTTTGATAAATAATACATCACTTTAAAGCTTATAACACATAGAAAGCATCTACGATGGCAATACCTCAACATTTTATCACAAACAACACAAAAATAAGTATAAAAGAATAATTACAAAAAAATAAAATAACTTAAATATTTTATTATTTCTTCTTTGCATGAACTTTAATACCATAAAAGAAATGGAAGCTCTGTTCAAACATGTTTCCAGTAATATATTATATATATGTAAGAAAATCAAGTATTTTGGAATATGGGCATTTGTTGAGATCCTCAATCTTGCTGGGATTTGGGTGAAAATTGTTGTATATTGGTTTTATTATTTGACTTATTTTTACCATTTGAAGTTAACTATTTTGGTTTCTGATATTTTTAAGGGAATCAGTGGAAAATTGGTGAAGAAATTTGAAAAGGTGTTGGCTACACCAGAAATTAGATGTTAAAAATCGATTTTTTGCCAAAGAAAGTATATAAATTAAACATGGATATCTAAATAAATATTGAAGCTACAAATATGGCTTTTTATACAATTTCTATGATGGCATTCAAGTAATTTTAAAAGAGGCTTTATTGTAGGTTATACTGCTTTTTACTTTTTATTCTAATACGTTTGGTTGTATGTTTGCTCATAAGATATTGGAGGAACTGTTAAGTAGTGGGTGGACGATTAGACGTGTGCTCGATTAATCGTCGGTGACAGTGTAAAATCGCGGTCGGTCATTAACGTTTTCTAATGATCGAATATTCAGCTTATATCTTACCTTTCCTGATTTATTTCAATATCCACATATTTTCCATATATTTTACGAATTTTTTCTTAATAAATCAACAGATTTGTCATGCATTTCGAGTTTGTTTATGTCTACCGCCACATTTACAGGAAATGGGTGCTTTCGGGAGATTCTAAATGTTGGAACAGCGTTATTCTTACCGGATTGACCTATACTTTATCCCGGAAGTGTTTCTTAAATAACAAACAACAATGGAGTAAAATACTCGGTTATGGGTCGATCATCGGTCGGAAAGATGGACGAATAATCGACAATGAAAATTGGAGGCGATTCCCAACACTACTGTTAAGTACACCTGAGGTCAGGAAGTATTTGTTAACCCGAATTTGACTTTAAATAATTTTTTCTAAAGATTTTAATGCAATAATGACTACAAGTGTTGTTCAAATACCTTTCTAATGATATTATTATTATTTTTTTTTTTTTTTTGCATGTAAAGTATTTTTTTAAATATTTGGCTAGTTTTTACTTTACCGGTACGAGATTTGGGTGATAATATAATGCCACGTTTTTAATCAGTTCCATCCTTTTATTTTTATTGTAATATACAGGAATACTATTTCTGGGGGTTGGGGGCTGGCCCCCATTTATAACTTTTTAAATTCAATTTCATATTTCCTTGACAATTTCCTGCAATTATCAAATATGGCGGATCCCGTACCGGTAAAGTAAAATTGCCCCAAATATTTTTTAAAAGATGAACACCTGTTGAGATCTACAATGGTAATTCCTCCAATTTGGTTAAAATTATTGATGTGGTTGTTTTATTGAAGCTAGCAGCATATAATATTTATACCAATTTAAAGGCAAATTATTGTAGGGTGTATGGATTTTTATTTGAGGAAATTTTGTTGTTTGTTAGCAAAGATATAATAAAATTGCTAAAAAGACAATAGGATGAAAAATGAACAATAATAGAAAAATATAATAAAGCACAGTGTAAATATATATATATATATAATATATTGCAAATAGTGGATTGATTTTAATGCAATAAAATTAAGCACAAACCTTTAGGAACTAGATTGGGCCAACTCGGCGCAAACATATCCCCAGACAGGTCATCACTCACGCCAGAGGTTTTGATCGGGAATTTTTTATTTAATCCATTTGTTGTATGCCATAAATATTGGGAAAAGTTATATGAACTTCAGCACATCAATCTACTAAGTTTATATCTTCCCAAGGAAGATGGTGTATCCCCAGACGTCGAATACATAACTCAACAGATCATATTTTCAATCTTCCTGCAATGATAACTCTGAACCTATTTTCAAAGTATTTAAATGATTGATGATTGAATGTCCATTCTAAATTAATAATCTCAAAAGAGCATATCTGTTTCTATATTTGTTGACAAATAAAATATTATTTTTAACTCAACTCATCATACTTTTCAATCTTCCTGCAAAGGGTAACTCTGAACCTATTTTCAAAGTATTTAAATGATTGATGATTGAATGTCCATTCTAAATTAATAATCTCAAAAGAGCATATCTGTTTCTATATTTGTTGACAAATAAAATATTATTTTTAACTCAACTCATCATACTTTTCAATCTTCCTGCAAAGGGTAACTCTGAACCTATTTTCAAAGTATTTAAATGATTGATGATTGAATGTCCATTCTAAATTCATAATTCCAAAAGCGTATCTCTGTTTCTATATTTGTTCACAAATAAAATATTATTTAAAAATCATATATTATTTATATTATTATTTTATTATATTATTTTTAGAATTTGCATTGTTTTTCAGTTATTCATTTCCTCAATTCCTATATATGTGGTCCATATATATGCAACCTAAATATGTGACACAATCTCAGTTCTGACTCCCTTTGTCTTAGATAATTAGATAATGAAGCAAACACCACCTCCCACCCCTACCCCACCTCTGTCCCCTTCTCCACACCTCTCTCACTATTACTGAAGATCTGTATACCTTTGTTTATTTAGTGTCACTCAATAGCTGGAGGTCCCAGAGGTGGGTGGGGGATGGGGGGTGGGACTACAAAGAGATGGAGTGCTGCAGCACAAATGGTAAACAAACACTTCTAATATAAAAGGGGTAATCAAATACAAAAAGCTCAGTTAATCTTATCACTAAAATAAAATCAAATATATAAATAAGGAATGTCCAACAGGAAGATTATATACCTCCAGAATTAAATATAAATTATCAAACGACAAGAACAGATTTATAATAATAATTCAGAATTGAGAATTTTAAGTATGTGATTATCAATTGAAATGAGTTCGTAACTGTAGGAGCTGTGTCAAAATTAAGGCAAGTTGAATAAAACTGGGCTGGTTGAGGGTTAAAAATCCCCTATTTTTACTACATAAGGCTATAATTTCATTAATATTTGGGACTTAAAGCTCACCAGAAAATAACAGTGTCCATTTTGCCTACTTGAATATGTTTAACCAGTTTCATATTAAAAAGTTAAAAACTCAGCAAGCAGAGAGATAACACACAAAAATAAGTTCTTAAAAGCCTAAGATAGCCATAACATTATTAATATTCAAAATTTAAATAGACAGGCACTTCTTTTGAAAAACTCAAAGATTTCAGCTCTATGAGCCACATAGTTTGACAGTTACAGGGCTTTAAAGTGGCATAATATCCATAAATTGGGTCTCTGTGGGCATTTTACAATTGTTAAAGAGACCTTAGCAATTAAACTACAGAACTGAAACTTTTTGGGGGGCATACACAACAAACAAAAATTATACAGTTTAAGACTTGTCACACTAAGCATTTCCAAATAACAGGGCAAAATACAGAAAAAAATGTCAAAAAAGGTCACTTGGGCAAGTGTCTATGGCCCTCATACACAGGTTAAATGTCTACTAAAAGCCTTGATTTTCGGCACATGTGAAAAGGACATAATAATGCATTCCCAGATGGGATTTCAGCTCAATCAATCACATAGTTTAACAGTCACAGGGCTTAAAGGTGGCAAAAAGTCCATATATTGGGTCTCTGTGGGCCTTTTAGAGATCTCGATGTGGCCTTCAAATTAAAGCATCAAACTTAAAATCTGATACATACTAAGACTACACATAGAATATGTATCTAATAATAAAGTTTGAAACTTCTCAGACTCACCATTTTCAAGTTACAGAGCAAAATATGTGAAAAATGTCTTAAAACGGTCACTCGGGTGGGTGTTAATGGTCCTCATACACAGTTTAAATGTCTACTTGAAGCCTTGATTTTTGGCACATGTAAAAAGAACATAATAATGTATTCCCAGATCAGATTTCAGCTCTATCAGTCACATAGTTTAACAGTCATGGGCCTTAAAACTGGCAAAAAGTCCAAATAGTGGGTCTCTATGGGGCCTTTTAGAGACCTCAATGTGGCCTTCAAATTAAAGCTTCAGATTTAAAATTTGTCACATACTAAGATTACACATAGAATATGTATCTAATACAGTTTGAAACTTCTCAGACTTACCATTTCCAAGTTACAGGGCAAAATATGTGAAAAATGTCTAAAAAGGGTCACTCGGGTGGGGATTTATGGTCCTCAAACACAGGTTAAATGTCTACTTAAAGCCTTGATTTTTGGCACATGTAAAAAGGACATAATAATGCATTCCCAGATGGGATTTCAGCTCCATTAATAACATAGTTTAACAGTCACAGGGCTTAAAGGTGGCAAAAAGTCCATATATTGGGTCTTTGGGAGCCCGTCAGAGACCTCAATTTGACCTTCAAATTAAAGCTTCAGACTTAAAATCTGTTACATACTAACATTACACACAGAATATATATCTAATACAGTTTGAAACTTCTCAGACTTACCATTTCCAAGTTACAGAGCAAAATATGTGAAAAATGTCTTAAAAGGGTCACTCGGGTGGGTGTTTATGGTCCTTATACATGGGTTAAATGTCTATTAAAGGCCTAAATTTTGGAGTACATACAAGAAAAACATATTGATATATTCTCAGATGATATTTCACTTAGATGAGAGACATAGTTTGAAAGCTACAGTGCTTGAAGATGGCAAAAAGTCCATAAATTGGGTCTCTGTGGGCAATTTTGAGATCTTAAGTCGGCCTAACAGGTAAACCTACAGCCTTTAAATTTTTCACAGACAAGGATTACATATAAGAGTTACATCTAGTGCAGTTTGAGACTCATCAGAATTACCACTTCCAAATTATAGGGCGAAATAAGTTAAAAATATAGGAAAAAAGTGGGGTCTTTATGGGCCTCAAAGACAATTTTCTCCTCAACTTAAAGTCTTGATTTTCAGCACATGTACTAAGAATATATTAATGTGTTCTGAGGTAAAATTTGAGGCAGATAAGCCTCATAGTTTGTGACCTAGAGGGCTCTAAGTGGCCAAAAGTGCAATTTCTGACCTTAAGGTGGCCATAAGTTCTTTATTATTGGGAGTTTAAGGTCACCTTAAAATACGGATCTTCCTTTGGGCATCCTTAACATGTGTACCAAGTTTGAAAAAAAAATATTAATTGGTTTTTGAGTTATCGCGTCCACAAGGAAATTTCTACGGCGGCGGCGGCGGCGCGACGGACCTGAATCCAATATATCCCCGACTTTTGTCTGGGGATATAAATATACCTTTGCCATAATGCTGATGTGTATGTCTGGTTAAATAGTTTCTATTATAAATTATTTATTTAGATGCTGATGCATTCAAATCTTACAGGAATTTGGTTAAAGATTGATAAATATAGTGGCATTCTACCAGTGAACGCCAGAATACCAGTGAACGCCCGCCTTATATATCCTTGTTAGAGGTCAAGGACAAATGCTTCTATTTGCAAACAAATTGGGAGTTCACTGGTATTTCCCGTTTTCCGTAAAAACGGCCGATAATAGAGATATATTGTCAAAATACAATACTTTCAAAGAAATATTGAACAGCATAAACAAATCATTAATTGTACTGCATGTCTTTTGATGATTTTGTTTAAGAAGAATGTAACCTAAACTAGAGGATCGCTCGCAAAAAAAAAAGATAATGTTTTTGTATAGCAAAAACAAAGCGTCCCGAAAAGGATATAAAGGTGAGTGCTAAAGTATTAAGAAAATGCTTCGTTTCTAGCCTTATACTGTTGTGGCAACCAAAGTCAGCGCAGTCTGCTCTATCTAGCACGGTTTTCAAGATATAAGCATTTTTGTGTTTTGCAAAAAATAAAAAAATTAAAAATGTCCGCTATATTTGGCGAGAAAAAAATATTTTGAAAATTGGCATGGCTACTCTGCAGAGATACCCAGCAGGTCTAAAATTTTGTTGAGTTCGCTCCATATAGCACGGTTCTCGAGATATAAGCATTTTTGTGTTTTGCAAAAACTTTGAAAATTCAAAATGGCCACCATTTTTGGGGAGACAAAAATTTTTGTCAAAACCACTGCCGCGGTGTGTATCTCCCGCCGAGCATTAAAGCAAAAGAAATAGCTTTTCCGAGATATTCACAATTTTTCATTTTCGTGTGTGAAAGCTCTGCCAAAAGTAGGTGAATGAGTTATTTGAGAAAAATTGTCTATCTGCAATACTATTAAGAGATAATTCACATTTACTCATTTTGAGTAGGTGAATAATTAGCTATGGGTCTGAAACTTCACCAAGTGAAAGCTCTCCCAAAAGTAGGTGAATGAGTTATTTGAGATAAATTGGCTATCTGCAATACTTTGAGATAATTCGCATTTACTCATTTTGAGTAGGTGAGTAATTAGCTATGGGTCTGAAACTTCACCATGTGAAAGCTCTCCCACAAGTAGATGAATGAGTATTTGATAAAAATTGGGTATCCGCAATACTTTTACAGATAATTAGTATTTACTCATTTTGAGTAGGTGAATAAATAGCTATGGGTCTGAAACTTCACAGAGTGAAAGTTCTCCCAAAAGTAGGTGAATGAGTTATTTGAGAAAAATTGGCTATCTGCAATACTTTTAGAGATAATTCACATTTACTCATTTTGAGTAGGTGAATAATTAGCTATGGGTCTGAAACTTCACCAAGTGAAAGCTCTGCCAAAAGTAGGTGAATGAGTTATTTGAGAAAAATTGGGTATCTGCAATACTTTTAGAGATAATTCGCATTTACTCATTTTGAGTAGGTGAGTAATTAGTTATGGGTCTGAAACTTCACCAAGTGAAAGCTCTCCCAAAAGTAGGTGAATGATTTATTTGAGAAAAATTGGCTATCTGCAATACTGTTAGAGATAATACGCATTTACTCATTTTGAGTAGGTGAGTAATTAGCTATAGGTCTGAAACTTCACCATGTGAAAGCTCTCCCACAAGTAGATGAATGAGTTATTTGATAAAAATTGGGTATCCGCAATACTTTTACAGATAATTAGTAGTGATGGGAATCGCCTCCAAGTTGCATGGTCGATTAATCGTCCATTTTTCTGAGCGATGATCGAGCCATAATCGAATCCAATGTAGGCTATAGCAGGAAACACATTCCGGGATGAAGTATATGTTGATGCGGTAGGAATAACGTTGTTTCGACGTTTAGAATCTACCGAAAACGCTCACTTCCTGTAAATATGGCGGCAGATATAAACAAACCAAAAATTCGTGACAAATCTGTTAAATTATTGAGAAAAAAGCCTAAAATACTTGTAAATAAAGCGTGGATATGTAGACACATCACTAAATATTATGAAATCTTCAAGGATAATGATGAATCGATGTACACTTCTTCCGGATCGATCATCGCTACTACAGTGAATTTCGACCAACCATTCGATGTCTGTAGACAATCGTTCCACCACTAATAATTAGAATTTACTCATTTTGAGTAGGTAAATAATTAGCTATGGGTCTGAAACTTCACCATGTGAAAGCTCTCCCAAAAGTAGGTGAATGAGTTATTTGAGAAAAATTGGCTATCTGCAATACTTTTAGAGATAATTCGCATTTACTCATTTTGAGTAGGTGAGTAATAGCTATGGGTCTGAAACTTCACCATGTAAAAGCTCTTCCAAAAGTAGGTGAATGAGTTATTTGAGAAAAATTGGCTATCTGCAATACTTTTAAGAGATAATTCGCATTTACTCATTTTGAGTAGGTGAGTAATTAGCTACGGGTCTGAAACTTCACCATGTGAAAGCTCTCCCAAAAGTACATGAATGAGTTATTTGATAAAAATTGGGTATCCGCAATAGTTTTTGAGATAATTAGCATTTACTCATTTTGAGTAGGTGAGTAATTAGCTACGGGTCTGAAACTTTACCAAGTGAAAGCTCTTCCAAAAGTAGGTGAATGAGTTATTTGAGAAAAATTGGCCATCTGCAATACTTTTAAGAGATAATTCACATTTACTCATTTTGAGTAGGTGAGTAATCATCTACGGGTCTGAAACTTCACCATGTGAAAGCTCTCCCAAAAGTACATGAATGAGTTATTTGATAAAAATTGGGTATCCGCAATAGTTTTTGAGATAATTCGCATTTACTCTTTTTGAGTAGGTGAGCAATTAGCTATGGGTCTGAAACTTCATCAAGGGAAAGCTCTTTGGGATAGCTGCTCTGCAGAGATACCCTGAAGATAAAAAATTTCGTCGAAATCGCTCTATGTAGCATGGTTTTCGAAATATTAGCATTTTGGTGTTTTGCAATTTTTGCGCAAAAATTCGAAAATTCAAAATGGCCGCCATTTTTGGCAAGATAAAATTTTTTTGAAAATTGGCATGGCTACTCTGCAGAGATACCCTGTGGGTCAAAAATTTCGTCGAAATCGCTCTATCTAGCACGGTTTTCGAGATATAAGCATTTTTGTGTTTTGCAATTTTGCGAAAAATTCGAAAATTCAAAATGGCCGCCATTTTTGGCGAGACAAAATTTTTTTGAAAATTGGCATGGCTACTCTAAAGATATTCCCTGTGGGTCAAAAAATTTCGTCGAAATCGCTCTATCTAGCACGGTTTTCGAGATATAAGCATTTTTATGTTTTGCAATTTTTGCGAAAAATTCGAAAATTCAAAATGGCCGCCATTTTTGGTGACAAAATTTTTTTCAAAATTGAGATAACTACTCTGCAGAGATACCCTGTGGGTCAAAAATTTCGTCGAAATCGCTCTATCTAGCACGGTTTTCGAGACATAAGCATTTTTGTGTTTTGCAATTTTTGCGAAAATTTCGAAAATTCAAAATGGCCGCCATTTTTGGCGAGACAAAAATTTTTTGAAAATTGGGAAAAGTACTCCGCAGAGATATCCTGCGGGTCAAAAATTTTGTCGAAATTGCTCTATCTAGCACGGTTTTTGAGATATAAGCATTTTTGTGTTTTGCAATTTTTGCGAAAATTTCGAAAATTCAAAATGGCCGCCATTTTGGGCGAGACAAAATTTTTTTGAAAATTGGGAAACTACTCTGCAGAGATACCCTACGGATCAAAAATTTCGCCGAAATCGCTCTATCTAGCACGGTTTTCGAGATATAAGCATTTTTGTGTTTTCCTTATTTGGGAAATTCGTAATGATTAATTAATCATTAATTACTCGGCCATTTCTTCACCAATCAATGCCAAAATCTAATGATTTCCAGATTTTAATAGAATGAATGTATTTGCCAAGTTTCAGGTGAATTGATAAAATTCCTTTCAAGTTATCATCCGGACAAGCTTCCCCACCGAAAAAAGACATTTTTGGTCATGTGACCTCTCTGATTGGTTGAAATGTCACTGCAGCATATTCAAAAAAATTCCCCAAGGCTACTGCCTAAACCTGCCAAATTTGAAAAGAATCCGCCTAACGGTTACAGAGTTATAAGGAAAACAAAATGCGGAGCCGGCGGAGCCGCCGGAGCCTGAAGCTCTCCCATACACAAACAAGTGTCCCTTGCGGGACGCTTAATAAACTAATATACTGTAGTGTAAATTTTAAATATTATCTAAAGGACGGGCGTTCACAGGTAGAAAGCCACTAAAACAAGTATAAAACATTGTTACGGTCCGACGGCCGTCACGGTTACGAATGGGCGAAAATAGGGGATTTTATCAATCTTACCTTCTACTTAACTCTAGAACTTGCGAAAAACAGCGTATTAAAGCTTAAATTCATCTTATTTTATTTTAACCTCATGATATTTGGTGTTTTCTGCGGCATTTAGGTTATATTTGTATGAATCAATGAATCATCTGTGATTGAGGAGATTTGTGATTGAGGTTTATCTCCTCAATCTGTGATTGAGGAGATAAACTTCAGCCGGGGGTTAAAGCTTTTTTTTTAAAAACAAGACCACTGCCGTGGTATGATCTCCCGCCGCACTACATCAAAAAGTAGGTGAACAACATATTTGACAAAATTCCTATATGGTTATCATTAAAAATTGACAAAGTAGCTATTACTCACTTAGCTATGGAGATACACTTCCAAACTAGTGACCATGTTGTAGCTGTGGAAATAGTAGCTGAACAACATATTGGAACAAAATTGTGTAGCTGCAATACTTTTGAAGATATAAGCCATTTACTCATTATGGTTATCATCAAAGTAGCTATTACTCAGTTAGCTATGGAGTTACAGCTGTGAAAATTCACAATATATATCCAAAAGATAGGTGAACAACATATTCGACAAAAATCCTCTATATTCAATAGTTTTCGAGTTATAAGTGACTTGCTCAATGGTCAAATGTTAAACTTAGTATAGCTATTACTCAGTTAGCTATGGTGCTACACCTTGGACACCTCACCATGATATAGTACATGAAGGAGTTGTTGAACAACATATTTCAGGCCAATATTGTAAGTAACAGTTACAAAGACAAAATCAATTTACTCATTTTGCTCATTGTTAATAACAGAAAATAGCTATTACTCACTTAGCTATGAAGATAGAACCCTAAAAATGGTACCATCTTGTAGGCATGGAGATAGTAGCTGAACAACGTATTTTACAGAAACACTCTAAATGCACTCGTTTTGGAGTTATGAGCACTTTACTCAAAGTAGCCACCATTGCTATTACTCACTTAGCTATGGTCCTAGGTGTGAAATAACAGCATCAAATGAAAGGACATAAGCAACTAGAAATAGGACGCCTTGTTGATAGTAGATGCGAATAGAAACAGGATAGCATAGAAGAACACACATTATCATGTGTAATGTCCACCCCATGAACCTTTTGCCAAAATTGTACAGTAGTCTTACAAGACCCTGTTTCATTTGTAAAATATATCAATGATGCTTACATATTTATTAGTGTAGATGTAAATTATTTCAGCTTCATGCCTTTTTGCATTGGTTGGGTCGAAAATTTCGACGAAATCGCTCTATCTCGCACGGTTAAGGAGATAGACGCAAATTTGTGTTTTGTCATTTTTTGCAAAAATTCGAAAATTCAAAATGGCCGCCATTTTTGGGGAGGGGAAAATTTTTTGAAAATTGCAAAGAGTACATTCCTTAGATACCCTGTGGGTCAAAAATTTTGACGAAATCGCTCTATCTCGCACGGTTAAGGAGATAGAAGCAAATATGTGTTTTGCCATTTTTGGCAAAATTCGAAAATTCAAAATGGCCGCCATTTTTGGGGAGGGGAAAATTTTTTGAAAATTGCCAAGAATACAATGCTCAGATACCCTGTGGGTCGAAAATTTCGATGAAATCGCTCTGTCTCGCACGGTTAAGGAGATAGAAGCAAATTTGTGTTTTGGCAAAAATTCGAAAATTCAAAATGGCCGCCATTTTTGGGGAGGGGAAAATTTTTTGAAAATTGCAAAGATTACATTCCTTAGATACCCCGTGGATCGAAAATTTCGACGAAATCGCTCTATCTTGCACGGTTAAGGAGATAGAAGCAAATTTGTGTTTTGCCATTTTTGGCAAAAATTCGAAAATTCAAAATGGCCGCCATTTTTGGGGAGGGGAAAATTTTTTGAAAATTGCAAAGATTACATTCCTTAGATACCCTGTGGGTAGAAAATTTCGACAAAATCGCTCTATCTCGCACGGTTAAGGAGATAGAAGCAAATTTGTGTTTTGCCATTTTTGGCAAAAATTCGAAAATTCAAAATGGCCGCCATTTTTGGGGAGGGGAAAATTTTTTGAAAATTGCAAAGATTACATTCCTTAGATACCCTGTGGGTCGAAAATTTCGACGAAATCGCTCTATCTCGCACGGTTAAGGAGATATGAGCACATTGGCCTTTTTCAGTATTCAAAATAGCTAATTACTCATTTATTTAATTAATTACTCACTCATCTATGAAGCAATTCCCCCCAAAAGCAATCCCATACAAGCTATTAACCCAATGAACCTCCATACCAAATTTCAGAAAGCTAGGCTTAATAGCATTCCTTAAAATGTCTGGAAACCAAAGAGCTACTCAAAAGTAGCAAATTGCAAATTTAATAAGTAAATTAAATTTTTATAAGTTAATACCCTATCCAATGGACAATTGCTAAACCGGTCGGCGCAGACCGGCCCGCCAAACGCCAGAAAAAGACGTCCTGTGTTTCCACCGGCTGGCCGGTCCCAGTACTGTGCATTCGCCAGGTGGCGCATGGTATTTACTTCCTGTCTAGACAACATGACGTCATAGCATCTTTTTCGTTGTCTAAAACTATTAGACCCCTAGTAAGCTGATAGCGGGGTCGGTGGGAGGGTCTTGTGTGTCCATTGGATAGGGTATTAACTTATAAAAATTTAATTTTCTTATTAAATTTGCAATTTTATTGCGTTAATACATCCTATCCAATGGACAATTGCTGAATAACTACCGCTTGGTCGGCGGGTAAGTTACTAGGGACTTATGTGAACTCACAAGTAATAGCAAATTTTAACCTACGGTCTAGGCTGACTTCGTCAGGAGACCTATAGGTCCAGGCCTGGGTTGACTTTAAGGTCAGGAAACCCTGCAAGGCCATGATCGGTTGCCAGCAGCCGGTTACCCGGGGCTATACCACCGTCGCCCCCCCCCCCTTTTTGCAGACCTGCTCTGAGGTAGGGGAAGAGAGGGATGAGTTCAATCCCAGAATGCAAATAAACCTCCCAAAGGAAGCACGCCACACTTAATTCTTATGTACATGAAGAAACTGTTTATACATATATACAAATCTCCTCAATCTAAGGGCCACTTGTGGATCTGCTGAGCAGCCACTACCGAGCCCAATTGGTAAAGCTCTGAATCAGCCCAAGCCCCGCCCTTCATATAGAACTGTGTGAAGGTATTGTGACTTCAGTGGCAGGCTGACAAGATTGGATCTAAGGAGACTCCCGACTGGAAGGCCTTAGAAGCAGCAAAGGCCCTGACATCATGGGCTTTAACCTGATGTTAAATGTGGGCCTTCTGGTCAGAGCTCATAACATAGGATCACAGTCTGCTTGATCCAAGAGGAGATAGTGGCAGGTGAGATGTCTTTGTTGAAACCTTTCTTAAAGGAAACAAAAACCACCTCCTTATTCTGCCTGATGTGCCACTCCTGCCTCTGGGTCTGTCTCTGAGGAAACTATCCAGGAGACGAGTGAGATTTTCGTCCTTACTGATGTTGAAGGGTGAATTTCCAGTTTATCAACAATGGGTGACCTATAACCATCAATGGTGCTGGGCTGTTTGCCAAGCATGTATCTCACTTCTACGCTTGCCCGAACCCAGGGCCAAGAGGAAAACTGCCTTGAAGGTCAAATGCTTCAAGGAGGCCTTTAATTGGCTCAAAATGAACCTTGTCAGCTGGTGCAAAAACCAGGGAGAGGTTCCAGGAAGGGGTTACCCTCCGGCCTTTGGGTCTGTCTCAGTGGAAGCTATCCAGGAGACGAGTGAGATTTTCATCCTTACTAAAATTTATGGGCAAATTTCTAGACTATCAGCAATGGCTGACCTGTAACCATCAATGGTACTGGGCTGCAACTTCCTGTCCTGAAACAGGTACCTAAGGAAGTAAACAACTGACTTTACAGGTGGTGCCTGAAGTCCACCTGATGAATGATACATCACTTGGTAAAAAATGACCCATTTGCCTCATAGACTGATCTGATTGACCCCCCTTTGAGGAGCCTCAATTCTTGCTGCCACTGCCTCAGACAAGTCCTGCTCCTCGATTGCTGAGGCTCTAGGAGCCCTGCATGGAGATTAAGATTTGTCAGATTTCTGTGAGGGATCTGATCGAATGGCTGTGAACAGGCTGGACAGATTGGGCAGGCTCAGAGGGATGTGGCTGGACATGGCCACTAGATCCCAAAACCAAGGCATGTTGGACCACCCCGGAGCAATCAGAATGATTCTTTTACATGGGGAGTCTTGCAACTTCACCACTTTGCCCAATATGGCTGATGGTGAGAAGGTGTATGCTTTTAGATCCTACCATGGCCGACTGAGCACATCCACTGCTGTGGCCAGGGGATCCGGTACCGGTGACACAAACACAGGCAACCTGTTGTTGAACCTCGTGGCAAATAAGTCTATTTGGGCCGGTGCCACCTGCTGCATAGAGTGGAAGACCTCTGGAAGGAGAAACCACTGTTTGGATGGTCAGGCCTAGCCTGGATAGCTTGTCTGCTACCACATTCGGCCGGCCTGGAATGTGTCGTGCTTTAGTCACTTGTTTCCTGGTACAACAGGTCAAGATTCTCCATAGTAGGGCACAAAGTGGGCACGACCTCATGACTCCTTCCTTGTTTATGTATGTCACTACTGTGGTGTTGTCAGTTGCTACAGGCACTATCTTGTTGAGCAAAGGTCTTGAAACTCTTTTGAGGCCAGAAAGAACTGCTTTAAGTTCTAGACAGTTTATATGCAGCTTGCCTCCTGGAGGGGACCAGGTTGCTCTTGCAAGTGCTTGTCTAAGCGAGCGCCCCACCCTTATATTGATGCGTCTGTAATTATTTGCAGAGCATGTTTTATTGGGTGTAATGGTTGGACTGTAAGTACATTGTCTTCCTTCAGCCATCATTGTAAAGGGGTTGCAAGGACCTGGGGGTTGGGATCACCTTTTCCAGTGATTCTGGGACCCTCCGGTTGTGTTTGTGATGCCACTGAATGAGTCTCATATGAAGTTGGCCTACATGAACTTGCTTTTCTGTAGCTGTTAGTAAGCCTATCACGGACCTGAGTTCCCGGACCGGGCAAGCCGGTAGGGATAGCAATTTCAGCATTTTCTCTTGAAGGTTCTGCTACCGGTCTGGAGTCAGTCGGACCGGATCAGACCTGAGGTTGAACTGGTAGCCTACAAAATTGAAGTCTTGTTTGGGCTCCAGCTCTGATTTCTCTAAGTTCACCAGCCAACCTAGTTGCTGACACATTATTTACTAGTTCCTGTGTATGTTGGAGACAAGCCTGGTGGGATCTGGCTCTCACCAACCAGTCGTCTAGGTACTGGTGGTTTCTTAAATCCTTGTGTATGGCCATCAATTCACCTCCTTTGGTATCACGATGAACTCCAAAGGTGCTGTGGACAAACCGAAAGGCAGGGCCTTGAACTGGTATGCCCGACCTTGAATGTGAAATCTCAGGCATTTCCTGGATTGTTCTTGTATAGGTATATGGACATAGGTATCCCTCCTTCGACAATTGTACTACCTAGGGTCCAGCCCCCAAGGCTTCCTAAGTTCCCAAAAAGGGCTTAGTCTGGACCCTACAGGCAGATTGTGTGCCACATTTGGGACATTTGGTATCCTGACAATATTTCCTGTCCCTCCGGACACTGGTCCGGTCTGGTGACAATGGTCCAAGTTAACAGTCTCTCTGTTCTTGTGGTCCGGTGGGGCTGACACAACTTTTCACATCAATAGACTCTCTTTGCCCCGGGTCAGCAGCCTGCAAGGTGCAGCATTTACAGAGCAATTGTCATTTGTGAGATGTCTGACCCCTGGCCGGACATGATGACAAAATTTATTATCTCTCAAGTCAAGTCCAGCACCGATAACAGGTTGAGAGGTGTGATAAGGGAAGGTTGCCTGGCAGTAGCTTGGGACACTGTCATATCACTGTCATATCCCCAAGACAACTGACTGGTCTAAGAATTCTCTGTAACCAAATTTACTTTAGGTAACTCTGTCCAGTACCAGGACTCCATACCCGGTACTTTACTGTCACCAGTAATTCTCTGTAACCGGCAAAAAACTGGGAGGCTGGGGTCACCAATGAATTTAGACAGCTACTGGTCTCTATTTTTTTTTTTTTTTTTTTTTGTAACCAGTTGGGGTGAAGCCCTGTACAGTAAGGACTGTGTAGCTGCTAGCCAGCACCCTGTTTGTAGACTTTTTGTAGACCGGTAGGTTGAAGCAAGTGTACAAGGCTGTGTAGCCAGTACCAGCCGGTACACTCTGTAACCAGTTGTTGAAGCCAGTGTACAAGGCTGTACGTGTAGCCGGTACACTGTAACCAGTTGAGGCTACTGTATAAGGCTGTGAAGCCGGTAGCCGGTCGGTACATACTGTAACCAGTTATTGAAGTAACTGCACAAGGCTGTTTAGCCGGTAGTCGGTCGGTACACTCTGTAACCAGATGTTGAAGTAAGTGTACAAGGCTGTGTAGCCAGTAGGTACAGTTTACAACTATCTTGTGTTGAACTCAGTTTCCTCCATTAATTCCTCTGTAACCGGTTGTTGAAGCAAGTGTACAAGGCTGTATAGCCGGTACTGGTCGATACACTCTGTAACCAGTTGTTGAAAAAATTTCACAACTATCTTTTGTGTAAAATTCAGCTGGCTGTAGGTTTCCGCCATTAATAAAAGTATTTCTTTGAACCCACGTCTTATTTGTAGATTTTGACAGTTGCTGGGAAAGCCCTTGTGAGCTATATTTAGAAACAAATGTTGGTCGGTGTGTCACATGTGATTGGCTGATTGGAGATGACGATCTGCTTCGTGACCTGGTCGGTGAATCACGTGACCAACTTCGGGGAAATGCCCCCCACTGGACGCGTTCTTTCTTTATATCACGGTAACTGGTTGACTGATGCTTGTAGCAGAGAAGTCTGTACCAGCGTGCTGGAGGTGAATTTCAGGAACTAAAA
The DNA here is from genome assembly GCA_964017235.1 of Sabellastarte sp. h YS-2021. Classification (NCBI taxonomy): domain Eukaryota; kingdom Metazoa; phylum Annelida; class Polychaeta; order Sabellida; family Sabellidae; genus Sabellastarte; species Sabellastarte sp. h YS-2021. The sequence goes on from OZ024927.1 coordinate 15,691,820, forward strand.
ACTGGAATCACAGTAGACGTGAGTGCAAAGAATGTACTTCCGACCTTCTTGTTCGGTGAATCACGTGATAAACTTCGTGACTGGTCGGTGAAAACACGTGACCAGCTTCGTGAAGACACGCGATTGGCTGACTGGGTATGACGTCAGAGGTCGCGTTCTTTTAGCTGGCCGGTCGGCTGATGCTTTAAAAGCAGAGAAGCCTGGACCAGTGCACTCTGTAGATGAAATTCCTGGCCGGTCTGAAGTCGGTTCTTCTTCTCAGCCGGCTGTACACTCAAACCAGTTTCCTGGCCATCCACTGCCCTTACTACCGACACAAGTGGCGGGTCCATAAGGGTGGGACTGAGAGTGACAAAAGTTCCTTCTATGTAGTAAATACTTGAGAGGTCGGTTGAAGAGATCTGAAGAATTCACCTCTTGCTTCTGATGAAAAAATACTCGAGCTAGGCTGGTGTGACTGATGCTTTACAGCAGAGAAGTCTGTACCAGTGCGCTCTGATGAAGAATGCACCTTCATAAGGGAATTCCTTGCAGGGTTCAAAACTACGTAGACTGAAGTTTTCCGTGATTTCCATTTTAGTACTAGAAAGACGTTACTATGGTGACTGTAGCTGGAAGCTTACAGAAGATTCATTCAAAACAAAAGACACGGATAAAAATACCTGTAAATAGTATGTTCATAATTCCTCAATATTGTCGATCTGCCCCTAACAACCCCATGGTTGAGTGGGAGGAAACTAGTAAAATGGCTGCCTTTATATTTCGCGTCGTAACTGCCCTATCATCAACACTAAATTGAGTCAGCTAGGGAGCGTTTCCAGCAGATTCTAAATGTATATCCGTGCTTGATCAGTAGGTAACACTTCTACACTGAACATATCCATATATAAGGTTGAAAATCCGTCATAAAGCACACTTTTCCTTAAAAAATCTGGAGATTGTTGAAAACACGTTCGCACAGTACACGCGCCAAACAAAAAAGATGCTATGACGTCATGTTGTCTAGACAGGAAGTAAATACCATGCGCCACCTGGCGAATGCACAGTACTGGGACCGGCCAGCCGGTGGAAACACAGGACGTCTTTTTCTGGCGTTTGGCGGGCCGGTCTGCGCCGACCGGTTTAGCAATTGTCCATTGGATAGGATGTATTAACGCAATAAAAGTAGCTATTACTCAGTTGGCTATAGAGCTATCATCACCAAAAGCAATCCCATACAAGCTATTAACCCAATAAACCTGCATGCCAAATTTGGTAAAGATAGGATAAGAACTGTTGCCTAAATGTCTGGAAACCAAGTGGGACGCCGGACGGCGGAAAAAGCAGTGGGGTGTGGACATAATAAGGTCATAAAAAACATTGAAAAGACCAAGGAGAAATAACCAGTGTGATGTACAGCCCTTTATAAAAGCGTGACACACACTCAATAACACACAAACACACGCACGGAATGCCCGCCCGGCGGGAGATAATAACTGGAATAAGTAAAGTATTTGAATTTATGCATGGAGTTTGTAATATTTATTTTATATGTGTGTGAATATGATGTTAAACTATTAATTTAGGCAATGTTGCATAATAGCAGACATAATTTACGTGAATGCTGGCTTTAAGTTTAAAAGCTATCACCCTTCCAGTTCATTCTCAGTATCGTCCCACTGGTCATGTGACCTCTCGCAAAGTAAATATAAGAGCCGCAGACTGCCAGATTCGTCAGAATTCAGTAGTGAATTCCACCATCAACACCAAGAAGAGCTGAGAAGACAGAAGAGAAGCAGGAGCCGCCACCAGCAGCCAACTAGCAGCCATAAGGTGTGCAGCAGGGGAGAAGCCATGTATTCAGCAGTGAATACTGGTTTCAGCCAGAGGGTGTCCACCTTTAGCCGCCAGTAGCCGCCAAATAACCCTTAAACCCCATCCATCCATGTGGGATGCCAGTAGCCACCCATAGCCGCCAATATAGCCACCAATACCCCCTTAAACCCCATCCATCAATGTGGGATGCCAGCAGCCACCTATAGCCGCCAGTAGCCGCCAATAGCCACATATATTCAACTATAACATGACCAGCCATATATAGTCACCAGTAGCCATCTATAGCCGCCAGTAGCCTAATAGTTACCTGATAATTTTAATTCAATGATAATGATTTATATATATATATATATACATAAATCATTATCATTGAATTAAAATTATCAGGTAACTATTATAAGTTACCATTGACCAGAAGGTGGTGATTATGATAATTAGCACAACTACAAGATACGATTATAAATACCATCTAGGACAAGTATCGGCCAACTTTTGCTGTGAAGCAACATTGTCTGGGCCAGTGCGCTCAGATGATGAAGATCCAAGTAATGAAGAGTCCCTGACAAGCTTACCGGCCGACGGCTGCAAGGCAGCACTAGAGTCTGGGCCAGTGCACTGAAAAGAATCATCTGAAGGATTAGGTGGTTGAAAAAAGGGCTCAGTGTCCCGAGTCACATTAGATGGTGCAGAATGAGTAGGGGCTACTCGGACATCCGAAGAAAAGGCAGGTTCCATAGATTTGGCCAACAGTAATGCTTCTAACCTGTTAAAGCGGTCGGACCACTCATCTTCTAAGGCTGTAAGCTTGTCCTCTGTAGCAGAGGAGAGAGTTGCAGTAGCTGATATCTTGGGTTTAACAGAAGGTTTATCCTTTTTTGCCTTTTTCTCAGGAGGAACTGGTGACTTATCAGAGCTAGGTCCACCCACAACCCCAATAACTGAGACACTGGAAGGGTCTATAAGCTCATCCGTGGGTTGGGTAATGTCAGCACGTTTTGCCTCCCGCTTTTCCTTCTTTATTTTATAAGACGGTGTTGAGATCTGGGCACGTTGCTCCGGGGTGAAGGAGTTACACAGAGAACAGTCAACAGAGTCCTTATCCTTCACACAAGGTTCCTCACCTTTTCCTTTTTCCCTACAACGTGCGCAAAACGCACGACCATCGAAAATGGCCATTGCATGACCACAACTCCCTCTCTTCTGGCCAGGAGACGACATAGCAATGTAGGAACACAGAAGATTACAATAAAATATAATCCAAGATCGTTCTTCACAATAAAGCACTAATAAAACACAATTTCTGGCAGATATAAAATTTCCACTGTGCACTGGTTCGCGCCAAACGAAAAAGATGCTACGACGTCACTCTGTCTAGACAGGAAGGAAGTACGACACGCCATCTGGCGAGTGCACTGGTACTACGGACCGACCTGCCGGTGGAGACACAGGACGTCTTTTTCTGACGTTTGGCGGGCCGGTTTGCGCCGACCGGATAAGCTATTGTCCATTGGATAGGATGTATTAACGCAATAAAATAAGCTGCAGTACGGATTGCCACACTCCAGAAGTTTGTCTTGAGTGCGGTTTCAGTAACAATTGTTTTCATTGGATAATTGAATGGATCAATCACGTTTGCAGACGAAAAATAGATTGGTTGGCTATATATATCCCCCATTTGTACTACTGTTGAAGTTTTCTAGCAATATTTTACAAATAGAATATCAAATGCTACATAGTACTTGCACACACAGACTTAAAGAAATATGAGGTTAAGATGGGTATTTCTAGCCATTTTGTCTGGAGTGAAGTTTCAGCAACAATTGTTTTCATTGGTCAATTAAATTAATCATGTTTGCAGACGAAAAGTAGACTGGTTACCTAGATCCTCTGTAAAATATGGCTGGAAGCACAATCGTGGCCTGATATTGCCTTATTGTCTTCACGTGTGTACTAGTACGTAGCCTCATATTTCCTTCACTCCATGGGATATACAGGTTACCAGCTTGAACCACACTCAAGTCAATTTGCTGGAATACGGCAAATGAATGCTACCGTACTGTAGAATTTCTTCTCGTGTCCGGTGATTTACCGTACTCCAGCCACTTCGTATATAATATATATGTTAAGGAAAATAACCTTTAAATGATTTATCTTGTATGAAGGAATATTTTTTGCGGTTGTCACTTACGTCCACGAAAACACGACTCGTGAGGATACATTTTCTTTAGACGTGGTTACCTCGGCTCTACTTTACTTGCGTGTAGAGCCATGGCACTACCCCACACAGAACTGGAGATTTGCAAAAAAATCTTTTTCTGTTGAACAAAACTTGAAAAAATGACTGAAAATGGTTTAATATAATTAGAAACAGTTGATATTAAGCCAAGGACACAACAAATACGATGTGTGTACAAAATATATGCTATTTTACACAACTTTTATAATAACAGAACATTTTCAAATTTTTGAAGAAATGGTCCAAAAAACCGTAGAAAATCAGGAAATGTCATATATTTTTTGTCAAACATGTTTGCATGTTGACTGATGGTTGAAGAAAATGAAACAAAATATTTGTGGGAACTGTTATGTGTACACATTTATATGCTATTTGTGTTTTATGCAAATCTCCAGTTCTATGTGGGGTACAGGGGGGACAGCAATTTGCAGGGGACAGCGATTCGCCAATTTCTATTGTACCTCATTTAAAACTAACATCTGTGTTGATACTGAAGGTGCCTTATAGTGTAGAAAAGTGTGCAACATGTCTTGATACTTTTCTAAGATTTTAGAATCGACAGCATGCAGGATTATAAAGATGAATAAAAAAGTTTATATATTAGTGAAAAATATGTCTAACAAACTGCAACTGACTGATACAAAGGGCTGTATGTTCTCTAAACTGTGTCTGGGGTCAATATAAATACAATTTATAACTTTATTAAGTGCTAGAATACAATAAGAAGAATTGATCTTTAGCTTTAATTATTGTTTGCAAATTGTTTAACAGTCTTTGTAACTTTTTGGGGAACAGTATAAAATAATCGGCGAAATGCTGTCCACTTTCCAACAGCCCTAATCTTACTGCCATGGGACAAGTTCTATGGGTGTATGTGTACTTATCTCAAATATATTTTATGATGCTGCTATCATTTTACAGTTTGAGGAACCTCTTTTCATTTTGATAACTTTTATAAAACCACACTGCATATTTGTTCTCAGGAAACTGCATTTTGCTGTTTTTATGGGCGAATCGCTGTCCCCCCCTGTAGTGCCACGGCTCTACACGCAAGTAAAGTAGAGCCGCGGTAACCACGTCTACATTTTCTTGTGCTTATTATTTCGTAAAAATCCATTAAGTATTTCCAGAGATACATCCCTTTTATTTTGAAGATGAGGACAAAAATTCCCCTATTTTGGCCCACCATGTGCATTTGTTTATGTGCTCTCCGACGTTTGTTTACACCGGATGATCGGAACTACGAATAGGCTTATTGTTCAAATATCCATATTATCGTCCAGATATTGCATCATCTAGTCCAATATTTACATTATGGTCGTTTACCGTTCACTTACCCTTGGCTTTGAATGTGTAACTGGTGCAAATCTGACATTAAAGCTATCTGCAATAACAACTGCCTGTAAAATATCTTCCTTTTTATAGTCTTCCCGAGCTTTCTTTTTCGACATTTTCTTTTTGTACGTTTTACCGACAAGATTCTGAATCCGAATATGCAATCCCGAAAAAATCCACTTTTAACCACTTTTGCTCTAAAACCTCGAAAAGCTCAATATTTCTTAATTTTCACCTTTACGCATGTACGTGACAGTTGTCATGGAATCCAGGAAGTGATAAAATCAATCCTACTGGATTGGCTAGAAGGGATTTCCCTTATAGCTGACCTGGTAGAGTGTTGGCCTCGTTCAAGGTTGTGGGTTCAAGTCCTCTGGAAATCTTGGTCGCATGGTCATCAGATTTTGTAAATGTTAGGCCAACATAGGCTATTGGTCACATGGTCAGCTGATTGTGCCCAATATTGGCCTAATAGGGGCTTTCAAACTGCCGTTCAGTCAGCATATCTCCCGATTTTGCCACCGTTTTGTCAGAAATGGACTTAAAATCCAAATAAGATCAAATCTCTTCCTGCACTAGACAGACTAGGCTATAATAAAATATAAATAGGTCTGATATAATGAACATGCTGTGGTTTATTGTATTTCGACTCTTATTCGACTCTATTGTGCTTATTACCCCAGTAACAATAAGTAGTACTATGTGAGTCAATCGAACGACATAAGTCGTAAAAATTGATCTGAAGTGATCGGAAAATGATCTAGATCACTATTGATAGGTTATTGCCTGTTGATGGTGCAATACTGGGGACTTGCTAGGGTGAGATCACCTCAATATTGCTCGGTGATGGTGCAATACTGATAACACTTATTTGAACCTGAACGAAATCTGGTATGATGTATGAGATGCTACTCATTTGAACCATTTATTCATTTGAATCCCCAACCCATTTATTTGGCAATGAACCTGTATAAACCATTTTTTAAGTTCATTTTCTGTATACTACCTCACTGCCTGTTAATGTGAGGAGATGTACGTAGGACTACTACATATTTCGGTTTTCAAATTTGGAAAGACCTCGATCTAACACATCCAAATACTATTACATCCGACACTTTTCTCAACATTCTGTCACTTTTCGGATTGGATATAATCAACTAGTAGGATAACTGCATTAATTTCAAGCTTTCTTTTTCGCCAAAATTTTCGGTATATATTTTCTGGGGTTTTTTTTCTGAAATAATGGAACTCTAATAAGTGCTATAAATAAAAGGCAATCTCAGCACAATGTTACTCGGGAAATGATATATAAATTGCTCCAAAAATTGTTAAATATCAGTTTGAATGTAAATTTTCTGCAATCATCAACCTCTAAAAATGTCCAATCAATCTGAATCAACTTCAAATATCTGTAAGGCTGCTTCCAAGCCTACCAACTACTTCAGAATAAATACTGCTAATCCCAATGAAGGCAGTGATGCAACTGACAGTAAAGGGATGAGATCAACCTCTGGAGGCTTTGTTGGAGGTTTTGCTCTAAGTACTAGAACTAAACTAGAAAAATCCGGGCATATAGCTGCATGGGTTCCCTCTAATATCAGAAAGAGGAGACAGGACAGATGCAAGAAATGGCAGATCATCGGATGCTAGAGGTGTTAGATCGGATCCGAAATGTAAAGTTCACCATGCAGATGGATTTTTCAGATATGATGACAGAATATCAACCTTTGCAACATGGCCAAAGTCTCACCCAATCCATCCTCAAAGATATGCGAAAGCTGGTTTTTATTACTCTGGCGAAGGGGATAAGGTTATCTGTCCCTGGTGTAATCTTAACCTTACAGAGTGGGAGACCTACGACATCCCAATGGAAGAGCACCAGAAGCATTCTCCTTACTGTGCCTTTGTTTTAATGTTAAATCCATTTCTCAATTATCATATGATGTCTTTCAATTCCAATGTATCTCTCAAAGATCTATCTGGTCACTAAGTGCATATAACTAGACAGTACAATAGACAGTACAATGCATATAACTAGACACTCCAATATGTTTAAATTTCTTAATTGTCCCATATTCAAATGCCTGGATGATTGAGAAATAATTTGGTGGGCTATTGATCTAGAATTTACTCAATATGTAAACAAACACGTGTACACCTACAATCCATATGCTACAACTTAGAAGAATAATAGGTAGCACAACAGCCAACAAAACAACCTCCATATGCCTTAATATCTGATTCAAAGATTGCAGTTAATGAAACGTAATTTCAACGTATTAAGTGATAAACAGATCGCCTGTGAAATAGATCACAAGATTGCATCATTTGAATGAAATTATTTAATTTTTTTAGGTCATATTTCGACATCTATCCTTAATGAACCTGGAAGAAGGCTCTATATGCATTTCAGACTTAAAATTTTTGCTTGTAATGCAATTATTAACTGCCTCATCAGCTTTTTTTGTTTTACAATTGCATGTGCCTCTTTTCAATTCGCTGATTCCTGTCAAGCTAAATCTATATAAACCCCTGAATAATGCTGCTTGTCATCGAATCTACATTGAAGAATTTTCACCGTCATCTGATACCTGTAACTTCAAATTTGTATCCATGCTGAACCTCAAATCTGCATAATGGCTGAAGCTGCAGTACTTAAATCAAATAATGCATCCAAGAAAAGGAAGAGTGATGGTCTGGGTGGAAGCAAGAGTAAGAAGTCTTTAGCAAGTACCTCTACTAGCAAGATTTCGGAAACTTTTGAGGACTCGCTTTCGAGTCTTCTGATGAGTAATGTACCCACAAGTGAATATACTGATGCGAAACCTACTGGATCAGGACTCAATGAAGTTAATCCAACTGTCATCAAAAGAACATTTCATCTTGGAGGATCCAAGTACGTAATATACCAAGGCTCCCATGGACTTATCGAAAATATATATTTGAAAGAATGGGAAAATGGTGAGGTGAAAAATCAAGGTATTAAACTATCCGTACCTAAATTAGTTGTAATTTTACATTACATTGAGTTCATAATGGCTGCTATTGAGAAGATTTCAGATGGTAAAAAAGAAGTGGACTCCAGTTATTATTTGGGATCTGGCATATATGTCACCTGTGCATATCCTTATAGAAACGTATCTGTAAGGCTATGGAAAATCGCAAATGGAAGTAAATATGCAACTCCTCAAGGCATCTCATTCAGATTTAGTGAGTGGAATGAATTCATAAAAGTGGCACAAAAAATGTATTCAGAATATTCAGAAATATATACCTGTGAACCCTGTATTCTGGATCAAGATAGATCAGGTCATGATGTTAATACATGTGAGGAGTGCAAGGCTGATATGGAAGTCTCATGTAAGGGTGAGGTTACAGAGGACATTCCACTTTAAGTTGAAATCATCTTGATTCAAACTTATTGGAAAGACTTTTTTTTCTTGTACAGATGATATGTAACATACTTATGGTGATGACTTATTTAATCAGTGAAATGAATTCATGAAAGTGGATCAAGTGATGTGTACAGAATATTCAGAAATATTTTCCCGTGATTTATTCTAGATTTTTGTGACATTTTTGGGGGAAGGTGATGGGAAACATATGGGCACATATGTCCATTACATGGACAATGGGATGACACACTTTTTATTTATAAATAATGATGAAAATATGTCAATCTACAGTCAGCTGTCACAGTTTTCAAAGCTTGGATCTGATCTTTCTCTGGTCGAATTTCATAATTAGTTAACAGTTGAAGAGGATGGAAACTGCTATCAACGTATTCCTTGGGAAGAAGAGGGATGTTTATTATCCGGATATGATATCTAGTACTACAGTTACACTAATGGAGCTGATGTCACTAGTGGACAAGGATAACTACTGTGAGGCATTTATGGTACTGCTTTTGCTCAACGATGCTATACCTAACTATATTGCGTGAGTAGCATTATTTATATAATATTTTTTTTAAATTCTAGTCATAAAATAAAAACTGTGGCTTCAAATATGCATTTATTTCAGCATTTTAGCCTCCTCATTGGCTACAATCATACATTTATTACAGCATCTTAGCCCCTTCATTCTTATTTAGAATTAGAAATTATAAAGAAAGCGTATATTTTTTCCGAGGAATAAGTAAGGGATTACCAATCATCTGATGCTTTTATCCTCAACCCTAATTTTTTTTTAATACAGCCAGAAATACCCAGATTTGTGCATTACGTGTCAAATGAAATGGAGACAATGACATGTTGTATCTGCTCTGAGTATCTGGAGAAGGACAGGATCATTATAACAAACCCTTGTTCCCATTTTCTCTGTCCTGAGTGTGCCTGTGAATTCGGAAGAATTTGGCGAAATGATGGAAGAAAAAAAAAAGAAGTGTCCAATGTGCAGGAGTCATCTACAGGGAAATTTATTCACTAAATCATTCACCTGCAACATGTCAAAATCCTCTGAGACCTCAGTTTTGGTATGGGTGCCCACAGGTACATACATAAGTAAGAATTATGAGCAGGATTTAATTGATAACCTAACAGAAGGTAACCTTTTCAAAGCCTTCTCAGCTGCCTTCACGCTAAATCACCTTCCAAACGACATTGACTTATCATTATGTAACGAATGGGAGACATATTATTATGAAAGGGTAAGAAATGTCTCGTGTTGCTCTTGCAGCATTAATTTCGAAATTAGTGTATTATTTATTACTACCTGGGGGCACCTCTACTGCACTATATGTGCAGCATTCATGAATCAGAAAGAAAGGACTGAGCCATTGGAATGTACAGCCTGTATGGCTGTAATTGAAACAGGTGATCTACCTGCCATATTTATGAGGCCTCTGTGAATTACTTTTTTTAAAATTTTTGTGTTTATACAAGAAGATTGAAGTGTCATACATGCATTACAATGGAGTAAAACTGATCTGAGAAATATAAATTAAGAGAACTCTCATTTTACATTGGGAAAGTGTGTTAAAATCACTTTCTCCTATTTCATTGTACAATATATTAGATACTATTAAGAACTCACATTTAACTCTGTTTTTTTTTTTACACACAATTGTGTGAGTTCAGTCCAGTCGGATACATAAACTGTAACTAAGTGGGAGAATTAAATCACTAGAATCACGTTTATTTATGATGCAATATATTTACTCACAAAATTATTTTCACAAGGCACTCTTATAGATTTAACTTGCAGGAAAAAAAGAAATGTAATTCCAACTACAATGTCCACATTCAGAATAACGTATTATCATAATCTCGGTGTATTGTACATATTGTAATAATCAAAGATACACAAAGGTTAATGAAAAATATTACATATTCAGGATTATACATTAAATGAAATATTTTCCTTCAAAAGTGCAATAGGCAAAAAATTAAATATATATCTTTAGTGAAGTATCTCTGTAATCATTTGCACATATTTATGTGGAAATACATTGTAACACTCATTGTGCATTAACTTCGTTTGTTTATTTGTACTCTGAAATATTACTGTTTATTGAAGACAATGAGTGACATATTCTATAAATTACCATTTATCTAAATTATCAAGTAATATTGTATTAAATCTAACTTATCAAGTAATATTATCTGAGATACCATTTCTGGAAGTATTATTTTGATTACTTCTATTAATAATAAATTACACACATATATGTTTACTATGACTTTCAATCTATCCTAATTACTTGTATCTCTTCCCCCACCTTGTCATACTCAGCTCCTTCATTTCCATTTCAATGGCACAATCTTTTGAATTGTTACTTTGAATTTTTTTGGACTCATCCACATTTTCATCACTAGAATCAGAGAGTGGGATGTTGAAGGATGGAAAATGATGAGGACTTGGTACGAATCTGTTTTGATCAATACCCGAGGGTGAGTCATTGCATAATGATGGGGAAGATGATTTCATTTGACTATCCCTCTTCTCGTTTGTATTTTTGTTAGATTTTGGAGTGCTGTGGATCTGATCTGGGATTTTTGGAAACAACTTTAAATAATCCTCCACATTAACATCAATAATCAATGATGAATTTGATCCATCTTTATTTTCCTCCAGTTCATTCACTATATCTTGAGCATTATGCTCAATACTGTCATCCCAAGCTAGTTCATCATTGGAGTCATAGTCGAAGGTTGACAGATCATCCTGAATATCCAAAACTTTAACTGGAGTTTGATCCATATCTTCATCATCAGTCGAAAGCATATAATTATCAACCATTCTGATAAGGTTCCTCACACGATATAACATGAAGTGTCTGATATATCCTACACATATTCCTATAGATAAGACTAAAACTGGCAAAACGAAGAGTGCATACAAAGATCTTGATGATGATTCCACATAATCCTCAGCTCTGGAATCACCTGACTTCACCTCACTAGAAGCTTGATTCTTGGAATCCTCACTGTGCACTGAAAAAATAAATAAAAAACTCAAACAATGGAATACAAATTTCAGTTCGGATGGGAAAAAAAATTCTAAATACATTGATGAGGATTAAACATGTAAATTCATATGAAATATAACTGAAACATTAAGAATCTATATTCACCTGCAGTACAGCCACGAACCTCAATTTTCAGATTGCTTGCTTCCACATAACACTCTGCCCTCCACGCCCAATTGACAATTTTCACTGATGGAAATGTTTTGGTTATTATATTTACAGGCAATTTAACAAAAGGAATAATGCAGGAATAATAGTTCACTATTATACTCCAAGAATTATGACAATAGTCAAAGTCTTGAATTTCTGTGTACAGATGTCTGAAAGTCTGTATCCCAACATTTTATACAAAGTGTATAACTCACAAACACAAGATAGACCAAAAAAAGACTGGAAGTATATTTTTAAACATTTTTTCCATGTAACAGTTCAATATAATCACAAAAGGCAAACGACACTAAGAACATAGAAAAAACTAGTGAGGAGAACCCCTTTGCGACAGAAGAGTAAACTTGATAAATAATATACGTCATAATCTGACGTAGTACTGGAAAATGACGTCACAGTGTCTGATATGTGACGTCACATTACATGGAACAGTAGTATATATCGAGTGTATATCGAGTCGAGTTTCCCATCAATCATGTCACTTTTTGACAGCTGTGCAGCTGCCTGGGGCAGATGGTAGATTGATGGCTAGATAGGGGAGGGTCGATACTAGCTCTATACAGGTTATTGGGCTCTATACAGGTTCTTGAGACTGGCTCAATGGGGACTTTTGTTTTACTTTGATAGTTTATAGCTATTACTCAGATGAATCATCACACAGCTGTGCTTTTTAATGGGCAAGCTCTTTGTCTGATTTTAATGGCTAGCACAGCTGTGTTTAATGGGGCTTTGTCTGCTAGCCCAAGCTTTGTTTTAATGGGGCTTTGTCTGCTATATCTCGTGGCATTGCCAAATCAGCTGTGTTTAATGGGGGTTATGTCTGCTTAATGGCAGTGTGTGCTTTTTAATGGGTAATGGGTGCTTTTGTCTGCTAGCCATGTGATAAATGGGGCTTTGTCTGCTAGCCAAGCTTTTCAATGGGGCTTTGTCTGCTACCCATACTAGATCAATATTACTTCTGAAAAAAATTAATCATCACACCAGCTGTGGTTTTTTTTAATTGGACTTTAATGGGGATTTGTCTGCTAGCCAAGTTTTTAATGGGGCTTTGTCTTCTAGCCTACTGCATCATATTACTACTGAAAAATGAATCATCTCACAGCTGTGTTGGTTTAATGGGGCTTTGTCTGCTGGAACTGTTTTAATGAGGCTTTGTCCGCTAGAAATGTTTAATGGGCTTTGTCTACTGAGACTGTTTCATGGGACTTTGTCTACTGAGACTGTTTTATGGGGCTTTGTCTGCTAGCCAAGGTTTAATGGGGCTTTGTCTGCTAGCCCACATCCTTTGAGATGGTTGAGACTGATGAATCATCCTAGGGCTACTAGATGATCAATATTACTTGTGAAAAAAAAAAAAAATGAATCATCAAACAGCGCTCCTGTTTAATGGGGCTTTGTCTGCTAGCTCTGTTTTTTTTTTAATAGGCATTTGTTTATGCAGTTTTCTCTAATGAAAACAAACTTTCTCACTAATGGAGAGGAGGAAATAACTATAACTTTTTTAAAAATGAAATAAAATTTAGACCTTATTGTAGCTCTCCCAACCATCATGCTAAACACAGCTAGCCACATTGGAGGTCTATTGAAAATCTCCATTCCCAATTAAAATTAACGTGAAATTTCGGACCCCAGGGTAAGCACTCGAACGCAATTCCTCATATACATTCTCAATATCACTTGTGTAGTGATATGGCTTTATGAAAACAAAACAATTCCTCTCTATCGTATCTCTCACTTATTATACTGAATCTTTAATGTTATGGATATTAGGTTTAGGGCTTTGGGTTTAGAGATGAAAATCTTAATTGAACAAACTCCTAGATAAAGTAAATCTCATTTGCATGCAAATCCTAATTTTCTTTACATCACAAAGACCATTAAATCAGATAATGCACTAGATAAAAAAAAATTTAATATCAAATCTGAATCTACTCTCCTTTGTTACTCTATTTCCTTTGTATGGTTTCCAGCCAATCTGTTACCCTCTCACCTGTTCCCTTTTATATTTCCCACATCTGCATCTTTGACAGAAGCCCCATTGTTCTATTAATAAAAATGTGTCACTTATTTTATCATAATTTTTACATAAATATTATAGCCCTCACAAAGACCTCCCCAACCCCCCTCAAACCCACCCTTTCTTATTTCTCACCTCTATCTCATTATGTGACTGTCATTAGGAGCTCATACGTTAACTGACAAATGCCTGTCTAACACAAAGACTGCCTTAATTTTATTTTTCCTATATTTAAACTTTCTCCTTTCACTAACATCTGTCTAATAACTTTTGTTTTATGTAACACGGGCTATTTATACTGTTAATGAAATGCTGAGCTTGCTTTTGTTTATAAAATTTTTCTCTGACATAAGGATCCTGACACTTTTTCCAACACATTTACTAAAAATGCTGATAAGACTGAATCTTTTCTATAGTAATTATAAACTCCCCAGTCGCTATATAAACCCCTGGGAAATCTGTTTTTGTGAAATATTAAATGCTTATCACTCTTGTGGAATTCTGTAAAATTATTTTGATATAAAAAAGAATTGTTAGAAATGTCTCAATCAGGATTAACTCTTAGGGATCTATTTCTACAGGTGGGAGATATGAACCTTCAGCACCCAGATTATTTTTTAGAGATGGCACTCAATACCTTTCATATTAAAAATTGTACATGCCTAGGGGTGTCATTGTTTTATGTCTCATGCTTCATCTGGCATTATCCATCCTATACTCACAGGATTCTTCTTACAGCCTTTAGAGCCTACAAGAACAAACTTATAAAATCCTATTTAGGATGGAGAAAGAGGATGAAAACATATTCGACTCAGGCTCAGCAAATGCGAAGAATTATGATTAATAGAATGGTTTCAGGTCAGAGAATGCGTAGACAGGTTATGAGACAGATGGGTATGGAAATCAATGATTCAGACTCTGAAGACGAAGGCATTCACTCTGTCTAGAACTCATTAATCATCTGAAATCTTCAATAAAATCAATAATAATAGCAAGACACTCCCCTATATAAACTGGAAAATCTTCAACATATAATATCTCCTTATTTTTCATATCTGAATACCCTGTACCATGGAATGTAGATGTTCTTTATGTGGCTCTAACCTTCTGAATCAGAAAAATCTACTTCATCACCAGAAGTATTGTCACCAAGTAACAAATAAGATACAACAGAAATGCGGGATATGTGATCGACAATTCTATGATAACCAAGCCTTGTGTTTACATCTTCAAAAATGTGGAAAATATATCTGTAGGAGTTGTGATCTTCCATTTCTTACAACAGAGGCCCTCAACTTTCATGTGGAGACATTTCATAAGAAATCTACAGCTGCTAAATCTTACAGATGTGGCATTTGTAAATGCAATTTTGAGGGTAGGAGGGCTCTGTACACGCATAGAATGAGACAACATGGAGGCAACAATGATGACCCTGTCCTACCAGCCTTTATTGTAGATAATGATGACGAAAATTTACGTGAGATTTACGTTACAAACATAGATCACATACAGGCTGACCATCAAGAGACTGAACTAAAGAATATCTACAATTTTCCAACCAATAATCTGCATGGGGGTTACAGGGAGATTCGAACCCAGGTGAGGGAAATCTATCAGAACCTACACAATGCCCACAGGATTAATCTCGCCTTTGGAACCATTTTATTTAACAATGAAACAAGGGAATACAGATATTTTGTTCCACATTACAACAGTAAGATTCTTCAATATCCTTTTCGAATTTCGAATATGAATAGTATTCGTTTTTTGATGAACAAGTTAGCTGGAATCGATATAATTACACAAGCAAGATCAGATAGACCCTCTACCGCCTGGAGCCTCGCCTTCATAACTAATGTGCAGTATGTAGTTTTTAAAACAGAGTTTCCATTGGGAAATGCTGAGGACCTGCCAGATTACATCAAACAGAATAGGAATCTGAAGACAATGTATATAGACAAATGGACTGGCAAACCATATACAGACAATTTGTGTTTCTTTAGATGTCTTCGACAACATTTTAAAGGTAACAAAGATTTCCTCGAATATTTTTGTGTATGGATGAATTTTAAAAAATCAGAAAAATTAGGAAATTCTACAGGACAATTTACTGGTGTGACTATGGACGAGATGTTGGATCTAGAAAGATGTTTTAATGTAAAAATTTTGATATATTCTCTGTCACCAGATGGTATTGTCTGTAATCTGTATAAATCTGTAAATAATTATGACAGTAAGATGTATCTTAATGTACATGAAAACCACCTTAGTTATATTGTAGATATAAATAAATTCGCCAAAAAATTTCAATGCGAGAAGTGTCTTAAGTTGTTTAGAAGGGAGTGGAACATGCAAAGATACTACAAAGTATGCTATGATAGAACTATCTATCACTTTCCAGGTGGGTTCCATAAGTCAGCCCTAACCATATTCGAAAAACTCGAATCTCTAGGAATACATACCTCTAAGGAATCTAGATATTATAAACTCTTTGCAGTGTGGGATATGGAGGCCATGCTTCAAAAAACGAACCACAGCACCACAACTAAATTGAACTGGATATCCAAACATGTTCCCATTAGTGTGAGTGTATAGCCTCTAACATAATCAATTTTGAATCACCGAGGTGTTTTATCAATCCGGATCCGACAATTTTAATTCAAAATATGATGGAATATCTCAGACTGATTAGTATAGCCGCTCGTAAACAAATCTCCTCCAAATATTTTCATGTTTTATATGAATTGGATGAGCTGATCCAGAAATATAAAGAGGAGGGGGAGCAGGCGGATTCGGATTTCGAATCAGAGGATTGGGAAGAGGAACTCGAGTCGGACGAATCCGAATCAGAATCCGATATTGTTTTTACTCCAAGTAAAAAGATTCTGTCACATTTCATATCCAATATTCAACAAGTTAAGAAAGAGTTTCTTACTTACATTACCCAACTACCTGTTATCGGATTTAATTCAGGTAGATACGATCTAAATCTAATTAAGACTGATATTCTCAAGTATATAAGTTTAAATTTCACAGAAAATGAAATCTTCACCATCAAAAAAGAAAACAGCTATCTCACCATAGGAACTCCACACATGAAATTTTTAGATATTTCCAATTATTTGGCAGCTGGATGTTCCTATGAAAAGTTCCTTAAAGCCTATGGTTGTGACATTCCAAAAGGTGTATTTCCTTGTGAATGGTTTGACTCTCTTGAAAAATTAGACTGCACCTCCTTACTGGAAATGAAAGATTTTTATTCTACAATGAAGATGTCTAACCCATTAGAATCTGACTCTGAGCATGAAGAGCTTAGAAATCTCTGGAATAAGAATGGTATGAGGACTTTTAGGGATTATCTAATACATTACAATAATCTAGATACTGGTCCCTTCTGTAAAGCCCTGACTACTTTCATAGATCTGTATGTATCAGAGGGGATAGATATTTTTAAAGATTATATCACTTTACCTGGTGTGGCCAGAAAAATGATCTATACCTCCTCAGAGAGTAATTTTGCACTCTTCAATTCAGATAACGCTGACCTATACTATACATTTAAACAGAATATTGTGGGAGGGCCTAGCATAATTTTTACCAGATATCAAGAAAAAGGGGTAACAAAAATAAAAAATTTACAAAATAATTTATGTGAGAGCGTGGTGGGATATGACTGTAATGGTCTCTATTCCTATGCTATCAAGCAGCTAATGCCAGCCGGTGTGTATGTGAGAAGATTCCCTGAGAACCATTTTAGACCAGAGGTTAGCGAAAGGTACATAGATTCATATGTTTGGTTAGATTATCTCAGCTGTAAAGAGGGAATAAAAATTCGACATAAATTAAATAATCAAAAAGAGGTGAGAAGAGGGAATTTTAGGGTAGATGGTTTTTGTTATCAAAATAAAACAGTTTATGAATTTAACGGATGTTATTACCACGGTTGTAAATTTAATTGCTTTATAGTTAAAAACTTAAAAAACAAAAACTGGTCAGAAAGACTGAAAAAAATGCAACAGAGGGATAAAGCTAGAAAGAACTACATAATTTCACAGGGTTATAAATTTGTGGCTATTCAGCAATGTCAATTTATCTCCAAAATAAAACCTAAATGCCTCCGCTTTTCTGAACATTACCTTCCCTCTTACTACAGGAAAAATAAGGGGAATTTAACACACTCAAAGATCTTAACAGATGTTAAAAATGGAAGATTGTTTGGCGCATTAGAGGTAGATATCCAGGTGGAGGAGGGGCATGAAGATTTCTTTCAAGAATATCCCCCTTTTTTTGCTACCTGTGAGGTGCCAATGGAGGCAATAGGCTCACATATGCTCTCCTATTGTAATGCCAATGACATTCAATTTAAAAGTAAAAGACTTCTGATTAGTGGTCTTAAAGCTCGCAAAATTTTACTTGCCACCCCCCTTTTGCAGTGGTATCTGAAAAATAAATGTCAAGTCTCAAAAATCTATCAGATAATCGAATTTCAACCCAAACCCTCATTCACTTCATTCATAGATAAGGTGACCCATCACAGGATTCAGGGTGAATTAGAGGCGGATAAAGCAATTATAGGGGACACCTTCAAATTGATAAGTAATTCCAGTTATGGTTCCTTTCTCATGAATAAAACTAAACATTCTAATGTGAGATATCTAGTGGATAAGAATAAAGTCCGAAAAATAATAAACTCTTGTATTTTTAAAGATATGCAGGATATTAATGGAGTTTTTGAGGTAGAGACCTATAAGTCTAGAATTGTGATGGATAACCCTATACAAATTGGTTTTTTTATTTTACAATATGCAAAGTTAAGAATGTTGGAATTTTATTGTGACTGCTTACTGAAATACCTTAGACCCCAGTCATTTGAATTAACGGAAACCGACACCGATAGTCTGTATATGGCTATAAATCAATCTGATCTAGATCTTTGTGTTAGGGAGAGACCCCGCAGAAATATCATAAGGAAATTTTTGGCTCCTGTTCTGATGAGGTGAATGCACTCTGGTTTCCAAGACGCTGCTGCTCCCATCATATCACCATAGATAAGAGAATCCCAGGGATTTTTAAGAAAGAATTCTCTGGATTTCGAATGTTATCACTCTGTTCAAAATCCTATATCATAGAGGATCAGGATGGTAAACAGAAAATATCTTCTAAAGGTATTTCTAAAAAAAATTTAACTGATGCTATGGCTAAATTTTCTCACACTCTAAGCACTGGAGAGACAAGTTTCTCCACCAATTTAGGATTTAGAATGAGGGATGCTAATATGTTTACCTATTCACAAACTAAAATAGGATTCAATTATTTTTAGTGTAAGAGAGAGGTGCAAGATGATGGGATCACAACCAGACCTTTAAATATAACCCTCTCACCATGGGAAAGAGAATCCCTGGTTGTATCAGAGGTACAGGATCCCCTATCTAATCTGTACTATTCTCAGATGAGAGTAGACGCCTTATCTTATCATTCAATTGAACAAATGTTTTATCACCTTTTAGCCAAACATTACAAAAATATTACACTTTGTCATAAGATTTTGCTGGAAACAGATCCCCTTAATGTATACAATCATCTTGACAAAACATTTATCTCAAAAACTAGAAATGAAGAAATTAAGAAGGATATTATGCACCTATGTGTCTCTGAAAAATTTAGGCAGTGTCAAAATTTTCGAGATCGACTAGTATCTGTTAATGGTAAGGCTATTTATTATAAGCAGCCTAATTATAGTAGAGAGGATGAGGCCTATTGGGGTGTCAGTAACCCCACTAAACTTATTTCTGTGCTTCCCCCTAATTCTCTAGCCGGGAATAACATCATGGGTGAGCTAATTATGGATTGCTGTCGAAAATTATCTACTGAAATCTCCATTCCCAATTAAAATTAACAGGAAATTTTGAACCAGAAGGTAAGCACCCCAACGCATTGCCTCTGAATTCCTGTCACTTTTTGCTGCGACAGTACAGATTGAGGAACTCTGTTGAAAATCTCCATTCCCAATTAAAAATAACAGGAAATTTCGAACCCGAAGGTAAGCACCCGAACGCATTGGCTCTGAATAGTTGTCAGCGTTTTATGATAGTACTGACTGAGGAACTCTGTTGAGCAGGACACAGATGATTCAAGTATGCAATTGTTTTTTTGAAGAAATAACAGAGAAAATATATTTTAATGTAATACCATTTATTTCTTATACTGAATCGTCACTTTACAAAGTTATTATTAAAAAATCTAATGATCATCTCCTCGTTACTTTTTAGGTTTACTGAAAAATCTGATAAAATACTTTGCATGGTTCTTCCTCTGCTACTGTGATAGCTATAATACAAACAAAATAATCTCCACATGTATCTGTCTGATAATTTTGCACTCTCTTATTATTGTATTTGTATGATAATGCATTACTGAATAAATTATTAACTATGTCTCTCTTTGAAGAAAGAAGGGTGACTACTGAATGCATTATAGTCAGGATAATAACCAAGAAGAATCACACAAATTGGTTTATGCCCATGGGAGCCAGAGAGTGCAGTTTGAATATCCAGGACAACTCAATACGCCTACGCTTGGAAGTATTGGATGCTTCAAACTTTGGTGTACACCACTCTAGCACAGAGAATTGCATGTTTTTGTGATTATGTCCTTCACTTGTGAAGTGACGTGAGACAGGGGTGTCTATTTTATCTGCCTTTTGTACAGAATGTTTGTGTTCATACATTCTTTGTCTAAATGCGCGTGAGGTTTCTCCCACATAATGTTTGCTGCATTTGGAGCAGGTAATCAGGTATATGACATTGGTTATTTCACATGAGAAATGTTTGGGTAAGTTTTGAGTGTTGAATAACTTGTGTGTGAAGTTACATTGTACTGTTCCTTTCTTTTTGATTAAGGGGCAGTATGTGCATTTACCGAGTCTGGTGCATACAGGTGAGTATGGTTTTGTCCTTGATTCAGTAGTGGGGGGGTAAATGAGAGTGGCATTTGTTAATTTATCTCTCAAATTAGGTAATCTTCTGAATCCTACCAGAGGTTTGTCTTTAAAGATTGGTCAAAACCACCAGTTGTCCATCAGTTCTAGTCTTCTGTGGAATTCTTTAAAATCTAACCATATCTGAGATTTGTCAGGTAGGCCAGGAGTTGGACAGAAGGTAAGTCCCTTCTCTAGGGCGGTTATTTGGTCCTTGTCCAAGGTGACATTAGATATATTTATTACTGTATGTCCAATGTAACTTTCAAACTTGGTATTCTTAGGTAAGATACCAGGTTGTGCGGTTTTGGCCTCAGATCTGAGGGTGTCTAAAAAGTTTGGTTCCTCAATGCTAGACATGTTTGGAATGAACCTTATTTTGAATTACGGGTGTGTTGGCCTTAAGGTAAGTTTTGTTATAGTTGGGGGAGCCTGGTGGGTTCCAGGTTATCTTAACCAGGATGTTTGGTGGTACCTGGTTGTATTTATTAAGGTTCATTGAAACATGCAGAGAAAAAATAGGTGTATTTATTGAATAAATCACATATAGATATCTAGTTTTTTATGTAGGGTATATATACATAAATAAACCATTAATTTAAATAGTACTTTATTTGAGAAGTGATTTAAGAGTGTTAAGGAATTTGTCCATTTTGGGATCTTTCCTTTGTTTTCTCTGGGCATTGCCCTGGTTCAGTCTTCTTCTAGGAGCCTGGTTGAAGCGTTTCTTGACTTGTTTGTCTGCAAACTGCTTGTGTGTTCTTTCCATCTGCATGGGTGCCATTTGTTGAAACTTATCAAGTAAGGAGTCCTTAATTTCTTTGAATTGTTCCTTGGTGAGGAGTGTGTCTAACTCGGTAAGGTCTTTGGCAATGGAAGCTTTGGTTCTGCTGTATGCGGCTTGTAGATCATCAATGAGTGTAGTTGTTAGTTCGAACTTACATCTCCTGATGATTCTGGACCAGTCGTCCTTCAACTTGGGACTCCTGGTGCTGTTGATGTTGAATTTAAAGTCAACACTTGTGGGATACTGATTCTTTGCTAGTCTCCCTTCCATGACTTTGATGGTAGAGGCTAAGGAGAGCTTCTTTCTATGAAGGTTCTTTAGTCTCAGATAGATGGGTTTTGTGGCTGCTGGGTAGTTGTCCCTTAGGTCTATGTAGTCTTTCTTGGTTGAAGGGCCACTTTGGTTTGGAGAAAGAACTCTCTTTCGTTTAGGAGGTTTAGTCCTACTGGACGTGGGTTGCTCAAGTTGTTCTTTGACAGCATTGAGGGTTTTCAATGTCTCTTCAGATATCCTGGTGTCTGGCATAGGTGTATCATAACCACTTGCAGGTTCTGAGGTCATTCTGACATTAGACATGGCATTACAGAATTCAGTCTGGCTAGCAGTTGTTGAAGGAGCACTCATAGTAAAAACTAAAGAAAAGATCTACTTCCTGCTTGTGCAAAGACTTGAAGGTTGATAAGCTTTGTTTATCTGCCTGATATAATTTACTCTGGGTAAATTGTATTTCGACTGGTAAAATTATTCTCAGTCTCATCAGAGGCTATGAGATATTCAGGTTCTTGGTCCCTAAGGTACTTTTGGCTTCCTCAGGGGGAGTCCCCGGTTCAGAGCCTGGTTCAGGGCCGGTTCAGAGCCGGTTCAGGAGCCTGGTTGCAGGCTCCAGGTTGTATAGGGAATTCCTGAAGTGTAGAGTGAATGTGTCTCAATCATCACGTGTATTTTGATTATTGATTTTTTCACTCAGATTTAAGTATTATAAAGATACAACTATATTGTCCTCATTTCGTAATTGATGGTGAGTATGGGTATCTCATTACCAGGCTTTTGTTAAGTCTATTTATAGGTTCCATCCATATGAGAGTAGTTGTTAGCTTCATTAAAATTTTATTATTATGCTTCCTTATGTAATTATATTCTTTTTGTGAATATAATTCATAATATAAGTCATACAGAGACAAGTTTGTGTCGTAGAAATATTTATTTTAATAAGCTTTATTCACCATATTATCTTTATTTTTATAATAGGTAGTTATATTATTTTAATATATGTTAAAAAAAATAAAAATAACTTTAATTATTATATATAATATATTAGTCTGTGTATTTATTTTTAATATTAACTAATTTGTGTTTAGTTAATTAGTTATAAATAATATTGGTTTAAAATACTCCAAATAATTAAATATATTACATATGAATATATTTATGTTGTGTTTTTGTACAGTATAATAAAATCAGTATAAAATAATAAATTATGTTATTATTGTCTTTGTCTATAAAATAGTGTTCACTATTTTAAAATCTGGTGGTGGTGTAAGACCAGCTTCAATCTTGTGGTGGTGGTGGTAGTACCAGTTTCCTTGGTGAGGTAACTAGTGTTGGTCTTGTGGGCTTTCGGCTGCATATTGCCTCATAAGTAGAATTGTCAATCATCAATGTGCTTGGTTTCCTCACATTGTTATTTGTCATCACAGATTGTTTGCTGGTGATCTTAATCTCGCTTTTTGTGTAAGTTGGTGATCTGACAGCTTTAGGGAACTCCTTAGGGGTTCTGGGTATTAGGCTAGGCCTCAGTCTGGAAAACCACTTCCAATACCTGAGAAGAGGGCCGATGTGACAGGGGTTAGGTTGTAAATCCCTATTGGTGAAGTGTTGCTACCCTTGTTTTCTTCAGTGGGAAAACTTTTTTCTGTATTGACTCCTATACAACACACAATCTCCCAGAAGAAGCCAAGACAACTTTAAAAGTGTCAACCAAGGCCACCACCCAGATTGGTTGTGTTCCTGTCGTTTTTCAGAAAAATAAGGCAGCTCAAACCGACATCCAGAAGTGCCAGGATTGTAGTTACAACGAACACCTAATAGTTGAGCGACAGCAATATATAATCGATGATGCTGTTCGCAATACCCAGCCAAATCATAAAGAGCCAGTTACTTCCAGGGAGGACCGACACAACATGCCACTCCCATGCACAGCCAGGTATTGGAAGTGGTTTTCCAGACTGAGGCCTAGCCTAATACCCAGAACCCCTAAGGAGTTCCCTAAAGCTGTCAGATCACCAACTTACACAAAAAGCGAGATTAAGATCACCAGCAAACAATCTGTGATGACAAATAACAATGTGAGGAAACCAAGCACATTGATGATTGACAATTCTACTTATGAGGCAATATGCAGCCGAAAGCCCACAAGACCAACACTAGTTACCTCACCAAGGAAACTGGTACTACCACCACCACCACAAGATGGAAGCTGGTCTTACACCACCACCAGATTTTAAAATAGTGAACACTATTTTATAGACAAAGACAATAATAACATAATTTATTATTTTATACTGATTTTATTATACTGTACAAAAACACAACATAAATATATTCATATGTAATATATTTAATTATTTGGAGTATTTTAAACCAATATTATTTATAACTAATTAACTAAACACAAATTAGTTAATATTAAAAATAAATACACAGACTAATATATTATATATAATAATTAAAGTTATTTTTATTTTTTAACATATATTAAAATAATATAACTACCTATTATAAAAATAAAGATAATATGGTGAATAAAGCTTATTAAAATAAATATTTCTACGACACAAACTTGTCTCTGTATGACTTATATTATGAATTATATTCACAAAAAGAATATAATTACATAAGGAAGCATAATAATAAAATTTTAATGAAGCTAACAACTACTCTCATATGGATGGAACCTATAAATAGAGACTTAACAAAAGCCTGGTAATGAGATACCCATACTCACCATCAATTACGAAATGAGGACAATATAGTTGTATCTTTATAATACTTAAATCTGAGTGAAAAAATCAATAATCAAAATACACGTGATGATTGAGACACATTCACTCTACACTTCAGGAATTCCCTATACAACCTGGAGCCTGCAACCAGGCTCCTGAACCGGCTCTGAACCGGCCCTGAACCAGGCTCTGAACCGGGGGCTCCCCCTGAGGAAGCCAAAAGTACCTTAGGGACCAAGAACCTGAATATCTCATAGCCTCTGATGAGACTGAGAATAATTTTACCAATTGAAATACAATTTACCCAGAGTAAATTATATCAGGCAGATAAACAAAGCTTATCAACCTTCAAGTCTTTGCACAAGCAGGAAGTAGATCTTTTCTTTATGTCTCTCTTTGGTTGTTTTCCTGCTGAATCGAAGTGTTCCACAACCTCATTATTCACCCGATGCAATACCACCCAATGGCTCCCCTTGTCAGTGGAGTAATCCAGATTAACAATAACTAGGGAGGGAATGGGTAGTTTTTTAGGGATAAGGTCTAGGGAATATACCCCATAGAATTGATCTCGAATTTTTTCATCCAACCTCATATACTTTGCAATTTCGTAGCTATCCATCACCCAACATTTACCATTCTAGCTTGATCTATCTTTAATATTTCAGGGAATTTTGCGTAGACAATAATATTTATAGTTTCTGGAAGGGCAGTCCCAAATCTTAGACTTAATCTCACATGTCCACTTCCGGAAGTTGTGATCACCTGACCAGATAGGAAACTCTGTATGTCGAATTGGTACAATGCATATCCCTTGGGATAATCTGAAAGTTGAATAATCAGACCATTTTTCCGATCAAAATCGTTTGCTACCAGACTTAGATAAGAGGCTACATAATCTTTTTCATTGAAATTGGGTTTAAAGGGTCTATTTGGTACAGGCTGTCCATCCACACTCAATTCCATATAATTGAGATCCATATTTTGAAAGTTAAACGGATTTTTAGTGTAATCTCCAGAATAGGCAGCATTTGAAACTAAGCCAACCACAATCTTGCTGGGAACTTTACCATGGAAGATATTATCAGTCATAAATGTGTGAGATCCTTTAGCAATACTGAAGCTTTTAATATCACTTCTCCAGAAGGGATAGAGTGCAGGACTTGTTTTCAAAGCCTCATTATGAGCGACTAACATATCTGGATTCAAAGAGATATAACAAACTTTTAAAATAGCCTCTGTGATTTTTAACCTCAACTTTTCTTTCCCATCTCTCATTAATCTGAACTCATTGAAGGATTGAAAAAACTTCAAGGTAACCGCCACCCCATTTATTATAGCCCTGGGTTGATCTATTCCAAAGTCTGTATAAAGTAAACCCTCCACACTAGCCGTTCCTCCACTTCTACTTGGCCTGCCTCTCTCTGTAAAGCCTGGATTACCCCCTGTGTAGGTGATAGCCTCCATGGCTCCTGGTTGATCTTTATGAAACAATGCTGCCTCACCCTCTGATTGAACCATGTTGTTGTTGGTTGATAGAAGAAAATCAATCATTGCCTTATACGGATAATTAGCACCCACATCTGAGGATACTAATTTTTGATTTAATGCAATATCAACCTGTCTAAAAATTGAATGGAGGGTCAAGTTTATAGGCACCACCTGGTGACTAGGGGTTGGAGGTTGACCGGCTGATGGTGGCTTATTATGAATAGGAACCCCCTTCTCATCTGTAATGATGTATTTTACATGTAACCTGGTTTTAGCTAAATTGATATAATCTACTGAGGTCCCTGGGATATTAAATTCTATTACACTGCTATCTGTGATAGTGGCAATTGGATTGAACTCCACCCAATATTCTTTCTGAATCGTCTTATCTATGGGTGGCGGCTGGAAGATGGTTAAAGGTGTTTGAATTATATCCATAATGAGTGAGAATTGAATTTTTTCTTCTTACTCTTTACTTTCACCCCCTTCTGGACAGATGATGATGATCTCTGCTAGTGCTGCTACCTTTCCTAGTTTTATTTTTATTCTTGGAAGAAATTTTTCTTGAGGATTTCTTTGTAATCTTACTCTTTCTAGTCTTCCCACCAGTTTGACCTTTGTGGGTTCCAACCATGCTATTTATACCCTTTTTCAACTTTATCTCACTCTTGGCCTGCTCCACTGCTGCCTCTGTAGGTGTAACTAATGTAACCTCCACCGGTTTTGTCATTAACCCTATCTGTTTCTGAATTTTTAGGATTTAATTCATAAAAATTTGGGTTATATGCGACTCTTCCCTGAATACATTTCTTGCAAAAGTTTAAATATTTATCCATTTTCTTTTTTAAGGTGTAATGTGAGCTGTATCTCCCCCTTTAATGCTAGAGCATTGTTAAAGGAGCTATCTTTTATATAGATTTTGATTCGACCTAAATTCGACTGCTTCACCCCCAAATAAAACCTGTCTGGAAATAATTGGCTTCTTTTATTGTTTGGCATTAGCATTCTTAAAATTGGTTCTAAGGAATCTCTAACAAAACTATAATCGCAGATATCTGAAAAAAATATCTGAAAAAACCATGAGGGTCTCTGATATTTTTTCATTAAAAAAAATATCGCAGAGCGCCACTTTCCAATTTCCCCTCAATTCCACTCTCTCAGGAAGTTCCATAGTGAAGTTATAACCCTTGTTACCAGGATGAAACCTTTAGGAATCCTTCGAACTTAAGAAAATGTAAAAGTCTCCCTCTGTCATTCTCCCTCTTTTTCATTCAATTATGAAAGCTTTAATACAAACACAGGGCAGCATTGGCTATTTATAGATCTTCCATAGCTGTCTCTGGTATCCAGGAATTAAATTTGCTTGGCCATCCTTTCCATTTTACCAGCATCTCTGATATCCCCTTTCTTTTCCTTTTTTTAAGAATTTTTTCTATTTTGTAGACCATATTTTCATCCAAAAATGCTAGTTGTAATTCAGGCTCATAAAAATATGACATTATGACCTCATTTTGATAATCTTTTAGTTGATACATTGGGATAGCTTGGTTTAGTTTTCTATCAATGATTGTAAAAATCTCACCAGACCATTTTTCAGCATATTCTCGATCGAAACTGTTCTTTAGATAACTTATTTTAACCCTATCACCAACCTTATACTTAAATTTCACCCTTTTAGGGTTAGGTCTGGTCTTCTTCATGCTTTTGTCTTTCTTAATACCCTTAGTTTTGAGGCCGTATTGATAAGACCATATATCATACTGGTTTGAACTCTGAGCCTTTGTGGGGGTCATCTTAATAGATCTATGGCTGGCATTGTTGTAACTAGCCGTAAAGTTTTGTAAATTATCTACCCATCTGAAGGATTCTCTAGCTGTTAAATATTTGAATATCTTGAGTTTAATTGTTTTTATTACTCTCTCTGCGTAATTAGCTTTAGTTTCATAATAAGTAAATATCTGATCCACCTTTGAGGTTCTCAAAAATTTGGTCACCTCTGAATTTTTATATTCACTATCTTGATCACTTCTTATTTTCTGTGGTTTCACCCCTGATTCCTCAAAAATATTAGACATGACTTGCTTCATTTCCTTTCCTGTGAGAGTATACATTGGTCTGGAATAGAGATAACGAGTAAATATATTGATAAAAACCACAAAATAGCCATAATTATCATTCGATTTTCTGTATTTCACCATATTAGCAGTATCTGTATCCCATTGATAATTTTTGGAGAAGGAAAGGACCTTGGGTCTCTTGAAATGTCTCCTGACAGGATGATGTGAAGTATAGGCCTCCTGTTTAGCTAGCCACTGTTTAATAGTTCTCCTTGAAATCTTGTATTGACCATTTTTTTTTCAAAAATTGGTACAATTTTTCAAACCCACTGAAGGAGGTGGGACTACTGGGGTTATAATATGCCTCTTTAAGCACTATCTCCAAATCAGGAGAGATTTTTATTCCAGAATTTAATCCATGCTGGTTTGCGCTCTCTGATAGACTCCCTGTCTCCTCCCCTCTGTTTTGTAGTCGATCCTCCTTGCTGTTTAACCCTTCCTCCATTGGAATTATTTGGGGTTTTTTGACCGCCAGTCATTCGCTTATCTACACTACTCTCAGGCAATCCTGGTGGGGGTGACATATATAGGCTCTCATTGCTTCCAGTCTCAGCCTTGGACGATGTTACAGCATTATTCAATTGCTCAGATTCCTCATCAGCTGTATTGCTTTTATACGGGCCTTGTTTTTCAATTTCGAGATATTTTTTAAATTTCAAAAATTGTTCATGTTGTTACAAATTTATTCATTGTAAAATTTGGTTGATATATTTCCTTATGCTATATAATAATTCTGAAAAAATTGTGTGATGCTTCTTCAGTAATTGAAGCCGCCCTCTAACCCTTCTTAGAAATCGTTTAATCAACCCAGAATATTTTTCAAATTTTGCCTTGATCTTTTTACTGAGTGGCAGACGAAAAATATTGAAGAAAATCTCTGCAATGGCTTTTATTTGTGACTGATTAGCCTCTGAAAAGATATACTTGTTTAAATTTTTATTGTTATCCAATATAACCTTTAAAAAATGCTTTGCTCTAAGGAGATTAGAAGACATACTGATCAGTAGTCTTTAATCTAGCAAGTATTTATAGCTATTTATATACGGTTAGGTACTCATCAGGAAAAATATGGGTACGTAACCAGGAGGTCTTATCTCTGGTAGGAGATAGATCTATCAGCAAGTAACTGAAAGATTCTGCAGTGGCGTCGTCAAAGGCCAGACAGACCTTATCACACATTCCTAACTGATTTCCTAAGATTTTTATTTGATTGATATCCCTAGGATTTTTAAATAAAATAAAATAATGTGTATTCAGGGTAATGTCTCTACTATATTTTCCCGAATGGTAGAGATTTTGTAAAATCAAAAAGACGCTCAGATTTCTGTGATGTGATTCTCTACTAAATAGATTGGTAATAGAGGGGCTATTCACTGCTGTCATTTGTAAATCATCAATAATAATCAGATTATGCTTAGAGTCGGCAATTTGCTTTATTGGAGCCTCATCTGGAACTCCTTGAATAAATTCTAAATTTTCAATTATTTTGTTGTCAAAGGATTTCTGCCATACCCCATAAAAGTAGTACACCTTCTCCACAGGAACCTCAAACATAGCATTTAAATTCTCCAATAACTTAAAGACAAAGTTTGTCTTTCCAGAGCCCGTAGGACCTGCAATCATTGCAGTAGTGGGTGAAAAAAATCTGAACATTGTTATCTCTATCTTATCTCGTGAGTCACATAGTGAACAATCAGAAAGCTGGTTAGTCTCCTCTCTATTTATATTATTTTCACTTGCCAAGATTACAATCGCCTGCTTGCCAGTTACCTCAATACCTGCCAGATATCCTAGACAAAAGATTTTGTTTTGTATTATTTTCAGGTATTGTTGTGGCATAGAGTACATACAAATCAGAAAATGCAGGCTCAAATATTTATACTCTTAGGCTTTTTACCCGGATTAATATATTCTAAAGCTTGTTTCCAGAGAATGTGTAACTGTGAGAATGATATGGCTGTTTGTATAGATGTTGTATGGGTGGAATTTACCTATAATCCAAAAATCCGTATTTTATATCTGAAACAGTTGGAATATCTAGATATCCATCTAGTCTTGAAAAATTTTCCCTCTTTAGAATATTGGGTAATGATGGATATGATGTACTTCAACTGCAGTTGGATTAAAGAAATTCCATTGCAAATTAAAGTATCCACTAATATGTGCACAGACAACGTCCAGAAAGGTGAGTTTATTAACCTATGCAGATAAAAATGTAATCTAATAGTCAGAGAAAAAATGCCTTTGGGGTGCTTAGACTCGGGTTCGAAATTTCCTGCTATTTTTTAATAGGGAATGGAGATTTTTAACAGATTTCCTCAGTCTGTACATTCACAGCTTACTCTCATCGCCTCCAAAGAAGCACAGAGGATAGCAATGCCTCATTAATATGTTTATGAGGTGCTTACCTACGGGTTCGAAATTTCCTGTTAATTTTAATTGGGAATGGAGATTTTCAACAGAGTTCCTCACTCTGCACCTTCACAGCCTACTGTCATTGCGTCCACAGAGGCATACAAAGCATTACCTCATTAATATGTCTATCTGGTCTACCTTCGGTTTAGAAATTTCATGTTAATTTTAATTGTGGATGTAGATTTTCAACAGACCTCTACAGCAATTTTTTCCCTTTTTTTATTAGCTACAACAGAGAGTGAGATATGGGAGGATACCCAGTCCTTATTGTCATCAACAGGTCTCTGGGATTCAACTACCTCTGCCCAGTATTCGTCAAATAATTCTGACCATAATATGACCAAAAATAGAGATTACAGTAGCACTCATATCCAAAGGTACTACTGGATATTAATCTCGATCAGTACCGCATGCATTATGGTTGTATTACTATTTGCATGGATTTTGGGAAGAAAATTATTATGCTGTAAGCTTCAAAGAAATTCGGGAAATGAGACAAATGCTGTCGAAATGGAGGATGTGAGACATACTGCTGATGAGGAGACTGAGACCAATCCAAAAAGGTAGGAAATTTGTTATGAAATTGTGAAATTATTATTTTATACGAATGAAACAGGGATTGTGACGTCACATTGCATGAACATATAATTTGTGACGTATTTTTTAGCTAATGACAACCTGACGTTTCTCAAACCTTGTTTACATGTCTATTTTCTTCATCATGGCTTATTTAGTAGAGATTTTATTTATTGTATCTTTATATGTGTCAAGTATGGATTGCTATCATGTTGAATGTAACTTTTATAAGGATACGTCGCATTTACATATTGTGGGATTGAGATCATTTGAAGACTTACGGGATCAAATGTGGTGATTACGACGTCGTTACTCTAGTATACAAAGACTGTTATCTGGGACAAATCACACTTCCTCTTAGGAATATTATCCTAAGTTACCCAAATTTGAGGACTCTGTATTGGCGGTGTAAAGGATATTGTGTACATCAAGATACCAGAATCACTGTAGTCGGATGCAGTTCGGGTAAGAGCTAGGAATCATATACTCTATTGTATTAAGGATCTATGTGATCCTAAGATTTCATAAAGTCTAAAATATTTATGCATTGCTGCATACTGAGTTATCAGATTTCACCTACATTTTTCATATAAAAATATTTGTCGGATGTCATGATAACCACACTCTGTTGAAAATCTCCATTCCCAATTAAAATTAACGGGAAATTTCGAACCCCAGAGTAAGCACACGAACGCAATCTGTCGCCTCATATAGCTTTAGTTATGGGTTTATGCATTACAGCATATCCACTTAACAGATTTCACCTTACAGTTTTATACATAAAAATATTTGTATGTAAATCACACAATTTACAGATTTTTATATTTCTTTTATTTTTTATGTTTAGACCACAGAGAGGAGTCAGACAAATGCAACCGGAGGAGATCTGAGGTGAATGGCCAGGATGATTATGACAATGATTGTGAGCATCATGATGATGAGAATTATGATGATGAGCAGGATAACGACCAGAATGACCTATATGCCCTTCTGGTTATACCATTTTTTGGAATTATTGGTGGAATTATGGTGTATGTTATTTGACGTTTTAAGGATAGACTGCTAATTATAATTCTGGATACAATTTTTAATTGCACTGGGGGTAGAGAAAGAGTTGAAACTAGCACATCAGAGACTGATTGCACGAGTGCTGATACGACTTATGTGAAAGAAAGGTTACAAGTTCCACAGGTTACATCAGAGACTTCCAGTTCCATTTTTCCCCTCAGCTCATTCTCTGCCGACACCTGGGACGACAGGATTGTGACAGACGCTAAAAAAATTTTTGATCACTGGATGGAGGAGAGGAAAAATGTAACCGAGGTGTCTACACAGGTCAGTGATTCAGACATTGAGATGCAGATAGAAATGAAGAATATATCAATAATGAGGTCTAGTGTTGAGGTACATAGATCTGACCATGAAGTGGAAACAGCAGAGACCAGCTTGATACAGACTAGGTCTGGTCGTACATACAAAAAAATTTTTGTATAAAAAAAGAATGGAGAAAAAACTTTTAGACTTACATTTATAGATTGAGACCTCATGGACCTTAGTTTCAGTTATTTTGTAATTTTCAATTTTTTTTTTTTTTCAAGTAATTATTGGAATTATGATCATATGATAGATTTGTTGGTTATTAATTTAGAATATTACTGTCATCCATAATATGTTGTAATTGTGTTTCCATGAATGTTTGTTGACATTTCTTATCAGAGAATTTTTTGGAAGAATATTATATATTTAATTCCTTTTAATTGTACTAATTATCATCCTTTGATTATTATTATGTCTCTCTGATATATACATATATGTAATTTTCTTGTGAGAATAGTTCATAAAGAATAATATATGTGATAATTTTCCATCTTTTATTGTCAAATAACCATATAACCCTTTCAAACAATATATACATAAGAATTTCAATAAAAAATCCTATACAGGTATCATGGCGTAGAGCATATTAATGATATCTTTAACAGAGGATTCTACATAAAAATTCAGCGTCACACAATGAAAAGTAATAATTCAGTCACATTGAATGGAATTGAAGGTGTAACAGAAAAATATTTTTTTAAAAATCTTTTGAGAAAAATAGACTGGTCATACATCCAATTTATTATGTTAACATTTACACAAACCAGAGCAGACTTCTCCATTGCAATGACTGGTGTCGCTGATTGATTGCAAAGAAAAAAGCTAAATAAATACCAGTACTTTGTAAATGGAGACATATGATGAGCTCATATTGTCGAAATTCTTTTGCAATGGTTTATTTTATTAAAATAAAAATAGGTTAAGACACCTCCTTTAACAAGATAAATTATGACCTAGCACGCTGAACAATTCTTTTGAGAGATGACTGTACAGAGCGTTCTTCTGATTACACAGAAGATCTCATACAGAGTAAAAACCATAAATCAGCTTGATTGTACAGTCACCACACAAAAGGCGTGTCATGTACACTTGTTTAAATATTGACTTAAGGATGCATATAAATTATGAGGAACTGCTACCTTAGCCAAAAAAGCATCTGAAACCTTCATGTATTCAGCTATTATAATAAAATCATTTCTTAACAAGATCATTGTTTTTTAGTAGATTAAAGACATATGACAAAATAATATAAATTACTAAGGATCTACAGGAATAATCATATACTAAGTGAAAAATATTTACATTAGCTTCCAAATATTAAATGATTTAAAAAAACTTCAGATTATTCAAACTCTTGCAAACAAATTATAATTACAAAGATTTTTTTTTTGACATTTACCTTTTTTCAAAGTTTTTTATTCCCTCTATTACACATTCAGTTGGTTTTATAAAACTTCTATAAGATTGTCTAAGTGATATCTCAGTCCCTCCATCATTTTGATATATGCCGAGCTCCTTGTCTTATTAAATATCCCAATGGTTTCATGCTGTTGATGATGACAGTTGCTCAGATTTATTCTGGGTATCCTTCTGTTATTGATGACATCTGGCTTGATTGGCTCTATGCAGAATGTAACCTAGTCAATTTTTAGGGATATGACAGGAGAAAAAGGATGAAGACTGAGGAGGCACCCCATTCATTCAGACCAAATTTAGAAATAAATTATTTTTAACAAAAAATTTTGAGATTGTAGACCACTAGGTGTTTGTAGGACGCAACATGCTGCAACCACTAGGGTCAACATGCCATTGGGTGTTACACTCTAAACACCTACTCGGATGATGTGCTAAATTACCGGATATTAGTGCTGAGCATGTTGTACAATAAAAGTGATAACAAGAGCTCATAAAAGCCCTTGTTAATGGTAGGTCTATTTTACAGCAGGCGCATGTTAAGTTGCTGGCTCATTGCTGGTAATATGTAGCCCACTGAGGAGCTATCATAGTTTCCACATCTTCTGGGCTTTTGCCTAGAAAAAAGGCACACCCAAAGGCCATCTCGAGGTCTCTATTAGTTAGAGCCTCGATCAGCAATTGGTCATAACTGGTATTCATGTACATGGAAGTGGGGACCCATGTAAATAGTGAGGTAGTGCTCATTTTTGAACTGCGGATAGAGTAGGCCTTTGTGAATTTGTGTTCTAAAAGTATGGTCCTACATATGGGACACCTCAGTTCAGGCTCAGCCCCATCCTGCCACATCCTTGATAACTGACAAGAACACTCCACACAGAGCAAGTGTCCACATGGGTTGGTCAGTATGATGTCTGCCTGATCTAAGGCGTCTTTACAGATAGCACATTCAGCTTTTTCTAGGAATTGGGTCACAAATTGAACGAAATCTGGATATTTCCAGCTGAAAAATATAAAAATTAGAGAAATTTTAGTTATTTGACTAAATAGCAGAGATTAGTCAATACAAAATTGGGTTGAGAAAAGGAAATTGTGTTCCTGTGCATACCTGGGAGTTCGAATTTCACGTTATTGCTTATTGTGATTGGAGATTATCAACAGTCCTCACCCTAGGGAAATGCCTCCGATTGTTTGTCAGAATACTGCAGTATTGCAGAGCTATGATTCTCTGTTGAAAATCTCCATTCCCAATTAGAATTAACAGGAAATTTCGAAACTGAAGGTAAGCACCCTGACATACATATTAATGAGCTTAAGTCTTCTCAACCTCTCTGGATGTTGTGAGCAAGTATACTCAAGTATGAGGAATAGTGTTGAAAATCTCCATTCCCAATTAAAATTAACGGGAAATTTCGAACCCGAAGGTAAGCAGCTTGACATACATATTAATGAGCTTATGCCTTCTCAATCTCTGTGGATGCTGTGAGAGCAAGTATATCAGAGGAATACTGTTGAAAATCTCCATTCTCAATTAAAATTAACATTGACAATTTGCATATTGAGGGTAGTGAAACCCTTTTCGTATATTATCTCTCACTGAGAAATTACACATGTTTTACCCAAAAAGCTTCATTAAGATAAAAAATAAAAATTAATTGAGATAGTTTAGCGAATAAGGAAATACATCAAATTTAGGAGATTTATCTAACTAGACCCTAAATTTCACACACTTGGTTTTTTATTAGAGCTGTCATGAGAGAAGATAATTTATTGACATTTATTAACATTTCATTAAAATTCTTACTTGAATGAATGGTGTTACGCTCAGGAGGGGGTCTATACAAAGCTAGTTCTACAATAGCCTCACAGCTCCACCTCGTTACATTGGAATAAGTCCTCTCTAAAATTTTATGTAAAAAATTAAAATAAATAAATATTTGGTACTTACACAATAAAGGCCGGTAGAATGTCGTTGAGCAGGATGTAACAAACCATCGCCTGCTGGTAGTGTCCATTGTCAATCAGCATCAGTAGTTCACAAATGGTTATCATATTGGAAATCAGATGATTGGGTTGAAAGAGATCAATTCTTCTTCCAATTTGTACAAAGTTATCCATTTTGAGATTAATTGAACAGCCTATTTTGATTCAGTAAAATTCTGGGGCCCAGAATGGGTTTGATGCGGGGTTTTATAGTGAAATTTTGGGTTGAAAGCTGTTGCCATTATCTGATAATTAAAAATAAAAAAGTGATTTAATGTCAATTTGTCCCTGAATAATTAAAGGGGTATTTCCACGTCTACCTCCCCTTTGGCTGATTCATCTAAATGCGAACATTCCTCACATGTCAATTTTGCATGGTTAGGTTGATCAGGTTGAATTAAACATGGAACATATGTATATATTTCCATACGTTCGCTATACATCTGGTTACATACTTTCAAAAATTCTTCCCATTCTTTGGGTTTGCAGGATAGCCCTTCAGTGGTGGGAAACAAGTCTCCCTTGGCATTGGTCTTCCATTTCCTGATACCTACAGATTTATAGGGACTATTACAGGCTACATAGTAGGAGCCACCTATATGTACTTTCTTCTCTATTCCTTTGTCTCCTTTAAGAATAGCCTGCAGTGCATGGTTAATTAGTTCAGAAAAATGAACTAATACAACCAATTTTGAGATATTGATCTTGATCCCTGGGTTGGTGACAATCTGACCATCCCATTCCTTTAAATGAATAGACTGCACTTGACCAGTTTCACCATGAAACACCACATACTTCTTGGAGCCTAGATGAAAGGTTCTTCTATAGGTGACAGATAGAGATGCCTCTGAATAGTTCATTGCGGACATCGCCCCATGGCTTTGAGGCTCTATAAGATGATCTTTCTTCTTATTTTTAATCTGTAGAGATAGATCTTTCTTATTCTTCTTCAGAGCAGGTTTCCCTAAAACTTGAGCCTCTGCCATATTCACTGAATGATTTCGTCCTATTTTTTAATTCCTAGATTACAGCTTCAGATGATGTGTAAGGGTTAGAGCGAGAGGGTGGCTTTTTATAGACTTTGAGGTGAGGGGGAGAATATATCACGATTCAGCATATAGGATCACTTACTCAGCAAAAGCTTTGTGTAGGTAAAAATACTTACTCAGCAAAGGCTTTGTGTGAGGAGACTTAAAACAGACTAGTATAACTGATCATTAAAGGAACAAAGAAACTACAATAGTGATTAAAAACAGATTTTATTGATAATTAAATGCAGATAATACAGACAAGTTTATTACTTAACAATTGTAAAGTTAAAGTGACAAAAAGGTTAGTATATCAGACAGACATCTGCCCGTCCTTTACATCTGTGTCTAACTAGAATTTATAAATAAGTTTTCATCTACTTGGATTTTAGAACATAATGAACATTTATCATTGGTAGAGTACTGTTCTAAAGTCACAGGTGTCTGTCTTCCATCTGTCTTAGGTAGAGTATTTTTGTAAAATTCACAGCTGACTGTCTTCCATATGTCTTAGGTAGAGTATTTTTCTAAAATTCACAGGTGTCTTTCTTCCATCTGTGTAAGGTAACATCTCGTAACTATTCAATTCATTCAATAATTTTAATGTCTCTTTATCTTCAAGAGGTAGGAGAGAAAAAACTATTTTTGGGCATTATCATTTTCACAAATTCATAGGTAGGTGCATGCCTTTTATGTTTGTCCATTGGTATATCATAGGTCTCCCATTCAATAAGAGATATTTTACACCAGGGGCAGGTAACCTTGTCCCCCTCCCTTGTATAGAGGAAACCAGCATGAGTTAGGGCATCTGGGCGAATGGGGTGAGACTTCGGCCATGTTCTAAATGTAGCATATCTCTCATCATATCCAGAATAATCAGGAACCTTAAATATCCATCTTCCCACGTAGGGTGTGGGTTTATGACATAAATGTAACCCAGCAGAGCTACCACAGGGTGGTTGAATTCTTGGATTGGAGTTATATCTAGCTGAAGAATTCAGTGAAAAGCCTCCAACCGAGGCGGCAGAATGAGTAGAGGCAGACTGAAGATAAGATGACCTAGCATCAGTCTGGTCTTCCACTGGTTTACTTGCTGGCTGAACTATCTTGCTATCCTTATCAGTTATGTTGGATGCAGTATTAGAAAACATGTTGCTAGAAGATGCTGTTAGCTTGATAGTTGGAAAACCAATTAAGTTTATAAGCTGAATTTTTGCGTTTATATAGACTGTTAAAATTCTAGTATTCAGCAGTTTTCCAAAGAAAAAGACAGGATTCACTGATTATTAGTTAACCCCAAAGCCCTAACCCTAATCAAAAGTGTATATGAAAGTACGAGATTAAACTGCGACTGTATATGAGGCGAGATATTGCGTTCATGTGCTTACTCTGAGGTTCGAAATTTCCCGTTAATTTTAATTGGGAATGGGATTTTCAACAGACCTCTAATGTAACTAGCATACATTGTGTGATAAATCAAATATAGCTTTGATAATTCATTTTTTCACAAGTGATATTGTTCCAGTAGGGTAGCATACAAAACCCCCATTAAATGGCTAGCAGACAGAGCCCCATTACAAGAGTTCTAGCAGACAAAGATCCATTAAACAACACAGCTGTGCGATGATTCAGTTTTCAGTAGAAATATGATGCAGTAGGCTAGAAGACAAAGCCTCATTAAAAAATGGGTAGCAGACAAAGCCCCATTAACCATTTGCAGCAGACAAAGGTCCCATTAAAACAGTTCAACAGTTCTACCCCATTAAAACAAGTCCCATTAGGCAGACAAAGCCCCCCCATTAAAACAGGCTTGGGCTAGCAGACAAAGCCCCCATTAGCAGAAAAAGGGCTATTAGATGATTCAGTTTTCAGTAGTAATATGATGCAGTAGGCTAGAAGATAAAGCCCCATTAAAAATTTGGCTAGCAAAGCCCCATTAAAACAAAGCTTGGGCTAGCAGACAAAGCCCCATTAAAAACAGCTGTGCTAGCCATTAAACAACAAAGCATGGCCAGCAGACAAAGCCCCATTAAAGTTCCATTAAAAAAACCACAGCTGTGAACTAGTATGGGTAGCAGACAAAGCCCCATTTAAAAAATTGGCTAGCAGACAAAGCCACAGCTTTGAACTAGTATGGGTAGCAGACAAAGCCCCATTTAAAAGATTGGCTAGCAGACAAAGCCCCATTAAACACAGCTGTGCTAGCCATTAAACAAAGCATGGCCAGCAGACAAAGCCCCATTAAAAACTTGGCTAGCAGACAAAGCCCCATTAAACATTTGTAGCAGACAAAGGTTCCATTAAAACAGTTCTAACCCCATTAAAACAAGTGCCATTAAGCAGACATAACCCCCATTAAACACAGCTGATTTGACAATGCCACGAGATATAGCAGACAAAGCCCCATTAAAACAAAGCTTGGGCTAGCAGACAAAGCCCCATTAAACACAGCTGTGCTAGCCATTAAAATCAGACAAAGAGCTTGCCCATTAAAAAGCACAGCTGTGTGATGATTCATCTGAGTAATAGCTATAAACTATCAAAGTAAAACAAAAGTCCCCATTGAGCCAGTCTCAAGAACCTGTATAGAGCCCAATAACCTGTATAGAGCTAGTATCGACCCTCCCCTATCTAGCCATCAATCTACCATCTGCCCCAGGCAGCTGCACAGCTGTCAAAAAGTGACATGATTGATGGGAAACTCGACTCGATATATACTACTTGGAACGACTAAAATGCTACAAGGAATACCATAATGAAAAGCTTCAGATAAATTACATCACCTTAAAATTGAATGAAGATGATCACATTATATAAAATTTACCTATAATGGAGAGGATATGAGAATCTAAGTCGTCCATCCTATGCACAGAGAATTGGTCGTTGATAGATAAGCTGCAATCCAATATAATGACATTTTTACATGTATTAAAAATTATTTCCAAATAATAATCGATTTGGGTATGACATTGAAAGAATATTTACAAGATAATATAACTCACTGTGAACAGAGAAAAGATTGCTTAAACAGTGTAATTTAACTTGATGATGGAAAAATATTAAGGTATTAAATTATAACTTACTGTTCATCTCTGAGGGTGTTGTCCTCATTAAGAAATTGGGATAATGGTATAACACTGTCATCCATATCCTCAATGTCCCGAGGTTCGATTCCTCTGATGAACTTCTTCCTGCATATATATAGGATGGAAATAATTAATATTATAACTACAATACATGTTAGAACAGCTAATGAAATCCACCAAAAATACCTTAATTGTCTTTGGAACTATTTTTTGTTGGTGGATATTCTGAGTAAGTCGTACTTTGTGTTGCGAATTCTTCATTGTAACTTGATGTGATATTCGAGTGGTTTGGGGCAGATTGTCTCTTATCTATCTGCTCACTAATCTCTTTGGAGTTCTGTCCCTCTGAAATATCAGTGACAGGATTCAATTTTGACCAATATGAGGTAGATAGCATCTTATCTCGACTCACTGTCTTTTCTGTAAATGTCTGCTTAGTCGACAAATATTGAAAGATAGTTGATGAAGTCAAACACATGTTAGTCCTCACATTCACATCCTTATCTATTTCCTTGAGCCATTTACAGTTGAAATATTTCATATTCATTGAACTCAAATATTTTAAATTTGGCAAGTCCTTTATGACATCCAGCAAGTTCACTACCTCTACACTATCCATATATCCTTCGTGAACCAGAATCCGGTCCGTTCCACTTTCCAGTCTAAATGGTTTTAAGATCAGACTTACACATGTTTTTATGCAAAAATATTAAAATAAGCTAGATATTCTTAAACTAGAAGTGTTTTTAGTTATACACACGATTTTGTGGGATAAGAAAAGTGTGCTAAAGTGTTTTAAATGTTACAACTAAAAAAGACTGCACACTTTTGGTAATAGACTGGAAATGGGTACAACAATCATACAGCATAGTAACTGTGGCTCTATATTTGAACCTGGGTGCTGTGACTCCAACACAGGTTATCATGTCGTTCATGCAAGTGCATTCTGCATAATCACAGCTGAATCCGGTCACTATTTCATTGTAAGAAAAAAAGCACAAAAGAAGGGCTATGTAACATCCGAAAATCTACATATTAATCTAAAGTTTATCAGATAAGATTGAATGAAATATAACAAAAAATGGTATTATTGAGAGAACTTACTAATCCCATGTAGCTAGCAAACAGAGATGGAGTGAGGATGCATAGCGTGTGAGAAGAAATATTTCACACAGTTTTTGAAAGCTAGCCAAGCAAAGAGATATAAAAGGTTTGGATGAGATGGATTGAGGATGCATAGCAAGCACAGCTTTCATTACTCTCACATACTACTGGCCAGCTTTCAAACACTGTGTGAAATATTTCTTCTCATTTGACTTATTGCTGCTGATTGGAAACAGAGATTTGCTGGCTATCTGTGGACTGCAAACTCTTAACACCTTGTACACTGCCAAACTACAGAGGTTTATGGATCCATTTTTATTGAAGAATCCATTCACTTCTATAATATGTGGTCCAACCGGATCCGGAAAATCTACCTTTGTTTTGAAGCTCTTGAATAATATCAGTGCAATGTTTTCACAAAATATTAAGAAAATTTATTATTTTTATAACAATTGGCAGAAAAAATTCGAGGAAGATATTACTACTGATATAGAATACAGACAAGGTCTACCTACAGAAGAGGATTTGAAGTCTTACCCTAATGATGACCAGTGCATAGTAGTGATAGATGATATGCAGGTTTCAGCACTGAACAACATCTTCATTGCAAATCTTTTTAGTCGAGATTCTCACCATAGGAACATTAGTGTAATTTTAATTTTGCAAAATTTATTTCATCAGGAAAAATATAGTTGAGATATATTCTTAAATACTCATTATTTCATTTTATTTAAAAATCCTCGAGATATTCAACAAATTAAACTACTAGGTCGACAATTGGGTATGCAAAAGAAATTATTAGAGGTTTACTTAGATGCAACTCATGATCCTTTTGGCTACCTATTGATCGATTTATCACCTGGAAACAAAGATAGTTACATGCTGAGAAGTCATATATTTCCTGCTGAACATATGATTATATATAAATAGGATTTTTAAAAATTTTCTTCTGTATATAAAAATCTAACCATCTACATATATTTCAAAATGTCTAGGAACCTAAAAAAATCTAAACATTTCATTCTGCTGTTATTGGAGAATAACTTAGACTTAAATAAACATATACTGACACATGCGACATCATCTCAGTTAAAAACAGTGGCGGAAATTTTTTATAATGTATTCAAGCTTCCTTTAACTAAGAAAAAAAAGAAAAATTCTTACTTTTCCTAAAAATATTGAAAAAAATATATAAAGTCTGAGGAAAGAGGGACGAGGAGTATAGCAAGAAAACACTTTGAAATAATAACCAATTTGCTTGTATCAATTAAATATTACATAGAAAAAATTTTAGAATGAATAAGTACGTTATAATACCACATGCACAGTACGAGAGTTTCAAAAGCTTTTTAGCTGATAAAAAGGAGCATAAAATTGCAGACAGCAATCAGGAAACAGTGGATGAGCATGGTAAGGATATCCATCCAAAAAAACATCAGAGTAAATCAGAAAAATATAAAGGAGAAGAATTCAGAAGTGAAGACAGCAGGATATTAAATAATAATAATAATAAGAGGACATCAGAAAAGCTGTTGGACAATAACCGAAAAGAGCCTGTAAGTAGACACTTCAGTGATAAGACACAAGACAAGGCAGAAATAAAACATCCCCTCCCTCCACCAGGTCTTCCCGAAGAAGCAGTTTACAGTCAAGACAATTACCTCTCAAAAATAAAAAAAAATGGAAGGGAAATCCAAAAAGGGGGTGGAGTAAATGAATGGATTCAAAAATGGACCAAAAAATTTTAATTCAGATGAAGAAATCGATACATATCTTCATAACCTTTATTATGATATTAGGAGTCCAGTAGTCTACAGCGGTTACAGCAAATTATATCCATATATTAAAAGGGATGGAAAGTATCATGTAACCCCTAAGTATTTAAATAAGTGGTTAAGTAAACAGGAAACTTGTACAAGTTTTCGCCCAGCTCGAAGGACTTTTCGAAGACCTAAAGTCTTAGCTTTTACAAAAAATTATCAATGGGATAATGATACAGCTAACATGGTGAAATTCAAGTCAGAAAACAATGACTACGGTTACTTTGTAGTATTCATAGATATATTTACTCGATACCTGTACACAGCACCATTGAAAACTTTAAGAGGAGATGAAATGGTGTTTGTATTTCAAAGAATAATTAGAGAAACAGATGAGAAACCTGAAATTCTAAGA
This sequence comes from Sabellastarte sp. h YS-2021, assembly GCA_964017235.1. Classification (NCBI taxonomy): domain Eukaryota; kingdom Metazoa; phylum Annelida; class Polychaeta; order Sabellida; family Sabellidae; genus Sabellastarte; species Sabellastarte sp. h YS-2021. The sequence goes on from OZ024927.1 coordinate 15,735,387, forward strand.
ACTGATCAGGGAAGTGAATATAAGAACCATTCATTTAATAATTTGTTAAATGAAAATAAAATAAAACATTTGTACACATACTATGAAACCAAAGCTAATTATGCTGAAAGAGTTATTAAAACTATTAAAAACAAAATAATGAAATATTTAAGTGAAAAAGAAACCTTAAGATGGATTGATATTCTGGCTGACTTAACCTATGGTTACAATAATTCTATCCATAGATCAATTAATATGAGTCCAGAAGATGCAAAATCGAAAAACCAATATTTACTTTGGAAATTTCAATATGATAATCTGAACTACCCCAAAAGTTTCTTTAGCATCAAAAAACAAAATAAAAATCTGAAACTCTTACAAACCTTGAATAAAAAAAATTTAAATTCAACATATCAGACAGGGTTAAGATAAGTCATCTTAAAAGGATGTTCGACAAAGAATATACTGAGAAATGGTCTGGCGAAATTTTCACTAAAATTAATCGTAAATTAAATCAAAATATTCCAATGTATGAGTTAAAAGATTACAATAATGAGGTAATTCAGGGTTTCTTTTATGAACCTGAAATGCAATTAGCATACATAGGTACTGATATTTTGTATAAAATTGAGGAAATTCTCAAAAAAAGAAAGAAAAAAAAGGTGGGCAGGTGGAGGTATTAGTGAAATGGAAGGGATGGCCTCCAAAGTTTATTTCATGGATTCCAGAGGAAGATGTAGAAAATATATAAGGCATAAGAGTATATAAAACATTTCAGAATTTAGGATCTCTTTCATAAGTTAAGATCTCAAATAATAAAGATGGAAGAAGATAGCATTTACTTTTTCTTATCCTCAATAGATTCCTTAAATTTTCATCCGAATAACAAGGCTTATAACTTTACAGTTGAGATCGCTGAGAGAACTACTTTATCTGGTGATTGGGGAGTAGGGATATGCGATTTCCATGCGAGTACTGTAACTAATGAAACCCTGTATTTGTTTTCAGATATTGTGGATTACTCTTATATCAGAAATTCAATGGAAGGTATATTAACGCTTTTACCTCAATCTAATTCTAATAAATATCAATTATTTAATAACGTTTACTATTTACCACTTAAAAATCAAAGCTTCAGTCGAATTGGAATATATACAAAGAACAAGAACCTTCATTTTGCAAGTAGTTTAACTGGAGTGGTTGAATTAACCTTTCATCTTCGAAAGAAGAAGAAATTATGAATAAATATTTAAAATTTTGTAAAAAATGTATGGATGGAAAAATAGAACTATCAAAGAACTATTACGTTCTAGATAGTGATGATGACAATGCAAAATATAAAAACAAAGATTCTATAGATGTTTCAATAGTTAGCCCTATGCAAGCAGCAGTTGAACAGGCTAAAAGTGAGGTTAGAGACAAAATGAATATAAATAGAGGAAAAGCTATAAAAAAATATCAAATAGGAGGTAAGGAGAGACAAATCAATACCTCTAGGAAGAAAAAAAAGGTTGTTAATAAAAAAGGAAAAATTAAAAAAAAATTGCAAGGTAAAAAGAAGGGAGCTAGAAAAAATTAAGAAAAAGTTAACCAGCTACAGATCCATATGGATGTAGTCCAGACGTCACTATCTTTATTTGCTCCACCTCCCACTGATAGGTCCATTGTCAAGGAATACTGGGTGGATTACACTCCTATTGCAGCCATAACTGAGGGAGGGGTTATAGAATTCAATGTACCAGGAACCTCTGTAGATTACATAAGTTTAGGAAAAAGCAAATTACACATAAAATATATACTCATAGATGAACAAGGGAAAAAGGTTAGTGATGAAAGAACTCTCGATGGAGACCCTACACCTAATACAGATCAAGTAGCACCTGTTAATTTTACTTTACATTCTATTTTCAGACAAGTTGACCTATCTTTAAATCAGAAACTTATCTCACCGGATGTGGGTGTTAATTATCCTTACAAAGCACTTATTGACCTTCTTTTAGGATCCAAAAATGATATGATATTATCTCAGACTCAGGCTATGTTTTTTAAAGACCAGGCAGGGCATTTGGATGAATTACAATATATAGGAAGTAATAGTGGATACACAGAAAGAGGTAGACCAACTAAGGATGGTGATACAGCCAATGTTGAGGGATGTCTATATCTTGATATTTGTCAAGGAGAAAATAGAGCAATTCTAAATGGAGTTTCTGTAAACCTTAAGTTGTTTCAGGCTTTTAACGAGTTCAGATTAATGAGATTAGGAGCTAAAAATTTCAAGTTAGTAATCACTGCTGCGGTATGGAAAGTATGTTACATTTCTCTTAACCCAAAGATGATACTGGCGCATGATGAGGCCTTAAAAATTAGTCCTGCAATATATCCTTTTTGGAGAAGTGACATTAAGAGTTTCAGTGTTGCTAAAGGTTCTGTTAATTTTATGACAGATAATATATATCATGGTATGGTTCGAAGTAAATTAATAATAGGAATGATCTCAAATGCAGGTTATTCAGGAGATTACAGTAAAAATCCTTTTGATTTCAAACACATGAACGCTAACTACCTGGAGGTGACTGTAGATGGACAGCCTGTACCTAATAGAGCATTAACTCCAAATTTTGAGAAAGGGGACTTCGTTACCTCCTACCTATTTTTATTGGACAATGATTATAATAAGAAAATGGGATTATTATAAAATTATTAGAATATGACAAAGGCTATACTTTGTTTTTATTTGACATTCAAAGTTTCCTCTCAGGCCATATTATGAGTAAGGGTATTAAAGGTCATACAAGGTTAACTATGAGATTTTCAAAACCTTTGCCAGAAACTATAAATATTATAATTCATGGAAGTTTTCCTGAGACCTTAAGTATTGATCATAGTAGAAATGTGACTCTGGGATCATGAATACAGAAGAAGTTTTTGAAATGATGAAAAGCGACAAAGAAATCAATAAAATATTCATAGGGGTTTATCCCATAGATCTAATACCCCAAGATCTTCCAGTACCGTCCATTATTGTAGTGAATCTGGACAGTTCTGAGAAGAAAGGAAGTCATTGGATAGTTCTGCATTATCAAAGAAAGCATGTGGAATATTTCGATTCATTAGGAAAATAGCCAGGGAAAGAAATACATAATTTATTGACCAGTAAAGGATTTACATACAAGTACAATAAAAAGAGGTTACAATCACCGTATACAGAGTCATGTGGATTGTTCTGCTTCTACTACAGTTACTACAGTTGCAGAAAGATAGACTACAATATATTATTAACAAACTTCAGCAGTAACTTGGAATGTAATGAAGATATTGTGAAGAGACTGCACAGTGAAATTGTCAATTGACATTTTAATAAATGTATATATGTATTGAAGAATTGTATATAACAGTTGTATATTTATGTATTCAACAAATTAACATAGCATGTAATAAATTAATATTAGTTCAGATTTTTTACGTTTTATTTAGCAAAGCATACTTCAATAACCTAAAATACCATTCACTTTTTAAGGCATGCTGGCTGACCCCGATTTCAATTTTGAAGAGCAAGCAAACTAATGCACTCATTTCCTTTCACATGAGCGAGAGTTGCCGTTACAAATTCAAATTCTGATAGATTACTCATTGAGATCGGATTGTTTTCCCTTCTTTAGGTCGTATAAGCAGATTAGTTTGGGAAGTCCTTTTTTTTACCGATTTCAATTTTAAGATAATCAAAAATTGCAAACTTTTTTAACATATTCCATTAACATTTGTCCCATTATATTGTTACCAGCTAAAGAAGATGGTTTTAAAACAGAAACCAGTTTAGAGGGTGTAGAAACTACCCAAAAGGCAGTTTCTTCGCTGTTAAAAGTTGGTTGCTTATATACAAGATGTTTATTTTTATTCAAAAGTAAATTCTCCCTAAATATAGGACACTGAATAAATTTTTGAAGTACTGCAAACCTCATAATGCACTCTCTTATCTCTGAGTCCATGTATACATCTTTATAAGGTTTCATTACTTCAGCTATATTAAAACAATCATTTTCCAAAGCTAACTTTTCGCATAATTGAATGTTTTGATAGTGTTTGGCTAATAAAAAGAAGTAAAGTTGCTCCAGAGAATACAAAAAATATTTCTCGTATCTTAATTTAACGAAAAAAAATGTTTGACAAAGAAGATTGAATTTTTTCAACCAAGACCACATCTTCCTCCCATGGACATAGAACCATATCTAGGGGTCTTGTAGTTAGACCATCGTTCTCAACAACTCTTTTACAATAGAAGTAGTTAAAGCCAATTTTTTCTTGAGAATGTGTGTATATTTTACTTCCTCTAAATCGACGGCAGTTTACAGTACAGAACCCTAGCAAACTTAATGTACTGGTTTCCTCTGCCCTTCCAACTACCCGTCGTGATATGACCTGTACAGTGTTGAAAGCGACGTAAAATCCCAAATAAATCAAAATCCTCTTAATCGAAATCCTACATTAGTCGATGAATTAATAACCTTCTCATTTAACGTTTGTTGAAATTTATTCATAGGGTCAACCAATTGTTTCTTAGAAATTCCTTTGTAAGATATCTTCTGTTTCCCTTAAGAATCTTGAATAATGCAAGACTTAGAACATAAGGAAATCATCTGGCATCCTTCGAACTCTTTCTTAAAAATCCCAACTCTGCGGCGGCCTAATGCAATATGATGGGGATAACATCTCCTAGGAAACCAAGGAGGAGAAAATTCATCCCAACAGGAGTTAAAAATTTCATTCTGATATTTATTCTTATATTTTTCAGATATACATTGATCAAGATCTGGTTGGTTTATAGCCATGTAGATACTATCTGTGTCTGTTTGTGTGAGTTCGAATGAATTTTTTATAAGATAAAGGTTTAGGCAATCATAATAAAATTCGAACATTCTTAACTTTGCTTATTGTAAAATAAAAAATCCAATTTGAATGGGAGTTTTTACAGATATTCGAGTTTTGTATGTCTCTACTTCATATAAATCCTGACCTAATTTATTCATATTTTTAAAGACAGGTGAATTGATGAATTTACAGACCTTAGATTTATCCATTAAATATTTGACATTGGAATGTTTGGACTTATCCATGAGCAGAGATCTGTAGGAACTATTACTAATCAACTTATAGGTTTCCCCAATGATTGCTGTCAGGATCTCGATCACCCTCCAGTCGATATTTGGTCACTGTTTCGATAAAGGATCTGAAAGCCATTTTTGGTTGATATTCTATTATCTGATAAATTTTGGTAATTTCATAATTATTCTTTAGGTACCATTGCAACAGTGGAGTTGAAAGTAATATCTTTGACCCTGAGGTTCCACTAATGAGAAGTTTCTTGTAGTCAAATTTAATGTCATTCTGACTACAATATTCAGTCATGTGCTCACCTATGTCTGACATTGACACTTGACAGGTGCAAAAAAGGGAGGAAATTCTGAAAAGAAATCTTTAAATTCCTCTTTCACAGATATATCAACCTCAACTACGCCAAACAAATGACCATTAGCAATGTCCGATTTAACTTTATTTTCAGTTAATGAACCTTTATTTTTAGTGTAATACGTAGGCAAATAATGGTCATAATACTCAGGGCAGAGTGATTTTACTGCTTTGTTGAACTCACATTGTTGAATAGATATATATTTATAACCCATAGAGATAATTAAATCCTTTTTCTGATATCTTTGATTTGAGTTTTCTTAATTTTTTTAAGCCAATGGGAAGACTTAATCTTCTTAACAATAGGGCAATCATCCCGACAGTAATGATACGTATGAATCCATATATTTTTCAGAAATTTCTGGTCTGAAGTTATTGTCCAGATGTCTTCTTATGTATACACCTGTAGGCATATTCTGTTTAATAGCATAGGAGTATAAACCATTGCAATCATACCCAACTATAGATTGACATTTATTACCTTCTATTTTCTTAACGTTAGAAACCCCTTTTTCATGATAACGAGAAAATATTATGCTAGGTTCACCAACAATATTTTTTCTATAAGTATAATATAAATCAGCATTTTGTTGGTTAATCAAAGAAAAATTAGATTCTGTGGATGCACAGTCTTTAAAAATATCAATTTTTTGCTCTGTGTAAATGCTTACAAAAGAAGAGAGTGCAGTAACAAAAGGACCTGTATCTAGGTTATTGTAGTAAACCAGGTAGTCCTTAAAAGTTTGCATTCCTTGAGTACTCCATATTTCTTTTAATTCAAGATATTCAGCCTCAGACTTCAGGGGATTGGTATTAGACAGGGTAGAATAAAAATCCTGCATATCAGGTAGTGAGGTGTGATCTAGTTTGTCAAAAGAATCAAACCACTCATAAGAAAAAATACCTTTGGGTATTTCACAACCATAAGCCTTCAAAAATTGACTATAAGAACTCCCAGCAGCAAGATAATTAGAAATGTCCAAAAATTTCAACTGAGGGATAGCAATTGTCAGGCAAGAGTTTTCTTTTTTTATTGTATGAATATCTTTTTCTGGGAAATTTCTGGCTATGTATAACATAATCTCTTCCTTAATTAAGTTTATGTCATATTTACCAGAATTAAACCCTAGAACTGGAATTTGAGAAAGATATATCTCGAACTTCTTCTGAAGATCGAGAATCTTATTAAAAAAATGAGTTTTCATCTTAGAACTTAGTGATTCTTCATTAGTGGATTCTGTGGAGGAGGTGTCTGAAAAATCTGAATAACTTTCTGGATCCACTGTATATTTTGAAAGAAGGTCATCCAGATTTTCAAATACATAGTCGTATTTCAGTTTTGGTCTACTTAAAGTCTACTCATCATCCTAGAGATAAGATTATTTGAAGATGTATCTACAAAACACTTAGGTTCACAAAACCCTTCAACATTTGAGGAAATGCTAACGCTTACTGGAATGTGCTTGGACAAAAAATTAATTTGGTCAGTGCATGAAGTAGTTGTCTTCATTAATATAGCCTCCATATCCCACACAATAAAAGTGCGGTAATATATGTCAGATTCAGGTACATGTATAGTTAGGGATTCTAGTTTATCAAAAATTGTCTCTTGATGTTTATGAAAGCCTCCAGGAAACACGTATTTAGTTCTTTCATAGCAATTTGGATAATGTCTTTTAAGATTCCAATATCTATTAAACATTTTGTTACATTTTTCACATTGAAATTTGTTGGCTACCTTGGAATAATTTGTTATGTAACTCAGATGATTTTCATAATTGTTTAAATATATTATTTTTTCACTTTCATATAAAGAATCGTATAGCAAGTTTACAGAATTAGATGAATTCAGAGATACAATAATTATCTTTACATTAAAACATTGTTCCAGTTTATTCATGTCTTCCATGGTAACACCTTTAAAATTTGCAATGGAATTACTTAAAATTTCTGGGCAATTGTTATATCTTTTCCATTGATTAATGTATTGTAATACTGTATCACCTTGTTTATCCTTAAAATGATGATGTAAACATCTAAAAAATTATCTTGATAGGGCTTGTGAGTAACTCTATTAATGTAAAAGGAAATGATATGAGGATTCTTATGAGGAAAATTATCTGCCTGTCCCAATGGAAATTCTGTCTTAAAAACTACATATTGAATATTTGTAATAAAAGCTAATGTCCAAACAGTTGAGGGTCTGACAGCTCTAGCCTGTTCTATAATATCTAATTTTGCAAGCTTAAACATAAGAAATCTAATACTGTTCCTATTAGATATAGTAAATGGAAAATGAAGGATCTTTTTATTAAAATATGGAATATAATACCTATATTCACCAGTTTCTGTATTCTGTAGTATCATACCAAATGAAAAATTTATTCTAAAAGCATTTTCTTGGTCATTATATATTTGTGTCAAATGTCCTCTAATCTCATTGAAGCCTCTGTGCAGATTATTGGATGGGAAGTTGTAGACCTTCTTCAGATCAAAGTCTTCATCTCCTGCTAGAATATGGTGTCTGTTGATAGCATACCCAGCCTGAAGTTCTGGATTATTCAGATCTTCCACATATGGTGGAATTTCATACACATCATTTCCACCGTGTTGAGACATACGATGAGTGTACAGCTCCTTCCTGTTTTGGCATATGTGTTTACAAATGGAACATTTGTAAAGTTTGTTAACTGCATTCCCTTGGTTCCTATGACGGCGTTGAATATGAGAATTCAGAGCTTTGGTATTAATAAATGGATAGTCACATTGAAAGCACATAAACTTTCCACAGTTTCTGTAATGTTGAAATAACTGCTGAGATGAGTGGAATTCCTTGTCACATATGTTACATTTCTGTAAATTATCCTTGTTCTTAGCACATATCTTCATATGGCAGTTCAACAAATGTTGGTTAAGCATACCATATTGACAATATTCACATTGAAATTTCTGTTTAGAAGTTTTCCTCTGAGATATGAACTTACTGCACATCTTCAAGTGAATTTTCAACAAACATGCATTAAGCATATCACACTGACAGAATGGACATTTGAATTCCATTTTGAAAGTCATAGAATATTGTTAAATTCTTAAGATGATGTGGAGGTTTATTTATAAGAATATTTAGTGATTATGAAGCAATTCATGTTTGCATACATATGTAATTTTGGTTTATATATTCCTGATGATGCGACAGTTTCTGAAGACCATATGGGACAGTTAACATCATATTATTGATGATGATGCAAAAAATTTCCAAAGATTATGACATATTGTATATCTATGACTGCTACAAGAAATCTGTTTATATGACCTGAAAAAAAAGAGTTCAGAATACGATTTACATATTTTATTACATATTTGTATATACATTAGGTAGCATAAAATAAATGTCTCATGTATCTCCAACTTCATTGCCTCCCCCTTCTATTCTTCTTATCATGTCCTGGGCTTGTTCAGTGTAGAACCTGGCCATAGGTGAAAAAGTATTCATCTTATCCTTCCACTGTCGATAGGTGCCAGATATTTTATGTGTACATATCTGGAAAGAGGCTGATAGCAGAGAAAAAAAAATGAAAGGGATAATGCCAATAAAATAGTGCCATATAATAGGCAGAAATTCCAAATCTTCCAGGACAGGTTATTGGAAAGTCTTTTAAAACTAACATCATAAAGTCACCTGGTTTCTTCAATTGGAAATTCTTCACTTGAAGATACAAATCCCAGTGTAATAGTACCAGCCATGTTGTAGTTAGAGCAAGGAATGAGTTTAACTTAACAAGGTGTCCAAATTTATATTTTCCAGCAATATTCTTGTTAAGTTATTGATTGGAGTTATTGCAGCATGTTGGAGGTATTGCAGCATCAGCATTAGCCTACCTGTTCTTCAGTGATCTAGATTATGTTATACAGCAAAAACTAGTATTGCACCATCAACTCAATAACTATGTAGTTCATCTCCCTGTAAAATTACAAAACTAAGTAAGTAAGTAAGAAACACTTATATAGCGCCGAATTTTATGTAAACATCCTCTAAGGCGCTGATGTGCAAAAAGGGATAGTCCAGTTCCAGAAAGATGTCCGTTTCCATATTAGCGTCCGGTAGGGGAGATAGGCTATGGTGGAGGATAAGCCAATCTAAAAAGGTATGTTTTCAACTGTTTCCTGAAACCAGAAATGCTTTCTATGGTTCTGATGGCTTGAGGAAGCTTGTTCCACTCTGTGGGAGCCCCTGCTATGAAACTGCGTAGCCCTGAGCGTTTATTTGGTTTAGATGAGGAAATTGATAGGCGATTGCCCCTTGTGAGGTCACTCCGCCTAATTAGAGCGGAGAGATATGGAGGTTGGCTCAAATGTATTGCTTTATAAATGAGGAGATTATATTTGAACAGTATACGGTAATGAATGGGAGAAAAACTAAGCATTTCTCTACAAGATCAGTAAGTGAACACAGACTGTAGGCAGCATACAGATCAGATGTTATTGCAATTGCACCATCATCACCCAATAACCTACCTCCCTGTAAATTATTACATTATCATTATGCAGTTCTTTAGTATTGCACCATCACACACCCAATAACCTAGCAGTAGTTCTTTACAAAATCAGTAAGTGTACCAGACTCCTAGTATTGCACTATCACCATCCACCAACAGTAACTGTAGCAGCAAGTCCCCAGTATTGCACCATCAACAGGCAATAACCTATCAATAATGATCTGGATCATTTTCCGATCACTTCAGATCAATTTTTACGACTTATGTCGTTCGATTGACTCACATAGTACTACTACAGTAATAGGAGGCCACTTCAAACCATTATACATCACAAAAAAGTATAATGAATTGAACAACCTACTTATCTATCCTCCACCAAGCTGCAGCATTTCTGACAACAGGTACAGAACCCCCACCAGCACCAAAATCAATTCTGAACTGGTACAAACCGGGGGTTCACAGCAGGATCCTAAATAGTACTTCAGTGAGGGGGGAAACAGATACTTCCATTGCCTCTGATGCGACTTCTTCAGTTATTACCAATAAGAGTCGAAATACAATAAACCACAGTAGGTTCATTATATCAGGCCTATTTATATTTTACACAGACACACAGTTATTAACTTGTCAAACACCACCTTAGATGAATACCAAAACTAAGGCATTAGAAAAGGGCTTGACTTTCTGTCCCACACCAGGTCCACCAAAAAGGGCAGTTAGACACACACAGGTTGATCTATTGGAAGTGGTACAAAACCTCAAATTGACACCCCAGTTTTGGTCACAAACTATAACCCACACAACCCAAACATAAAAAATATTATCCACAAAAATATTGAATATAATTTCCAACAGCTCAGATTGTGGAAGTCTGTTCAAAGACCATGCAGGAGACACCCAAATTTGAGAGACACCCTCACAAATGCAATCCTTAGATACCCACCATACACTGAAAACCAAACCACACCCAGACCCACAATGTGTACAAGACCAGGAAATGAACTTATTGCCTCTCTATAAAACAATAAGAGAGGTAAAATGTAACTTCACCCATAAGTCATATCAATTGAAAGATTTACCAAAACACATCACTTGTGAAATCAGTAATGTCATATACTTATCAAATGCACTAAGTGTAACATGCACTGTGTTGTGGAAACCAGCAGAGCACTTAGGAAAGGGATGTATGAACATAAAGCATCAGTCCTAAAAGATGGACAGCCAACACCAGTATCACGTCATTTCAAGAATGATGGACACAGCCACAGACACAAGCAGTTCTCAGTGCTAGAAATTTGAAGCATCAAACACAGCCCAAAGAAGAAGAATTGAGCTGAGCTGGATCTTCAGATTGCACTGCCTAGCCGCCAACTGGCATCAACCAATTTGTGTAATTCTTAAGTATCATTTGGACTATTATGCACTCAGTAGCCCCCCCCCCCCTCCTTCTTTTCTTGGACTTTAATTCAAGATGGCAGTGAGTAATAATGAGGGATTCATGAAAACTTATTAAAAAAAAATTTATCATATAGTAGGGCTAATAATCAAATATTATTGATCCCAGAATTTTCAACTCACTATTTAACAATTTTGGACATTTTTACAATGAATTCCCAATAAAAGTTGTTATTAAACATTATATACTGGGCTCCTAGAACCACTTCCCTTCAAAACCAAGGTTTCTCTGACCAAGTGGAAGCAAGCAATGAGGCTCCTGAAAGACGCTCAACCAGAAGTGTCTTTGAGTCTAATTGGTTCCTTTTTGTCAAATGTTGTGAATCTGGTCTGGTGGACTTCAGATCAACCCCTATATACATAAAACACATTTCAGATTTTTTTCTTACACCTTTTTTCAGGATAAAAATCTCTAACCCAGTACAATGGATGGTTACTGGGCTGCTATATGCTGCCAGACATTTTTCATTGAGAGACCTAAGGCACACAGGGGTATGCCCTGTTGTAATTTGCTCCTGATCACTCATCAATTCACCAAGCCCTCTTTTTAACATCTCTTTTCTTAAAGAATAGATATTCAAGACCATTTCCCTTCTGGCATTAGGATCGGGCAAATGAAAGAATGAAATTCATGCTTGGCTCAATTTGAACTTTAGGCATCAAGAAGAATGGTACCAAGTCATATTATATCTTTGACCCTTATTCTCATCTAAACATCAGCTGGCTAGGGTTGAACCAGAACATGTAGTTCCAGTGATCTTTCTTATCTTTCTCCTACACTTGATAAGTCTCAGGAGGACAGAACACCCTGCTCAGTTAGAACATTACATTATAATTTGTGTAAGACCAGTAATCTCAGAGAAGGTAAGAAATTGGTCTTTGTCTCCTCCAAGAAGAGTTTTACCTAGGAAATTGCTCCTGCAACAATCTCTTCTGAAATTGGCAAGAAAACAAGAATGCCTAAACTACTATATCTAAAATTTCATCCATACTGTGGTGTGACAAAATCCATACTAACCTCCCCAGGCTAAACCCGGACACTAATAATTGTTTTAAATATTAGCCATAAATGCACACATTTTTTCTTCTACTACTAACACATCCATCCAAAGAAATGCAGCTTTTATGGATCTCAGATATAGTGTTCAATTTGTAATCATGCTTGGTAAATAATGGTTATGATAAAGGCTCTTAAGTAAAAGTAAAATGTTAGCATAGCTGCCATGGACACGCTTTTTCAAAGTCATAACACAAAATTCATAACTGCTAAATTTAATATGATTTGGCTCTCTTTTAGTGGAATTTTTATTTTTTTTGAAAATTACAGTTTTAACCATTACTCTACTTAGTTACCTATCTCTCCTAAGTTGATTTTGTCACTTTTATTTGGTGCTGGTTTTATTACAAACCAAACAGCAATTATTGGTCTGCAATTTTTCCTGTGTAATGTTATATATTGCAACCTCTCATTCTGTGCGATTGTTTTCTTTTATTGGTTTGACCTTTTCATAATTTTCTTGGAGATTGTTTTTACTCCAGTATCATTACAGCTTTAGGTCCCGTTTTTATTTTGGGTGTCCATGTTTGCTAAGGGAACCCTAAGGGACCTTTGTTTTCATCTGGCTTGGTGGAGAGAGTAGGATGAATGACTGCCTGGGTCCTTTGAGGACTGAGCATTAACGTTTTAATTGGTCAGACTCCCCACAGTCTCTTTCTTTTTTACATTAAGGCCACTGGAGTAAATCTATTCCTGTAGTATGGTTCCAGCCTTTTCACTCGATCCTTCAGGCAGGCAAGTCGCTCTGCTGTTGATCTTCACAGGCTCCAGGGTGTTCAGAACAGTCTAGCCAGAATTGTTGCCAATACCAACAAGTACTCACATATCATCATCACTCCTGTTACAAAGACTCTTCTTTGGTTGCCTATCGATTTAGGTATTGTTCTGTTGTCATGACAGTTTATTGGTGTACAAGTTCCTACGGTTATCCTAGTTATACAAGTGGTTATCCTAAATACCTTGAACCTTTCCTTAAAGCCAGAAATATAGAAAACTTGCAGAAATCAATCTGGTAGAATGTTCCTTAAGTCACACATTTTGCCTCAATATATAAGTCTTAAAAGCATTTTTTTTGGCCTCAGCCAAATAGAGTGACTCGAGGATAGAAATGATCTGCCTGTATGTTCAGCCAAAGTTCTCTTCATTCAGAAAGAAGATGTAAACCTATCCCTTCGCAAAAGCATACCCACCCTAGTTGTCCGGTCTTGTATCTGTCTGTCTCCTTGGCGATGTTTCAGACTTAATGATTATGGATCTCTATAAAAATACATGAATGGGGTTGTCAGTAGTAATGCATAGCTACAAGTCATATATATTATCATCAGAAAATCACTATCTTGTTCATCTAAAATAATAACAGTAATATGCATTTATATTTTTCATTTTGATAATATGTATAACCCATTTTAATACAAAAATACAAAGACCATAATATCTACTCAAGCACACCATATCTTGTAACCTATCACATTAGTTGAGACATCATATTATGAAAGACACCCAATTAGTAGATGAATTTTCTGTTGGGTCTCCACAACATAAACACACTCCTTATATTTAGCTCAAGATAAGTCATTGATATTGATGAAGACACTGACATGATGAACTCGGTAAATTGTTTTCCTTTCTATTTAATGTTTCAAATTAAAATCACTAATAAATTGAAATTTGATAAGTATTTATTTTCTATAACCCATAATTTGTCCATTGCTTAAATGTGCAATGTAATCAAATCTATATATTAAGTAAAGTCCGCATATTTCTTGATATTACTGAGATAACTGTGATAGCATAAAGCTACTTATTACTCCTGACCAATGTAGGGTGAAAGAATTGTTCTTGAAAGGGAAGAAGGGAGACAAAAAGCCATATCATGAGGTCTGAAGAGTCCTGAAGAATAATACTTTGAAGCTTCTCAGCATTTTAGGCAACACCTTTTCGGATACAATTCCACTTTATGGCCCCCAGGTTCACCTTGAGGCGGAAGGGCTCGAGGGTAATTTGGATGGGATTTTTGAATCCTAGGCCTTGGTTTCTTATTACCTCACAGTACATTCCAAAGTTCTGATCACACTAATAAATATTCGAAATACTTAATAAACCTAAGTTAAGACTTATAATCTATTTAAATGAAATATTGAAACTGAGAAATATCGCATGGCCAACTTAAGTAGATAAGAAAATTCTATAATCAATAAGTCAAGAACCAGTATGTTGTCACTGCCATTGAGACAGGCAGATTTTTAAAAAATCTCACTTGAAGATAGAATATGTATTCTGTGTATACAGTAACTTAATAGAAGATGGAAAGCATTTTATATGTGTATATGTACATTCTATGATGATCTATTTGTATACAATTTACAATAAATTAACAAATTATTTCTCTAAACATTATAAAAGGATAATTAAAATTCTCCACCTGTTGATTTTTATTATTTATTTAGGTTTTAACATTGCTTTCAACACATTGTATAGGTCATATCGCAACAGGTAGTTTTATGTGCAGAGGAAACCAGTACATACAGTTGGTCAAGGTTCTGTACTGTAAAGTGCTGACTAGCGACAAACAACTACCAGCTTTCCCACTTGAGGTTGGGCTGGGATTCAAACTCTGATCTCAGAGGTGGGAGGTGAGAGTGTTCTCTCTCTGCCACCGTGGCCACCTCTACCTGCTGAAAATATATATGTATATACATGTATTTCCATTTGATCTCTTATTGTTTTAGAAATTTATAACATAACTCAATAAACTTATATGTTTTTGTAATTTTTCTTATCTTTATTTTATTTTTAATGTCACTTTGTTCGAAATATTTTATGATTAAAGTGTCTTATAAGCCTAAATGAGTTTGTATTAAAAAGCGCACAATTTACTGTGCATGCTATTTTTAATATAAGAAAGGGGATTAAAATAAATGACAATCTATTCTATTCTATTCACAAAAATAAAACAGATATCATGCAGTAAGTTGGAATCTGTTCAAATCTAACCTATTTAACGTAATCGAATTGTGAAAGGCAAAAAAGGGGCAAAAAGCCAGGTCACTAAGTCTGAATAGTTCTGAAAATAATTCAGTTAAGTTTGATAGGATTTCAGGTAGTAATTTTTTGGATACACTGAAAAGACAATAAATTCAAATTTACACCCTGGTGTGACCTGGGGGGGGGGGGGGGGCTCGGATTGTAAATTTGATGTTTTTTGGGAATCCAAGATCTTGGTTTAATATTACCTCTGAATACATTTACCAGCTCTAATTACATTTATATATTGGATTAAGTGAATATCTGACTCATTTAGGGTCATGGAAGTTTCTCCAATATGGCTGCAAATAGCAAGATATTGGTTTTTGAATAGAAAATAATTCATTAAAGTTTTTTATAATTATTTCAGGCAATACATTTGTATTTTCATTGCAAAATGAAATTTAATCACATGCAGTTCAACCTATAGGGGATCATGTGCTGGCAAAGTAGGTGAGACCTTTGCAATTCCAGGCCATGGTTTCCCTTTACCTACCAATACATTCCAATGCACTGAATACAAAAAAAAATAAAAGAGATACAGCATATAATATTTTACAAATCTCTACCATCTGAATACAGCGTACCCAAGATTCATATGTGGCTGATTTATGGTAACCTTAAGATGATAATTTAACTTATGAAGCTATAACCCCAGTTTTCATGCTTAAAGAACATTATGAACCTGTGTAAGGTCCTTAATGTGAATATGTGTCATGTTTAAATTTGGATGTGGGAAAGTTTTTGCCAAATTTTATTGAATCTTGATCTATAGCTTGTTCTGACAAAAAAAATCTGGTGAAAAAGTAGTACAAGAAAATTATTACATTTGACCTTGATAAATGTAACAGGTCAAAGTCAAAAATTTTCCCATGCCAATATGTTATAACTGCCCAAAAATCAGTTTGATAGACTTTAGATTAAGGGAGATTTGACTTATAAAATATAGAATAGAAACATTTATATAGCGCAAAATTGATGTAACATCCTCTAATGCGCTTGAACACAAAAAGGGAAAGTCCAAGGATGTATCAGGTCGAGATCGAAATTAGCGCCCGACAGGGAGATGTACTATGGTGGAGGATATGCTAGTCTAAACAACTAGGTCTTTAACTGGCTATGGAAACCTGTTATTGTTTGCTGTGATAGTACTGATTGTGGGAGTCTGTTCCATTCTTTGGGGGAAGCCATTGCAAAACCTTGCCTGCCAATGGCCTTTTTGTGAGAGACTGAGGAAAGAGAAAGATGATTTTCATGCCTTAAACAACTGGTTTTGATCAAAGATGATAGGTATATGGGTTGAGAGAATTTGATAGCCTTGAAAGTAATTAGATTGTACTTAAACAAGATGCGGTATAAGTAGGGAGCCAGTTTAGTGTTTGAAGAAAGGGAGTGACATGACTAGTTCTATCAATTCCAAAAACAATTCTACAAAGGGCATTTTGAATCTTTTGGAGTTTAGCTACATTGTGTTTACTTACGCCATAAAGTAGGGAATTGCAGTAGTCAAGTCGACTGCTGGTCATTGAGTTTGCAAGCCAGGCTGCAGTCTCCACACTGAGGAATTTACGGATGCCTCTTAGATCCTTAAGGTGGTAGTAACAGGTGTGACACATATTAGTTATGTGGCTGGTAAAGGTGTTTCCGGAGTCAAAAGTAACACGTAGGTTCTTGACTGTATCGGAAGGGGAGATAGAATTTCCAAGAAGTTGAGTGGGGAATTTCTTTATTAGGGACTCTCTGGCTTGTCTATCACCAATGATAATAAATTTAGTTTTATCGGGGTTGAGTTTAAGTTTCACACCAACCATCCAGTTTTGGACACATGTGAGACACTCAGTAAGCTCAGCAAAACTGGAATTAAAGTTCCTATGGTCCAGTGCTAGATATATTTGGGCGTCATCAGCATACAGATAGTGGGTGACATTGAAATTGGAAATGATATTACTGGGAGGGGTAGTGTAAAGGGTAAAAAGGATGGGGCCCAGGCAGAGCCCTGGGGCACACCATATGGGAGTGAGAAAGCATCTGAAAAGCAATTACCTAGTTTAACCTTCTGTTTACGGTTTGAAAGATAGGATTTGATCTACCTCAACACAGTGCCATTAACCCCAAACCAATCCCTGAGGGAATTAAAAAGAACATCATGGTCGATAGTGTCAAATGCCGCTAACAGGTCCAGCAATGTGAGTGCAACAGCCTTACCAGAGTCCATCGAAGCAGCAATGTCCTTCTGGATTTTCAGGAGTGCTGATTCTGTAGAATGGAATCTCCTGTAAGTGGATTGGTTAACATTGGAGAGCCCCTCACTATCGATGTTGTGGTGAATTATGAAGGCCAAATTCACGGACCCTAATTTCTTATATTATCTCCCATTAAATTCTTTATTTAACACTAAATACTTGTAATACTTACAAAATTTGGGGGTTAAAGTCATTTGGTGTTATATATCCATGTTTTGGCATAGTTATTTTTTTGTATTACCAGGTTATTTTAACATAATTGATCCTTATTTTATTTTGACAGAAGTTTAAATGTGGTGGGAACTCATCACTCTTGTTTTGGTATTATCTTGTAAGATATAGTTCCCAAGGATTTTTATTAATTTTATTTGGATATTTGCGTATTTTAGCTGGAAATGATATTGATAGTTCAGGACATTTTATTTTAGGCCAGGAATTTAATTATTGAGTTTACTCATGTGAGTTTGTAAATGTTTTATATTTGGACTCATCGACCATGTCAGGAAGTGGGTTAGGTGTAGGGACTTATGAATATGTAATTTTTAGAGGTCAAAGCACCTGCAAATAGTTCTTTGTAAATGGCATTTTAATTATGTATTTTAGGGTTATTTTTATTTAAAAAGTACTGATTTAGGAATATATTGTTGATTTAAAGTAATTTATTTGTGTAGTGACTCATTTATGTATGTTTTAGAAATGATTTATAGTTATGCTCCACTGAGCATGTCAGCCTTTTCACGGCGTAGTAATTTATGAATAAGTGTATAAATATACCTTGTCCTCAATTGAAGGGGGGGTTCCCTTGCTGAAACGGAACCTGCTAAGGAGGAATTCAGAGAAAATAATTGTTATTGCTCAACTAAGGAAATTACTCTCCAGGAGGATATATATACTGAAAAGTATGATTATTTTTTTTAGTTGTTTTGTATAGCATTGCTTTTATGTGTCATTAATTCACTACTATGTAGTTCTACAGAGTTGGTTGGTGGTTTCTTACCCCTTTTATGCACTTTTAATATCTTTAATAAATTTCCTGTTACTAATTACACTGATATTTCCCTTTCATGTTAGCTGCATGCTGCCTGTCCTGCTGTAATTTTGTTTCCAGTCGTCATTTCTAACTTTTAGGATTGAACCAGGAGAAATTTTTCAGGCTTGGTACTATTGAGGCATATAGTAAGGTAGGCACCAGGATGGTGGTGCTCACCGTTTTAACACTAGATCATGCTGAGGTACCAATGTGAGCCATTGATTATGTTTGAAGCACAAAAGATAATTTATACCTGCGCTGTGAAAGCAGGCTAGGTGTACACATTACTGATAAACATGCTGAGGTATATGTTCATGTTCTCAGTATATGGCACTAATTGAGGCACAGGTAGATCTGCACTAAGTATCAGTACATTGTGCACATCGTTTTAACACTGGGATATGCCGAGTTGCCTGAAAGAGAATTTAAGAAATAACATTTATTATACAAAATTACTTATTTTTGATACTCTTAGGTTTTTGTGACAAGAGATTTAAGGATTTTGGGCTGTCTTCCATTGGTCGTTTGGGACTTTGGTTACACCTGTAGGGTCTAGCATGGTAAATTGGTCTGGTCCTTCCAGTACTTCCAGTATTTCAAGTAAATCATAATCTGTCCTAATTCTATCTTATCTGATCCAGGTTATTCATCTGAGGTCTGGCCCGTTACAATATGATTATAATTATTATAACTGTTTAGCCACTACTTTTTCGATTAGTTTGGATATAAAACTGAGGTTGGATACCGGTCTGTAATTTTTGAGGAGATTTCTGTCTAAGTTATGTTTTTTGAGAAGAGGGGTGACATATGCGGTTTTGAAACAGTTTGGGAAGCTCCCTTCTCTGAGTGAGTAGTTTATAATATTGGTGATTGGAGTGACCAGAATGTCCGCACACTCTTTGACTTGTGCAGTTGGTATTGGGTCCAGGTTGCATGATTTGGTGGTGGATGATTTTAGGATTTTGAGGATGTCGCCCTCAGATACAGGCTCAAAGGAGGACAGGGCACTGCTGTTACTTTTCAGTCCTGTGAGGGAAACTGGCACTCTGATTTTCGCAATTTTGTCACTGGAAAAATGACTAAAAGTGTTTGCTAAATCAATAGGACTAATATGATCAGGTAGGATGATAGTTAAGGATTTGTGCAAGACTTTTTTGAAAGTGTTCCACAGAGCCTTGGGGTTATCATTATTTTCAGCAATAACAGTGGAATAGTGCCTGCGTCTTGACTGTTCCAGTAGGAAATTGAAGCAATTTACAGCAGCTCGAGATCTACTCCGGTTAATTGCAGAATTGTTACTGCACCGTACAGACTTAGAAAATACTGCGGTGGTGGTACAGGCTGCTGTGTTATAATGTGCATTTTTACGTTATTTAATTGAAGTAGATAGAAACATTGTACACAATACTGATTTTTGTGAGGGATTATTATGGCTTGTAGGTTTTACACAGTTGTCAATTGACACTGACAGAAATGTTCACTTCTGGCAACTCTCACGTACTTGTTTAAGATTTTGTTTAATCAATCAAATTCCATAATTAACGCTCTACGATAGGAGAGGGTTATTGTAATCAGTTTGTTTCTGTCTGTCTGTCTGTGCACTGTTTTGCCCTTATAACTCAAAAACTATAACACAAATCAATCTCAAATTTGGTGGGCAGGTATTTTATGGGGTACAGACGGATTCTTCTAAATTTGGTGTAATTTGTTTGAAAATTAAAGTCAGGAGAGAGGTTTTCTTATTTTTAATTGGGAATACACAGTGAAACTGCTACTCTTCATCACATGCGTAAAAATCAATATTTTTGCTTTCTGATAATGTCATTACTCAGTGATGTCACAATGCAATTGTCATTGTGAGGTCATAAACCTAGCCTTTGATAATTGCTGTCTTTAAGTAAAAATATTTCTTCTCATTTTATGACTTGAAATTGACATAAAGATAATAAAGAGGGAGATGGTATATTTATCATTTTTATTAATTATTATTTTTGTTTTTATTTTCTCTTTTTTCTTTCAATTTCTTGACAGCCCATCACAAAAAATTACCATGCATGATTTTCACCAAGAAGTGACCTTTAAGCAA
Organism: Sabellastarte sp. h YS-2021; assembly: GCA_964017235.1. Taxonomy (NCBI): domain Eukaryota; kingdom Metazoa; phylum Annelida; class Polychaeta; order Sabellida; family Sabellidae; genus Sabellastarte; species Sabellastarte sp. h YS-2021. Next base: position 15,756,223 of record OZ024927.1, read on the forward strand.
TATTTTTACCTAAATCTTCCAACATTATGGGTCAGATTTTGGAAGAGATAAGAGCCAAATTATCCAATAATTAGTTCCTAGAAGTGTTCCTTATGTCAATGATTATTTGTAATTTTGCTTTCAATTATTTAGGATATAAAAATGTTATTCTTGTACAAGTAATTATTAACACTTCTCTGTAAAAAAAGTTATCTAGAAAATGTTGTTCTAGTTTATCTTTGAAATTTATCCACATTTATAACTTAATTACAGACAGTTTGCTGTATACACTTACCCCCAGCAACTATTTTGTCTTTTTTTTCTTTCTTTCAGTTTGCTCTGGCACAGTTTTGACAGAAAAGAAGGAATAATTATAGTGGACTCTATGGGAACACATTTTAGACACTTAACTAAGGCAGTTACCTCCGTGTATCCGGGTATTACTATTGGCAACCTGACAAATAGAATTAAAGAACTAAGTTTAACAAACTATAAAGTTGCACTACTATTTGTAGGCACCAATGATTTAACTCCAAAAGCCTCATGGCAATGGTACAAGGAGAAACAAAAGATTGGGGAACCTAGATTTATACGACTTCCACCTCATTTTACAACCCCCAGTTCAGTAATACAGGACAAATATAGAACACTGCTTCTTGAAATAAGGCAACATAATCCAACTATTCATTTGCTAGTGTCAGCAATACTTCCAAGAGTCTTTGACTTCTCTCAAAATAAGGATTATCTGATAGAAGTAAACCAGAAAATAAAACAACTTTGTCTAGAATTTCAGTCTTGTTCATATCTGTGTTCGTACAAACCTTTAATGAAAAATGGCAAGCCAATAGATAAATATTACTCATGGGATGGGCTTCATCTTACAACTGAAGGCTCTAAAGTTTTACAGAGATTTTTTATCGGTCATATTATCGGTCATCCTTAAAAAGCCTGTAATAGTGAATACAAACAATACACAAACTTGAATGACCTGAAAAACCTGTCATTCTCAGTGAATTATAATAAAAATGCTTGTAAATAAAAGGGGTTCTATTGGCCTGCACACTAAATCAATGTATACCATGCTGAGTATTGCAATATCTCCATTATGGAGAGATTGATGATATAAAATTAGTGTTGAATCATTAACAAAAATTATGACTAGATACATGTTGGTGTTTCTGATCACTCTTGTTTCCCCATGGCGTACATCCAGGGCTGTCCCCCCGTGGATGAGTCGATGGGTTTACAGGGGTTTTTTTCTTTGTATTGGTGGTACCTGTTCACTTTTGGGTCTCTCTGACTTACATCCAGGGCTGTCCCCCCATGGATGGGTCAGAGGGGTCTTGGGGTGATCCCGTCACACAATTCCAATAGATGTACGCTGATGTTTTTGCTGAATTTTCTGTGTTAATCTGTTGACGAACATGTCTGCCAATTGAAGATTTTTTTTCCAGTGTTAATTAGTTACTGACTTCTAAATGGTAAAAATTTGCAGAACATGTAACCCTAAGCTTGCAAAATATAACAGTGTTAATCACTGCAAGTGCCAAACTTTTGCTGAACATGTCTGTTGCCTATTTGATCAACCTGTCAGTGTTAATTATTTGCTGAACTAGCATGAGCTAATTATTGGCTGAATTTGTCTGTGCTAATCTTCTACAGAATTTTGAATATTAACCAAGTGTTGAAGAGGTTGTGTTAACTTTTTACAATTTAGAATGTCAGTACTTGATATCTGTACTTCGATTCTGTCAGTGTTAACAGTATACCAAAATAGAATTTCAATACTTGATATCTGTACTGTAACTCTACAGCTTCTGACAGTTGAACTACTCTCTAAACTAATATTTGAACTTGTTAGTGTTCAGTTACTTGTTGAACCTGCCCCATTTGCTGAACTATTTCTTGCTTAATTATTTTGGTGGAATATATATATACTACCTTTTGCTGAACTTGTCAGTGCAAAATACCTGTCAAACATGTCAATGTTATTCACTTGATAAACTTGTCAGAGCAAATCATTTGATGAACAAGTCAGTGTTAATATCGTGTTCTATTTGTCAATGTTAATCATTGGCGTAAAATGTCTGTGCTAACCTGCTATTGATTTTCTCAAGTATTATTCTCTTGATGTTTTGGTGGAGGTAAAAATTTACTGAATCAGTAAGTGTTAATCATTCACTGAACCTGTCAGTGTCAATCATCTGGTGCACGTCTTTGTGTTGATCATCTGTGAAGGTGTGAGTATTAACCGTTTGCTGATCATGTCAATGTTAGTATTTGTAGAACTTGTGATTTTCAACCATTTACTGATGTCAATGCCAGTAATCTGAAGAACTTGTGAATATTAACTATTTGCTGATCATGTCAATGTTAATCATTTGTGGAACTTGTGAATATTAACCTATTTCTTGAACACATCAGCGTTACTCTTTAGCCAAATGCATAGTGCTCATATTGTACTAATTTTTCTCAAGAGTAAATTGTTTGCCAAACATATTCGTGCTAACCTCTTGCTGAACCTTTCGCTGATAATTCTTCATGTCATTGTCAATGTTAATCTTCAGGCGAATGCATTATTGTTAATATCGTACAGATCTTCTCATGGTAAATCAGATGCCAAATGGGTCTGTGCTATCTTTTTGCTGAACCTTTCCCTGTTAATTCTTCCTGATCTTGTCCATCTTAAACTTTTACTGATCATTTATTAAACATGTAAATATTATGTTAAACATTTGCCCAACCTGTCTGTGCTAATGTTTTGTTGAACTGGTCAGTGTTAATTATTTATGGAACTCAAGTGAATTAACCATTCACTGAACCTGTCTGCGCTAATGAATAGCTTAACTTGACAGTGTATAACTACTTGTAGAATTCAAGAATGTTAACCATTGCTTGAACATGTCTGTGTGTATATAATACTGACTTTGTATATGTTAACCATTTGTGTATTAACCAACTTTTGAACATGTCAATGTTAATGTTAACGTAACTTGACAGTGTACAACATAGGTGTAGAATTTATGAGTGTTAACCATTGGTGAATCATGTCAATGTTAATATAACTCAGATCCTGTCAGTGTTAACCACTTGTGTATTAACAAATTGTTGAACTTGTTAGTGTTAACTTTATACAAAGTGGAATATCTGTACTGGATATTTGTACTGTAACTCTAATGCTCCTAAGAGGTGTACTATTTTACAAACTAATATTTGAACTTGCTAGTATTCAGCCACATGCTGAACCTGATAATGTTAACCCTGTTGCAAAATTATTTCTTTGTAAATTGTTTAGTCGAGCGTATCTATATTATCCCTTACTGAACTTGTCAGTGTTAAATGCTTGCCAAACATGTCAACGTAAATCATTTGATAAACTTATTGCAGTTAATCTTTTGCTGATCATGCCAGTGTTAATATTTAGTTGAGTTTGTCAATGTCGACCAAACATGTCTGTGTTAACCCGATATTGATTTTTCGTGAGTTATTCTCTTGATGATTTTGTGGGTATTAAACATTTGTTGAACCCATGTTAATCGTTTGCTGTTTTTATCAGTGACAACCATTTGGTTAACCTCTGTGTTAATCATTTGTAGAACTTGTCAATATCAATCATTTGCTGATCATGTTAATGTTAATCATTTGGAAACTTGAGCATATTAACCATTTGCGGATGTTAAGCATCCAGTTCTTTTTTTAATTGACAAAGTATTTTCATATCTTTTCAGTTTTTTGGAAAATATCACATTCCCACTAACCTCCTTGTTATAAAATAAGAAAAATCTTGATGTAAATGGCTTGTAAATACAATATAATGTTTCTAGTGTGTTTTGTTGTGGTGATACGTACAAGGGTACCAGAATGCATGATTTTTTTATACGGTTAAATGTTCATGAGAAGTAATGATAAATTTGTTGCTAGTAGATATCAATTATTTGACTTTATTCATATCTTTATAAGTGTGTTCGAATTAACTGATGTTAATCCAAATCAGCCATGTACTCTAGGAGTGAACTCAAGTAATTATTTCAATGATGTCAAGTGAAATAGGTGTGTTGTCGGCAAATTGTCAAGGTTTACGGGATAAAAACAAATGCTGTGACGTTCTAAATTATCTCGAAAATTTAAATGCGTCAGTTTTCTGTTTGCAAGATACACACTGGACTGAATGTGACATTAAACGCTTGAAAAATGTTTGGAAAGGAGAGTGCATTATAGCTGGATCCAAAACAAACTCAAGAGGAGTCGCAATCCTTCTTAAAAAAAACTTTGAATATAAAGTAATAGATTCATTTACAGATACAATTGGCAACCTTATTAGCCTAGATATAAATATTAGCAACATAAAATTAAAGCTTATTAATGTCTATGGACCGAATATTGACTCGCCTTCGTTTTACAATAAAATCAATGATATTATTGAATCTAATGACCAAGACTACATAGTAATCTGTGGAGATCTGAACCTTGTCATGGATCCTAACCTTGACTGTCAGAACTATAAACATTTAAATAACCCAAAAGCCCGAAATGAACTAATGCATATCATGTCAACATATAATTTAAAAGATTTATACCGGGAATTAAACCCTTATACCAAGCGATACACTTGGCGAAGAAGAAATCCCATAAAACAGGCTAGATTAGATTACTTTCTTTGCAGCGACACCCTAGTGGATATTGTGAACTCTTGCGTTATAAAGCCAGGCTATAGAACAGATCACTCTTTTGTAATTATGAAGCTAGAAACAAGGACTATTTAATCCTGATAAATAATTTAATTGATAGAGAAAAATTAACTTATTCAGCTATGGTTTACAATCCTAATAGTGTTGCAGCTATTCCTAATTCTGAATTACAGTTTACTATAGCTGATGATACCTTTCTCGAAATTCTGCTTCTCAAAATTAGAGGTGAAACAATAAAATTTGCGAGTACTCTAAAAAAGCAGTCAAATGAGCTTGAACTTAAACTGGAAACCGACATTGAAAATTTAGAGAAAGAGTGTTTTCTAGGTAGTATTGAAAAACTTTATGATAAAAACAAGAACTCCAAAGCATTAGAGAAAACAAAATTCAGGCGATAAAGATACGCTCGAGGGCAAATTGGCTAAAAGACGGAGAGAAACCTTCTAAGTATCTAACCTCATTGGAAAACAAATACTACATAGAGAAGACCATAAAGCGTTTAGAAAAACATGATGGTCAGATCTTAACTGAACAAAGTGGCATACTAAATGAAGTAAAAAGTTTCTATGAACACTTGTTCTCTAAATCAGCAAATACAAGTGATCCTGAATTGGCCAACTTACTTGAAAATTCCACGTACCCTAAACTAAGTACTGTGGAGTCTGATCGATTAGAATGTGAATTATCGGTGCCTGAAATTTCAAAAGCCCTTCAAAATATGAAAAACGGTAAGGCTCCAGGTATAGATGGATTTCCTGTAGAATTCTTTAAGGTGTTTTGGAATAAGTTAAAAGATTTTGTCCTACGAGCATACAACTGGTCTTACAAAATGGGGAACATGACAATCACCTTGCGACCATGTATCATTTCATGTATACCGCAAGGAAATAAATCTAGAATGCTATTGAAGAATTGGCGACCAATTTCCCTTCTTTCAGTTGTGTACAAAATTTTATCTTCAACCATTGCTAATAGAATTAAAACAGTTTTGGACAGTTTAGTATCTAAAACTCAAACAGGATTTGTGGTTGGAAGATTTATTGGTGAAAATACTCGCCTAATCTATGACATTCTTCCTTATACTGAGAAGGAGAATATCCCAGGACTTCTTATGCTTATAGATTTCGAGAAGGCCTTTGATTCTGTATCATGGGACTTTCTCTATGGGACATTAAAACTGTTGGGCTTTGGACCTAAAATGATTAAATGGATTACAATATTCAACACTAATATTACTGGATACGTCCTGCAATGTGGTTTCCTATCTCAGCCATTTCCTATTAACCGGGGTTGTAGACAAGGAGATCCTATCTCCTCTTATTTGTTTATCCTTGGTGCACTAATACTACAAGTATTGATCTCCGAAAACCATGTAATAAAAGGAACCAAAATTAATGGAAAAGAAATTAAATTGACTCAATTTGCCGATGACACAACACTTATTTTAGATGGTACTACGAGTTCACTCCAAGCAACATTAAACACTTTAGAAACATTTGGTACACTCTCTGGTTTAAGGATGAATACGGAGAAAACTCAGATGGTCTGGATAGGTAAGAGAAAGCATTGTAAAGAAAAAAATAATGTTACTAAAGGCCTGGTTTGGGGAAATGACACATTCAATCTCTTGGGAATCAAGTTTTCTGTTGATTTAGACTCAGTAGTTAATCTAAACTATGAACCAGTACTTGACGATCTCAATAAGTCCTCAATGTGTGGAAAAAAAAGGTTCCTTACACCTTTGGGAAAATCACTGTGATAAAAACACTTATCTTATCCAAGTTAAACCATTTGTTTATGTCCATCCCAAATCCAGATCAGTGTGTTATAAACAAACTGCAATCTACCTTTTTCAAATTTATATGGGATGGCAAACCCGACAAAATAAATAGGAAACAGCTGTGCTGCGATTACATGAATAGAGGGCTCTGCATGATTGACTTGGAGAAATTCATATGCAGTCTAAAATGTACCTGGATAAGACGTTTGCTAATACAAAAACAGTCTCCATGGTATGAGCTATGTCTTTACAATTTGAAAGACTATGAGAAATGTTTTAATCTGCATTCTCTATGGCAAAAAACCAAAGTAATTGATGGCATCTCTATAGACCAAAACGATAAAGTACTCAATAGCCCACTTTGGTACAATCCATCCATCTCGAATGTCCCCATATTCTATCAAGACTGGTATAGTATGGGCATAGTATTTATTGCAGACCTATTCTGTGAACGTAAATTAATTTCCTTAGATGACCTGAAAAGAATTTTCAAAATAAAGACCAATTTCCTGGATTACCACCGCCTAAAAACTCTTTTGAAAAAATATTTTAGTATACATTTACAAGATCCAATTGCCAAACCCGTATGGCTGACCACCATACAAATTTTGTTAAAATCCGGAAAGGGAAGTAAAGATTTCTACAAGTTACTCACTAATATAAGTCAACTTCAAACCCACCCTTTTAAAACAAAGTGGGAAATGGTAGTTGATGATAAATTGGATCATGAGGATTGGAAAGCAATTTATAAACACTGTTTCAAAGTTATCCAAGATAATGAAATAATTTGGTTGCAATACAGGATTATAAATTGTATTTTAGGAACAAAAAGTCTTTTGTTCAAGATTAAAAAATTGACTAATAATTTGTTTCGCTTTTGTATGAATTCACCTGAGACTATATCCCATGTGTTTATCCAGTGCTCAATTATACATGAATTTTGGCAAAAAATCAAGCAGTGGGTTCAGAATGAAGTGGATTTATCCTTTTGTCTTAATTTTAAAACAGTACTCCTGGGGCTTGTAGATAAGAAACAACTAGAAATCATATTCTTGTTAGCTAAACAGTACATCTTCAAAGCTTTGGTTAATGATACTCCTGCGACTTTTACTACCTTCCAAATATTTTTCAAACAAAAATATGAGGAACAACAACATTTGGCAGTTATCTCCCTTAAGGACCAAAAATTTAAGAATAGTTGGAGTTTGCTTTCTCTTCTTGCCCGGGGCATCTGAGGTGTTTTTTGCTACCTACTAAAACTTTTTCCACTTCTCTTTCTTAATTTTGTGTTGGTGTGAAAAATAGAAAGTATATAAACATTGTGCTTCTGTTAAAAAGTTACATTTTTTGTACCCTTTGTATGATAATAAAAAAGACAAATAAAAAAAAAAATTTTACCTCCACCAGCAGTTTATGTTTTTGTGTTTGTCTATGTGTCTGTATTTTTTTGTTTTTTGTGTGTGTTTAGATTACTCCAGAACTAATGAACAGATCTTAATTAAAAAAATTGTGGGTAGGACCTGACCGAAGGAAGAAGTTACCAAAAGAAAGATCTGGATCTTATTTTGGATACAAAAAAAAAATCATGAATTTACAGAGGTCCCCTTTCAATGTATTTTTAATAACTTTGGCTTTCTACTTGATATTTCTATGAAGATAAATTAATTTACATGTTTGGTTTTATTTTGTTGTCTCCCTTAAAATACTTTATATCACTTAAGACACTGGTCTCATGGAGTCGACCATTTTACTCTCTCTGAGTGCATCTTGTTGTAAGGGTGTTAAATGTTATACAGTGGCAAGTCCTGAAATATACAATAAATTAATGAAGGGGTACTTGACAAGCAACCTCATTTTAAAATATTTTGCTGTATTCGAATTATAGCATTTTCAAAAAGTTTCTAAGAATACTAGTTCAATGTGTGATCAAAATGTGATGAATACTTATACAATGCGTGATTTGTAACCTTGTTTTTGATGGTTACAGCACATAGTTGTCCAAATATGTAACTTTTTGAAGGAAAAAACATGGACTTTGTCAATTCAAATTGATGATAATTGCTAACTTGGCAAAAAGTGGCTATTTAGTCCGTTAAAAAAATAAACATACCTACTAAAGTTACTTTTTGTTAATTTGGCATTAATTACTAGTTTGTATTATTAAATCCAACATCTTTTTGATTCAAAAACCCTTGTATGTTGACAAAATGTGTACTTAAACCCCCCAAAACAAGTCTGTAAATCACGCATTGGATAGGTGTTCATAACACTTGGTGCATACATTGAACAAGTATTCATACAGACTTTTTGAAAATGCAAAAATTCGTGTTTAACAAAATATTTTTTAAAATGACTGTTTTTCAAGCATCCCTTCATTAATTTGTCGTATATTTCAGGCCTTGTAATACTAAAACATTCCCTACCTTTATAATTAAAATTGACTTTTTGTTATGAATATCTTAAACATATTCGAGAGAGTTGCCGGATGGTAACATTGGCTATAGTGCGTTTGACGACATTATGAACTGACCTCTGCCACATTTGATGATATTCGAAACTGTCAATCAAATTCTGTAACACATATAATGAAATATAGAGTGTGTTATAGCAAGCCAATTTACAATAGAGCTTTAACCCTCAAGCGACCAAGCTATTTCGGCGACTAAATGACCCCATTGATATTATATTGAAATATTTACATATACATGAGTGTTCCATTATTTTTTTCTATTTGTTACACTTTCTAATATATTTATACATCACATTTTGCTAAAATGTATAGTTTTTTTTTGTATTTTCTTTATTGTTAAAATCTCATGAAATCGTAATAAAAGCAAATAAAAATAAAGCTCTTTTGTATGAAAATAGATATTTCAATATGGTACTATAACTATTAATATGCATCAATGTGTAGAATAAGCAGCGCTTTGCAAATATGCCAAGACATTTCCACAAACTCAAAAACAGATTAGTTACTTTTGTTCAAGCTTGTCCAAAACATAAAATTATTGTTTGCTAATGTATAATAACATATCTATTAAATGCTTGGACATAGTAATAAAGTAATAATTATATAGCCATTGAGATTTGTGTCTTGTTTGACATGATAATGTTAACATTTGCCGGGCCTGCTTGCTTCCTCTGGTTGTTCGGTTATCAAAGTTTGGTACTTCAGAATGCATCTAAATGTTATTCTTGGCATTGTAGCTGAGACAATGTATCTTTCATCTGAGACAATGTATCTTTCAAATTACACAAATTATTATGGGTCATGGTTGCTTCTTTACAACCACCCAATGACAAAAGGTCCGATCATAACATAGATTTCTGTACTGTCAATTGGATTCCACTGTTATTTTTTATTTTCATGATGAGTTTCATAGCTCTCTTTGTTTTCATTTAGCATCCTTATTGGTTTCTAATGCAATGAGATCTATCTGTGATGTAATAAGCAAAGGAAATCTTGATGCCTCATATAATGGTTTTGTTTTGTTATCCCTGGTGATGTCAATATCATGCCCTTGTCATAATGGTGATATGCGGGAGGATTTTTCCCCAGTTTACAGTCTGGCCTGTGTCAGGTCTGTGTTGGTCATGCTGATCATTTCTTTCTTCATGTAAATACATTATTGCAAACCTTGGTTTGATTTTTAGAGAGGCTCCTCCTTGAGCTCATCCCGTGCCTGCCAACTTGTTACAAGCATGCTTGTCCATGAGTTCTAGCACCACTGTGGGCCTGTGTCTGGCCTATTTGGGCTTTTCTTCTAGGCATACCTTACCCTGCTTGTATGTATGGTATGTACATCATGTTTGCATTTTATATAGGTTGATTTGACATGTTAGAGATATGATGGTCACTGTTTGGTGCTGACTCATATCCATCAAGGGACAGGTGCTAGTTTTATCCTCATTTTGGGCATTCAGAATCTGTCTCAATGCTTGTCCAGCTGTAAATCTTTCTATTCTAGCTTTGTTGGTCATGCTTTTACCCATAATAGTTGATTGTAATGCTCAGAGTTGACAAATTGCAATACTATCTTAAGTTATGGTGTCACAAATCTCATCGATCTTCCTGGGGTCATAAGTGACCCTGCAAAAATTTTGCTTACCCTTGCCACACAGATTGGCAGATCCTTGCGAAACTCTATGAACAAATGTAGGAGAGATAGATTGACAAATTCATGGTAGAAGACATTCTGGATATTAAAACATAAAAAATGGTGCACAAATTTATATGCCCTGGGTCATAAATGACCCCACTTGGTCGCTTGAGGGATAAGGGAATATTCATCCAATGAGAATCAGCTCTATAAATAGCCTGTGTATTTTTATGTTTAGCTCTATAAATAGAATTGGAATTTTCACATTTGGTAATTTAATACCTGTCTACAGTACTCGTGGTGTTGCTTTTACACACTGTTTACACACATTTCTCTTCTGGTTCACGAATTATGGGTGTTTATTTTGTAATTATGAAAGGATAACAATAATATTAATGCCTGAATTATTCATATTGAATGTCACGAGACATACGAACTTGCAGAGCTACATATCTAGGTCATACCATAAAAATTCATTCATCTGCTTGATTACAGACCTATTCCTTGCATTTTTATGATAAAATTAGGGCAAACAGATCTCTGCCATTTCACTCAGATGTGAGATTTATTTAAGTACAGATCTATTATTTTCCATATACTGGATATGGCGAGATTTGAGTGCACAGACCTGTGTCATATCACTCAGATATTAGATTTATTTAAGTGGAGACCTATCCCATATACTGGATATGTCGAATTTTCAGAGTACAGACCTGTGCCCTACCACCCAGATCTGAGATTTATTTCAATACAGACCTATTCCATATGCTGGATATGACGAATTCTGAGTGCACAGACCTTTTCCATATCACTCAGATGTGAGATTTAAGTACAGACCTATTCCATATATTGTATATGGCGAATTTTGAGGGTACAGACCTGTGCCATACCACCCAGATATCAGATCTGTTTAAGTACAGACCTATTCCATATACTGGAATTAACAAAATTGGGGTGCACAGACCTGTGCCACACAACTCAGATATGAGATTTATTTAGTACAGACCTATTCCATATACTGTATATGACGAATTTTGAGGGCACAGACCTGTGCCATACAGCCCAGATATGAGATTTATTTAAGTACAAACCTATTACATATACTGGATATGATGAATTTTGAGGGCACAGACCTGTGCCATACAACTCGGATATGAGATTTATTTAAGTACAGACCTATTTCATATACTGTATATGACAAATTTTGAGGGCACAGACCTGTGCCATACCATCCAGATATGAGATTTATTTAAGTACAGACATATTCCATATACTGGATATAAGGAAATTAGGGTGCACAGACCTGTGCCACACAGCCCAGATGTGAGATTTAATTAAGTACAGACCTATTCCACATACTGGATATGGCGAATTTCGAGTGCACAGACCTGTGCCACACAGCCCAGATGTGAGATTTAATTAAGTACAGACCTAATCCACATACTGGAGATGACGAATTTTGAGTGCACAGACCTGTGCCACACAGCCCAGATGTGCGATTTAATTAAGTACAGACCTAATCCACAAACTGGATATGACGAAATTTGAGTGCACAGACCTGTGCCACACAGCCCAGATGTGAGATTTAATTAAGTACAGACCTATTCCACATACTGGATATGGCGAATTTTGAGGGCACAGACCTGTGCCATATACAGCCCAGATATGAGATTTATTTAAGTACAAACCTATTACATATACTGGATATGACGAATTTCGAGGGCACAGACCTGTGCCACACAGCCCAGATGTGAGATTTGATTAAGTACAGACCTATTCCACATACTGGATATGGCGAATTTCGAGTGCACAGACCTGTGCCACACAGCCCAGATGTGAGATTTGATTAAGTACAGACCTAATCCACATACTGGAGATGACGAATTTTGAGTGCACAGACCTGTGCCACACAGCCCAGATGTGCGATTTGATTAAGTACAGACCTAATCCACAAACTGGATATGACGAAATTTGAGTGCACAGACCTGTGCCACACAGCCCAGATGTGCGATTTGATTAAGTACAGACCTAATCCACAAACTGGATATGACGAAATTTGAGTGCACAGACCTGTGCCACACAGCCCAGATGTGAGATTTAATTAAGTGCAGACCTAATCCACAAACTGGATATGACGAATTTTGAGTGCACAGACCTGTGCCACACAGCCAAGATGTTAGATTTAATTAAGTACACACCTATCCCACATACTGGATATGGCGATTGTCATGATAAACTCTTCCTTGGTTGAGGATTACATTACATTTATTTGATTAGTTATGGCTATGTTGATGTATAGTTATTTTCATTTTATATTCGGAAAAAGTATATATATTTTGGTTACTATTTTCATTGTAGACATACACGTTTCTTAGTGAAATAATAGGTGTATAAATGTGTCAAGGTATTCAAACAGAATATCTTATGATTTGTTTACAAATAGACTATCCTTGTTTGGTTTATGTTCGAGATCCCTTTTTCAGAAGAAAAAGTAAGACATGTTCCATCCAAAAATAGATAATAAAATGTCAAGGATATCTAAATATAATATGCATTTTCTGGGGCCGATTTCACTAAAGGACTTAAACTAAGTCCCTTTTTGGCTAAGTCAGGGACTTAAATCTAAGACTTTGGTCTTAACTAGGTCTGGGACCTAAAATGGATTTCACAAAGGTGACTTAGCAAAGTCCAAGCTCATCATATAACCACAGTGGTTTTCTGTGTCGTGTGACCTTTTATATCCATCATTTAATGCATTTTATCTAAGGATAAGTGCTGTCTTGAAATGGAAAACTTTGTTGCCACACATAAACTTCCCAAAGACTACTTCAGTAAGGTGTTCTGTGTAATTATACTTTTTTACAGCTCCTTCAAATTTTGAAGTGGAGAAAAGTTTATGGCGGCCATATTTAAGTCCACTTTACAAAATTTAAGCCCACTACCTCCCAGACTTAAATCTAAGTCCACTGACTTAGCAAATCCATGGACTTAGCCCCTTTGTGAAATCCACTAAGTCTAAGCCCGCTGACTTAGTACATTTTTGACAGAATTTAAGACCAAAGTCTTAAACTTAAGTCCCAAACCAAACTTAAGTCCGTTTGTGAAATCGGCCCCTGTTCTATAGAAAATCAGCCAATGAGGTTAGTTCTATATTGAATTAGTAACCCCCCAGAGACCGCCCCAAAAATCTTCCGATACTTCCGATGTTTTGATTGAAAATGTGGCACAGGTCTGTGTTAAATACTACTGGTTTGACGACTGTGTTTTTACCACTTTTTTTCATATGGTCTCCATAGAAATCCTGTAAAAAACATATACTGTAGTTTTTTATACGATCGTTTCCGCGTCGTTTCGGTATGCGGGATCCATTTTGTATAGTACGTGGAAACTTTATATAACGGACGATTGTTTGTGTTTGTGTGCTTTTTTTCCTATTTGACCACCAATCTGATTAAGTAAGTCTATATTTAAGTTTTTACTATATCCTTTTCGTGTTTCTTGTGTATTATACTGTTTGTTTTCCACATATTTACATAATAGTTCAAAATGTTTCGGGCGATAAACGGTGGATTGTCATTCTCTTAGAGTCAACTGTACGGGATATTTTTTCAGTCCACAAACAGAATTACCTGCAAGTCGCCGATGAGTCAACTCGCCGACAGATTATTTACTGTAAATACAAAAATGACCCTTGCAGCTTTTATAACACTAAAATATTTCCATAAATTGTTTTAAAATGTACTGCGACGGATCTGAGCGGTTAAATCCATCATCCTCAACAACATTGCAGTGGTGCCACTACGTGTACCTTTCAAAAGCCCACTGCTCACATCAGGAGTGAATCCAATCCATGGATCAATCTTCAACCTAGGATCAATCCTAACTCCTGGGATCAGACTCACTCCCCAAAGTTCATCTCAGGTTGCATCCTAGACCGAGCTTCTGTCCCGTCGCCAATTATTGTTGATATACTGATGGTACGCAATGGCGAGGGACAGAGTTCACATGTACTTGTTTTGTGTGTAAATCTCGAACTGTAGGAAATAATTTCATATGCTTTAAAAAGTTCTTCTTGTGTCCATATAACTGTATCCGGTTTACAATACCTGTGTTGTTACACTAAACTGCTTTTACAAGCCAGGAATTTCTTTTGTAGATAACTTTGCAATGTTGAAGGTTTGTTTACATTTAAAGAATAGACTCAAATACATACATGCCAGTTTGATACGCATTAAATATTAGTGAACGGCACATATATCTAACTTACAGAATTTAAATAACACTTTATACTTGTGGTAATATGTGTACAAATATGCCATTCAAAATTTACACAAAAAACAAGTACATGTGAACTCTGTCCCTCGCCATTGCGTACCATCAGTATATCAACAGCAATTGGCGACGGGACAGAAACTCGGTCTAGTTGCATCCAGATGGCATCACTACATGTAGATTCCACAATGCCATCATGCACAGTGACATCACTGACGTCAGATTTCACCATGCCACCAAATAACACCTGCAGGAATTTTATACAAGGGTTTCCAAACCCTTAAGCTGGCAGTGTCACCACTTCGCGAACATTTCACAGTGGCAGTCCAAATCTGGGGAGTTACCAGTCCCCATACAGTTAAGTCTCCTATTGGCTTAGCAGGAAAAACTTCAATCCTCCCAATAACTCTATGAAAAATGAATAGGCCTAAGAATAATGAATAATGGGGTGGAATATATACATGTCTGAATTCTACCGGGCTTATAAAACTGAATCACTTCACAGATGTCAGAAAAACTTATCTGTATATAGTTGTGACAGAACCCAAAAGTGATAAAATCACTACTACTGGCTTAATTGGCTAGTAGGGATTTCCCTAATAGCTCACCTGGTAGAGTGTGGGCCTCCTGAGTGAGGTGGTGTGCGTTCGAGTCCGCTGGAAACCTGGCCCTGCGACATTGGAGCCCCAAATGAGATACTGGCTAGTGTGGTTGGATTAATCACACAGAAGATAGCCAGTGGTGCTGGTTGATGTGAACCAGTAAGAACCTGGGACAGGTTTCATGTGTGGAGGGGAAAATGTGACAGAACCCAAAAGTGATAAAATCACTACTACTGGCTTGGCTAGTAGGGATTTCCCTAATAGCTCACCTGGTAGAGTGTGGGCCTCCTGAGTGAGGTGGTGTGGGTTTGAGTCCCCTGGAAACCTGGCCCTGCGACATAGTTGTAACAAATAATCTTCCCGGGATTCTGGATAATGGATCTATAGATGAAATAAATACTCTTCCCAGGATTCTGGATCGTGGATCTACGTCACTCTTACTAGCACCCTGGTTCAGCTGCTCTAAGGATTGGCATGTTGTCACCTGTCGGACTGTAACAAAACCTTATTAACTATTCTGCAATGCTGCCGGCTCTGGTTGCCCTGGAATGATCACTCTTAATTAATCTTGCTGGTTCTCCCAGGATTGCTGCAATCTGAATTGGGTATCAGCACATTGGTTAACCAAGGCTACAGTGGGTTCAGTCATTGTCACCCTTCTGTCCTGAATGGAAGATCAGATCTTAAGTATTTTGATTCAGGGATCACTACTCCGTGGATTCTCATGGAAGTTGGTGCTACAAGCTTATGCCAAATCTATAGTTGTTTAGATTTTCAGATCTTAAGTATTGTTAGAGAAGATAAGCAAACAAGGAAAATAAAGTCACGATAATAATTTATTTAATTAATATTTCAGTGCTGTAATAAATTCTCTGGACTCATACATCATAACAAAATATCTTTGGGTCTCCACCACAATTATTTATTACAGAACCTAGCTATTGGGATGGGGGAGCGAGGATTATGGATGGCTGTAGCAGACTTGTAATCTATTACAGCCAATCTATTACTATTACTATTACATTTGAAAATATTCAATCTATTACTATTACATTTTAAAATTTTAAATCTATTACTATTACATTGGCATCTATTCTATTACTTTCTATTACATTCTATTACAATTTGGCGCAAACTTGAGAGGTAATTTTAACACAGAAATAAAACTGACAGGATACTTTATACATCTAATTTTATTGAAAATGCCGCTACAGCCGCTGTAGTGATCCTGGGAATATGGTCTGAGCACTTCTGGTATTCAATGCTGAACACTTATCAATAATTCTGATCGTGTTCATTTCTGAATACTGGCTCCTTCAATGTGGTAGATTATGGCAGCTCTTAGAATGTTCTCTGCCAGCTCAGGCAGCTGATTACTTGCAAGAGTCACAACAGAATGCAATGCAGAAATCATTCGCCATCCTGGTTCCAATTCCTGGGAGTATAGTCTTGGATCAACAATGACAGTGATCCCGGGAACTCACTCCTGGGACTGCATCCAGGGAGCCACTCCAGGATCGCATCAAGGATTGTCACTATATGTGTTCAATTCTGAACACTGCTCTGATATCCTTTGCTGATCCTGGAGCCACTCCTGGATCACGTGTTTAATTATATTCTTTTGCTATTACCTTCTCTCTTCAGTTGTTGCACGGTGAATTCAATTCTGAATTCTGGCTCTTCACTGGAAAACCACTGCTTATATAGGCTCTCAGCCAGACGGTCATGTGATCATCAGGAAGAGTGTACATAGGGAGCATATGGGAAATGGATGTGATAGCTTGTACATCACACACTATAATGTAAATTTACATAAATATTCAGTTAACACTTACAACACTCGGATTTATTAATCTGTGCAATATATTTCACAGGAAACCATATTCTAAACTAGTATTCACAGTTTCCCTACCACAATTGATTCATCAGTAAACCTTTCACCCCTATTTGGTCAGTAGTTGTTCCTAAACTGGAACTGTACAGTAAAGTTCTTCCAAAATCTCATGGATAACAAATCATAATAAGCCAGATTGAAGTACAACACAAGCTATGATAATTATTCATGATTTGCCTGATTATTAGTGAATATTCTTGTCCCAAACTACAGAAAATCATACATTTACCCCTATTTTCGCCCGTGCGGCCGGACCTGATATTATGTAAACAAACCCCTTAAAAGACCACTTTATATGATAAATATGGTCTAAAAATAACGATAAATGCTACAAAAGTAATATTTACCTTGATTTTCACCTCAAAAGAGAAAAATAGCATTCAAAATAGCTCAAAATATCACAAAACGGCCGCAAAATTTACCGCGAAATTTACCGTGGTTCAGATGTGAAATCAGGAATGTCGAATCAACAGACTTATGGTCGAACCGTAACAGTACATTAGGTTAGCATGAAGTGGGTCGATTCACGAAGTGGGTCAATTTTTCAAGAAATTCTACCAAAATAAAAGTTTGCTGTACGTATTCCTGTATCGTGAAATTTTTGGAACAGTTTTACAGTACATATTTAAATTATAAAAGATCAGATTGTGATGTTTTGATGATTATTTGAATCTTGTAATGTCTTTTCAGTGATAAAATGACAAACAAATGGGGTAATAAAGTGTCATTAATTTATTTAAAATTTGTCTGCGAGTTGATGTCTGCGAGTTGTCTTGTCGCCGATTTGCTCATATTCCGACAAACCAAATACATAATATGTAGACGTGGTTACCTCGGCTCTACTTCACTTGCGTGTAGAGCCGTGGCATGACCCCACATAGAACTGGAGATTCGCATGAAACACAAATATCATACAAATGTGAATACATAACTGTTCCCACAACTATTTTGTTTCATTTTCTTCAACAATCTGTCAACATGCAAACATGTTTGAAAAAAAAACAAATGACATTTCCTGATTTTCCAGGGTTTTTCACTTTTTGGACCATTTCTTCAAAAATTTGAAAATATTCCCTTATTATAAAAGCTGTGTAAAATAGCATATCTTTTGTACACATGTAGTATTTGTTGTGTCCTTGGCTTTATATTAACTGTTTCTAATTATATTAAAGCATTTTCAGTCCTTTTATCAAGTTTTATTCAACAGAAAAAGATTTTATGCAAATCTCCATTTCTGTTTGAGGTCATGCCACGGCTCTACACGCAAGTAAAGCCGAGGTAACCACATCTACATAATATGATGCAGTAACAGTAGAATTTGGCAGATAAATTTTTAATTCTACTGTAAATTAAACCTTTCCAGAGAGACTCACAATTTTTTTTGAAAATGTGACTCCTTCAATTTCCCCCAAATATGTTAAACCATGCATGAAATATGGTTCACTTTCTGATCCCACTTTCCTTCCCATAACCCACTGATTTTTATAGAATTACTGCCTTGCTGCCATTATTGCCGGGTAACAATTATCACCAGGTAGAATAAAAAATAGATAACTTGGCAAATGGTCACTTCGAAGTCTTATTGAAAAAGGTATATCCTCAATGATGACTATCTAAACGAACACAAACAAAATGATCAGAAATATAACAAAATTAAATCCAGAAAGTCTCTGATTCAGTTTGATTGCATATTCATTAATATTATAAAAACATCAGCCAAAAACAAGACTTTGAAGTGTATAGTTTAACGAAGTGGCTGGAGTATGGTAAATCACCACACTCGAGAAGAGATTCTACAGTACGGTAGCATACATTTGCTGTATGCCAGTAAATTAACTAGAGTGCGGTTCAAACTGGAATCCTAAACATTGCATGGAGTCAAGGAAATATGGGGCCACGATTGGGGTTTCTATACTTTCGATAGTTTTCATTTGAAGAAATTTCTTTGTATATTGCTGAAATATTGTTAAATATGGTGCGAACACACAAAAACTAGTACTGGCATTCAAAACTAGATTATTGAAGATAAAGTTTTTGTGTAACTGCAAAATAATATTGAAAGGGACATGGGTTGGAGGTTGTAGGTGTGTAATGTCATGGTGTGACCTTCATTTGACTTTTGACCTTGTCATAGTGACCATGAGTTTTTAAAATCTTGTCTGGGTTATTTCTTTGATTCCATAGGTGTAGAAGGTTGATACTTGTTAGGGACATTGGTTAGGGGGTGTAGGTGTGCATCATGGTGTGAGCTTTAACTTTGGCTCTGCCAAAGTGTGTTCACCTGCCATATTTGAGACAACTTATAAATATATGGATTGCTGCAACTTTTACATGATGTGTCTTTTTTCCATTGACAGCAATTCTCCAATTAATAAATTTTTACAGCTTAATAATTTTGAGTTTACTGATTAATGCTGTCATCTTGCTGTTGAATTTTGTTGTTTTAATACTTTATCTTTAGTACTTTTTACATATATTTTCTTTTTCTTAGATATTATTTCTCTACTTAAAACATTATTTAGATCTTTATATAACTGACACTGCTCTGAAAGTATCCAGATCTTTGTAATGTTTCACTTCTTCTATATCTCAATAATCTCATGGTGTTGAAAACTATTTCCCCAGGCTGTGGGGTGCAGGCATCTCTGATGCTATTTTTTAATATGTTTTAATATTTGGTGTCAGTTTCTTCTACGCAACCATATATTTTCTTACATTGCCCAAATCAGAAAAAAATTATTACTAAACTGGAACTTTAATATTCTATTCTGTTCTAGAGTTTTATTGTGCTTAATCTCTGTCAAGGAAGATTCTTAAGATACAACACCAGAAGCCAAATCTTAGACATAGCCAGGTCAATATGGAGATGCCAGGTAGTTTAATAGTTGAACCTTTGATTTGAGTTATGTACTGGGTTGTGGCCGTGATTTTAAACCGGCTGTTTAAACCCTTAAATATCAAAATTCTGCATAATATTTGTACATTAAGGTGTATAGTATACACTATACCATTTTGATTGTTTTTAATGTTTTTATTAAGGTATATTTTACAATATAAAAAGCTTGTCTAGCACTATGTCTGGCTTTGTATAAGGTCCTGTATGTCCTAGAAACTGTTGTCTAAGTTCTCTATTCTCTTTGCATACTCAAATGAGTCTTTTTACTGTATCAATACATCCTATCCAATCGACAATTTGCTAAACCGGTCGGCGCAGACCGGCCCGCCAAATGTCAGAAAAAGACGTCCTGCGTTTCCACCGGCTGGATATTTTCACCGGTGGATATTTTCAGTGTAGAAGTGTTATCTACTGTTCAAGCACAGATATACATTTAGAAATCTGCTGGAAACGCTCCCTAGCTGACTCAATTTAGTGTTGATGATAGGGCAGTTAAGACGAGAAATATAAAGGCAGCCATTTTACTAGTTTCCTCCCATTCAACCATTGTGTTGTTAGGGGCAGATCGACAATATTGAGGAGTTTATGGATATACTACAGGTATTTTTATCCGTGTCTTTTGTTTGAGGATACCTTCTGTAACCTTCCAGCTACAGTCACCATAGAAACGTCTTTTCTAGTACTACAAATAAGAATCATGGAAAACTTCCGTCTACATAGTTTTAAACACTGTAAATAGAAGGGATTCCCCATGCAGTGTTCGCTCTCGAGCGAGATTTCGCGAGTTTGTACACACTCTGGGGCGAGTTGTCGCAAAACCAACTCACCAACGCGTCTGTGCTGTCGCTACCAGGCGAAACACTCAAAACTGACTGAAGAAATTCGTCTATTATTGGAAGCGACGACGTACATATTTCCTCATAGAAATGAAAGCATGAAAAGCAGTTTATTTTATTTAATATATCCAACTAACAGTAATTCACGCGAGAATGCGGGTGTTCTGAGATTTCCGTGCTTTTTGTCGATTTTTAAACTCATCTTCTGCTTATAGTGTCATAGACGAAACAGTCGACTGACGAAACAACTACTGACCAAAGAAATTTGTCTATTATCGGAAGCGACGACGTACATATTTCTTCATAGAAATAGGTGAGAAAGACATGAAAGTGAGTTTATTTTATTTGATACATCCAGCGAACAGTAATTCATGCGAGAATTCGGGTATTCTCACGAGATTTCCGTGCTTTATGTCTAATTTTTAACTCATCTTCGGCATATTGTGTCACAGGCGAAAGTCGAAACAACTACTGACCAAAGAAATTCATCTATTATCGGAAGAGACAAAATATATATTTCTTCAAAGAAAAGAGAAGAAATGCAATTTATTTATTTATTTGATGAATCCAGATAACAGTAAAATAAAAAAAATAAAACAAAACCAGTAGCGCCTAGCCATTAAGCCATTAAGATGTAGTTTAGAAGTGAAATTTAAAAAAAATAAGACAAATAAAAACAGCATTAAATATTTTATTTATTTGAACTTTTAGTTTAGCATCTATTTCTTATTATTTAAATAAAGAAGATTTTATGCAGTCCCAAATAGGAACTAAATATTTCAAAATATCTTGACGCAAAACATGTCTCACAATTTTTCACAGTTGTCTCGCCTTTTCAAGTGAAGGGAGACAGTCTGTCTCGCATTCATTTTTGACAAGAGCGAACACTGCCCATGCATATGGAAGTTTCATTCTTCATCAGAGCGCACTGGTAAAGACTTCTGTGCTGTAAAGTATCAGTCACACCAGCCTAGCTCAAGTATTTAGTGTTTTTTCATCAGAAGCAAGAGATGAATTCTTCAGATTTCTTCAGAGCGCACTGGTCCAGACATCTTTGCTGTAAAGCATTAGTCGACCGGCAAGCTCCTGTTCAGTCGACCTCACCTAGTATTTACATAGAAGGAACTTCATCTTTAGTCACTCTCAGTCCCACCCTTGTGTACCCGGCACTTGTGTCGGTAATAAGGGCAGTGGATGGCCAGGACACTGGTTTGAGTGCACAGCGGGCTGAGCAACCAACTTCAGACAGGCATCGACCAGGACTTTCATCTTCAGAGCGCACTGGTCCAGGCTTCTCTGTTTTAAAGCATCAGCCGACCGACCAGCTCAAAAGAAGGCGACCTCTGACATCATATCCAGTCAGCCAATCACGTGTCTTCCGACCAATCACGAAACAGGTCACATTTTTTCACCGACCAGGAAGGTCAGAAGTGCGTTCTTCAGAACTCACGTATATTGTGATTGCAGTCCCTGCTTTGCAGACCCAGCCTTGTTGTCGATAGTGTGGTTTTGTGGACTGTAAAGTTGCCTGTAAAGCATCACACAAAGAATGCGAATACTGACCTCATCTCCAGTTAGCCAATCGCGTGTCCTTCCGACCAAATCAAGAAGCTGGTCACGTATTTTCATCGACCAGGAAGGTCGGAACTGCGTTCTTCACAACTTACGTCTACTGTCATACTAGTCCCTCTCTCATGGACCGGCCTTCGTGGATGAGCAGAATACCCTGCATTTGCATGTTTAAGTATCACAAAAGAACGCTACAACTGACGAGCTCCAATCAGCCAATCGCGTGTCTTTCCGACCAGCAAGCTGGTCATGTGACACACTGAACAAGGGCTTTCCCAGCAACTGTCAAATCTACAAATAAGACGTGCGATTAAAGAAATACCTTAATTAATGGAGGAAACCTACAGCAAGCTTAATTCAACACAGAAGATTGTTTTAAGATTGCTTTAGCAACTGTTTACAGAGTGTACCGACTGGTACTGGCTACACAGTCTTGTACACTTGCTTCAACCTACCAGTTACAAAGTCTACTGACAGGGTGCTAGCTACACAGTCCTTACTGTAGAGTGCTTCACCCCAAATGGTTACATGGAAAAAGCTGGCTAAATATAGACCAGTAGCTGTCTAAATTCATTGGTGACCCCAGCCTGCCAGTTTTGTGCCGGTTACAGAGACTTACTGTTTACAGTAAATTACCGGTTACGGAGTCCTGGTACCAGACAGAGTTGCCTAAGGTAGATTTGGTTACAGAAAATTCTTAGACCAATCAGTGGCCTTGGTGATATGACAGTGTCTCCAGCTACTGCCCGGCAACCTTCCCTTATCACACCTTTCAACGGTCTGTTATCAGTGCTGGACTTGACTGGTAGATAATAGATGTCACCTTTACAAACACAGACCTGAATAACCAGCATGAAAAGAAATAGGTCTTATCAAAAAAAAAAAAAAAAAGGTGGTCGATAGTCAGACAAGTTCTTCATCATGTCCGCCCAAGGGTCAGCCATCTCAATTACTGTGTAAATGCTGCACCTTGCAGGATGCTGGCCTGGGGCAAGAGTCTTTTAAATGTGAAAAGTTGTGTCAGCCCCACCGGACTGAACCACAGAAAGAACAGAGAGACTGTTTTCTTGGATCATTGTCACCAGACCGGACCAGTGTCCGGAGGGACAGAAATGTTTGTCAGACTAGCAAATGTCCTAAATGTGGTACACGTCTACCTGTAGGGTCCAGACTAAACCCGTTTCGGAACTTAGGACAAAGAATGGTGCAGTCGAGCCAGTTCAAAATCTCTGGGCTTCTTCAACCTTTCTTGGCTCCAAAACCACTCAACCATTGGAGACCTATTCTAGGTCTGAGCAAACCAAACCTTTCGGAGACCATCAGGACCACCCGCCAACAATGGGAGTGGGTTACCTGAATAGATTTCAAGGACGCCTAATTCCATATACCAATACAGGAACAGTCCAGGACATATCAAATTTCATGTCCAGGGTCGGACATACCAGTTCGAAGCACTGTCTTTCGGTCTGTCCACTGCACCCATGGAGCTCACTGTCACAATAATAAGTAGCAAAGGAGTTGAAACAGATGGCCATACACAAGGGTATAATAATCCACCAGTACGTAGATGACTGGTTGGTGAAAATCACATCCCACCAGGTTTGTCTCCAGCATAAATCGAAACTGGAACCAAAAGCAGGTCTTCGACCTTGTAGGTTACCAGTTTGACCTCATGGCAGGTCGGGTCCGACCTATACCTGACCATTGGCAGAACCTTCAGGACAAAATACTAGAAATATTGTCACTACCGGTTTGTCCGGTCCAGCAGTTCATGTCTGATAGGTTTACTAACAGCCACAGGAAAGCAAGTTCACCTAGGCCGACTTCATAGGAGACCCATACAGTGGCATCTCAAAAACAACTGGAGGGTACCAGAGTCACTAGAAAAGGTGATTTCAATACCAAGGTGATTGCACCCATATTTACAAGGGTGGTTGCAAGGGGACAATGTCCTTACAGGCCAACCATTACACCCAAATAAACATGATCTGCAAATTTTACAGATTCATCAAAAGCAGGGTGGGGGGCTCACTTAAAGGAACGCACTGCAGGAGGCACCTAGTCCCTTCTCGAAAGCAAATTGCATACCAATTACCTAGAACTCAACGAAGTCTTTCTAGCCTTACAAGAGTTCCAAGACCTCTGCATACACAAGATAGTACTTGTAGAGACAGACAACACCACAGTGGTGTCATACATAAACAGGGAAGGAGGCATGAGGTCGGGCCCACTTTGTGCTTGGAGAATCTTGACCTGGTGTGCCACAAATCAAGTAACTCTAAAAGCCCGACACATTCCAGGCCGGCTGAGTGTGGTCGCAGACAAGCTAGGATAGACCAGACCACCCAAACAGAGTGGCCTCTCCTTCAGGAGGTCTTCCAAGCAATATGCAACAGGTGGCATGAGGTTCAACAACAAGTCACCGGTACCGGATCCCCTGGCCACAGCGGTGGATGCGCTCAGTCTGCCATGGTAGGATCAGGAAGCATACACCTTCCCGCTATCAGTCATATTGGGCAAAGCGGTGATGTTGCAGGACTCCCCATGCAAGAGAATCATTGATTGCTCTGGGATGGCCCATCATGCCTTGGTTTTGGGATCCAGTGGCCATGTCCAGACAAATCCCACTGAGCCTGCCCAATCTGCCCAACCTGTTGACACAACCATTCAATCAGATCCCTCACAGAAATCTGACAAATCTTAATCTCGATGCAAGGCTCCTGGAGCCTCAGCATTCGAGCAGCAGGGCTTCGCTGAGGCTGTGGCAGCAGGAATTGAGGCTCCTCAAAGGGGATCAACCAGATCAGTCTATGGGGCAAAGTGGACCATTTTTACAAGTGGTGCGTCACTAATCAGGTGGACCTCAGGGTACCCCTGTAAAGTCAGTTGCTGACTTTCTCATGTACCTTATGAGGACAGGAAGCTACAGCCCAGCACCATTGATGGTTACAGTTCAGCCATTGCTGATAAACTGGGAAATTTACCCTTCAACATCAGCAAGGACAAAAATCTCACTCATCTCCTGGATAGTATCCACAGAGATAGACCCAGAGGCAGGAGGGGCATACTCTCCTGGAACCTCTCACTGGTCTTGCACCAGCTGAATAAGGCTCCATTTGAACCAATCAAGGAGGCCTGTCCAGCATACACAGGTCCGAATAAAAATGAGCCAATGTCTAGGTTGGCTGGTGAATGTAGAAGAGTCGGAGCTAAAACCCAAGCAGATTTTCAACTTCCTAGGTTATCAATTTGACCTCCAGTCCGGTCGGGTTCGACCGACACCGGACCGGTGGCAAAACCTTCAGGACAAAATACTGGCTCTGATCTCCCTACCGGCCTGTTTGGTAAGGGAATTTATGTCTCTGATAGGTCTACTGACAGCCACAGAAAAACAAGTTCACCTGGGCACACTACACATGAGGCCCATTCAATGGCATCTTAAAAGCAATTGGAGAATACAGGAATCCTTGGAAAAACGGATCCCTCTACCCAGATCGCTACATCCTCATTTGCAATGGTGGCTGGAGGAAGACAATGTCCTCACCGGCCAGCCATTACACCCTATGCAACATGCTCTGCAAATCTTTACAGACGCATCAAAAGAAGGGTGGGGCGCTCACTTAAACGAGTTCATTGCCAGAGGAACCTGGTCACTACCGGAAAGCAAACTGCATATAAATTACTTGGAACTAAAAGCAGTCTTTCTGGCTCTAAAAGAGTTCCAAAAGCTATGCATGGGCAAAATGGTTCTGGTAGCAACCGACAACACCACAGTAGTGGCCTACATCAACAAGGAGGGAGGCATGAGGTCGGGCCCACTTTGTGCCCTACTTTGGAGAATCTTGACCTGGTGCACCGGGAAACAAGTGACTCTGAAGGCCCGACACATTCTCGGCCGCTTAAATGTAGTGGCAGACATACTGTCCAGACTGGGACAAACCATCCAAACGGAATGGGCCCTCCTTCCAGAAGTTTTCCAAGCCCTGTGCGACAGGTGGCATCAGCCTCAAATAGATCTCTTTGCTACGAGATTCAACAACAAGTTGCCCCTGTTTGTATCACCAGTTCCGGACCCCATGGCCACTGCGGTGGATGCACTCAGTTTGTCATGGGAAGATCTGGACGCATATGCCTTCCCACCGACAGCCATATTGGGCAAAGTGGTGGAGAAGTTGCAGGACTCCCCATACCGGAGACTGATAATCATTGCCCCGGGGTGGCCCAGCATGACATGGTTTTGGGACCTCGTGGAAATGTCCAGCCAGATCCCATTGCTCTTGCCTCAACTGCCAAACTGAACTCAACCCTTCAGAGGAGTCTGACAAACCTAAATCTCCATGCATGGCTCCTAGAGCCACAGCTATCAAGGAGCAGGGTTTCTCTGAGGCGATGGCAACAAGAATTGAGGCTCCTCAAAGAGGATCAACCAGATCCGTCTATGAGGCAAAGTGGGCCATTTTTACAAAGTGGTGCATCACAAATCAGGTGGACTTCAGGGCACCACCTGTAAAGTCAGTTGCTGATTTCCTTATGTATCTTTTTGAGGAAAGGAAACTACAGCCCAGCACCATTGATGGCTACAGGTCTGCCATTGCTGATAAACTGGGAAATTCAACTCTCACCATCAGCAAAGATGAAAATCTCACCTGTCTCTTGGATAGTTTCCATAGGGACAGACCCAAGGCCAGAAGAGGTATCCCCTCCTGGAACCTATCTCTGGTTTTACACCAGTTAACAAAGGCTCCATTTGAGCCAATTAAGGAGGCCTCCTTGAAGCACTTGACCTTTAAGACGGTTTTCCTCTTAGCCTTGGGTTCAGGCAAACGCAGAAGTGAGATTCATGCTTGGCACAATAGAAATATCAGACACCAGTCGGACTGGTCTAAGGTGTCTCTGTACCCATCTCCTGGCATTCTTTCCAAGAACCAGCTGGCCAAAGAGGGTCCGGACAGTCCAGTGGTTATACCAGCCCTGGCCCCGACCCTGGATAGGTCCCTCAAGTCTGACAGGTCCCTCTGTCCGGTCAGAGCATTGCGCTACTACTTGGACTTCAGTCATCAGGCAGAATAAGGAGTTAATTTTTGTCTCCTTCAAGAAAGGTTTCGACAAAATATCTCACCTGCCACTATCTCCTCATGGATCAAACAGACTGTGATCCTTTGTTATGAGCTCTCAGACCGAGAGGCCCACTCCTTACATCAGGTTAAAGCCCATGATGTCAGGGCCTTTGCTGCTTCCAAGGCCTTTCAAGCGGGAATCTCCTTGGAACAGATCTTGTCGGCCAGCCACTGGAAGTCACATAACACCTTGAAGTTCACACAATTTTACCTGAAGGATGTGGCATGGGCTGATTCTGAGCTTTATCACCTGGGGCCTGTAGTGGCTGCTCAGCAGATCCACAAGTAACCCAGGTCAAAGAGGAGATCTGTACATATGTATATAGTGTATATATAATTAAGAAGCATCAAAAAAAAAAAAAAAAAAAAAAAAAAAAAATCAGACGTGCTTCCTTCGGGAGGTTTATTTCCTTAGGACTGAACTCATCCCTCTCTTCCCCTACCTCAGAGCAGGTCTGTAAGAAAGGGGGGGGGGGGGGCGAGTCGGTTTGGACCATTTAACCGGTTTCTGTTGACTGACTATAGCCTTAAGGGTCTTGACAATCTTAGATCGACCTAGGCTTAGAGTTGTTAGTTATTTTCTGAGTTCGCACGAGTCCCTAGTAACTTACCCGCCGACCAAGCGGTAGTTATTCAGCATATTGTCCATTGGATAGGATGTATTAACGCAATAAAATTGCAAATTTAATAAGTAAATTAAATTTTCATAAGTTAATACCCTATCCAATGGACACACAAGACCCTCCCACCGACCCCGCTATCAATTTACTAGTGGTCTAATAAGTTTAGACAACGAAAAAGATGCTATGACATCAGCTTGTCTAGACAGGAAGGAAGTACGACGCGCCACCTGGCGAGTGGAGTGTGAGGACCGGCCAGCTGGCGGAAACACAGGACGTCTTTTTCTGACGTTTGGTGGGCCGGTCTGCGCCGACCGGTTTAGCATATTGTCCATTGGATAGGGTATTAACTTATAAACATTTAATTTACTTATTAAATTTACAATTTTGGCCATGTTGTGTCGAGGTACAGTGGGGAGTTGTATCTTTAGAAGAAAACATCTACCCAAATGTGTATAATACTGATTAATTTATGAAGTAATTTAAAACCCCAACCATAGCCTAAATACACTGATCAGGACCTAACCGGCCAATGCAAAACTTTGCAGTGACACTAATCTCCCCACAATGCCCCATGTGCACTGGATTATATCAATATTATGTTCATGAAGACACACATATATACTAGGAACCTCTAAGAAATCCCTGTTGTTTACATGTGTTATTAAGACCTGATCTTGATATTGAATATGATGGATGACTGTGCAATACATCATAGTGCCATGTAGGTTAAAGGAGGAAAGAACATATAGAGTAGGAAATCTAAAAATTCGCCAGGAATCTAAAATTCGCCACCTCTAAAACCTTAGTTAATTTTATGCAGAAAATGATGTTTTGTCTTAAAATTGGTATTTTTCAGTTCAGAAAGCTTTAATTTACTATACATTCAACAAATCTCACCTCAATTTATTTATTTTATTAGTATTTCCACATGTGGCAAATTTCAGATATGTGGCGAATTTTAGATTTCTTACTCTACAACAATTTACTGCTACTGAAATGATAATTGCATTTTATTACTCGTTCACCCAATTATTTGTGTGGTTGTCCCTAAACCTGGCAGTGGGGTAGCAGATTTGTCTATGTAATATCTTTGACATAATTATCTCCCGCCGGCCGGGCGGGAGATTATAAAATGCATTCCGTACGTGTGTGCGTGTGTTATTGAGTGTGTGTCATAAAGGGCTGTACATCACACTGGTTGTTTCTCCTTGGCCTTTTCAATGTTTTTTATGACCTTATTGCTTATGTCCTTTCATTTGATGCTGTTATTTCACACCTAGGACCATAGCTAAGTGAGTAATAGCAATGGTGGCCACTTTGAGTGAAGTGCTCATAACTCCAAAACGACTGCATTTAGAGTGTTTCTGTAAAATACGTTGTTCAGCTACTTTCTCCATGCCTACAAGATGGTACCATTTTTAGGGTTCTATCTTCATAGCTAAGTGAGTAATAGCTATTTTCTGTTATTAACAATGAGCAAAATGAGTAAATTGATTTTGTCTTTGTAACTGTTACTTACAATATTGGCCTGAAATATGTTGTTCAACAACTCCTTCATGTACTATATCATGGTGAGGTGTCCAAGGTGTAGCACCATAGCTAACTGAGTAATAGCTATACTAAGTTTAACATTTGACCATTGAGCAAGTCACTTATAACTCGAAAACTATTGAATATAGAGGATTTTTGTCGAATAAGTTCACCTATCTTTTGGATATACTGTATTGTGAATTTTCACAGCTGTAACTCCATAGCTAACTGAGTAATAGCTACTTTGATGATAACCATAATGAGTAAATGGCTTATATCTTCAAAAGTATTGCAGCTACACAATTTTGTTCCAATATGTTGTTCAGCTACTATCTCCACAGCTACAACATGGTCACTAGTTTGGAAGTGTATCTCCATAGCTAAGTGAGTAATAGCTACTTTGTCAATTTTTAATGATAACCATAATGAGTAAATGCCTTATATCTTCAAAAGTATTGCAGCTACACAATTTCTCTCAAATAAGTTGTTCATCTACTTTTTTGTGAACTGTAACATATTTAAGTTTCACAACTGTTGCTCAATGTACAAGTGAGTAATGGCTACTTTATTGCTACTTTTCGTGAAAATGTGAAAAATGACAAATATTTCACAAACCGTAATAGCTACTTTGTCAATTTTTAATGATAACCATAATGAGTAAATGCCTTATATCTTCAAAAGTATTGCAGCTACACAATTTCTCTCAAATAAGTTGTTCATCTACTTTTTAAGTCATTCATTTACTTTTGGGAGAGCTTTCACATGGTGAAGTTTCAGACTCGTAGCTAATTACTCACCTACTGAAAATGAGTAAATGTGAATTATCTCTAAAAGTATTGCAGATAGCCAATTTTTCTGAAATAACTCGTTCACCTACTTTTGGGAGAGCTTTCACTTGGTGAAGTTTCAGACCCATAGCTAATTACTCACCTACTGAAAATGAGTAAATGCGAATTATCTCTAAAAGTATTGCAGATAGCCAATTTTTCTCAAATAACTCATTCACCTACTTTTGGGAGAGCTTTCACTTGGTGAAGTCTCACACCCATAGCTAATTACTCACCTACTGAAAATGAGTAAATGCGAATTATCTCTGAAAAGTATTGCAGATAGCAATTTAAAGGAGTTTTGTCAAATATGTTGTTCACCTACTTTTTGATGTAATGTGGCGGGAGATCATACCAAGGCAGTGGTCTTGTTTATCTTGTTTTAAGATATTTAAGATTTTATTTTCAATAAATATGTGTATGTCAACTGCCATAGATACTTCACTGGTATTTCTAATTGGTAAATACTAAAATATTGCTCTCTGTTTTGTGATTCTTACAAAAAATGACTACCGATATCAATCTTTTGACATCACCAGTTTCAAAGTTTCACCAGTTTCTTTTAATAACCACGTTGAAATCTTGAAGGCTATTTTGAGTGATATTGAAATATGCAGTCAAATTTGAGGTGAATAGATTGATATGCGATAAAACAAGGCTAAAAGGTGATTTGGTCCCCCAGAGCGAGCGCTAAGCCAACAGAGACACGAGTAGTGCACTAGAATTTAAGAAACACTGGTGACACAAAGAAATTTGAACTCAGACACATCCCACAGCAGGGGCGGTATTCACTAACAAGGATTAAGATCAGATCAAGATCAGATCAAATTTGAGAAAAAAATTTCACTTGAGCTGAAAAGATCAAATATTTGATCTGTTTTTGTAATCATTACTACTCTCCCAATTTGTAGTTTTTTTATTGTTTTAGGTTAAAATTCCTCTTTAGTTTATGAGTCTTCCATTATCTAAACAAAAATCTCAATCCCAACCTGTTCACATAATAGAGGTTCAAACTGTACACGGGTGTCATTAATGTTAGACGTCATTAATGTTAGACAAGTTGTTTTTATATTGTCTGGTTTTATTTTACTTCCTTAAATTATTATATCCCCAGACGAAAGTCGGGGATATATTGGATTCAGGTCCGTCGCGCCGCCGCCGCCGCCGCCGCCGCCGCCGTAGAAATTTCCTTGTGGACGCGATAACTCAAAAACAAATTAATATTTTTTTTTCAAACTTGGTACACATGTTAAGGGTGCCCAAAGGAAGATCCCTATTTTAAGGTGACCTTAAACTCCCAGTAAAAAAGAACTTATGGCCACCTTAAGGTCAGAAATTGGACTTTTGGCCACTTAGAGCCCTGTAGGTCACAAACTATGATGCTCAGCTGGCTGAAATTTTACCTGACAACACATTAATATGTTCTTAGTACATGTGCCGAAAATCATGACTTTAAGTTGAGGAAAAAATTGTGTTTGAGGCCCATAAATACCCCCACTTAGGGATTTTTTGCTATACTTTACACATATTTTGCCCTATAATTTGGAAGTGATAATTCTGATGAGTCTCAAACTGCGCTAGGTATAACTTTGATATGTAATCCTTGTCTGTAGAAAATTTTAGGGCTGTAGGTTTACCCAAAGGGGTCGACTTAAGGTCTCAAAAGTGCCCACAGAGACCCAATTTATGCACTTTTTGCCACTTTCAAGCACTGTAGCTTTCAAACTATGTCTCTCATCTAAGTTAAATATCATCTGGGAATATATCTATGTGTTTTCTTATATGTGCCCCAACATTTAGGCCTTTAATAGACAGTTAACCTGTGTATCAGGACCATAAACACCCACCCGAGTGACCCTTATAAGACATTTTTCACATCTTTTTCCCTGTAACTTGGAAATGGTAAGTCTGAGAAGTTTCAAACTGTATTAGATATATATTCTGTGTGTAATCTTAGTATGTAACAGATTTTAAGTCTGAAGCTTTAATTTTGAAGGTCAAATTGAGGTCTCTAAAAGGCTCCCAAAGACCCAATATTTGGACTTTTTGCTACTTTTAAGCCCTGTGACTGTCAAACTATGTGACTGATAGAGCTCAAATCCTATCTGAGAAGATATTAGTATGTTATTTTTATATGTGCCAAAAATTAAGGCTTTAAGAAGACATTTAACCTGTGTATGAGGACCATAAATCCCCACCCGAGTGACCATTTTTAGACATTTTTCACATATTTTTCCCTGTAACTTGGAAATGGTAAGTCTAAGAAGTTTCAAACTGTATTAGATGCATATTCTATGTGTAATCTTAGTATGTGACAAATTTTAAGTCTGAAGCTTTAATTTGAAGGCCACATTTAGGTCTCTAGAAGGCCCCATAAAGACCCAGTATTTGGACTTTTTGCCAATTTTAAGGCCTGTGACTGTTAAACTATGTGACTGATAGAGCTGAAATCTCATCTGGGAATACATTATTATGTTCTTTTTACATGTGCCAAAAATCAAGGCTTCAAGTAGACATTTAACCTGTGTATGAGGACCTTAAACACCCACCTGAGTGACCCTTTTAAGACATTTTTCACATATTTTGCTCTGTAACTTGGAAATGGTAAGTCTGAGAAGTTTCAAACTTTATTAGATACATATTCTATGTGTAATCTTAGTATGTAACAAATTTTAAGTCTGAAGCTTTAATTTGAAAGCCACATCGAGATCTCTAAAAGGCCCACAATGACCCAATATTTGGACTTTTTACCACCTTTAAGCCCTGTAACTGTTAAACTATGTGATTGATGGAGCTGAAATCCCATCTGGGAATGCATTATTATGTCCTTTTTACATATGCCGAAAATCAAGGTTTTTAGTAGACATTTAACCTGTGTATGAGGGCCATAGACACTCGCCCAAGTGCCTTTTTGACATTTTTTCCGTATTTTGCCCTGTTATTTGGAAATGCTTAGTGTGACAAGTCTTAAACTGTATTATATATAATTTTTGTTTGTTATGTATGTCCCCCAAAAAGTTTCAGATCTGTAGTTTAATTGCTAAGGTCTCTTTAACAATTGTAAAATGCCCACAGAAACCCAATTTATGGATATTATGCCACTTTAAAGCCCAGTAACTGTCAAACTATGTGGGTTATAGAGCTGAAATCTTTGAATTTTTAAAAGGAAATGCCTGTCTATTTAAATTTTGAATATTAATAATGTTATGGCTATCTTAGTCTTTTAAGAACTTATTTTTGTGTGTTATACCTCTGCTTGCTGAGTTTTTCACTTTTTAAAATGAAACTGGTTAAACATATTCAAGTAGACAAAATGGACACTTTAAGTGAGCTTTAAGTCCCAATATTAATGAAATTATATCCTTATGTAGTAAAACTAGGGGATTTTTAACCCTCAACTAGCCCAGTTTTATTCAGCTTGCCTCAGTTAATTTTGGCACAGCTCCTACAGTTATGAACTCATTTCAGTTGATAATCACATACTTAAAATTCTCAATTCTTTTTGTATTTGAGTACCCCTTTTATATAGATTGTTTGTTTACCATTTATGCTCAACCCACATCCCCCACCCGGATTCCCCCCACCCACCTCTGGGACCTCCAGCTATATTGAGTGACACTAAATAAACAAAGGTATTTAATGATATCAGATGAGAAACAAAGAACTCAATGGGGTTGCAGATCTTGTGTAATAGTGAGAGAGGTGTGGAGAAGGGGAGAGGGGTGGGGGTGGGAGGTGGTGGGCTTCATTACATATAACACAAAGGGGAGTCAGAACTGAGATTGTGTCACATATTTAGGTTGCATATATATGGACCACATATATAGGTATAGAGGAAATGAATAACTGAAAACAATTTGCAAATTCTAAAAATAATATAATAAAATAATAATATAAATAATTTTTTTTTAAATAATATTTTATTTGTGAACAAATATAGAAACAGATATGCGCTTTTGGGATTATGAATTTTAGAATGGACATTGAATCATCAATCATTTAAATACTTTGAAGGAAGATTGAAAAATATGATGAGTTGAGTTAAAAATAATATTTTATTTGTCAACAAATATAGAAACAGATATGCTCTTTTGGGATTATTATTTTAGAATGGACATTCAATCATCAATCATTTAAATACTTTGAAAATAGGTTTAGAGTTATCATTGCAGGAAGATTGAAAATATAATTTGAGTTATGTATTCGGCGTCTGGGGATACACCATCTTCCTTGGGGAGATATAAACAGAGTAGATTGATGTGCTGAAGTTCATATAATAATGGGTAATTATGTTTTAAAAAATTCCCGATCAAAACCTGTGGCGTGAGTGATGACCTGTCTGGGGATATGTTGGCGCCGAGTTGGCCCAATCTAGTTAAGAAATAGAATAAGCAATCCCTTGTTTATATGTATAGGTGTATATGTGTCACATTAAATGTCTTTAGCTACCTATTTGTTATCATTGTCTAACATTAATGACGTCCAACATTAATGACACCCGTGTACTATACTGAAAGAATCACTGCTCACAAATTATTTTGTCTCTTTAAACACTTTAGTGATGTATTTATATCCCCAGACGAAAGTCGGGGATATATTGGATTCAGGTCCGTCGCGCCGCCGCCGCCGCCGCTGCCGCCGTAGAAATTTCCTTGTGGACGCGATAACTCAAAAACAAATTAATATTTTTTTTTCAAACTTGGTACACATGTTAAGGGTGCCCAAAGGAAGATCCCTATTTTAAGGTGACCTTAAACTCCCAGTAAAAAAGAACTTATGGCCACCTTAAGGTCAGAAATTGCACTTTTGGCCACTTAGAGCCCTGTAGGTCACAAACTATGATGCTCAGCTGGCTGAAATTTTACCTGACAACACATTAATATGTTCTTAGTACATGTGCCAAAAATCATGACTTTAAGTTGAGGAGAAAATTGTGTTTGAGGCCCATAAATACCCCCACTTAGGGATTTTTTGCTATACTTTTCACATATTTTGCCCTATAATTTGGAAGTGATAATTCTGATGAGTCTCAAACTGCGCTAGGTATAACTTTGATATGTAATCCTTGTCTGTAGAAAATTTTAGGGCTGTAGGTTTACCCAAAGGGGTCGACTTAAGGTCTCAAAAGTGCCCACAGAGATCCAATTTATGCACTTTTTGCCACTTTCAAGCACTGTAGCTTTCAAACTATGTCTCTCATCTAAGTTAAATATCATCTGGGAATATATCTATGTGTTTTCTTATATGTGCCCCAACATTTAGGCCTTTAATAGACAGTTAACCTGTGTATCAGGACCATAAACACCCACCCGAGTGACCCTTATAAGACATTTTTCACATCTTTTTCCCTGTAACTTGGAAATGGTAAGTCTGAGAAGTTTCAAACTGTATTAGATATATATTCTGTGTGTAATCTTAGTATGTAACAGATTTTAAGTCTGAAGCTTTAATTTTGAAGGTCAAATTGAGGTCTCTAAAAGGCTCCCAAAGACCCAATATTTGGACTTTTTGCTACTTTTAAGCCCTGTGACTGTCAAACTATGTGACTGATAGAGCTCAAATCTTATCTGAGAAGATATTAGTATGTTATTTTTATATGTGCCAAAAATTAAGGCTTTAAGAAGACATTTAACCTGTGTATGAGGACCATAAATCCCCACCCGAGTGACCATTTTTAGACATTTTTCACATATTTTTCCCTGTAACTTGGAAATGGTAAGTCTAAGAAGTTTCAAACTGTATTAGATGCATATTCTATGTGTTATCTTAGTATGTGACAAATTTTAAGTCTGAAGCTTTAATTTGAAGGCCACATTTAGGTCTAGAAGGCCCCATAAAGACCCAGTATTTGGACTTTTTGCCAATTTTAAGGCCTGTGACTGTTAAACTATGTGACTGATAGAGCTGAAATCTCATCTGGGAATACATTATTATGTTCTTTTTACATGTGCCAAAAATCAAGGCTTCAAGTAGACATTTAACCTGTGTATGAGGACCTTAAACACCCACCTGAGTGACCCTTTTAAGACATTTTTCACATATTTTGCTCTGTAACTTGGAAATGGTAAGTCTGAGAAGTTTCAAACTTTATTAGATACATATTCTATGTGTAATCTTAGTATGTAACAAATTTTAAGTCTGAAGCTTTAATTTGAAAGCCACATCGAGATCTCTAAAAGGCCCACAATGACCCAATATTTGGACTTTTTACCACCTTTAAGCCCTGTAACTGTTAAACTATGTGATTGATGGAGCTGAAATCCCATCTGGGAATGCATTATTATGTCCTTTTTACATATGCCGAAAATCAAGGTTTTTAGTAGACATTTAACCTGTGTATGAGGGCCATAGACACTCGCCCAAGTGCCTTTTTGACATTTTTTCCGTATTTTGCCCTGTTATTTGGAAATGCTTAGTGTGACAAGTCTTAAACTGTATTATATATAATTTTTGTTTGTTATGTATGTCCCCCAAAAAGTTTCAGATCTGTAGTTTAATTGCTAAGGTCTCTTTAACAATTGTAAAATGCCCACAGAAACCCAATTTATGGATATTATGCCACTTTAAAGCCCAGTAACTGTCAAACTATGTGGGTTATAGAGCTGAAATCTTTGAATTTTTAAAAGGAAATGCCTGTCTATTTAAATTTTGAATATTAATAATGTTATGGCTATCTTAGTCTTTTAAGAACTTATTTTTGTGTGTTATACCTCTGCTTGCTGAGTTTTTCACTTTTTAAAATGAAACTGGTTAAACATATTCAAGTAGACAAAATGTACACTTTAAGTGAGCTTTAAGTCCCAATATTAATGAAATTATATCCTTATGTAGTAAAACTAGGGGATTTTTAACCCTCAACTAGCCCAGTTTTATTCAACTTGCCTCAGTTAATTTTGGCACAGCTCCTACAGTTATGAACTCATTTCAGTTGATAATCACATACTTAAAATTCTCAATTCTTTTTGTATTTGAGTACCCCTTTTATATAGATTGTTTGTTTACCATTTATGCTCAACCCACATCCCCCACCCGGATTCCCCCCACCCACCTCTGGGACCTCCAGCTATATTGAGTGACACTAAATAAACAAAGGTATTTAATGATATCAGATGAGAAACAAAGAACTCAATGGGGTTGCAGATCTTGTGTAATAGTGAGAGAGGTGTGGAGAAGGGGAGAGGGGTGGGGGTGGGAGGTGGTGGGCTTCATTATATATATTTATTTGTGAACAAATATAGAAACAGATATGCGCTTTTGGGATTATGAATTTTAGAATGGACATTGAATCATCAATCATTTAAATACTTTGAAGGAAGATTGAAAAATATGATGAGTTGAGTTAAAAATAATATTTTATTTGTCAACAAATATAGAAACAGATATGCTCTTTTGGGATTATTATTTTAGAATGGACATTCAATCATCAATCATTTAAATACTTTGAAAATAGGTTTAGAGTTATCATTGCAGGAAGATTGAAAATATAATTTGAGTTATGTATTCGGCGTCTGGGGATACACCATCTTCCTTGGGGAGATATAAACAGAGTAGATTGATGTGCTGAAGTTCATATAATAATGGGTAATTATGTTTTAAAAAATTCCCGATCAAAACCTGTGGCGTGAGTGATGACCTGTCTGGGGATATGTTGGCGCCGAGTTGGCCCAATCTAGTTATCCATGGTTTTCAATAAATTCTTTTAGACCACATTACAAAGTACATATTAAATTTCAGATTTACCCATCAAAAGAAAAACAAAATAACAGTGCTATAAATAATATTAAGCACTGAAATATTGTTTCCCAAATCTTGGGCAACAGTTTCTCTTATGTTATTTTTTTCTGCAGATAACCATTGTAAAATGTATCCATTGTTTTGACAAATGTTTTAGAGCCATGTGTCTTTCTTTTTCTGTACACAAAAATATTAGAAATATATCCATATAGCTGTATTTTAGTGACATATAGTTTATTACTTTGCTGCATATATAACCATTAAGAAATATCCCCATTCTTTAAACAACTGTGTTTTAGAGCTATATATATTTTTCCCTGGCAAAATATTCACATTGTTTTGAAAACTATTGAAGAAACACATAATATGCAAACCTTGACATGCTGTCCTCTATTGTAGAAATAACACACGACTAGCGTGGGGTTATGCAGATTTTTACAACGAATAGCGATATTAGTAACATGAAGGCGAAGCCTGAGTGTTTCTAATACGCTATGAGTTGTAAAACCCTGCATAACCCCACGCTAGGAGTGTGTTATTGCTATTCTAACATGACATTTTATATTTTATTCTGTTTTGATGAAGATTTATAATACATATTTTTCGAAATTTGACTTTAAAAAAGTGAAGTGGGATTATCGCCCACCTATGTAAAACTAGCCGTGAGGTTATGCTCGGTTTTACCACTGAGATTGACCAGTCAGAATCGCGGACACAAGCGTGTCATGTTAGAATGGGTTTATGATTGAAGAAATGTGGTTGGTTATACCAAGGAATGTAAACATAAGTTTGCCTTTGGTTTGACCCTACATATGCCAATATGACAAAAATCAATACATGCAAACTGCACTGGGTAGGTGTGATCTGTAGCTGTGTCAAGGACAGTAAACAAAAACATATTTTACCAGGGAGGAAAATAAACATTTCTCCTTTTTGTATTTGTGTCAGCAAAATGACATGAACATTTTTAGAGCAGTTTGTTTTTCAGTAGTTTGTTTTTCTGAAATACATGTTAGATTAAAATAAACGAGAAGTAATTCTAGTTGCAATAATAGTTCACAAACATGGTAATCAAAAGGGGTAATTTATTTGCACATTAGGATACATGCAATTGTTTAAATGTACCTGTATACAGGTTCTCCATGTGTGTATATTTACAAACAATGTCACAAAATCATAGACTATGCTGTTGACAAACTTAAGTTTAAGCTTGAGTTTAAGCATAAACTCAGAGGTTGATTTTTTTGTCTCACATGAGATTACTTTTGAAAATACAAATTTCAACATAATCTCATGCGTGACAAAAACTAAGATTATGTGTCTGAGTTTAAGTATGAGTTTAAGAATCTTTGTAAATCCGGGTTGTATCATTATTCATCTGCCAAAGTTTTATTTATAGATTAATTTTTGGATTTGTTAAAAAGTTTATGTATGAAAACAGTATTGCAGTACCATCCAAATGCACCAAAGTTATAATATCTGGTCAGAGAGGGAACAAGTGATCATGGAACAATGCACTAAAAGTCCAATGTTAGTCATGGAACCATTAGTTCCTCTGTCTCTGTAGTGCCTGATTAAAAGATCCACCTTGATCAGAAAGTTAATCCAACAAAGTACATAGAATAGAATAGAAACATTTATATAGCGCAAAATTGATGCAACATCCTCTAATGCGCTTGAAATCAAAAAGGGAAAG
This sequence comes from Sabellastarte sp. h YS-2021, assembly GCA_964017235.1. NCBI lineage: Eukaryota > Metazoa > Annelida > Polychaeta > Sabellida > Sabellidae > Sabellastarte > Sabellastarte sp. h YS-2021. The sequence continues at coordinate 15,796,366 of OZ024927.1, forward strand.
TCGAGGGACGTTCGAGGTCATGATCCAAGGTTAGCGCCCGCCAGGGAGATGTACTATGGTGGAGGATATGCTAATCTAAACAAGTAGGTCTTTAGCTGGCTGCGGAAACCTGTTATTGTTTGTTGTGATCGTACTGATTGTGGGAGTCTGTTCCATTCTATGGGGGAAGCCACTGCAAAACCTCTCCTACCGATGGCCTTTTTGTGAGAGGCTGAGGAAAGAGAAAGACGATTTCCACGTGTTAGACAACTGGTTTTGATCAAGGATGATAGGTATATGGGTTGAGAGAAATTTATAGCCTTGAAAGTAATTAGATTGTACTTAAACAATATACGGTAAGTGATAGGAAGCCAGTGTAGTTTTTGAAGAAAAGGAGTGACATGGCTAGTTCTATCAAGTCTAAAAACAATTCTACAAAGGGCATTTTGTATCTTTTGGAGTTTAGCAACATTGTACTTACTGATGCCATAAAGTAGGGAATTGCAGTAGTCAAGTCGACCACTGATCATTGAGTTTGCAAGCAAGGCTGCAGTTTCCACACTGAGGAATTTACGGATACGTCTTAGGTCCTTAAGGTGGTAGTAGCAGGCTCGACACATATTAGTTATATGGTTGGAAAAGGTGTTTCCAGAGTCAAAAATTACACCCAGGTTCTTGACTGTATCAGTAGGGGAAATAGAATTTCCGAGAAGTTGAGTAGGGAATTTATTTATGAGGGACTCCCTGGCTTGTCTATCACCTATTATAATAAATTCAGTTTTCTCGGGATTGAGTTTCAATTTCACGCCAGCCATCCAGTTTTGGATACATGTGAGACACTCTGTAAGCTCAGCGAAACTGGAATCAAAATTCCTATTGTCCAATGCTAGATATATTTGGGTGTCATCAGCATATAGATGGTGGGTGACATTGAAATTGGAAACGATATTACTGAGAGAGGTTGTGTAAAGGGTAAAAAGGAGGGGGCCCAGGACAGAGCCCTGAGGCACACCATACGGAAGTGAGAACACATCTGAAAAGCTATTTCCTAATTTAACCTTCTGTTTCCGGTTTGAGAGATAGGATCTGATCCACCTCAACACAGTGCCATCAACTCCAAACCAATCTCTTAGGGAATTAAAAAGAATGTCATGGTCGATAGTGTCGAATGCCGCTGAGAGGTCCAGTAGTGTGAGTGCGACAGCCTTACCAGAGTCCAACGAAGCAGCAATGTCATTCTGGATTTTCAACAGCGCTGTTTCTGTGGAATGGAGTCTCCTGTAAGCGGATTGGTTGACATTGGAGAGCCCCTCGCTATCGATATAATTATTTAACTGTTTGGCAACTACTTTTTCGATCAGTTTGGATAAGAAACTAAGGTTGGATAGCGGTCTATAGTTTTTTAGGAGATTTCTGTCTAAGTTTGGTTTCTTGAGAAGAGGGGTGACATATGCTGTTTTGAAACAGTTTGGGAAACTCCCTTCTTTGAGTGAATAGTTTATAATATTGGTGATTGGAGTGACCAAAATGTCCGCACACTCTTTGACTAGTGCGGTAGGTATTGGGTCCAGGTCGGATGATTTGGTGTTGGATGACCTTAGGATTTTGAGGATGTCATCCTCAGATACAGGCTCAAAAGAGGTCAGGGCACTGCTATTACTCTTCGGTATTGTGAGGGAAACAGGCACTGATGACTCTAAAGCAACTCTGATTTTCACAATTTTGTCACTGAAAAAATGACCGAAAGTGTTAGCTAAATCAGTAGGACTAATATGATCGGGTAGGATGATAGTTGAGGTTTTGTGCAAGATTTTCTTGAAAGTGTTCCACAGAGCCTTGGGGTTACCATTATTTTCAGCAATGACAGTGGAATAGTGCCTGCGTCTTGATTGTTCCAGTAGGAAATTGTAGCGATTGACAGCAGCTCGATATCTTCTCCGGTTGATTGCAGAGTTGTTACTGCGCCATACTCGCTCACACTTGCGCTTCAGACGCTTTGCTGAGAGGATGTCTGAATTTACAAAGCCTTTGTCGGGGTGCACTGGAGCCATTTTCCTCTTTATTGGGGCATGCTTGTCTAGAATGCTGCGCAAGGTGTTGAAATATTGGTGACTGAGCAAACTGGCTGTTCTGTGAGGATGCTTGATTAGATCAGAATTCAGGATGTCCTCTTTAAAATCCGTGATGTTTATCTTGTGAATTTTCCGGGTATTAACTTGTCTAAATTTGCAGGGAACCTCAATAGGTATATTGACCGAAAAAGTGATGGCAAGATGGTCAGATAGCCCAGCTATAACCTTAGCGCAGAGTGCCTTTGAAAAGGTGTCCCTCACACATATGACATCTAATATATGGCCATGAATGTGTGTTGGGGAATCAATAATTTGGGTGAAATTATATTGGCAGAGGGAATCATTGAATTTCTGCGACCAACCGTCCTGTTTATCCAGGTGTAGATTTAAATCACCTAATATTACATTTACATTACATATTACATAGATCAAATTTAATCCAAAATTGGATCAGAAAATCAGATCAAATGTTTCGTGAATACCAATCTTTGTTGATCCAAAAATCTGATCAAAAGTTGATCATTTTTGCTCAAATTTGATCTGATCTTTACTGATCCGTATTCGTGAATACCGCCCCTGGTGTAGAACTGAGACGCTCGCCCATCCAAGTACTAACATAGCCCATTTCCGCTTTACTTCGGTGAGCAGATAAATACTCATCACACTGCGCCATCATCCACGGAAGTCCAGAGACCAAAAAAAGGGTGATCTGTAGAAGCGCGAGCTCTATCGAGGCTCGCAGTTAAAAACAAGGTTGAAAGGGGTTTCGGTCTACTAGCATGACTGCAAAGCCATCAGAGACACGACTAGTGCAACAAAGTGGTTACTCATCCCAGTACTAATAATGTAGCCCATTGCCGCTTAACTTCAGTGAATAGACAGATACTCGTCACCCTACACCACAATTCATGAAAGTCCAGAGACAAAAAAAGAAAAAAAAGTGTGAGTCTCGCTAGAGCTAACACTTAAAAAACTTCAGTTTGTGCAGGTCGAAGCATACACTAAAGAATGAAATCGTTCGGCCGTAGCACTGTGTTTATTTTATTCAGAAAAGCATATTGTGTAACAATTATGCATGGATATTTTAGTGGAAAGTAGTGTTTAACCTCTTCGCCACCAAGGGAACATCATTCTACTATACTGAAGGAAAATCTGGGATGAAGAGCTTACAGACAGTTTAGGTTGCTAAAACACACACCACAAGTGATTTCGTTGTCCATAACGGCCTCGTACATAATATTTTATTTACCGTATTTCAGTATACCAAGACGTTTAATTCTACAGTGCTGAATGAAAGCTAGACGTGGTTACCTCGGCTCTACTGTACTTGCGTGTAGAGCCGTGGCATGAGCCCACATAAAACTGGAGATTTGCATAAAATCCTTTTTTGTTGAATAAAACTTGATAAAATGACCAGAAATTGTACAATGTAGTTAAAAACAATTGATATTATGCGAATGATACAGTAAATACAGCATATGTGTAAAATACATGCTATTTTACACAACTTTTATAATAAAAGAACATTTTTAAATTTTTAGAGAAATGGTCAAAAAATCATTGAAAATGAGGAAATGTCATTTATTTTTAGTTAACTACTGCCTTGCTACCAATTATCGCCAGGTACCAATTATCGTCAGACAAAATTCAAATAGACATAACTTGACCAAAATTACATCCCAAGTCTAGCAAATAAGGTAAAACCATTTCAACTGTGAATAGGACTGATACACAATGAAAAGCTTCCAAAATGTGTGGCCATTACTGAAATATGAATGTTTTATTTTCCGGTGGCGATAATTGGTACCCGGTGATAATTGGTAACAAGGCAGTATGGTTGTATGTTGACTGTTTGTTGAAGGAAATGTAACAAAATAGTTGTGGGAACAGTTGTGCATACACATTTGTATGGAATATGTGTTTTATGCAAATCCTCAGTTTTATGTGGGGTCGTGCCACGGCTCTACACGCAAGTAAAGTAGAGCCGAGGTAACCACGTCTAAATGAAAGCTTGCATATCATATGGGGGGGGGTCGACTGCTAGCCGACAGACATGGTACTGTAGAATACACATTGCTGTCGACTGCTGGTCGACAGATAAGGTCTTTAAGGGGTTAATAAAAAGGGCAGAAATATGGGTGTTGTTTGTGGTTGATAAAAAAATGTAAAAAAATCCACGCTCTGTTTATTATGATGTATGTGCACCATTTGACTGCTGTTAGTCATATTACATTTCATAAAATATCCCAAAATAGACTGATATATAGATCGATTATCAAAATATTAAAGACAAGTAAGAAGTATTTTAAAGCAGCTTATTATACAGTTACCTTCAGAAAAGACACCCCAGTAATTATATCCCCATGAAGTCCAGGATATATTGGATTCAGTTTCTTTGTGTATGTGATAACTCAAAACTGCATTGGGATGGTAAAACAAAGATCCCTATTTTTAGGCGAACTTAAACTTACACTTCTCCCTTCAACCTTAATGTCAAAAAAAGGTTTATTACTCGCACTTTACTAAGATTTTCACTTTTTTCAATCAAACCTGTCACACGTATTAAGATTAGCTAAAGGAATATCCTGACTTTCTGATCTTAAATTGCATATTGTTTTTGAAGTGATGGCCTTAAAGCATGAAATTAAGCTCACTGGCTCATTTTTTTTTCCATTTTTATCTCCTGCCATCTGAAAGCCCCCATCAGGAGATTTTAAAATGCCTTTTGTGCACATGTACATAAATTGTAACACTTTAACGTAAACCTTAATATCTCATTCATTTATGAGGAATATCTTCACCCAATTTGCAAAGAAAGTGCTTATGGCTGTGAAAACATGTCTAAAAATGTTGTGTTATTTTGAAAAGGCAAATGGCCTCCATTGATCACACTGGCGTCATAAAATCACAGATTTGTATTGTTGCCCTATGTCTCTTTTATTACTGCTTTTAGAGCTGTCACATGTATTATCATGTAATAGGAAATATTGGCTTAGATTGCAAAAGTACATGATGCCAAGTGAAACTTTTTATGTATATATCTTTCATTATTTACAAAGGAACCTGACCCTTCAGCAAGGGTGTCATTCCCTTTCATCATAAATACTGATGTCACGGTGTCATGGTCTCTGTCAAAAAATGTCACAGTGTGATCTTGATTTGACCTTTGACCTTTCTGTAGTGATCTTGAGATTAAAAATCTTGTCTGGACCATATCTCAGAACCTGTAAGATGTAGAAGGTAGATATTTACTATGGACATTAGGAGTGGGAATCTTTTGATGTGGTGAGATTTGACCTTGAGCCCCTCCTTAAAGGTCAAACGAGGACAGCCAAACTTAAAAGTGCTTATAACTTGCTTATTATTGATGCTAGAGGTTTGCAATGTGAAACCAACTTGTAGGATATCATGGGCTGTTAATCTTCTGATGTTGTCAGATTTGACCTTTGGCCCCTCCATCAAGGTCAAACGATGGTTTACTGGCTTTGGTGAGTTGTCTTTACAGTGGATACAAATTTGCATCGGTTCTCTGATGGGTAGGTGTAGTTTAAATCTTAAATCGCATGTTCAGTATGACCTTGATGACTTTATTTGTTCATGTTATTTATGCTTTTAATATGATATTTAACCATGTAATACATATATATTTCAAACAGTTTAAATACTCTCCATTAACAAGATAAACTAAAAAGTGCTGAAATTTTTTTGCCCCTGTTATATATGGTATATTTAAAACTTTGTTCCGATTTTAAGCTGATAAAGGTTAATGTACCCCATAGGTAGGCTGTAAAAACAAGGGCAGTGTCCAAGTGACAGACTAATTCCCTAAACTCAATTTGAGTCATTTGTGTGGTATATTCACTTTTATTGCGTTAATACATCCTATCCAATGGACAATTGCTTTACCGGTCGGCGCGACCGGTCCCGCCAAACGACAGAAAAAGTCATTCTGTATAAGATACCGGCAGGACCGGTCACAGTGTGTACGTTCGCCAGGTGTCGCCTCATGCATACATCCTGTCTAGTCAGAATGACGTCATGGCGTCTTTTTCGTTTGGCGCTCAGTGTGTACGGACGTGTTTCCTGCAGTGTTAAAGAAGTTTATATTTTATGAGACTTTCACTTTATTTGTCAACGTGTTTTATATCTACTTATTCCTGGAGCATTATGTCTTCCCCTGGCCAACGTAGGGGCTCGTGCGGCCACGTTATGGCTCTCTTTGATCTACATACAAAGTGTGCTCGCTGTCGTGAGAAAGGAATTGGAGGGGACGACTGTGTAGCAAAGAAACCATGCTCCATTTGTGAGAGTTTCACAGAAGCTCAGAAGACGCAGTTGGCCACTCCTAAGTATAGAGAACGTAAAGAATCTGGCCAGAAGAAAAATCCCTCCCCTACCCACGTTGCTGCCTCTGATGTTACAGTTTTGGGTAGGGTCGAGAACAAGGGTGAGAGTTCTAGTGATAGAGGCGAATCTACACCTAAGAAACAAAAGAAGTCCTCTCACAAATCTCCCCTTAAGAAGAAATCCGGCAAATCTTCAGAGCTTCAAACTGAACTTCAATCATTAGACGACAAGTGGTCTGAAAGATTTTCCAGGTTGGAAGCCCTTTTCCTGGCGAAAAGCTTCTCAGTTCCAGTAGAACCGGTCAAGAAAACTGATGTTCCGGTTACAGACAGACCTTTTATCCCTCCAACTGCTGCTTCCACCTCTATGCAGCAGCAGAAGAAGTCCACCGGTCACAAGAAGACTACTAAATCTTCTCAACCTGAGGTTTCCGGTGTCCTGCCTGGCAGCCAGCGTGTGACTCCAGAAGATGTGTCAGCTACCCAGCCTGTTGAGGCCCCCGGTACAGACACAGGAAATCTTCCAGCTGACCAGGAAGCTGTCTTCTCACCCGCTCCCGGGGATAAACCTCAGATGCATTCACCGGTGCTACCTGTTACTCCCGGTACCATCCCTACCGGTCCTACAGTCCCTGTTGAGGAACCGGAACAAGAATTTGCCACTGACCGGTCATCTCTTTCACCGGACGAGGGGGAATTGTCTGACCGGGAATCTATTCAAGAACAGGAAGAACTTCTTGAGGGTGATCAAGAACTTTCTGCTGAACAAAGTTACCGGGAGACATTAAGGGGAGTTAGGTCTTTCATGGCCTGGACCGACATCCCAGAATTCGACTCAGCCTCTTCATCTCAAGATGATAATCCCTTCACCGGTACCAAAACAGCACAGACTGGGAAAATCTCTGTTAAAGTACCGGTAGATGAGTGGCTTTGTCGCAAGTTTGAGAAACTTAATGTGACCTTACAAGAGGGATACCCCACTCGTAATACAGAAACTGCCGGACTCAGTAAAGATCAGTTCGTTAAGTCACCTAGAACTTTGAAGTGGTACGGAATGCATAGTGAGAAGAAGGACTTTTCCCGTTCCAAGGTATACACCTGGACCAGTGAACCTGCTCGCCTTAATAGCAGTTTTCCAAGGATAGCTGGTCGCTCTCTCCCCTCTGCCCCAGCTTCCCGTCCGGTGTCACAGGACACACTGAGGAAGTGGGAACGGGCTGCACGGGACCAGACTTATATGTGCAACCAGGCAGCAGCATTCAGTCGTTGTCTTACGAAGGTCCAAGAGAACATGACAAACCAATTGAAAGTGATCCAGGGAATTACGGTTAAGGGAAAGACTTCACCTAAACTCACTCAGGCGGCTGACGAACTGGATTTTTTGGTCACCTTCAATAGATCTATCACACAGGCAATGGCTCGCACCATGCAAGATCTTTCCGATGGTGTTTTTGTTAGTGTGGCCAACTTGACATTAGCTAGGAGAGACAGTTATCTAGATTTTGTCCGGTCTGGTATCAAGCAGGATACCCTCATGGCTCTCAGGTCTGCACCACTTCACATGAGTGCACTTTTTCCGGACCATATGATTACCAAAGCAGAAGAGGAGATACGCCATTTTGAGGACAAGCGTACTCCCGGTCCGGCAAGAAAGACATCACGTTACCACCCGTATGCTCAGTCTACAAAGCAAGGTCACCAACGTTCTGAGCAATCGTCTACCCTTCCGGCTTGGAAGCAGCTTAGGCGCCGGGGTAACAAATCTAACAGGGGCAAGGCCTCCTCTTTCTCTCAGCGACCTGCAAAGACACAGAAGCAATATAAATGACAATTATTGTGTTGTAAAGAGTCAGATAGAGACTTCTGTGTCAGGTGTTATTACAGACTCAAAAGTAACCGGAGAGAACTGTTGTTGGGACAAAAGAACTCAGTATCCTGTATTATGTCATGTTGCCAATCATGTTCTTTTTGCAGAAGGGTCGTCGCAAAAGAAAGACGTAATGCCCGATCATCAAATGTTAATAAAGTCTGTGAAAAATGTTTCCTGAGTAAATCAGTTGAGTTCTGTCCACAATGTCACAAATGCCCCTCTTGTTGCACCAAATCTGCCTGTAGGCTCAAGATTACACCTTTTTTGGGAAAAATGGGCTGCACTGAACGCAAACCCCAGAGTGGTTTCAATCCTGAGAGAGGGTTACGTTCTGCCATTCCGGTCCAGACCTCACCTCACAAGAGAACCGACAATAACAAGCTGTTATGTAGATCCCCACAGGAACAGCTACCTGTTGGAGGCATTGCATCAGCTGTTGAACAAAAATGCTGTGGAGCTGGTCCAAAACCAAAAATCTCTGGGGTTTTACAACCGGTTGTTCCTTGTACCAAAGCCCAACAACCGGTGGCGGCCAATCTTGGATCTGAGCAACTTGAACAAATTTCTGAAAACCCAAACCTTCAAAATGGAAACCCCGGAAACAATACGCACCTCCCTCCAATCAGGGGAGTGGGTGACTTCAGTAGATTTCAAAGACGCGTACTTCCATATCCCCATAAACAGCCAATCCCGGAAGTACATTCGTTTTCAAATCCAAGACAAGACTTATCAGTTCAAGGCCTTACCCTTTGGCCTGTCCACAGCCCCCCGGGAATTTACAATGATAGCCAAAGAGGTAAAATGGCTAGCCTTGAGACGGGGTATAAGGATCCACCAGTACCTAGACGACTGGTTGGTCAGAGCAAAGTCCCCCCAGGTCTGCCTTCAGCACACACAACAATTACTGACTCTCTGCAAAGACTTGGGATGGCTGGTAAACGAAGAGAAATCAGAGCTGGAACCCAAGCAGATTTTCAATTTCGTAGGTTACCAGTTCGATTTGGAAGAGGGCAGGGTCAGACCTACCCAGGAACGCTGGCTAGCCCTAACAGACAAAATCCAGTCAATTCTGTCCGGTCCGGTTTGTCCGGTTCGACAGTTCATGTCCCTCATTGGTCTCCTCACAGCAACAGAAAAACAAGTTCACCTGGGGAGACTGCACATGAGGCCCATACAGTGGCACTTAAAAAAACAACTGGAGGGTCCCAGAATCTCTGGAAAAGGTGATCCCGGTTCCCAAGTCGCTCCACCCCCATCTAAGGTGGTGGCTGGAGGAAGGCAATGTACTGCTAGGTCAACCTTTACACCCTCTAAAACATGCTCTGCAAATCTTTACAGACGCATCAAAAGAAGGGTGGGGCGCTCACTTAGACGAGCACACTACAAGAGGAACCTGGTCTCTCCCAGAGAGCAAATTACACATAAACCAGTTAGAACTAAAAGCAGTATTCCTAGCTTTAAAAGACTTTCACACCCTCGTCTGCAACAAGACAGTGTTGATAGCTACAGACAACACAACAGTGGTGGCTTATATCAACAAAGAGGGGGGGATGAAGTCGGGCTCGCTGTGTGCCCTACTGTGGAGAATACTGTCCTGGTGCACCAGGCAACAAGTAACCCTCAGGGCACGTCACATCCCCGGCCGGTTGAACGTGATAGCAGACAAGCTATCCAGACTTGGCCAGACAATTCAAACAGAGTGGTCACTTCATCCAGAAGTATTCCAAGCTATATGCTCCCGGTGGCACCAGCCCAAAGTGGACCTGTTTGCCACCAGGTTTAACAACAAACTACCACAGTTTGTCTCACCGGTCCCAGACCCCCAGGCATGGGCAGTGGATGCACTCAGCCTCTCCTGGGAGGACCTGGACCCATACGCCTTCCCACCGGCAGCCATCTTGGGCAAAGTGGTGGAGAAGCTACAAGACTACCCCTGCAACAGAATAATTCTGATTGCCCCAGGGTGGCCAAACATGCCCTGGTTTTGGGATCTAGTGGCAATGTCCAGTCAAATCCCACTGTGTCTGCCCAACATACCCAACCTAGTGTCTCAGCCATTCAGCCAGGTCCTTCACAGGAACCTGTCGAATCTGAACCTACATGCCTGGCTCCTAGAGCCTCAGCAATCAAGGAGCAAGGTTTCTCTGAGGCAGTGGCAGCACGAATTGAGGCTCCTCAAAGAAGATCAACCAGATCTGTCTATGAGGCAAAGTGGACCATTTTTACAAAGTGGTGCCTCAGTAATCAGGTGGACTTCAGGGCACCACCTTTAACAGCCATTGCTGACTTCCTCCTGCATTTGTTCCAGGACAAGAAGTTACAACCAGGCACTGTTGATGGCTACAGATCAGCCATTGCAGACAAACTGGGCAATGATCCAATTAACATCAGCAAAGATGAGAATCTCACTCGTCTATTGGATAGTTTCCATAGAGACAGACCAAAAGGTCGGAGAGGCATACCCTCCTGGAACCTTTCTCTGGTCCTCCACCAGTTGACAAAAGCACCTTTTGAACCTTTGAAAGAGGCCTCACTGAAACACTTGACTTTCAAGACTGTTTTTCTGCTGGCCCTAGGTTCTGGTAAACGGAGGAGTGAGATTCATGCTTGGCTACACAAGAACATTCGACACCAGTCAGATTGGTCAAAGGTGTCCCTGTATCCTTCCCCCAGCTTCTTATCTAAGAACCAACTGGCTAGGGAGGGTCCAGATAGTGTGGCCCCGGTGGTGATACCAGCTTTGGCTCCCACCTTGGATAAATCACTTAAAGGTGATAGGTCTCTCTGTCCAGTCAGGGCCTTACGTTACTATCTGGATATAACCTCAGACCTCAGGCAGAACAAAGAATTGGTCTTTGTCTCCTTCAAGAAAGGTTTTGACAAGGACATCTCTCCTGCCACCGTCTCCTCCTGGATCAAGCAGACTGTGATCCTATGCTATGAGCTCTCTGACCAACAAGCCCTTACCTTACATCAAGTGAAAGCTCATGATGTAAGGGCTTTTGCTGCTTCTAAAGCTTTCCAATCTGGAATTTCTTTAGATCAAATTTTATCAGCCTGTCACTGGAGATCTCACAACACCTTCACACAATTTTACCTGAAGGATGTTGCTTGGGCTGATTCAGAGCTGTTCCACTTAGGGCCTATAGTGACTGCTCAGCAGGTCCATCAACAAGCCCTATGAGGAGGAGACATCACTGTACATATGTATATAGTGTATATATATCAACTCAGTTAAGTAAAAAAAAAAACAAAAACAAACAATAATCTTCTGGCATGCTTCCACTGGGAATGGTTTTTCTTGGGACTGAACTCATCCCTCTCCTCCCCTACCTCAGAGCAGGTCTGTTCAAAAAGGGGGGGGGGGGGGGGGGCAAGGTCGACTGACGGTTCATTTTAGAACCGGATGATGATACTCGACCAGAGCCTTAGGAGCATTGACCTCAAGGTCTGCCCAGGCTTAACCATAATAAATTCTTCGATACTCCAGCATGAGTTCCAATATAGTCCCTAGTACCTTACCCGCCAGCCAAGCGGTAGTTATTCAGCAATTGTCCATTGGATAGGATGTATTAACGCAATAAAATTGCAAATTTAATAAGTAAATTAAATTTTTATAAGTTAATACCCTATCCAATGGACAGACAAGGCCCTCCCAGCCGGCCCCGCTATCAGCTTACTAGGGGTCTAACTAGGTCTAGACAACGAAAAAGACGCCATGACGTCATTCTGACTAGACAGGAAGTATGCATGAGGCGACACCTGGCGAACGTACACACTGTGACCGGTCCTGCCGGTATCTTATACAGAATGACTTTTTCTGTCGTTTGGCGGGACCGGTCGCGCCGACCGGTAAAGCAATTGTCCATTGGATAGGGTATTAACTTATAAAAATTTAATTTACTTATTAAATTTGCAAAATGTTGTATCATGCACATTAGCAAGTAATATACACTCAAGCCTTCTATTATTAAATCAAGCTTAAACAGTCAAAAAAAACCGGAACTATGGACCTACTAGACCATGTAGATTAAGTCACAGGGCCATTGATAAAAAGCTACCATTGACTTGGTCAAACAAAAAATATCGGTTTTCTCTCAGATCAGAGTTTCTTGTTTTTGTCTCATTTTCTCCAGTTTATGTTACCAACTTTTGCTCCAAATGCTTAGATCAAACCTGTCTCACCACTTAACCAAGAATTTAGTCTCGGATTTGACAAAAACCTTAAGTCCAGTGTCCCAGATCTGATAAAAGTTAAATACTTATTAAGTGATTTTTAAAGTTTAACAGTAATTTTATCAGTGTATATAATCTTGAAAGTTATTACGATTAACTCCACATAAAGTGTGGGTGTGAGAGGTATCTGCCTCTGGTTGGTGTGGCTCTGGGACAGGTACATAAGTTGAGTCATTGTCATCATGTCCTGTTGTTAAGGACTTAATACCCCTGTCACAGTTCAGGCAGACTGAGGCAGTATTGCCTATGTTCATAGGTGTTTTGTTAAATGCCTCATTCCTATAGTTACTGATACACTTTTGTCTGCGAACTTGAGAAACTCCCAACTTTCCCTGCTTCACCTGTCCATACATATGGACATGTTTAATTTTCTGCCTCCATGATTTTCAGGGTTTTTAGATACCAATAAAAATAGGCAATACCACCTTTAGTGTGACTGAAGTGTAAGGTCATGGATGATTCGCTGTGACGAGGCCCAGGCTACAGTTAGAGCCCCCAGGGTGTAAGGATATGCCCCAGATCCAGTGTACAGCTGTTAACTGCACCCAATTATAGTACCAGTGGTGATATTTACCAATTTCAGGTGCTGGTTATAAGTAGAAATTGTGTAAATCCCTGAACATGGTGAATTGAGTTGTATATGTTGGTATATTTTCAACCTCTGCTTGTCTCGGTGCATATTTAAATCAATAGAAATCAATGATATAACACATAAACTGAGTACAAATAAGGATGTTGTCTTCGAGTTAGGGCGAGTTATGCTAGGGTGCAGTGGTGTTGCAACAGCTTTTTGGTCCCATAAAGTAACATGTAAATCTGTAATGTCAGTTCAGATACATTCTCAAAATGTTTGCCAGAGCAGTTAAGAACACACCCAGGTGTATGTTTCTATAAAAGGAATTTTTCAGTGCAATTTTCTCTATATTATAATAAATGGCACATTACCCACAAGTAGACATAAGTTGACTAAATATAGATTTTTGTGTCTTTCTGTGCCATGTTTTTCTGTTGGCTGTATGGATGGAGACAAAAACCACTGTTGCGAATCGCAGATTACATTGTTTGTACATGGAAACTTTGGGTAAAGATTGGCTTGCCTTCAACCACTTTACCCATTGAACTTAATTCAATTTGTTATGTAAGCACAGCTGTGACCTTGTGGAGAACAAATTTATTCCTAAAGCCCAAAGTCGAGGGGTCAAAGAGCATTTAAGAACCTTCATTTCTCTGTCAAGTGTGATGCTGAAATAATCAAATGTTGCATGGCAAGTGCATTGTAGTGTACACCTATCTCAGAAAATTAACAACTGTTGTCTACAGAAGGGCTTATGTAGGAATCTCAGGTATTAAAAATTTAAATAAAATTTGTGCGTACTTTATAACAGTAAAAAAAAACTGTATAGAGTAATAAAAATCCTTGAGGACTTGTGCCCTTTTAGACTTGAAGGAAGAGTTTATCAGTGCTGTTAAAAGGTGATGTGATATATGCCAGTAAAGGCCAGGTCACACTGTGGCGAGGGGGCTACGAATTAACCTGCGAATATGAAGAATTCCTGAGAATTAGAAATCGTGGTACTTCGCCACAGAGAGGGCGGGAAAGTGTGGTCACGTGATGAAAATTTTAAAATTAGAAGAATTACTGCACACTAGAATCCCTGTTGACAGGGATCGGCGGTTGAAGCAGATTGAACCAGATTGGCGAGTGTTGACTACTGAGTTTAATCTAGCTTGAAAAGAAACTTGAGTATGAATACCAGGATATAGTGAGACATGTATTTATAGCTATATACCATAAGACAAACACACAGGATTAATTATCAGAAGTCAGTTCCAAAATAAAGTGTAAAAGATTGATAAATATCCATTAAATAGCTTTTAACTAAAAACAAGTCATGTGAAGCAAATCATCAATGCTGACCCCAATACAAAAGTTTGCCTTGGAACGTTATTAAATTGCAATGGTTAACTTTAATTCATAAAGTTAATGTGTTCAGAGGACAGGCCCTCTGAGTCTCATATGTGGCCGTCAGCCATATTTGAACTTGTGACCACAGATATATCAAGTTATTGGTGATAGTGTGAAAGTATCTTCAGTACTAACATATGTTTTAAAAGTACAGGTACACATCCCCAGTGTTGTTATTCTTGTTAAACTCTAGCCTTGCTGAAGGCTCAAGTTTCTTTGCAGTTAGAGAATGTTTCCAGTTCAGATAATGGAGTTTCACTTTCTATAATGTACTCATACACATACATAGCATCTTCTGGAGAGCTTCCTTTAAAATTCTGAATGCGTACCTTGTGATTGCCAAATGTTTCTGCACCTATTCTGAACATATTATATACATATGGGCCTTAATAAGCAAGGCTAGTTAAACTCTTGTGCATGTCAAACAGGGAAGTTCCCTGTTTATGTTTGTTTATGGTTGTGGCTTCAAGCGTGACATGACGTGTGATTGAGTCTACTTACTTCTGAGATCTGGGTGTTAGCTCATGGTATTGCAAAATAAGATGTGTGTATGTTAGATGTAAATAAAGTGAATGACAAAAGATTAAATACATTTTAAAGAATGTAATGTCAGAACTGAACTTATATTTGCAGGTCAAGTAAGGTAATTTAATTTACTTATTTTACTTTTGGTATATTTAAATAAGATAGACATGTAACTGTTAAAGATAAAGACAGCAAATTAAACTGGAATAAATTGGTTGACAAGGAGGTTTATTTAATTGGCGGGGTGCATTAATGTTTGTTTGCAAAATAAATCTGAATTTGTGGACATTTTTTGATGAAATTTTAGGAAATATTGACAATGACACAAGGAACAGATGATTTCATTTTTCAGTGGAAACCATTTGTTCAGAAAAACTATTTACCATTAAGACATACTTTAATGCAAATCACTTCATTTAATTCAGGAAGCTTAAGTTTTTGATGGTAGGTCCAAAGGAAAACTGCACCAGCTAGATTCACCAAATTTGCAGGATATCTTCATTGGGGTTAAGCTTCTCTGGGACTGAAATTGGCCTTATTCTGAAAAACAAGATGGCCGCCATGGGCATTTTTTTGAAAAGTATCTACATTTTTCTACTGGCTGTTTCTCATAGGTAGAAGGTTGAATCTCTTCATAGGTGATATGTATAACAGATATACATCATACATGTCCTCTACAACCTTACAGACATTTCACCTTGAAGCTCTTCATTCAAGGTCATCCATGGAGTGCCAGAGTAACCCACATAGCGAACTTTAAAAGTGCCTATATCTCACTTATTATTGGTCCTAGAGGTTTGCAATGTGAAACCAACCTTTAGGAAATAATGTGTTGCGAATCTTTTGGCGTGGTCAGATTTGACCTTGGACCCCTCCTTCAAGGTCAAACGAGGATAGCCAAACTTAAAAGTGCTTATAACTCGCTTATTATTGGTCCTAGAGGTTTGGGATGGTAAACCAACCTATAGGAAATCATGGGCTGGGAATCTTTTGGCGTGGTCAGATTTGACTTTGGGCCCCTTCTTCAAGGTCAAACAAGGATAGCCAAACTTAAAAGTGCTCAAAACTGGCTTATTATTGGTCCTAGAGGTTTGGGATGGTAAACCAAGCTATAGGAAATCATGGACTGGGAATCTTCTGGTGTGGTCAGATTAGACCTTAGGCCCCCCTTCAATGTCAAGCGAGGATAGCCAAACTTAAAAGTGCTTATAACTAATTTTTGGCCTCATTTTGAAAAACAAGATGGCCGCCATAGGCGTTTCTTTGTCAGTCATACAAAATGCTTATATCTCCCTTATTATTGGTCCTAGAGTTTTGGGATGGTAAACCAACCTATAGGAAATCATGGGCTTGGAATCTTTTGGTGTGGTCAGATTTGACATTGGGCCCCTCCCTCAATGTCAAACAAGGATAGCCAAACTTAAAAGTGCTTATACCTCGCATATTATTGGTCATAGGGGGTTCGGGATGGTAAACCAACCTTTAGGAAATTGTGGACTGGGAATTTTCTGGTGTGGTCGGATTTGACCTTGGGCCCCTCCTTCAAGGTCAAACGAAGCTAGCCAAACTTAAAAGTGCTCATAACTCGCATATTATTGGTCCTAGAGGTTTGTAATGTCACACCAACTTATAGGAAATCATGGGCTGGGAATCTTCAGATGTGGTCACATTTTGCCTTGGACTCCTCATTCAAGGTCAAATGAGGACAGCCAAATGTAAAAGTGCTTATAACTTGCTTATTATTGGTCCTAGAGGTTTGCAATGTGAAACCAACTTATAGGAAATCATGATCTGGGAATCATTTGATGTTGTCAGATTTGACCTTGGGCATTTCCTTCAAGGTCAAACGAGGATAGCCAAACTTAAAAGTGCTTGTAACTCGCTTATTATTGGTCCTAGAGGTTTGCAATGTGAAAGCAGCATATAGGAAATCAGCTGGGAATCCTTTGATGTGGTCAGATTTGACCTGGACCCCTCCTTCAATGTCAAATGACTCAGGACAGTCATACTTAAAAGTGCTTATAACTTGCTTATTATTGGTCCTAAAGGTTTGCAATGTGAAACCAACTTATAGGAAATCATGGGCTGGGAATCTTCTAATCTGGTCAGATTTAACCGTTGGCCCCTCCTACAAGGTCAAACGATGGTTCACTGGTCTTTCTGGTGGTCTTTCTGGTTCAGTGGTCTTTCTTGTACAAGCTGCAAGTTGTACAAACAGCTTGTACAAGTTGCAACTTGTACAGGTTGATTTGTACAAGTTGCAACATGTACAGATTTTGGACCTGTACAAGTTGTAACTTGTACAAGCTCCAGAGTTTATCAAATGATCAATGGATTTTAATGAATTAGTACTTAAAAATTCATAAAATCAACATATTTATACTACTTAGATGAGAGACCAAATTGTTGACCTGAATTTTTAAATTAATTTTGTTGGAAATTCACTGCAGTTTTAATTTTCATAAATGTTGGAGACACATTGGCCTAACTGAAGTCTATATCTGGCTTCAGATGTTGATGTTGTTGGTAACCTCATAATTTCTAATAATGTTTTTGAATAAGAATTATCGCAACTTTATTCTGTGACAAAGGACTAAATAAAATTGATTCTTTTTTATGACAAAACCTTTGATGACAAAACCAAGTGTAAATTTTAAGACTTATGATGCTCCTGAGTAAATGTGATCAGCCAAGGATTTAGTAGTAAAAGACATACATCTTTTGTAATAAATGTCATTGGTTAGGATTTTATTTATGAAAGGCATGCAGTTAATTGCAATTATGCATAGACTGTCTTCTATCCTTTGAAGTTTCCCCTACCCACTTATGATCCTAGTTTGTTGCCTTGAGGTAAATCACAAAATATCCCTGATACTTATAGGTTGTGTGCTACAGGAAGCCACTTTAAGACAGTTGATTGCATTTAGAGGATATCTATTTCTTATTTAGTACTTAACTTTCTTCTTTGAAGTCTGATTGGTGTAATATTAAAACTTTTATGCATGAAGATTATTTTAAAGATTTCAGTCCACAGTACCATAAGTTGGATGAGTAAGAAGCAAGTCTTATAAGCTTCAATAAGCCATATCTCACATGTAGTCTGAATTTAGTTAAAAGCAAAAAACCCTCCATTTTTTTCTGCATGAACTATAATGTAGCAAAACTTTACTCTGAAGTGATAAACTACCAACTTGATGTATTAATATATTAATAGCTTTTTTTTGTATTTTAAGTGTTACTGACAAAAAAATTCATTTTTTTTTCTGTGAATTCAGTGTTAATTTTGTTAAAAAATTATATTTATATGATACTCTAACATTAATTTGAATATTTATATTCATAAGATAAGATATATATTTTCAATAAAGTTGTTAATTTGACCAAATTTCTTTTTAAATCCAACTTGTACAACAGTATTGTACAAGTTGGGTTTATTTGATGTTGAAATTCTGTACAACTTACAACTTGTACAGCCAATCTTGTACGAGTTGCAACTTGTACAAACTGCTTGTACAAGTTGCAACTCGTACAGGCTTTTTGTACAAGTTGCAACTTGTACAAAATCTCAACTTGTACATAACAGATACAAATTTGCATTGGTTCTCTGATGGGTAGGTCTAGTTCCATATTTTTATTTATTATACACTTAAACTTTGCTCCAGAATGGCCAGGAATGGAAAAAAACTTTTTCTTTTGGAGACAGAGATACTTGAATGATTAGTGACAGTGGAACAGTGTTAAAAAATTTAAACCGTTGTAACATACAATACCAAACCCACACTAGGTTGATCCTACTCTTCCAATTGTCTCTGTAGTGCGGATGCCGCCTTTTTATGTTGGGCCATAATATTTTGGATTGTTCGTCTTTTGGTTGGTGGGCCTCAGAGTATGTCTATTGATGGTGATTAAGCACCATAAAAGTCAAATTAGCATTAGAATACAGTAGTGAGACCATTTTCTCCCATGTTTATACCTCTGTAAGTTTATCAGATAATTTTTAGTACATGGTAAAATATGAGTCCAATATGAGTGGAGAATCAGATAACCAAGGCATTTTTTATAAAGACTGTTTAAATATTGTATCATGATGATGTGAATTCATCATTTATGAACAATAATTGAAAACAATTTTTTTTTATGTTTTTAAGTAATTGTAGTTTTGTAGGGATAGATTTTTATGCAACCGTACAGTTTATTTTTCATTTATAATAAGGAATATCACAGTGAAAAAAATGAAATAGATATTGCAAAGTTTAACTTGTTTTCTGTGGGAATGGTTCTCATTTAAATTCTTGAAGAGTATTGTGATTGACAACATCAAATGTTGTGAATTATTAATCATATTAGTTCAGGAAAATTTTAGTTCAGCCATTAGGCCACTGTATTTTTGTTAGTTTTTGTGACAATATTGAAGTCCACTTTATTTGTGAAGTATTCGGTATTTGTTGTTTCCTTGATTGCAGTTCAATCAATCAGTGAATCAGTCAATCAATCATTCAATTAGTTGTCCAGGTGCTTAATCTCCGTACTTACGGATTCTAAGGATTTAAGGATTCTAACATCCAATTCGTTAGGCATAAATCATCAAGACGTTACATATATTCCAAGTTGCACCCATGGAGGCAATCCAGTGTTCGGTAGTTAGAAACTAAGGTGGAAATGATTTCTGAAATAAGTAGGTTTTTAGTCGACTTTTGAAACATGAGAGATTTGGAGCACTGCATATATCATGTCGAACATCATTCCATAACTTTGGGGCATCATATGAGAAACTGTTGTTGAAGTGGACCTTTGATTTATGGATAGAAGAACAATAATGAGGAACCTGAAGGAACATATTTTTGGATTTGAGCGTCTTGTGTTCACGGCAGATTTATACAAGGAGAGATATGGAGCAAAATCCTTAGACTGGCAAGTAGTGAGGTACTTGTACACAAGAACTAGGGTTTTAAAGATGATTCGTTGTCTGATAGGTAGCCAATAAAGTGACTTCAAACTGGATTTGATGTGAGTGAACTTAGAAGCACCAGTGACAAACCGTGCAAGAGAGTTTTGGACATATTGGAGCCTGCTAGTATTACAGTATGACAAACTATGAAATAGGGAATTGCAATAATCCAAAGGATTGCTGACCAGAGCATTTGCAATCACCACTGATGTATTGACAGAAAGAAACTTCCTAATATGATGAAGGTCCCTCATGCTAATAAAACAAGATTTGATGACAGAATTTACATGATCAGTAAAACAAAACTTTGCATCAAACAGAACACCCAGATTGCGAGCAACATCTGTGGTGGAGAGACAATTTCCCAGGATTTTGACAGGAAATGAGTCGCTGAGCCATTTGTATCTGTCTTTGGCACCAAAAACTATTAACTCTGTTTTATCAGGGTTTAGCTTTAGTTTATTTTTAGACATCCAGACATGTATATTGTTCAAACAGGACTCACTATCTTCAGGGGATCGGTGAATGAATAGTTGTGTGTCGTCCACATGAAAGTGGTAGTTAACTGCAGTAGCAGTTCCAGAACAGTGTTCAATTTTGGGTTAATCTCATAACTATCTCAGGTAGAACTATATGTATATGACCAATTTCTCCTACTTTTGTGCCTCATTTGATGTGCACGGTTTAACCAAAGACTTTCTAGAAATGAGGTCATTTTGTAGAAGTATGAACATCATGGCCTAATAGTGAACTGTATGAGAAACACCAGGCTTTTCTAATTCTTAGTTCTGCTGTTATCAGATCACTAATAGGAACATTCAACAGCTGTATGTTTTATTAATCAGTAAACATTTATAAACGTGGCTAGTGACCTTGGAAATAATCTCAATTTCCTGTGTGCATTTGAAGCTCAAAGTTTGATGGGTTATAGGCCATTTAGAATCAATTGTTCTTCTATCAAGTGTGATGTTAAGGTAAAAATATCTTTATATACATGTATATACTTAGCCGAAAAAGAAATGCAAGATGTATTCTAATTAATTCTTTATAAAACTTGCGTTTCTGGTTTGGTTAAGTAAAGTGTCAAACATTTACAGGTTTATGCACTTTATGTTATTATGAAAATTAAAACTTTGAATCCAAATAGGGCTTGATTATAGAGGATTTCAGTGTCACATCAGTGTTGTGCCATATATATATATCACCAGCCATTATTAATAATGGGTGGAAACATTAATCAGTTTATGGGTCTAATTTCGATTGAAGGTATGACACACTTATGGTTGGGCCTATTAACATTAAAATATACTTTGAAGAAAATATAGAAACACAATATATCATCAGATTTTTTTTCTTTATCAACTTGTGTTTCACTTTTGGTTAAGTGAACATCAAATATTGGATGTACTATTTAGCTTTAAAGTAATAAATTCACCAGAATTAGACCTATAAGCAGAACTTCTATGTTGATCGTTCTGAAGACACCAAGGGTGGGGTTTTGAAAGGAATTTCAATTTCTCATTCATTAATTTAATTTTCAGACTTTTTGATAACAGTGAGTGTGTGTTTTAAAAAGATTGGGTACTTTTGATTTCTTCAGTAAATATATTAAATTTGCATTCTTAATTTTCAATTCTTCTGCACAAATGTTTCGCAAAATACAATGAATGAAGCAGGCTAGCAGCCTTTAAACAAGATATTTATTGGGTTAAGACATCCTATCCAATGGACGATTGCTTTACCGGTCGGTGCGACTTGTCCCGTCAAACGCCAGAAAAAGACGTCCTGTATATAATACCGGCAGGACCGGTCACAGAGTGTGCATTCGCTATTTTGTAAGAAACAAATGCAATTTTCATTTCATCACCCTAAACTCCAGAAATTGACAATTCAGCTCTGACACACGGGTGTCTCTTGAGTATTAGGTTCATTTTGTTCATGGTAGAAAATTCTCTCATTTTTCGTTTTCAGCTTGTTAGATGATTTGATTTAAACCTTTCTATACTATGGTTTAACTCTCTCCACATTTTAAGTAAATACCATGGTCTTTGTATGCGGATACAACAGAAATATTGATTTGTAACAGATGTGTTTTTTCTATTGGAACTTGAAAAGACGCAGGCTAAGGTCTCAGTCACAAGTCTGACACATTTAATGAATATTTTTCTGTAACTAATAAATAAGGAGGGTGGTGTCAATATATACTCAAGCCTAATAACACATTTAAAAACAATTTAGTACTTATGCAGGGTAGTAGCATTGAAATAGTACTGAAAGTTTTATGTGCATCAAACAGGATAGGGGTGTGGAGGTAATTTTGTTTGCATTTCAGCTTTCTGAGTCACTTTACCTCTGGTGCGTATATTATACTATATTACACAATACATAAAATTGTAAGATTTAATATATACTATATAGTGAAGGTAGTTAAGAGATTAAGGCTGAAAACAAATAGTAAAATCACGTTTCTAATATTATGGTCATGGCATTTGGCAATGATGTTCAAATAATAGATGACTGTTCTTAAGTTTTATGTAACAGAGTTGGTTTATAAACTTTAAGCCAAACTATTGTATGCCAGTCATGGAAAATTGTATGTCATTAAATTAATCACAAAATAATGTAATTACACATTTATTTTAATAGGAAATCTTCAGCTTCACTCCTTCCTGCAGTTAATATTTTAGTAGGAAAATGACAAGTAACAAAGCTTGGTACTGGCAAGAGGTTTTTCTGCACACAGTGTGTTCATTTTAACATGAAATTTGAAACTGAAGCACATCAATAATGCACCAGACACAAGCACAGGGAATGTATTTTGAAATACCACTAGTGGTTTTGTGTCCATTTAATAGATAAATTCTGGGGATGAATCGCATATCAATTTTTCAACATCAGTCAGTATCAAACTGTAGAGCCTCTTGGCATTCAATATTGATACAAAAGTGTTCATTTAAATATATTTTCTAACAACTCAAGAAACAGTATTTTCCAAATGATGTTATATTTTACAATGGATATTTTTAAAATTTACTTATCATCATTATTCAAGTATTGGAAGATTTATTTAGAGATCTCTCAGTATTCTGATTAGTGGTTAAAAATAAATATAATGAGCCCCAAAAGATCAGTTTCTTTGTAATTGATGACTGTTGCTTATCTGAGGCTTACAGTTCATAATTTTTACTCTGCAGCTCTTGTCCAGGCTATATGTTGGCAACCGTAAGGTGTAGGAAGTTGATACTTGGCAGGGACATTAGTTAGGGGTTGTAGGTGAAATGTCATGGTGTGACCTTGATTTGACCTTTGACCTTGCTGTAGTGACCTTGACCTTTAAAATCTTGTCCGGGCTATATCTTGGAAACTGTAAGGTGTAGGAAGTTGATATTTGGTAGGAACATTGGTTAGGGAGTGTAGGTGTGCAACATCATGGTGAAACCTTGATTTGACCTTTGACCTTGCTGTAGTGACCTTGACCTATAAAATCCTGTCCAGGCTATGTCTCAGAAACTGTAAGGTGTAGGAAGTTGATATTTGGTAGGGACATTGGTTTGGGGTTGTAGGTGCGCTACATCATGGTGTGACCTTGAATTGAACTTTGGCCTTGCTGTAGTAACCTTGATCTATAAAATCTTGTCCGGACTATATCTCAGAAACTGTAAGGTGCAGGAAGTTGATACTTGTTAGGGACATTGGTTAGGGGTTGTAGGTATGCATCGTAATGGTGTAGTCTTGATTTGACCTATGACCTAGTTGTAGTGACCATGTGTTTGAAAATCTTGTCTGGGCTATTTATTGGATTCGGTAAGGTGCAGAAGATTGACACTTGGTAATGACATTGGTTAGCGGGTGCAGGTGTGCATCATGTTGTGATCTTTAACTTTGACTCTGCCAAAGTGTGTTCACCTGCCATATTTAGACATGTTTCTCTTATGACAAAGATCTATAGATTGCTCCAACTGATTAGTTTATGTACTTTGGTATAATGGTGTTATTTCTCTTGACAGCTATACTCTAATTAATAAATTTCTAATTTTTATTTTACTGATTAATGCTGTCATCTTGCTATTTAAATGTCTTGATTTAATACTTTATCTCTACATACATTTTCTTTCTTTTAGATTTTATTTACTTAACTTTATTTGGAGCTTTATATATCCTATTTGTTTTTAGAAACCCAACATTCTGTTTTATAAAAGTTTTGAAAGCAACTGTAGCTATATATCTGATCTTTGTGTTGTTTTTAGAGCATTCTGGATCAGAAGACAAATTAAGAAGACCTTTTGACTTCCTTGTACACAAAGTAAGACAGAAGTAGAACTCCATTAAAGAATATTGAAAAGAACTTACAAACCAGCATGCCTAAAGTGCTGAAAATCTGCTGTATGGGGGCCGGGTACGTTGGTGGACCGACATGCGCCATCATTGCGGAGAAGTGTCCTCATATAACTGTCAGTGTGGTGGACCTGAGCCAGCCCCGGATTGACCAATGGAACTCTGACAGACTGCCCATCTTTGAGGTGAGATTTGGGTCGCAGGTCGTGTTGTGGCCAGATTTCCATTTTGTGACAAACAACCTGAACTCGCCTGCTTACACTTAACTGTAATTGTGTATCAAGATCATACCCCATTCTCACTACAGGTGGTATTGTCCATCGTAACCCGCATTTGAGGAAAAGTCCCTGTCCTTGGATCACCATCTGACATCCGTATGTGACCTTGCGAGTCAGTGGCGAACCGTCCATTACCTTGCGCGGTACTGTGAGCATGTGCAGACGATTTCGCGAATTTTTTACTACAGTAATTAAGCGGCCCGTCAGGGACGCTTATTTGTTTTCACCCAAGTTCGACTGATCACCGCCGCCGCCGGATTATGGTCTCCCTTGAATAACTTCTTAGCCTTTCAAATTTTTCTTTCCTTCTTATCTTTCCTTAAAACTATAGGGGCGGGAAAAATTTTTGAGATACTTCGCGCAGACCTTAAGCTTTACCTAAGGTAACCTTAAGCATAAGTCCAAAACACCTCGTCATCGCGTTTCGGAAAAAAACACACACACCTGTGCTATAAAATCAGGTACATCAGGTACATTCTAGACCAAATTTCCAAGGTCGGAAAGGATTTTCTCATCAATCGGACCATAAATGCCTGAATGGGAGGCGTTTTATTTTCGTAAATTTTTTAAAAATGGGTACTTGGTCTGTATCTCAAAAACGGTCAGGATTTCAGCGTTTTGTTGGAATAACTTATTCAGCTACTTTTTGATAATCTTTCACATGCCGAAGTTTTAGCCCTGTATCTGCAATTTTAAGGTCACCTTAATGTGAAAAAACGGGGGTTTAGCCCTCCAGTTCACTTAGTTTTTCACTTTTTTCAACCAAACTTGGCACATATTTTAAGATTTTCCAAAGGAATATCCTGACTTTATGGTGACCTTAAACTCAAAATGTTAATGGACATATGGCCTGCTTAAAGTCATCAAATTGGAATAAAATGCTCTGGCTCCTTTTTTTTCCATTTTTTTATATCGAAATTATCACTGGTATTAAACTAGATAAAAATAATACTTATGGTCACCTTAAACTCTCAGTACGGATGGAGTTGTAGCCACCTTAAAGTGAAATAAGGGGGTTTTCAGCCTCCAAGTATCTTATTGTTCGACTGACCTAAGTTAAACTTTACACACTTATAAAGGATGGCAAACCAAAGGGTTATCCTGACTTTAAGGTGACCTTAAACTGTTAATATAATTTTGGCCCCCCTAAAGTCATAACATTTGAATAAAGCCATCTGGCTCCTTTCTTTTTCCATATCTAACATATATTGATATTGAAGGGACATTCTCATATTATGGTCACCTTAAAGTTGCAATATGAATGAAGTTATGGTCACCTTACAGTGAAAAAGGAAGTTTCAGCCTCCAGCTATCTTATTGTTCAGCTGACCTGAGCTAAACTTTATGCACTTATAAAGGATGAGAAAAGGGACATTCTTATTTTATGGTCACCTTAAAGTCCCCATATGAATGAAGTTATGGCCATCTTGCAGCGAAATTTTGGAGTTTTTAATCTCCAGCTATTGTATTGTTCAGCTGACCTCACTTTAATTGTGCGCACTCATTAAAGATGAAAATAGGGACAAGTAACATACACAATGCAATAAAGTTCGCAGTTTCTATTGCTTATGATGCATATGTCGACATCTTTTATGGGTAACTTCTTTTTCATCAGGGCCGCTTCGTTTTTGTCAGCAAAAACATTCTTCTAGTTGAAGGTGTGGTCCACTGTGTACATAAAGTTGTGATTCGGATGTCTTTCGGTGTAATACAGCGACATAATGTGAATTAAGATCTGCCTGTAGTGTGCACAACTCGAATGAAATGGGGAGACCTGGGGGAGGTTCTGCCGCTAAAAAAAACTTCTAACCATGGAACGTACCACCTGTGGCATTAGCGATATATCTTGTTTTTGAGACAGGTTTGCCGATATCGATATGCAAAGTCGAGAATCAATATTGCCTTGTTATGTACAACTGTAAAGTTTTTAACTCACAGAGGAAATATTTGTAGTTAGTCTCAAATCTGAAGCAATTGTACACTTTATCTCAATAGTTTTTAGTATGTTTTTGATCAGAATGACCATGTTTTGTTGTCAAACGATATTTGACATCTATTTTCATTCAATATCAATCTCCACAAAGCCAAATGTTGGACCCACCAATAGTGGTTGATGTAAAGAAATTAATCGAAAATAAGGTGTCCAATATCTGTGAAACCTAATTAAGATTATGTTAAAACTGAAGTGTAGGGAGAGAAATTTTATGCGTATTCTCATGGATGTTGAGTATTAAAATTAAATATGAAGTCAAGTATGATGATGCTGAAATTGCACACATGCATGATAAAAGAAAGAGGGAAAAAACATCTGTAATGTTACTGAGAAGCATTCTATACACATATTAACGTAAGTTGTTTGTATCGGATACATATGGTGCAAAATATGAAAAGGGGGAAAAAAAAACAGCAGCTGCTTAACAGCTTGAGGTCGTGTAGCAGTACCATATGCTACCAAACTCAAGTGATGGTAGGGGTGTTAAAATTGTTTATAGTGATAAAGTTATATTGATAGGCATTGTGTGCATTTTTGAATAAGCAAATCAACTACCTGCCTACATGGACTTGTTAATGAAGTTCTCTGAAAGTCCTAATATTCGCAGAAGTATATTTTCTTTTTAAGACAGATTAATAATGTATTTCTTGCCATTGTTCATGTTAGAATTTGTATGGTAGCACTACACTTGGCAGGGGAATTTGGGAATTTAATTTTTTTGACAATTCGCCTTTTGTTTAAGAGGGTACTTGAGGTGTCATTAAAGAACAGAGTAAGGAAATATTTAGAGCATACATTGTTCTGCTTAAACATTGGCAGTTTTCTCAATATTCACATAATAGGATCAATTTCTGCTGTTTTGTCTAAACAATGTTGATTCTTCTAGTGATAGTTTTCCCCAATGAGAATAATGGGAAAGCTGTGAAGGTTGTGAGTTGTTTCAAATAGTTATATTGTGACAGAAACTTGAATCACACAAGGTTAGTTTGTCAGGTGATTCATGGTGCCAGGTGTCAAATTAATTACATGTAATAATTTTACATGAATACAATAAGATAGCCTGTAATATCAGATATTAAGCAATCGTGGTTACATTCATCAATGGCAACAGTTCATCCCAGACAAACCATCAGTGATGGAAAGTCATCATTTTACCCCACAGTCTTTGACTCAAATTGCTCTAGTTATCCTAACCTTAACAATCCTGTATGGGCTGTTCCTAAGAAATGAGTGACGTGTAGGAAATTGACACTTAGTAGCTATATTGATTGGAAGGTGTTTGCAACATCATGGTGTGACCTTGGTGTAACCTTTAACCTTGGCTCTATAGACTGTTTGCTACTGGTACATTTGAGACATGTTTCTCCCACATTTAATCTCAATACTAGAATCTAAGACAAAACATCCAAATACCATTTAGCTAGTGGGAAAGACGGTAAACTGGATAGTTGGTTTCTATTTGATTCATTTAAACATAAACAGAATCTGGTGACAAAAGTCTAAGAACCGGTTCCCGAAATGTCAAATATTTCACCTCAAATGTATAAAATATTGCACAAAAGGGCCTAAAAATATTTACTTGTGTAATATTTTGCTAATATACAGTGAAATAATATCCAAAACATCACATTTTATCAAAAATAAACCACATTTTAGTTGAAGTAATTGTTCATGTACATGTGCAGAAGATTTTTACAGTATGACCACAGTTTGGTGTATACTAATTCGAACGAATCCGGTTTTCGCCGAATTTTTGTTTTCGGGACCCGGTTTCCATATTTACTTTTGATTGTAACACTACATTTAGCCAAAGTCGTTGGTTATTTGCTGTTAAAAATAATATTAGTGCAAATTCCCTGATGATGGGTTCATGTCATATCCCATGTCTTGATATAACCTTGAGCTTTTGAGAGGGACTTTTAAATCCCAACTTTGACTTTAACTTTACATGGCTGTTGATAAGGTTGTAAATGTAAAACTGGCTTATGTGATTGTTGTTTGTTTTTTTATCATAAAAACCAACTACCGGTTTTAAACTTCTCAAAACCAGTTGTTGCTTGTAATATTAAATACCAATCTTTGCTACAGTTTCTTTGAAACTTTCAATAATATATTACTCAGAAGTTATAAAGTCTGCTTGCCATCTGATAGAAAGATCATAGAATATCATATTATTATAACCTTCTTAACTTTTATTAGCAAAAGTTAAAACACAGATTAACCAAATTGTTGATGCCGTATGCTTCATTTGTAGTTTTTGATGAGATTTTTGACACAGTTTCAAACCTGGTTAATAACTGATTATCACCTGTTTTTGGACACCGACAACATGCTTGTGAAAAATAAAACCAACAGCAACCCTAGCTGTCAATTTGTCTTTGTCATTTCAGCCCGGCTTGGATGACATTGTGAAAAGCAGACGAGGCAAGAATCTCTTCTTCTCCACAGAGATTGACCGTGCCATTGAGGAGGCAGACTTAATCTTCATCAGTGTCAACACACCAACCAAAACATATGGCCTTGGAAAGGTAGGTGATATCTCTACTTGGTTTGGCATCATTTATTGCCATTTTGTTATCAACAAAACATGGTTCTCAGATTCAGTAATCAAAATTAATGGGATTTTTGAATATTGAAGCACATGGTTTTCTCATTCTATATTATTCTGTAATAGTGTTTAACCTCCATTATATGACGGACTCTATGGCGCTAGAGCTGCAAAGAGATTGGGAAAAAATTAGAATCCACAGACCTAGCAGACTGACATCAGAGATCTCAAGGAAGAGGCCAATGTGGAGCCCCAAGTTATCTTACTTCATACTAAGGCTGTGGTGGGTTACCTGGTTACCCGACGACGGTGCAAATTCCTTAAGAAACCGAGTACAAACTGGTGAAGCGAGTAACTGAAAAAATATTAAATATAGTGTAAATCAATGAAATACTCAGATAGACCTTAGTATTCTGTCAGATTTCTTTAACTGATTTAGTTTTTCACTTAATTTTCCTTATTTATACTGATATTTAACATTATTTTTCATAGGGATGGGTCGGTATGAAAAATATGTAGATCGGGATGTCGCCAATGCAAAACCGTACCGAATTCGGGACTCCGCGTTTTACTTCACCCCAAACAAACATGGACGTTTCCTCAACGACATCGCAATAAAAGCTCATAAATGCACAAAATATGTGATAAAAACGTATAATGTCTTCATATTTCTGGTTTCTTTCCAATATTTTAAGTTTTCCTTTATTTGTATGAGTTGACAAGCGAATTTGAGGTTATAAAGTGTCGTAACCAAAACATGGCAGTTCTGCTCAACGTATCGCTTATAAAAGTCTGTAAATGGACGAAAATATGGGATAAAAGCTTATAATTTCTTCAGATTTTGGGTATGTTTCTAATATTTTAACTCTTCCTTCCATTATATGTGCTGACAAGCGAAGTGGCGGTTGTAAAATCTCATCACGGTATTTCAGTAAAATACTCTCGACACCGAGATACCGGACCTACCGACCCATCCCTAATTTTTCAGTACGTTTTATTTACATCACCCACTCTGTTTACTTCTCTGCTACTTCCACTGGGTGACAACTAAAATACGGTACCCAAATTCAGGTCGGTTCTTTCGAGATAAATACCCGGTGTCGTTTTTTCTAACGAAGTCACAGCCTTACTTCATACTGCTTGAAACATGGGTTCTATGTAAAGTGCTGAGTAGCAAGGTTGTTTTGACTTTCAAATGGATACAAATTTATGTCAGTTCTCTGATGTACTAAGGAAGTGGCCTAGTGGCTAGCTTGTTGTCTAATAAGAGACTGTCACCTGACTGTGTGATTTCAACTCCCTTAAATAGCACTGCTCTGGGCCTGTCCAAATATGATCCTGACTGTTAAACATAACCTAAAGCATCAACTCTGACCTTTATCTGATGCTGTAGGTCCAGTTTAAAGCTTGTATTTTTACTCCCAGTAACTGTTTTTGTGGGATATTTGTGTCAGTGTGAAGTTTTTTTTCTTTTTTTTTCTTGAATGAAATATTTGCCATTTTACAAAGAAAAATGTAGAGATCTGAAAAATCAGGTACTTTATTATCCATAACAATTTTCACTTTTTTTATCTGTAACCCCCACTCCCCCCCCCCCCCCCCCCAAAAAAAAAAAATAAAATAAATAATAAATTATTTACATTTGTTGATTTTAGATTTAGTAATATTGTTTTGTTACTGGTTATCAATAACATTAAATACATATATACTTTTTTCACGTAACAGATGTTGTACATTGCTAGTTGGTATAACTCATAGCTTTGTTGTACGGTTTGAACAGATGGTTTCAGAAGCATTCTGCTGTAGAATTCAATATTTACATTCATTTCTTTGTGCCATATTTTATTCTTTAAGTGCCCAAGGTATAGATGTTATCATGTAGTATGAATAAGGTCTAAGGGGTCAGATGTAAATTAAAAAAAATTATCTACACAAGAGCACTTAGGAAGGACATACCTCCGCCAAGGACCAACACCTCCAGTATTGATTTTGAAGGCAACATTAAAAAGTTTTTTTAAAAATATTTGTTGATCCAGAAGATGATCTGGATCAACAAACCAACGAACAGACAAATTTAAGCCACCAAAATAATAATCTCATTGGAGGAAGTAACATGGAACAAATATCTGTCAATTGTGAATAGAAAAAATGCCAAAAATAAGTGAATTAAGATTGCAAGAATTTAGAAATAAAAAAAAAAATAAAATGAAATATTTGAACTTATGTGTGGTATGTACACATTTCTGTCTCTATAGTCTATAGTGGACTTTTATGCAAGGTTTTATTGTCAGTCTTTTTTGGTGTATTGCATAGACAGTGTGAGAAATTCGTTGCAAAGCAGTGGGGGCCACTAGGTTCTGAAGTTCAGTGGCCCCTATTAAAACTTGATGGCCCAGACTTTTTAAATACTAATAAACACACTTTATTTTCTAACAATTTGTTTTTTTAATTTATTAAAAGTGACAAGTCAAAAAGATACAACACAATTTTTTCTTTATTTTACTTCAAGCTTGAATACAAATTATACAAGATGCACTCAGAGAGAAACGCTCGACTCCATGTGACCAGTCTCTCAAGTGATATAAAGTATTGTAAGGAAGACAATAAACTAAAACCAAACATGTAGATTAATTTTTGAAGAAATATCAAGTAGAAGCTAAAGTCATTAAATGGGACCCCTGAAAACTCATGATTATTTTGTATCCAAAATAAGATCTAGATTTTTCTTTTTTAGTAACTTCTTCCTTTGGCCAGGTCCTACCCACAAAATTTTTTAATAAAGATCTGTTTATTAGTTCTGGAGTAATCTAAACACACACACAAAAAAAGAGAGACAGACAAATAGACAATTAGCACACAAGAACATAAACTGCTGGGTGAGGTAAAAAAATATTGCTTAAAAGTCACTTCTTGGTAAAAATCACTCATGGTAATTTTTTTTGATGGCCTGTCAAGGAATTGAAAGAAAAAATAAAAAATAAAAACAGAAATGATAATTAATAAAAATGAAGAATACACCACATCGCTCTTTATTATCTTTATGTCAATTTCAAAATAAAAAATGGGAAGAAATATTTTTACTTAAAGACAACAAGTATCACACCCTAGGCTTGTGACCTCACAATACCAATTGCATTGTGACATCATTAAGTAATGACATCGTCAGAAAGCAAAATATTGATTTTTTTATGCATGTGAGAAGAGAAGCAGATTTCACTGTAAAAGCCCAATTAAAAATAAGAAAAACTCTCTCCTGGTTTTAATTTTCAAACAAATTACACCAAATTTGGAAGAATTCATCTGTACTCCAATTCATTTATTTAACTTTCCTAAGTACTGATTATTACTGCACTCTTCCAAGAGTTAGTACACTTAATTAGTGGTTCTCCCCCTCCCCCTTCACTGGGAAGACTGCAGAAAAACGATCAAGGCATATGCTTTATAACCAGTACACTAACAAGTCCCCCCCCCCCCCCCCCCCCCCCTCACTCACACAAAACTGCCAGTGGATCAGTACATTTAGCCTAGCCTGGCCTTCCAGGCTGTCTGAATCATGATGCAAACATGAAAATATTTTTGCCATAATGCACTCTGTATTTAGAGGCTTTTCTAGTCTGGGAGACAAGCTAGGCTAAGTAAGTGTATGAGAACATTATGAAAAATACTTAAAATGCAGTCAAACATTTGTGTCTATATTATGAAAAATACTTATAATGAAGTCAAACAGTTGTGTATTATTTGTACAAATGCCTGTGGCAAGGCTACATTCAGCCACACATACAGGCACTCACTGCCTAGCTTTAACATGTAAAGGGAGGGGGGAGGAGAGTATGTTGGCCTGTGTTTGAAAGAGTGAGAGAAACAGTGCTACTTAAGGGTGAATTCAACCTGGAATATATAAAACAGAATGCATAATTAAGGGCTTAGCCATGGGGAAAGAAAACCAATTTTTAAAAAAATGACAGCACACTGGATTGTATTACTACACGAGGCATGTTGTAGTCAATGTGGTGGCCCATTGGGGCCCATGAAAGTCAAGTTGTGGTGGCCTTAACTTAAAAGGGGGAGCCCCGGGCCACAGGGCCACCCTGAATTTCGCACGCTGTGCATAGATATGATGGGAAATTGAATCTTTCTTCTCCCTCTCCTTGATTCTATGGCTTGTTATACAAGTTGTGTAAAATACTGATTTATTCCAGAAAATCTGTGGTGTTTTTAGTATACTGAGAACTGGTGTACACCTTGTGTTACATTTAATGCAAAAATTGAACTGAAAAAGACTGAAATTGCTGGGATTAGCCACTATGGAGCGACTTAACATCATGAACACATAGCTCTATAAACCTTTGACAATTGAAGGGGCCCCAAGTTAAAGATAAAATAACAGTCAGATAGATGACAAGTAATAGACAGAGTTATAGTGGTAGGTGACATGTGACAGAGTAATAGTAACAGGTGACATGTAATATACTGAGTAATAGTAATACATGGCATATAATAGACAAAATAACAGGAACAAGTGACATGTACTATACTGAGTAATAATAATAATTGGTATCGGATAAAGTAATACCAATAGCTGACTTGTAATAGACAAAGTAATAATAATAGATGATATATAATAGACACCGAACCTACAATTGATTATTTTTAAATTTATTTCTTGTTTGTGCTAATTTAAGACTTGCACTGAATCACCAAACTGTAAGGTCACACTCTTGTGTTGACTATTCTGTAGGGCAGAGCAGCAGATCTAAAATACATTGAATCGGCAGCGCGTAAGATCGCCGAGGTTGCCACGAGTAACAAGATTGTTGTAGAGAAGAGTACAGTGCCAGTGAAAGCAGCAGAGAGTGTGATACAGATCCTGAGTGCTAACCACAGGGAAGGTGTCAAGTTTCAGGTAAGATTTTACTTAGGATGAGATTGGCACCAAATATTGGGGCGAGGAGCATGTCCGTATTGGCAGGAGCTTTTTATTGTAAATTTTAACCCTTAAGTACAATCTGCCCATTCATCTGCAGCAGAATTTTGTCAAACTAGAGGTGATAAACTGGAGAAGTGTGAATCATACTAAAGTGATAATGTTTACTTACTAATAGGTTAAATTCTTAAACCTGGTTGTTATTTTCAAATTTTGTAGCTGTACTTGTTATAATGAACTGTAAAGGTTATAACCAGCAAACTATTTCATAAAATAGCAGATAGTATTTTTTAAAGATTTTTAGGTTTTTTAACAAGATTAAGAACATAGTTTCATAAAATTGGTAAAGATTTTTGCTTCATTTGTAGTTATAAACAATATTTTAATACACTTTTAAAAACAGTGCTGTAACTGGCTATTTGTTGCTTTTGGAAATGAACAACTAGCTTTGGAAATTAAAAAAACAGCTGTAAATCTAACATTTTATTACGCTACAATAGCTTACCATGTGGGACTTAATGCTGTTCTCGGGTTGCCACACCCGGGGCCAACGTCTTAGAAAAAAAGATCGTTCTTGTTAGCCACCGGATATACTGATAGTTGTCGTCACGTGATAACTTCTGATCAATCGCCCTACTTTCTCGTTGGCCACGATGACTGTTAGCAGTTTGTAAATATACAGACATTTTCATTTTTTTCTCAGTCTTTACTTATTGTTGGAGGCTCATTTTTGGATATTTCTTTGAATATATATCATAGATCATTCTGTAAAATTGTAATTTTCACAGGATAAGTATTTCTTTTGCTTTTGCGTGTTTTGAGTTTTCCTCGGTTCAGGCTATTTAATCTACGTCTTTTTTATTGTGTGTAAAATGTCTCTCCACCAAGCTAATAAAGACAAACCGAGAGCTCTCAAATGCCGCCACTTTTGCTTCAGTTTCGACCATCATAACTATTGCCCTACCTGTAGGGAGGCTGGTAAGGGAGATGACCCCTGTGTCACCTTCGAAGCCCCCTGTCAGCTCTGTACATCATTTACTGATGAACAGCTGAATAAAATTCAAAACAGGAAGAGGTACCTTAAAAAGCAAAAAGCGGCAAGTAGTGCTAAAGATGATGAACTAGACCTTTTGGGTGAAGGCGACGGGGACTCTTTTACTGGTTCCAATGCAGACCTAGAGAGTGCTGCCGATAACCTTTTCACCTCACCACTTCAGTTTTGGGTCTGGATGACGAAAAAGGCCGCCAAGAGCTCAGACCTAGAGGTCCTTCCTCTATTCTACCCCTTAGCTCAGTTATCAAAGACGCCTTTGATAAATTCCAACATGATTTCAAAGCGGCCAATTTAGCTGAGGGCTAATATGTTAAGCCTCCTCCTTCCACTTCTAAGTGGTACAAGGTGGGACAGCCTACATTTCAAGATAAAATTCAGGAGTTGAATACGGACTTCGCTAAGATCTGCATTACTCCTAAACCTCCTGGGGCCCCTGTAGCCAAAGTTCCCCTGCCAGTTCTCAAGGAGCTGGAACATCAGGCTAGGCAAAATATCTCTACCCTCAATTTCACCGCGGCTTTTGCCAAAACCTCCTCTTCTTTCAATGCCTCGCTGGAGAAATGCCAGCACAGCATTAAATCTACTGTCAAGAAGATAAAATCTCAGATCCAGAAAGGTGCCAATCCTGAGAAAGCGACAAAGCGCGGATATGAGGAAGTAGCTGAGTACATGGATTTCTGGAACAAGACCGTGCTTATTCAGCACAGGGCCCTCACATGTCTCAGCAAATCCCTAGCTCATATTCTCCAGAGGGAGCTGTATTCTATGGCTAACACCGGCTTGCTTAGGCGCGAAGCCGAAATGACACTCTTACATCCCCAGTTAGGGGAAACGAGACGTCAAGAACTGAGGAACTCGTCCTTTTGGGACGCATCCCTATTTGAGTCTCAACTTGTAAAGGAAGGTGAGGACTTCCTTCTCAAAAAAGGCACCTCAAAAGATTCTCAGGGTTTTGCACCCTACCAGAATAAGCCCTTTCGTGGTCCCCACAAGAAAAGAGGCTCCTACAGAAAACGCCCCTATGGGGGCAATTCCTCTCAAAGCAGTAACCAATCCTTTCCCTCAGGAAGAGGAAAACCCAACTTCAGAGGCTCCAGGGGTCGTTTTCGACCCCACAATAGGGGAAGGGGGCGTGGAAACCCCCCTTCCCAATGACTCCTCCAAAGCCTCATTCAGTCCACCAGTAGGAGGTCGCCTCCGTTCTTTCAGGAGAGACTGGCTAACAAACAAATGTTCTCAAAACGTGTTAAACATTATCACCAATGGCTACGTTCTGCCATTCCGTTCAAAGCCAAACTTGGTCAGATTTCCTCTGATCCTGTCAGAGTACAAGGCCCATCAAAAAGACCAAGCCTTGGCCTCTTGTATCCAGTCTCTCCTGTCAAAGAACGCCATCAAAAGGGTGGAAAATGTAAAATCTCTCTTGTTTTACAGTCGCCTGTTCCTAGTACCCAAGCCTCACCAAAAGTGGAGGCCAGTCATAGACTTAAGCAGGCTCAACACTTTTCTACATGTAGAAAAGTTCAAAATGGAAACTCCAGAGTCCATCAGGACCTCCCTGATTCCAGGGGAGTGGGTAGCGTCGATAGACCTGTCGGACGCTTACCTACACATCCCCATCCACCCAAACTCAAGGAAATACCTAAGGTTTTGCTACAAAGCTCAGGTGTTCCAGTTCACCTCCCTCCCGTTCGGACTGGCCACAGCCCCCCAGGTCTTTACAATAATTGTAAAGGAAGTGAAACTCATGGCCCTCTCAAGAGGACTCAGAATTCACCAATACCTGGACGACTGGCTGATCAGGTCCCAGTCTCAGGAGGAAGCCCAAGTGGACACACAGGCGGTGGTAGACCTAACTCAGTCCTTGGGGTGGATAATAAATCAGGAAAAATCAGAACTGAAACCTACTCAGGTGTTTTCGTTCGTGGGCTACGAATACCACCTAGACTCAGCCCTTGTAAAACCCACTCAAGAGAGATGGCTCAAACTTCAGGATTTGATCCTATGACTCAAGTTAAAACGTGTTTTGACTGCAAGATGTTTGATGTCTCTAATTGGGTTGCTAGCCTCAACGGAGAAAATGGTCCCTGAGGGACGCCTTCACATGAGGCCCTTTCAGTTTCATCTCAAGGAGCACTGGAGATATCCTCAGTCGCTGGACAACCTCCTTCCTTGGACAGAAGCCATTGCAGCTCACCTAGATTGGTGGCAAAATCCCGCAAACGTGATGAAAGGTGCAGACCTTCATCCCAAAGACCACAGTATCCAACTCTTTACCGACTTACCGCTCACTTAGACCAAAATTCTACAAAGGGTCTGTGGTCAGATCGGGAAAAAAGGCTACACATAAATGTCCTAGAATTGAAGGCGGTCTCCCTGGCCCTTCGAGACTTCAAGGACCAGTGCCAGAATCAAACAGTGTTAGTTTCCACAGACAACTCAACAGTGGTAGCCTACATCAACAAACAAGGAGGAACTCACTCAGCAGAGATGTGTGCTCTCCTGTGGAAGATTATGACCTGGTGCCACCACTACTACATAACATTGAGAGCCAGGCACATTCCAGGGTGCCTGAATGTGATGGCCGACCTACTGTCCAGGTCCAACCAAGTGCAGTCAACAGAATGGTCTCTGCACCCACAGGTGTTCAAACAGATCTGCCAGAAGTGGTTCACCCCTCATGTAGACTTATTTGCCACTCACCTGAACCACAAGCTCCCACTGTACGTGTCTCCTATCCCAGACCCAAGGGCCTGGGACATAGATGGTCTAAACATAAACTGGAACAACCTCACGGCCTATGCTTACCCTCCTACGGCTCTCCTTCACAAGGTGATCCAAAAGATCAGGCAATGCCATTGCCTGATCATCGTGATAGCCCCAGGCTGGCCAGGGATGCCCTGGTTTTGGGACCTAGTGCAGCTCTCAACAGAGATCCCACTACAACTTCCAGTGTCAACGACCCTACTCAAACAGTCCCACAAGTATGTGTTCCACAACAACCCCCAGCAGCTGAACCTCCACGCCTGGTGTCTAGGAGTGGACAACTCCAAGAACAAGGCTTCTCTGTGGAGGTGGCAGAGAGAATTGCTGCCCCTCAGCGG
Source organism: Sabellastarte sp. h YS-2021 (assembly GCA_964017235.1). NCBI lineage: Eukaryota > Metazoa > Annelida > Polychaeta > Sabellida > Sabellidae > Sabellastarte > Sabellastarte sp. h YS-2021. Next base: position 15,834,544 of record OZ024927.1, read on the forward strand.
TCATCAACAAGGACCATCTACAAGTCAAAGTGGGCCCTATTTGAAAAATGGTGCAGAGAAAATTCGGTGGATTTCTCCACTCCATCTGTGAAACAAATCTCAGATTTTTTTCATGTACCTGTACCAAGACCTGAACAGGCGCCCCTCGACCATTGATGGTTACAGGACTGCAATCGTTGACACTTTGGGCCCAACGGCCCAACATATTGCACACGATGCAGACCTTCACAGGTTACTCTCCAGTTTTCGCAGGGATCGTCCTAAAAGTTTCAGAAGTCTCCCCAAGTGGAACCTTTCTGTTGTTCTCAATGAGCTCACAAAAGCCCCTTTTGAGCCCATGAAAGACTCAGACCTCAAACATCTCACTCTTAAAACTGCTTTCTTGCTAGCTTTGGCCTCTGGCAAGCGCCGCAGCGAAATCCATGCCTGGGTCGCAAACAAAGTATCCAATCTAGGCCAATGGGAAAAGGTTGCCTTGTTCCCTTCTTCTGATTTCATAGCCAAAAAACCAACTAGCAAGAGAAGGTTCTCAAAGTGTGTCTCCGGTGACTATCCCTGCTTTGACTACCATTGTAGATAGACAATTCAAAGAAGACAGGACCCTGTGTCCGGTACGGGCCCTGAGGTGTTATCTGGACCGAACCAAAGACCTGAGAGGGTCTCGTTCTCTCCTTTTCATCTCCTTGAAGAAAGGACATACCTCAGATATCAGACCCGCTACTCTCTCCTCCTGGTTGAAACAAACCATCCTACTTTGTTACAAACAAGCAGACCAACAAGCCTTGGACTTGGTCCAAGTCAAAGCGCATGACATTCGGTCCTTCGCGGCCTCTAAGGCCTTTTACGGTGGGGTATCGGTGGACCAAATCATGCAAGCCTGTCACTGGAAAGCTCACAACACATTCACAAATTTTTATCTAAAAGACCTTACTTGGTCGGACACCGACAACAATTTGTATCTGGGACCCGTGGTGGCGGCACAACAAGTCCTAGATCCTTCCCCTCAGACCAGTTGTCCTCGGAAAGAAAAAAGGGGGGGGGGGGGGGCACATCCGCTACAACCAAGTCTTCAGGAGTCTCTCCCAGGATCTAGGTATTCCTTTACCTTCAAGATGTTATGGGTAAGGTCATTTTATTTTTTAGTTATCAAGTAATTTCTATTAAGGACTTATTTAGTTGTCATTAATCTCATATTCAAGGTAAAAAATTTATGAGATGTCCAACCACTGGGTTGGTCAGTCACACCTGAAGGTCCCTCAGGGACCCTTAGACCTCAAGTGAGCTCTGCTGCACTTCCGTCCTACAATCAAACATCTAGACAGTTTAGCACTGTCTCACATTTTACTTAGGTTTTTGGCTCATTACAGGCCCGGTCTTCGGGATTGGGGCACTGTAAACGGGACTCAGACTGGTATTTCTGGCATTATTCTTTACGTATTAATTCAAAATCTTAGAAAAAAATGACATATCTTCCAGTCTCAGCTGTAATCCCGCCACCGGGCAGTTGCATTCAGCATTAAGTCCCACATGGTAAGCTATTGTAGCGTAATAAAATTGAAAATTTTAATTACTTAAATGTAGCTTTTATAAGCTACAAGCTTACCATGTGGGACTTAGAAGAGTCCCACCCTGCCTCCCCGCTGTTTACAGCTGAGGGGTAGGTTGTAAAAAATTTCAACGAGAAAGTAGGGCGAAAGGTCAGAAGTTATCACGTGACGACAACTACCAGTATATCCGGTGGCTAACAAGAACGATCTTTTTTTCTAAGACGTTGGCCCCGGGTGTGGGAACCCGAGAACAGCATTAAGTCCCACATGGTAAGCTTGTAGCTTATAAAAGCTACATTTAAGTAATTAACATTTTCAATATTCACTGCAGCTTCACTGTTGCCATATTTATCCAGGTGCTGTCAAATCCAGAGTTCCTTGCTGAAGGGACGGCGATGAGAGATCTAGAGAAGCCCGACCGTGTTCTGATTGGTGGAGAGGAGAGCCGGGATGGAAGGGAGGCGATTCAGTCTCTGTGTGATGTGTACGCCAACTGGGTGCCACATGACAATATCATCACCATGAACACCTGGTCTTCTGAACTCTCCAAACTGGTAAGAAATCTACTTAGGGGTGTCACAAGCTCAAATAATTCGGGTCGATTGCTCGTAGATGAAATTTCAACTCAACATTGAGCCTTCATGAAGTTTAGAGTTTACCTGGACAGGAAACAACATCCAACATGGCAGCTCCAGTAAACAAAAAAGTATAAAGATAAAATTCTTGAATCTTTAGAATTGGCCTATGTCATCATATAAACTAGTAATTAGTATGTTACAAATTATGCAGTTACGTTATTTAATGTAAGTAAGATGTGTTATTAATGTTTTGCTACATAAAAAATGTACAGTTTAGTCATATTTTATATGATCGTAGGCAAATACTCAACTTAAAATTGGGATCTAATTTTTCATGAAATTCGGCTCGTTACCAAGCATCGACTATTCAGTTGCACCCCTAAATACACTAGATCCAAAATACAGCAACAAAACTCATTATACAAGCTGCAAATATCACTAGTGTAACAAGAACAAGAAAAGAACTGCATTGGCATCCTATTAATCACCGTATTCAATGTGTACTATTGCTCAAAAGTATTCAAACACAAATACAAATACTTTTCATTTCCATGAATACGAATATGAATACGAATACATCAGTTTCAAAAGTATTCGAATATAAATTTGAATACTTTTTGAAAAGTATTCGAATACATTTACGAATACATTTATGAATACATTTTAACTAAACCCCCATTCATGCAATCATTTTTAATAAATCTTAATAAATTTACCTTTCTGAATAAAATATACAAACATGAAAGCACAATTCAGTAAATAATGGCTCAGATTCACATCGTATTTGACAAGAATTAATTTTTGCTCCAAGATCTGAATATTCAATCTAATAAACATGAGCTACTCAAAAGAGATTTTTTTTTTGAAAAGGACATCATAGTGCCCTAAACATCTTGTATTTAACTGAGATAGCCATTGTTTTGGAAATCTTTATGGTGGGATTACTACTACAACAGTACTGTCACAATAGGCGTCACATAAGTTTGCCCAAGAATTACCCATATATGACCAGTGACACTGGTATTGAAACACATACAAGTTAATCCCCTATTGTAGCTAAGGCAAACACAGTTGTCATTTTAAGGTAGGTAGCTTGATGTTTATAATTTCATGAATTTTATAATAACATAACACTAACAAAATACACATGATGTCATTTATCAATATAAAAGTTAACGAAGTGGCTCGGAATCCGTCATTGATGGAAAAGCAGTTTTATTTCTGTGAATCCGTCAGGTACATTTCCATGAAAGTCTGACGGATTTTCTGTAAGAATTGACGGAAGTTCTATAAGAGATGACGTGATTTCTTTAAGAAGTAACGGACCGTTAGCGATAATACAGTATTAACCACAAAACTCACGAACAAATCATGTACATTGTGTTTAAAGTTGCACAAACCTCACAACAACAAATAATCCAATAAATAATCCATTTGCCACACATTTCAAATATTTAATTAAGATTACAACCCACAGCATAATACACAGTGCTTATTTGCACTTACTATAACTGAAATTTCCATCCACTCTAATTATGTAGCCAGGTAGAACCATGATTGCAATCATGACTGTTGTGTTGTCAGTCCTTCTTGAGTTAAGTAAAGTTAGGTGTAATTAAGCGTCCCGCAAGGGACGCTTGTTTGTGTATGGGAGAGCTTCAGGCTCCGCCGGCTCCGCCGTCTCCACCAGCTCCGCATTTTGTTTTCCTTATAACTCTGTAACCGTTAGGCGGATTCTTTTCAAATTTGGCAGGTTTAGGCAGTAGCCTTGGGGAATTTTTTTGAATATGCTGCAGTGACATTTCAACCAATCAGAGAGGTCACATGACCAATCTTTTTCCGATGGGGAAGCTTGTCCGGATGATAACGTGAAAGGAATTTTATCAATTCACCTGAAACTTGGCAAATACATTCATTCTATTAAAATCTGGAAATCATTAGATTTTGGCATTGATTGGTCAAGAAATGGCCGAGTAATTAATGATTAATTAATCATTACGAATTTTCCAAATAAGGAAAACACAAAAATGCTTATATCTCGAAAACCATGCTAGATAGAGCGATTTCGACGAAATTTTTGATCCGCAGGGTATCTCTGCGGAGTAGTTTTCCCAATTTTCAAAAAATTTTTATCTCGCCCAAAATGGCGGCCATTTTAAGTTTTCACAAAAATTGCAAAACACAAAAATGCTTATATCTCAAAAACCGTGCTAGATAGAGCAATTTCGACAAAATTTTTGACCCGCAGGATACCCTCTGCGGAGTACTTTTCCCAATTTTCAAAAAATTTTTGTCTCGCCCAAAATGGCGGCCATTTTGAATTTTCGAAATTTTCGCAAAAATTGCAAAACACAAAAATGCTTATATCTCGAAAACCGTGCTAGATAGAGCGATTTCGACGAAATTTTTGACCCACAGGGTATCTCTGCAGAGTAGTTTTCCCAATTTTGAAAAAATTTTTGTCTCGCCAAAAATGGCGGCCATTTTGAATTTTCGAATTTTTCGCAAAAATTGCAAAACATAAAAATGCTTATATCTCGAAAACCCTGCTAGATAGAGCGATTTCGACGAAACTTTTGACCCACAGGGTATATCTGCAGAGTAGCCATGCCAATTTTCAAAAAAATTTTGTCTCGCCAAAAATGGCGGCCATTTTGAATTTTCGAATTTTTCGCAAAAATTGCAAAACATCAAAATGCTTATATCTCAAAAACCCTGCTAGATAGAGCGATTTCGACGAAATTTTTGACCCGCAGGGTATCTCTGCAGAGTAGCCATGCCAATTTTCAAACAGAAAATTTCTCGCAAAAAATGGCGGCCATTTTGAATTTTCGAATTTTTCGCAAAATTGCAAAACACAAAAATGCTTATATCTCGAAAACCGTGCTAGATAGAGCAATTTCGACGAAATTTTTGACCCACAGGGTATCTCTGCAGAGTAGCCATGCCAATTTTCAAAAAAATTTTGTCTTGCCAAAAATGGCGGCCATTTTGAATTTTCGAATTTTTGCGCAAAAATTGCAAAACACAAAAATGCTAATATTTTGAAAACCGTGCTACATAGAGCGATTTCGACGAAATTTTTTATCTTCAGGGTATCTCTGCAGAGAAGCTAACCCAAAGAGCTTTCACTTGGTGAAGTTTCAGACCCATAGCTAATTGCTCACCTACTCAAAAAGAGTAAATGCGAATTACCTCTAAAAGTATTGCAGATGGCCAATTTTTCTCAAATAACTCATTCACCTACTTTTGGAAGAGCTTTCACATGGTGAAGTTTCAGACCCATAGCCAATTACTCACCTACTCAAAATCAGTAAATGCGAATTATCTCTAAAAGTATTGCAGATAGCCAATTTTTCTCAAATAACTCATTCACCTACTTTTGGGAGAGCTTTCACATGGTGAAGTTTCAGACCCATAGCTAATTATTTACCTACTCAAAATGAGTAAATGCTAATTATCTGTAAAAGTATTGCGGATACCCAATTTTTATCAAATAACTCATTCATCTACTTGTGGGAGAGCTTTCACATGGTGAAGTTTCAGACCCATAGCTAATTACTCACCTACTCAAAATGAGTAAATGCGAATTATCTCTAAAAGTATTGCAGATAGCCAATTTTTCTCAAATAACTCATTCACCTACTTTTGGGAGAGCTTTCACTTGGTGAAGTTTCAGACCCATAGCTAATTACTCACCTACTCAAAATGAGTAAATGCGAATTATCTCTAAAAGTATTGCAGATAGCCAATTTTTGTCAAATTAATCATTCACCTACTTTTGGGAGAGCTTTCACTTGGTGAAGTTTCAGACCCATAGCTAATTACTCACCTACTCAAAATGAGTAAATGCGAATTATCTCTAAAAGTATTGCAGATAGCCAATTTTTCTCAAATAACTCATTCACCTACTTTTGGGAGAGCTTTCACTTGGTGAAGTTTCAGACCCATAGCTAATTACTCACCTACTCAAAATGAGTAAATGCGAATTATCTCTAAAAGTATTGCAGATAGCCAATTTTTCTCAAATAACTCATTCACCTACTTTTGGGAGAGCTTTCACTTGGTGAAGTTTCAGACCCATAGATAATTATTCACCTACTCAAAATGAATAAATGTGAATTATCTCTTAATAGTATTGCAGATAGCCAATTTTTCTCAAATAACTCATTCACCTACTTTTGGAAGACCTTTCACACACGAAAATGAAAAATTGTGAATATCTCGGAAAAGCTATTTCTTCTGCTTTAATGCTCGGCGGGAGATACACACCACGGCAGTGGTCTTGACAAAAATTTTTGTCTCCCCAAAAATGGTGGCCATTTTGAATTTTCAAAGTTTTTGCAAAACACAAAAATGCTTATATCTCGAAAACCGTGCTATATGGAGCGAACTCAACAAAATTTTGGACCTGCTGGGTATCTCTGCAGAGTAGCCATGCCAATTTTCAAAATATTTTTGTCTCGCCAAATATAGCGGACATTTTTAATTGTTTTAGTTTTTGCAAAACACAAAAATGCTTATATCTTGAAAACCGTGCTAGATAGAGCAGACTGCGCTGACTTTGGTTGCCACAACAGTAAAAGGCTAGAAACGAAGCATTTTCTTAATACTTTAGCACTCACCTTTATATCCTTTTCAGGACGCTTTGTTTTTGCTATGCAAAAACATTATCTTTTTTTTTTTGCGAGCGATCCTCTAGTTATGATTGCAATCATGATTGTTTTGCAAGTAAGTGTTAGTCCTTGAGTTAACCCTGTCACTTTTGATTGAAATTTCCTGCCAACTGTGGAAATCATTCCATTGCAATTATGCTGTACAAGTGAGTATATATTAAGGCTGAAAGCGATTTGAATTTTAACTATCCGATTAATTGTTCTGTAAAATCTACGATTTTCCGATTAATCAGTTATAGTGTATACTCACCAGCAATGACCGAAATCAGACTAATACAGCATCTAATATGTACAAATAAATAATATCTGTCATTTTTATTGACCCTTTTGTTAAATAAGGGATAAATTGGGCACAATATAGATATCAAAGATCTTTTAAGGTGACAAAAATGATCAAAATAGGAAATATTTCGGCATAGTAATGCTAATCAATGATGGTTTCTTTCTTTTGGTAGTTTTTATCAATTACTTGAATTGTAATTTTACTATTCTTTTTCTATGGCCATGCTAAGGATAACGATTATCTGGTATTCGTGTTTCAGCCTTAGTATATATACCCCCTCAGTTTGGGTCTCGGTCATTACATTACAGGTGCCAGGTAATGCTGGGAGTTTAAAAGTGCATAAATGGAAGCATCAGACACAGTCAAAAGGTCAGTCTGAAGGACAGTGGTGTAATGTGTGCAAAATCTTTGTCAAGGGAAACAAGGGCAACCTTTAAGTACACACAGAGACAAAGCATAAAGACAAAGCCAAAAGTGACACTAATTCCAAAAACAAACAAATGCCAACACATCTTTGTGATTTATTCGAGTCTGATGAAGAGGAGGTGGAGTTTGAGGGATATACACAGGATGAAATTGATCAGCTAGAGGCCTTGTTAAATTCTGAGATGTGTGAGGAGTCTGATGTTGAGGAAAATATACAAAATATATATATTTTGCAACTACAGTTATATTTTACAGTTTAAATAAAGGTGTTAAGTAACTTATTTGTTTGTAAATTTTACCATAAATAAGAATGGGGGGGGGGGGGGGGGGGGGGCTCAAAAGTGATGTATGGAAAATAAGAACGTGCCCCTAGGGGGGAGGCCAAAATGCCTGTATGGAAAATAAGAACGTGGCCCTAGGGGGGGGCCTAAAATTCTTCGCACATTCCACGTTCTTATTTTCGGTGATTGACTGTATTCATCTGCTAGTCAGTGATTACATATCTGTCAACAATGGCTTCCATATTCACAGTAGGAAAGACTTTCTCAGATGTTTCTAATAAAAATTACTTTTGGACCATTTTCTCTCTCCTCCCTCTCATCTCTGATTCTCTCTCATATTTGCGATTGGAAAAAATATTCCAGTTATATTCAACACAAACTTGGACCAACATCCAAATTCATAAAGATGAGCCAAAAATCATAAAATTGAACTATCCAGGCAATTCTAGTGAGTAATTTTAAAACCAAAACATATTTCCTTCATTTCTATTGAATAAAATATCACTGACGGTTGCCGATATTGTTTATTGCGTATACAGTGACATCTCCCGATAAAGTTAACTGGGCGTCCAGTGACGTACGCGAAGCTTCCGCGAAAAGTTAAACACAAACTAATTGCATTTCTGAGATATAAGAGAAGAAGCTATAACAACATGATGTTCCAACATGACACTGTCATTATTATGTTACATAATATTTACTGACAAAAAGTATTTATTAAATATGTCTTGTTAGTTTTCTTAGGCACATAATGATAGACAGCCAAATTTCATATTTATATCTAAAACTTGTCAGTACAGGGTGAAAAAAATCAACAAAAATTGAAAAATATTAAATGTATTCATAAAAGTATTCATGAATACGAATACTTTTGAAATGTATTCGAATACGAATACTTTACATTTTTCACAAAAGTATTCGAATACGAATATGAATACTTTAAAAAATGTATTCGAATACTTATGAATACGAATACATTTTGCCCAGGCCTGAATTTGCTCCTCACTTACATATCACTACAGGAACAAGATCCAAAGTACGTTAGCGAGCTGATGGAACTAGACATATCCCGTCAACCATCTCGCTTGGCAAAAGATGGATGTGCATGAACACTGAAAGTTCCCAGAGCAAAGTATTGAAAATATAGAGACGGTGCCTTTACAGGCATTGGCCCTGTACACTTTAACATACCTACAGGATTTGTTAAAGATATCCAGAACCTTGTAAAATTTAAGGATATAAAAAATCCTAATTTTCAGATACCTATATGGGTACAGAAGAGTGAAATTTGAACTTTTCACCCATGGTTGATACTTGGTAGGGATATTGGTTAGGGGGTGTAGGTCTTCAACGTCATGGTCTGACCTTGATTTGACCTTTGACTTTGCCGTGGTGGCCTTGACCTATAAAATTTTGTCCGGGCTATATCTCGGAAACCGTAAGGTGTAGGAAGTTGATATTTGGTAGGGACATTTGCTAGGGGGTGTAGGTGTGCAGTGTCATGGTCTGACCTTGATTTGACCTTTGACCTTGTCGTAGTGGCCTTGACCTATAAAATCTTGTCTGGGCTATATCTCAGAAACCGTAAGGTGTAGAAAGTTGATACTTGGTAAGGACATTGGTTAGGGGGTGTAGTTGTGCAACGTCATGGTCTGACCTTGATTTGACCTTTGACCTTGCCGTAGTGACCTTGACCTATAAAATCTTGTCCGGGCTATATCTCGGAAACCGTAAGGTGTAGGAAGTTGATATTTGGCACAGACATTGGTTAGGGGGTGTAGGTGTGCAACGTCATGGTGTGACCTTGATTTGACCTTTGACCTTGCCGTAGTGACCTTGACCTATAAAATCTTGTCCGGGCTATATCTCAGAAACCGCAAGGTGTAGGAAGTTGATACTTGGTAGGGATATTGGTTAGGGGGTGTAGGTCTTCAACGTCATGGTCTGACCTTGATTTGACCTTTGACCTTGCCGTAGTGGCCTTGACCTATAAAATTTTGTCCGGGCTATATCTCGGAAACCGTAAGGTGTAGGAAGTTGATATTTGGTAGGGACATTTGCTAGGGGGTGTAGGTGTGCAGTGTCATGGTCTGACCTTGATTTGACCTTTGACCTTGTCGTAGTGACCTTGACCTATAAAATCTTGTCCGGGCTATATCTTGGACATTGGTTAGGGGCTATAGGTGTGTATTATCATGGTGTCACCTTAATTTGACCTTTGACCTTGTCGTAGTGACCTTGACCTATAAAATCTTGTTGCACCTTTGGGTCTCTCTTTTGATGCAGATTAAGCACTATTAAAGTCATATTTGAATTTATTAAGAATTTTACTTTCATAACTTCCCATTGTAAGAGATAGAATTTCATCAAGTGAGCCACAGATTTTGCTCCAACACCATACATAAGCATTCATTAAATGTATTACCACTTCTGTATGCATGGTAATATTCAAACCATCTAAACCATAATTCGGGCCTTGCAGATGTAGATAAAGAGGGTTGAATTTTAGTTTGCTGATTAATGCTGTCATCTTGTTATTGAATTATCTTGTTTTAATACTTCATCTTTATATGCATGATCTTTCTTTTAAACATTATTTCTCCATTTAAACATTGTTTGGACCTTTATATAACTGACAGTGCTCTGAAAGTATCCTGAAGTTTGTACTGATACAGTACTTCTGTATCTCATGGTGTTGAAAATATTTCCCTAGGCTGTGGGGTACGGGCATCTCTGATGCTATTTTTATTCATATGTCACAGCTACTATCAACAGGGCGTCCTATTTTTAGTATTTTGTTTGTTGTTGTTTTTCACAGGCAGCCAATGCATTCCTTGCCCAACGTATCTCTAGCATTAATTCCATGTCTGCTGTGTGTGAGGCCACAGGTGCAGACATACAGGAAGTAGCTCACGCTGTTGGAACAGACTCCAGAATCGGAAACAAGTTTCTCAGGGCTAGCGTGGGTATGTCTGAATGCAAAAGGCCTGTTCTTGTGTTCTGTTATAATATATAGACATGAATTACTGCTATGCTTCCTAATTGAGCGAACATCTTAAATTGGCACAAACAGGAAGTAAATAAAATTTGAAAATATAATCAGTATCACTGATACAAAAGTAAACATTTTCATTTTGTTAAAATTTGCTTGATTTTGTATTGCTATCAGGCATCTAGTTCATGTAGAAATTGTTTTATTAACCCTTGAAAACCTCCATTAAAATGTTACTTATTTTGGCTAATTAGTTGTTTTACTTGTGAAATCAATTTAATGCCTATGCTTGCACCAATAGTATGTCTTTCACAGAGCCAGGCTACTCTAAAACAACCTATAAAACAATAAAATATTCCTATATGGATCAGCTGAACAAAACCTAGTCAACTGGTATTTGTAAAACTATTCAAATATGAAGACCATATTATTATTCATGACAAATATAATATCCTGAAGATGGATGTGTGTGTGTGATTTGTGTCCAGGTTTTGGTGGTAGCTGTTTCCAGAAGGATGTCCTCAACCTTGTCTACTTGTGCGAGTGTCTCAGTCTTCCTGAGGTGGCCGCTTATTGGCAACAGGTCAGTATCTGCAATACTGGTGCAGCTTGAGAGGTGGCAGATAATATCAGTTGTTTAATTGGCAAAAAATTAAATGAGATATCAGAGTTTTCACACGAGGTATAACTTTTTGCAAGGTATAGCCACACCCTTAACCTTACAAGATGGATAAAATTGGTGAAAAGATGATGAGCAAGATTAAATCTAATTATTGACACAAGGAAGACTTTTAATGGTCAATATGTAATTTTCCATTCTTATGCTGATAGGAAAATTACACAACAACACTTTGTATGGCTTGAGTGAAAGGGGAAGTGATTCTCCGGACCTAGTAGGCCACATGGCCGATGGTCATTTCTGGTTTCTGTGGCATGAAACAAGTATTTTTATTCCCCTTATAAGGATGCCAATCTGTCACAGGTTTGTAGTCCTGGGGCAGGGGGTTTTACTCCCACAAGTGAAAAATCGGAGGACTGTTGCAATATGACCCTGGACGTTGAACAGGGTGTAAAACCTGAACTTTGACTTTGTACTCTTGAATGAAGATATGATGATAATAATAAGAAAGTATTTGTAAAGGGACCAAAGTCCAAAAAGGGGTAGTCCATTTACCTGAGGGCATGTGACATATGTGTGACATACTCTGTCCAGGGGTGTGCTATCTTCATAACCTAGCCAAGGATCGAACCCCAGCCCTTCTACCCTGATGTATAACACACTAACCACAAAGCCAAATCAGGATATCTGGTCCTTCGTGGCTTTTTTCATTGATCTTTAACCGTGGCCTTCCAGAAGTAAATATGTTCAGCACTCTTTCACCATTAATTGATAGAAATTTGCTAAGAATATATATTTTTTTGAAGTTTTGGTGGAAAAAGTAATATTTTATTACGTTAATACATCTTCCCTAGTGGACAGATGCATTTGTCCGGAGTCCTGCTGGTCTTGCCAAACATTAGAAAAAAACGCCCCGAGCTGGGCTCTGGCCAGGACCAGTAGCACCCCATTCACTCGCCAGGTGGCTGTACAGTCTCCCTACCAGTGTACTGCACATGCTCACGCATGCGCTCCTTCTCTTTTTGTTTGGCGCATGTGAAGTAAAACGTTGGAATTTAAGAGACAAATATTTTGAATTTTGTGTGTGTACACAGTGTATATTGCTGGAACGTTATTGGGTAACTTTGTGTTTTAAGTGTCATGGCTTCACCGGGAGAGTTTAAAGGGCAAAGGAAAGGTTCTTGTGGCCACATAATGGCATGACAAGTGTGCCAGGTGCCGTGAAAAAAAAGAGTTGGACAGGATCCTTGTGTTTTAGGCAATGATTGCTCAATTTATCAGGGCTTTACTGATTTGCAAAAAGAAAAGTTGGCAACCCCTTCATTTAAAGTACGCAAGGAAAGGAAAGCTGGTTTGTTAGTGTCACCAAAGGACGTGACTGTACTTGGTAGTGTAGATATAGATGAACAGTCGTCTGCTGATTCTTCTGCGCACCCTCCTGCGTTTACTACACCTAAGACTACAGTTTATTCTCTCCCCACTCACACTTCAGCCTTTCATCAATCCTTCTGCCCGGGTCTGATAGTGCCCCTGGCAGATCAGGATAATGTGTATAAAAAAGGAGGTGAAGTTACCATAAAACCAATACACCAAAAGCCCTCAACTTCTGAATAGGCTAAACTGGACTTTGGTCCGAAATCAACTGCATCTGCTGGTCCTGCTCTTGCCGTCCCCAGTCGGGTGATGATATGCAGGAACCGGTCTTTCAATCAGTAAAAACTTCCTCTGACATGTTTTTCCACCCTACCGGTCAAGAGGCATCCACCAGTCCGGAGGAACACAAGATCATTGGTTCAACTTCCAGACTCACTAAAGTTCAAAAATGTACCGGTCAGGAAAGTCAACCCACCGGTCCCGTTGATCCAGCTCCCTATCCACCGGCTGCTACTTCATCCAGTGTTTCCTTTGCCAGTCAGGGTTATGATGTTTCTGATATGGATTACAGGGAACTTCCTCAGCAAGAACTTTATGAGGAGCTTTCCGGTAGAGAGGATTCTACTGTGGAGGAAGACGAGGTATCTTCAGATGTAATTGATAGACAGGACAATACTGAGGATATGACGTATCGTGAAACAGTCATTTCGGTCCGTTCCTTTGTGGGATGGACCCATATTCCTGGATATGAGAGTGATCTGTCAGAACCCGACAAATCTAATATTCCCTGGAAGGGCAAGAATCCAAAGAAGCCAGCCAGACTTTCAGTTGATATGCCCCCTGACGACTGGCTTTGCCAGAAGTTAGAGAAGTTGAACACCACTGTAGCAGAGGGGTACCCTTCCAGGGCACAAGATTCTGCAGGTTTAAAAAGGGACCATTTCATTGCGTTAATACATCTTACCTACTAGACGATAGCTATAGCCCGGCGCCAGCCGGTCCCGCCAAACGAAAGAAAAAGACGTCCCGGGTTTCACCCCCGGCAGGACCGGCACACTACAATCCACTCGCCAGGTGGCCTAGTTCCTGCCTCACTCGCCAGAGGGACGTGACGTCATAGCATCTTTTTCGTTTGGCGCGATATTTAAAGTTGTGGATTTTTATCTGTGAACTCTTTAGTTTTTATATTGTGTTATATCTGTTTAATTTGTGTCGGAAGTGTTGCCATTAGTTAACTGTTCTATCATGGCATCTCCAGGACAGAAAAAGGGTGCGTGTGGCCATATTATGGCTTCATTTGACAAACATAGTAGGTGTGCGCGTTGTCGCGAGAAAGGACAGGGTGATGACCCTTGTGTTCAGAATCTGCAGTGTGACTTTTGCAGTGTCCTTACCCCGGAGCAAGTGCTCAAGTTAAGTACTCCTACCTATAAACTCAGAAAGGAAAAGGCTAAAGCAAAGGAAGTGTTAGTCGATCCGTCTTCTGTGGTAGTACTTGATGCCCAACCAGAACAAGAACCTGCTGTATCTGTTTCTCCTGCTCCGGATTTGTCCCTTCCTGTGCCTCAGTTTAAGGAAGATCTTCAGGAACTGGACGAAAAGTGGGCCACTCGTATGGCCAGGCTTGAGGCGCTTATCACTTTAGGACATCGCTCTACCTGTACAAAATCCAACATTTTCTCCGGTCAAAGTACCGGTCTCTCATGCTGCTCCAGCAGGTGCTCTTTCCCAGACACCCTTTTTTGTCTCTACTTCGGCTTCTTCCGGCCCAGCCGGTCCGGCTGTTGGCCCGGATGAGCCTAGAGATCAGGATTTTTCAATTGCTGACAGACAATCTCCACTTCAAAACCTCTACCCGGAAGCAGAACCTATGTTTAAACACCCTGCTCCGGTGGCTACTGTGTCGTCAGCTGCTATGTCTGCTTCCTCTCAAGCTGCATTTCAACAACCTTCTTCCGGCTCCGGGCCGGTCACCTTCCGCGATGTCAATCCTCAGGAAACATTTGAAGAGGGTGAGTTATCTGACGCAGAGGAATCCCCAGACTTAGAAACCTCAGACCCGGACCGGGTCCTCAGTGAAGATCAAAATTACCGCGAGACTGTGAGAGGCGTCCGCGCGTTCATGGGATGGACACACATTCCTGACCTGGAGTTTTCTCCTCAATCCCGCACTGATAATCCTTGGGCAGGTCACCGTTCTCAACCTGTGGGCAAGATTTCTGTGGATCTTCCTCCGGAAGATTGGTTGTGCCGAAAACTAGAGACTCTAAACCTTGTACTGATAGAAGGTTATCCTTCAAAATCTAGTGATCCAGGTGGCCTGCATGTGGACCAATTCCTCAGACCCCCCAAATCCCAGAGCAGATGGTATGGGATACACCCGGCGGAGCCTACAGATCCAACTAGGCCGGGTAAATCAGTGAATTCTTGGCCAAATGATGCGGCGAAGATAAATAGTTCATTCCCCAGGATTTCAACCATATCTTCTGCATCTCCTCAGCCTCCATCCCGCCCACTATCACAAGACACTATGCGTAAGTGGGAGAAAGCAGCAAAAGAGTCTTCATATATTTGCAACCAGTCAGCGGGGTTTAATCGCTGTATTACCAAGATACAGGATGCCTTCCAAGAACAATTGCATATTTTACAAAGTGAACTTAAGAAAGGCAAGTCTTCTGTCAAAGCTCAAGGTGCATTGGATGAACTTTTGTATTTATCTTCATTTAACCAGAATGTCAGTTTCGCCATGGGTAAATCTCTACAACATTTGGCAGACTTTACATTTGTGCAGATGGCAAATTTGACCCTACTCCGTAGGGATTCATACTTGGAAGCTGTGAAACCGGGGATTAAACCAGATACTTTCAATTCCTTGAGAAATTGCCCCCTGAATGGATATGGGCTATTTCCAGATGCTGCTATTAGAAAAGCTGAGGATGAAATAAACCAATTAGAAGCTTCCCGACGTACTTCCCAGCCCGGCCCGGGCCGCGGGGGGTTCGCCGGTAGAGGCAGAAAACAGAGATACCAACCCTACAGTACTGGTTGGAAACCTCAAGACACTGCTAAAACAACTTCTCAAGCCGGAAAGGAACTACCAGCTTGGAAAGCGTTTGGTTCCCGCAATAGAGGCCGGGGCAGAGGCCGGGGTGGTCAACCCGGACGTGGTACCAAGATGGCTCATGAGAAGACACAGTATAAATTACAATTACTGCAAGTCAAGTCCGGTGCCGGTGGCCCGGCCAGTCAGTTCTGTACAAAGTGTCATAACAAGAAACTCTTTTGTATCTGTTCCAACAAATGTTTCTTATCATGTTGTATGTCGTGTACCTACTGTAACAAGGTGGCAGTCGCAAAAGAAAGACGTAAGACCAAAATTAAAGATCAAAAGTCAAATAAAGTGTGTGAAAAGTGCTTCTTTTGTCGGTCACTTTGTTTCTGCTCCAAATGTTCCAAATGTCCCCAATGTTGCAAGTGTCCAACCAGTGGGGGGACGTCTTCAGAGTTTTTGGGAAATATGGGCTCACAAGGGTGCAAACCCAAAAGTAGTGTCCATATTAAAGGAGGGTTATGTTCTTCCCTTCAAAGTAAGACCTCCCTTAGTAAGGGATCCCCTGATAGTAAGTGGCTATGCAAACCCCATCAGAGACTCCCACTTGCAAGCAGCTGTACAAGCTCTGATCGAGAAAAAGGCAGTAGAGAGGGTCAGGGTTCAAACCTCACTAGCCTTTTTCAACAGACTGTTCATTGTCCCAAAGCCGAACCACAAGTGGCGGCCAATCTTGGATCTCAGTACTCTAAATCAGTTTTTATGCGTAAAAACATTCAAAATGGAGACTCCAGAGACAATCCGGACCTCTCTACAACAAGAGGAGTGGGTGACATCGCTAGACTTCAGCGACGCCTACTTCCACATCCCAATTCACTACACATCCCGAAAATTCCTCAGGTTCCACTTTCAGAACCAGTCGTACCAGTTTCGGGCACTTCCCTTTGGCCTGTCAACAGCTCCCATGGAGTTCACTGGTGTGGTCAAAGAGGTCAAGTTAATGGCTCAGTCACAGGGTATAAGAATCCACCAGTACCTAGACGACTGGTTGATTCGAGCCCCTACCAAAGAATCTTGCCACCAGGGAACGCAATCCCTCCTAGCCCTCTGCCAGGAGTTGGGCTGGATGGTAAACATGCAAAAATCAGAACTGGAACCCCAACAAGTCTTCGACTTCGTAGGCTACCAGTATGACCTACTCAACGGAGTAGTCAGACCTACTCAAAATCGTTGGGAAACCCTTCAACAGAAAATAACAGTGCTTTTACAGAACAGATCTTGCCCAGTGAGAACTTTCATGTCTCTTATAGGTCTTCTCACTGTGACAGAAAAACAGGTGACCCTAGGCAGACTGCACATGAGACCTATTCAGTGGCACCTCAAGAAACACTGGAGAGTCCCAGAATCTCTGGAAAAGGAGATCCCAATTCCGAGGTCTCTCCATCAGTACCTGCAGTGGTGGACCCAAGAGGAAAATGTCCTAAAGGGTCAGCCCTTACACCCCCTGCGACACGCAGTTCAAATCTTTACAGACGCCTCAAAAGAAGGCTGGGGTGCTCACTTAGGCGACTTCACAGCAAGCGGTACTTGGTCAGTGCCCGAAAGCAAGTTGCACATAAACTTCTTAGAACTAAAAGCCGTGTTGTTAGCACTAAAAAGATTCCAACATTTAGTGCAAGGAAAGGTCGTCCTGATTGCCACAGACAACACCACGGTTGTGGCATACATCAACAAGGAAGGAGGTATGAGGTCAGGCTCACTCTGTGCCCTTCTTTGGCGGCTCCTTGTTGGTGCAGCCTCAATCAAATAGTACTGAAGGCCAGACACATTCCAGGCCGTCTGAATGTAATTGCAGACAAATTGTCTCGCCAAAGGCAGGTCATTCAGACGGAGTGGTCCCTCCATCAAGAGACCTTCGACCTCCTTTGTCAAACCTGGCATTATCCCCGAGTGGACATGTTTGCAACAAGGTACAACTGCAAGCTAGTTCAATTTGTGTCCCCAATTCCAGACCCAAAGGCCTGGTCAGTGGATGCTCTGACATTATCCTGGGAGGACCTGGACATGTACCTCTTCCCCCCAGTGTCTCTGATGGGGAAGGTGGTCAGCAAGCTGTCAGATCACTGGTATCGCAGAGCAATCCTGATTGCCCCGGGATGGCCCAACATGCCTTGGTTTTGGGACCTAGTGGAACTATCTGCGAGGGTTCCTCTTTGTCTTCCACACCACCCAGATCTAGTGACCCAACCTTTCAACAAGGCACGTCACAGGGATCTGACAAACCTAAATCTCCATGCCTGGCTCCTAGAGCCCAGACAATCAAGGAGCAGGGGTTCTCTAGCCCAGTGGCGTCAAGAATTGAGGCGCCTCAAAGACGTTCAACCAGAACAGTCTACGAAGCGAAGTGGGCCGTTTTTGTCAGATGGTGTGAAACAAGTCAGGTGGACTTCAGGAACCCATCTATAAAACAAATAGCAGATTTCCTCCTGCACCTTTTCCAGGAGAAGAATCTCCAGCCCAGCACTATTGATGGTTACAGGTCAGCCATTGCAGACAAACTGGGAAATACCTCGGTTAATGTCGGCAAGGATGAAAATTTGACTAGACTGTTAGACAGTTTTCACAGAGATAGACCCAAAGGGCGCCGGGGGGTTCCTGCTTGGAACCTCTCCCTGGTTTTACACCAGCTTACAAAAGCGCCTTTTGAACCACTCAGAAAGGCTTCTCTGAAGCACCTTACTTTCAAAACTGTTTTTCTCCTAGCCCTGGCTTCAGGAAAACGCAGGAGTGAGATTCACGCTTGGTTAAACAAAAATATCAGACACCAAGCTGACTGGTCCAAAGTTTCCCTCTACCCTTCACCAAGCTTCTTGGCGAAAAATCACTTGGCAAAAGAGGGACCAGAGTGCGTGGCCCCTGTGGTCATTCCAGCCTTAGCCCCCACTCTGGATAAGTCTTTAAAGGAAGACAGATCCCTTTGCCCCGTTCGGGCTCTTCGCTACTACCTGGACAAAACGCAGGACCTAAGAACGGGAAAGGAGTTAGTTTTTGTTTCATTCAAACAAGGGTTTAACAAGGACATCTCTCCTGCCACTATCTCGTCCTGGATCAAACAAACAGTAGTGTTGTGTTATGATCTCTCTGACCAAGATTCCTTGACCTTACATCAGGTTAAGGCCCATGATGTTAGGGCCTTTGCGGCCTCCAAAGCCTTTCAAGGTGGCATATCTCTGGACCAGATTCTAGCAGCATGCCACTGGAAGTCCCACAACACCTTTACACAGTTTTACCTTAAGGATGTTGCCTGGGCAGATAAGGAGCTTTTTCACTTGGGTCCTGTGGTGGCTGCCCAGCAAATCCACCACTAGTCCCCTAAGCTTCTTTGTATATAATTATATATAGTGTACATACTAGTTAGTTTTAGGTGTAGGCTCACTTTTAGCCTAGGCCTTGGCTTCTCAAAGTCTTTTACTTCAGAGTAATCCTCTGGGTATAGGACTTTCCCTCTCTTCCAGGTTAACCGTGGGAATCATTGACTTGAACTCTTACTCTCTTCCTCCCCTCAGAGCAGTCAAAAGGGGGGGGGGGGGGGGGGGGGGGGGGGGGGGCAGGTGGGTCTAGTTACCCTTGAGACTAACATGTCTCCTCAAAGGACTAGAACCTCACACCTAGGTATAATATAAGAGTTTCTCCAATCCTCAGAAGGCTGCCCTCCTTCCACTGGGTAGTTATTCTAGCTATCGTCTGGTAGGTAAGATGTATTAACGCAATGAAATTGCAAATTTTAATTAGTAAATTAAATTTTTATTAGTTAATACCTTACCTACCAGACGGGAAATTCCCACCCGGCCTTCCCCGCTTCCAGCCTTCATCATTCAATCTTAGGGACGAAAAAGATGCTATGACGTCACGTCCCTCTGGCGAGTGAGGCAGGAACTAGGCCACCTGGCGAGTGGATTGTAGTGTGCCGGTCCTGCCGGGGGTGAAACCCGGGACGTCTTTTTCTTTCGTTTGGCGGGACCGGCTGGCGCCGGGCTATAGCTATCGTCTGGTAGGTAAGGTATTAACTAATAAAAATTTAATTTACTAATTAAAATTTGCAAGTTCATTAAAATACCAAAAAGTCAAAGTAGATGGTATCAAATACATGCCCTGTAACCAGAAGGCCCGCATAGACCTGGTAAGAACCTCTTTAGTTGGAGTGACAATGAAGTGAAGGTCAACTCACAATTCCCAAGGATCATAAAGGCTTCATCTTATTCTGCATCCGGTCCTCCATCTAGGCCAATCTCACAGGATTATTTGCGTAGGTGGGAGAGGTGTGCATGAGGGTAGCTATGTGGTGAACAGCGCAGCGGGATTTAACAGGTGTTCTTCTGAGTTGCAGGACAGACTTTCAACTGGTGTAGGTTTTCTTCAGTTGCAGATAAACAAAGGCAAGGTTCCTAAGGAGGTCACAGAAACTCTCAAGGATATCAAAGATTATGTTGCCTTTCATCATGGTGTGTCAGTAGCGATGGGCACTGCTTTACAACATTTGGCAGATAGCTTATTTGTTCACCTGTCAAACCTGATCCTTTTGCGCCGGGATTCCTACTTAGAACACGTCAAGCCCAGCATTAAGCCCGACACATGGAATCTGCTTAGAAATGCCCCTGTGTTCGGTCATAGTTTATTCCCTGACTCTGTTTTGGCTACTGCAGAACAGGACATTAACAAACATGAGTCTGCTGCAGTTGGTTCAGGGCCCGGTCTGGGCGCCTAGCAGTGCCCCAGTTGGAGGGGCAGTGCTAGGTATAGACCGTATCAAAAGAGAGAGTCACAGGATACTGCAAGTTTGATCAAGCTGATCAAGGTCACCAACCATGGCGTCAATTTGCTAGGAACAGAAATCGAGGTTATGGCCGTGGTAGAGGCTCAAACCCTCGTTTTTCCAGGTCATGAGAAAATAAATCTTACAAATGACAGTTGTCAGTTAAGCAGGTTGGACCACAGTGTGAATCAGTTAAACAAAATAGTGAAACAAAAACCAAAACAGACTTTAAGAGACTTGATTTGGAAAAAGGCTGTATCTTATCAAGATGTCAGTCATGTTCATTCTGTAACTTTACACGGGCAGCCACAAAGGAAAGGCTTAGGTCCCGATCTGTCATTGAACAAAATAAAAGTTGTCAAAGGTGTCTCTTGTGTAAGTCAGTGTCTTTCTGCCCCATCTATTCCAAATCCTCACATGTTGCCACAGAGATCTGTGTTGGGAGAAGACTTCAGAGCTTCTGGCTAGTTTGGCAAAAGTTGGGTTCAAATCCCAGAGTAGTTTCAGTGTTGAGAGAAGGTTACACTCTTCCTTTCAGGGAAAGGCCACAACTCAGCCGAAAAGGTGGTTGTCAAGTCATCTCTGGCTTTTTACAACCGTCTTTTTCTGGTTCCAAGGCCCAACAGAAAATGGCGACTAATTTTGGACCTGAGCAAACTCAGTCTTTCAAAATGGAGACCCCAGAGACCATAAGACTGTCTCTTCAAAAAGGGGAATGGGTCACTTCGCTGGATTTCAGCGATGCGTACTTCCATATTCCTATAGCTCAGAGATCCAGGAAGTACCTAATGCCCCTGTTCCACCAAAGGACTAAGCCCCGATCCTGTCCGTGACCCTTAATCGTGAACAGTCAGTGAAAAAAAAAGGTAAAATGGGCGGGAAAACTGAATCGATGTTAAAGCCTGGGATTAAGATCAGCCTCAGGAAGCCTGAGGAGGCCCCAGGTAGCCCCACACAGTCCCTGACTGTTCTGGGACTAAGAACCGATTAAGCAATTTTTCTGGTCGGTTTGAACAATGGTCTTGTCGTAGACATACCGACTGGGTCCCAGGACGCCTCAGGAGTGGGTGTTGGGCTTTTTTTTTTTTGTAAAAAAGTGTTTGTACTGTTATGTTTTGGAAGGGGTTATGTTTTGGAAGGGGAATTTTTTTTTATATTTTTATTTCTTTTTTGACTATATATATACAGTAGATATTCAGAAACGGCAGGTGATACACTAGCTGACATAATCTTGTATAATATTCTCTTCGGATAGTATTTTTACACACAAACTTTACACAAAATTGTTGATATTAGGCACATTTAAGTAACTAAAATTAACACATTGTAGCAAGAAAATACACAGCATTAGTAATAACATTGGAATACTTTATTACTTTGACACATTTACACCTTGAAAGATAAGTTTACTAGTTTTAAATAATCAGGTAAGGATCATTGGAAATATTAGGACTAGATACCATCAAATAGTTTGTTCCATATATTCCATCTTCTGTCAAAAATTTGTTCCTTCGAACTGATCTTTTGTAGCATTTGTATTTCTTTTTAGCCTGTAACTGGAGGACAAAACTATTTAATGCACAATTTTTTTTAGAAGACTGAAAAATATAGCTTCTTACTATTATAGGAACAAAGTTGAGGGGCCAGAAATGGACATCAAGTATCCCAGAATTTTCACTGATTTACTTATGATAATGTTTATTCTCAGCTCATTTATAATCCAATTCTGTAAGTTATCCCATAGCTGTGGCACAATTTCACATTATGAAAAAAGATGTTCAGTGGACTCCGGATATTGAGAACAAAATGAACACATCAGATTTGGATGCAGTTTAAGTTTGTATAAATATTTTTTCGTGCCTAGTATATTGTAGAGGATGGAGAGTGTTGGGATGTCGGGAGGGGAATTTGAACAACTCGCAGTTATTATAGTCCCAGACCAGTCGTTTATATAGTCCCAGACCCCCCTCCCCCCATTGCCTCTTTTTGATTTCAAGTCCACGGAAAAGAGTCAATACTTAATCGGTACTTAGTCCCAGGCCACCTGGGGCGTCCTCGGACCGTCGCAGACTAAATTTGTGTGGTCCCAGGTGGCCTAAGGAGGCCAGCTTGGATCGGTTTGGATTGGCTTCTCTTAGTCGGGGCTTAGTCCCAGACCCAAATTTCTTAGTCCCAGGACACCTGAGACGGTCTGAGGCTTCCTGGGACTAATGAAACAGATTCGTTTTCACACGCATGAAACTTCAAAGATCTGTTATGAGTCGGGGACTGACAAAAGGCTTCCTGGGACTAGGGACGCCTGGGACTAAGGGTCGCAGGAGGCCTGAGACAACATAGGACTATGTAAATTTGGGTCTGAGGAGGCCTGAGGAAGCCTGAGACTGGACATTTTGTTGACGGTGGGAAATAAGAATCGGTTTGGGTCGTGACAAATATCAAACATGTTTTATTTTTCTCACGGCCCCAACTGACAACTACCGATCCATACAGAATGCCTGGGACTAAGCAAATTTTTGAAACCGACTACAAAAACCCTTAATCGGGAAGCTTAGTCGTGTGGTGGAATACCCACATAAGGTTTCACCTAAACAAGATCAATATACCAGTTCACTTCCCTTCCCTTGGGTTTGGCAACGGCCCCGTTGGAATTCATCAAAGTGGTCAAGGAGGTCAAGCTGATGGTGAAAGTCAGGGGTATCAGGATCCACCAGTACCTAGACGACTGGTTGTTGAGAGCCCTGTGCCAGGCAACTTGCCTATAACATACCCGGAACCTCTTGGCCTTATGCCGTGAGTTGGGTGGTAAACTTAGAAAAATCAGAACTGACTCCTCAGCAGTTTTCAGTTTTGTCGGTTACCAGTTCAACCTGTTGACTGGTCGCGTTCTTCCCACTCAGGACAGGTGGACATCTCTGCAACAAAAGCTGAATTTCATCAAGAGCCGGAACTGCTGCACAGTCAGATGGTTCATGTCTCTGATAGGTCTTCTAACTGCAACAGGGAAGCAGGTGTGGTCAGGTCGCCTTCACATGCGACCCATTCAGTGGCATCTGAAGCATCACTGGCTTTTTTCTGGAGAGTTTGGACAAGGTTATTCCTCTTCCTCCTTCTCTCCATGTGCATCTGGATTGGTGGCTAAGCAAGAGCAATGTTCTTCGGGGACAACGTTTGCTCCCTTTCAACACGCTCTGCAGATATTTAGAGACGCCTCAAACGAAGGTTGGGGTGCACACTTAGGCGACTCCATGGCAAGAGGCATATGGTCAGACCCAGAAAGTCACCTACACATAATTTTTTGGAGCTAAAAGCAGTTTTTCTGGCCCTCAAGAGTTTCAATCATCTTTGCAGGGACCAGATTGTTCTGATAGCAACGGACAACACAACTGTGGTCTCTTACATCAACAAGGAGGGCGGTATGAGATCAGGCTCACTTTGTGCCCTCCTTTGGAGACTTCTGTCCTGGTGTCACCTCAGAGGAATAGTTCTGAGAGCTCGGCACATTCCAGGTCGCTTGAATATGATAGCAGACAAGCTGTCCAGACACAATCAGGTGATCCAGACAGAGTGGTCCCTATCTCAGCAGGTGTTCAATCTCTTGTGCTCCAGATGGGACCGTCCTCTTGTAGATCTGTTTGCAACCTGGTTCAATCACAAGCTCCCCAAGTTTGTATCACTGGTGCCGGATCCGACAGCCTTCGCAGTAGACGCCCTGAGTCTGCTATGGGAGAATCTAGATGCTTATGCATTCCCTCCAGTCTCCCTGCTCACCAAGGTGATTTCCAAAGTGATGAATCAAGGCTGTTACAGAATGATTCTGATCGCTCCAGGTTGGCCCAACATGCCTTGGTTTTGGGACCTGGTCTATCTATTGGCTCAGATTCCCTTCAGTCTGCCTCAGCAAGGGAATCAGGTGGCACAGCCCTTCAACGGTCTCCACCACAAGAACCTCAACAATCTGAATCTACATGCTTGGTTCCTAGAGCCTCTATCATTCAGGAACAAGGGTTCTCTGATGAAGTGGCAGCACGAATTTAGGCTCCTCAGAGACTCTCAACCAGAGCCGTTTACAAGTTAAAGTGGGCCATTTTTGTCAAATGGTGTGACTCAAACAAGGTGGACTTCAGGTCACCCTCTGTAAACCAGATTGCTGATTTTCTTTTACATCTTTTCAAAGAAAGGAATCTGCAACCTACCACCATTGAAGGCTATAGGACGGCCATTGCTGACATGGTGGGCAATGATAGGCTCAATATCAGCAAGGATGAAAACTTAACTTGTTTGTTAGATAGTTTTCATAGAGACAAACCGAAAGGAATCAATCAATCAATCAATCAGTTGTCCAGGTGCTTAATCTCCGTATCAACGGATTCTAAGGCACACCATCCAATCCGTAAGGCATAAATCATGAGACATTAGACATGTTCCGAGTCGTTGCCAGGGAGGCGGTCCGGTGTTCGGTAGTAAGAAGCTATGGTGGGAATGATTTCTGAAATAGGTAGGTTTTGAGTCGACTTTTGAAACTGGAGAGATTTGGAGCACTGCGTATATCATATGGAAGATCATTCCATAACTTAGGGGCATCATATGAGAAACTATTGTTAAAATGGACCTTTGATTTATGGATGGAAGGACAGTAAGAGGGAACCAGAAGGAACAAATTTTTGGGATTGGAACGTCTTGTATTCACGGCAGATTTGTACAAGGGGAGATATGGTGCAAAATACTTAGGCTGGCCTAAGTGGTGAGGTACTTATAGACCAAAACTAGGGTTTTGAAGATAATACGTTGTCTAACGGGTAGCCAATGGAGTGTCATAAGGGTTGATGTAATGTGAGTGTACTTTGAAGCACCAGTGACAAACCGTGCAACCGCATTTTGAACATATTGGAGCCTTGTAGTATTTCGGGATGACAAACTGCGAAAAAGAGAGTTGCAATAATCCAAACGACTACTGACCAGAGCATTTGCAGTCACCACTGATGTATCCACAGAAAGAAACCTCCTGATACGATGAAGGTCCCTGAGGCTGATAAAGCAGGATTTGATAACAGAATTTACGTGATTGGTGAAACAAAACTTTGCATCAAACAGAACACCCAGATTGCGTACAACATCTGCGGGAGAGAGGCAATTACCCAGGATATTGACAGGTAGTGAGTCACTGAGCCATTTGTGTCTGTCTTTGGCACCGAAGACTATGAATTCTGTTTTATCAGGATTTAGCTTGAGTTTGTTTTCAGACATCCAGACCTGAATATCATTCAAACATGATTTAAGACGGTCAAAAGACTTGAGACTATCATCAGGGGATAAGTGAATGAACAACTGAGTGTCGTCCGCATAGAAGTGGTAACGGACTCCGGTATATTTTCTGATGACTTGACCAAGAGGAAGGCGAGGGGTTCCCTCTTGGAAACTTTCACTGGTCCTTCACCAACTGACTAAAGCTCCTTTTGAACCCATGCGAAAGGCTTCTCTTAAACACTTGACGTGTAAGACAGTCGTTCTGTTAGCCTTGGGTTCAGGCAAGAGGCGTAGTGAGATTCATGCCTGGCTATATAAAAACATTAGACATCAGGAAAACTGGAGCCAGGTCTCACTTGACCCCTCTCCCAGTTTCTTATCCAAGAACCAACTAGCTAGGGACGGGCCAACCTGTGTGGCCCCAGTGGTTATCCCAGCCTGGGCTCCTTCTTTGGACAAGTCTCTTACAGAAGACAAATCACTTTGTCCAGTAAGAGCCCTACGATATTACCTGGACCGAACCAAGGACCTTCGTAAAGGTAAAGACCTGGTTTTGTGTCCTTCTGGAAGTGTTTGCACAAGGATATTGTTCCTTCCACAATTTCTTCTTAGATCAAACAGACGGTTCTGTTGTGTTACCAACTTTCAGATGAGGAAGCTCAAAATTTACATCAAGTTAGAGCACATGATGTTAGGGCCTTTGCGGCTTCCAAGGCCTTTCAAGGAGGGGTATCCTTAGATCAGATCCTTTCTGCTTGTCATTGGAAAGCCCACAACACCTTTACACAGTTCTATCTGAAAGACTTAGCTTGGGCAGATTCTGAATTGTACCATTTGGGCCCTGTGGTGGCTGCTCAGCAGATCCACTACGATAAGCAACAGCTTCCTCTCAGTGTACGTAGTGTACATTGTGTACATAGTGTATATATATATTAAAAAAAGTCGCTTCTGGATGGCCATGATCCTAAGTGGTTCCAGGGGTTTTATGGATATTTCTTAATTCCATTCCTCCTTCTTATCTGAGTTGTTCGGAACTCCTACTTCCCTCTTCGTTCTTCTTGTACACTCAAATCGAGTTGGTACATAGACATGTACAAAAGGAAGTGGGGGGGGGGTGAATGGAGAGTGAATGGGATGCTACCGGTCCCGGCCAGAGCCCAGCTCAGGACGTTTTTTTTTCTAACGTTTTTCGAGACCGGCAGGACGCCCGACACCGGACAAATGCATCTGTCCACTAGGTAAGGTATTAACTTATAAAAATTTAATTTACTATTAAATTTTCCATTTTCTGAGTTTTTGGCTCCAAATAATCTTTTCTTCTTTAACAAATGCTCAAGTACTGTCTAACAGCCTGAGTTTAATCTGGTAGTTGGAAATCCTGGTTAAACGGCCATCTTTTCCTGATCCCTTTAGTATCTACTTTTAATATGTTTGATCTGAACAAGATTTATCGTGTTTTTCTTGCACATCAAAACTGAAAGTGAGGGTCCTTGTTTCGCTGTTTAGGTCATAGAAATGAACGAGTTCCAGAAGAGGCGGTTTGCCACCAGAGTGATTGAAGCTTTGTTCAACACAGTCACCAATAAAAAGATAGCCATCTTCGGGTTTGCTTTCAAAAAGGACACTGGCGACACGAGGTGGGTGTTGTATTAATAAGGATGACACCCAAACAAACGAGCTAAATAATGTGTTTCAAGTATCAGTATCAACTGTATGACATAATCTCATTTAATGTAAAGAACAAAAAGTTTTGTTATTGCATATCAGGGTTTGGTCTGAAAGCAGATAAAAGTGTTTTGAAGTAGTACAAGTACTTTTGAAATCGTTTAGTATAAGTACTTTTTGAAAATTATTTGGTACAAGTACAACCTAATGTTAATCAATATGCACTGAATGTTAGTAACTTGCGAAGTAAACACAAAAAGATGATGCATATAAAGAACACACACATATATAAAGAGTTAAGCCATATTGAAATAGATGAATAGATGGATAAAAATCTTTAAATATTTTGAATATCTAGGATAGTGTTTGTGGGGCAATAGACCCATCCCTATTACATATCAACAGAATCGCATTTAATCAAGGTTGGTAGCCTATTTTCTATTTCAGTCTGCTGCCAATGTAATACCTTTCTGATTTTGGGATACCGAGAAAATTGTTTTCTGGCATATCGCCAGTCATATAGGCCAAAAATATCAAAGTCCATGACAAAATTATGTGACAAAAATTGCTGTAAAATGCTTGAAGTCCTCAAAAGAGTCTCTGTATTTTATTAGGGAGTCAGCCAGTATCTATATCTGCCAGTACCTACTTGATGAAGGAGCGAGAATCTCAATCTACGACCCTAAAGTGGAGTATGACCAGATCATGCTGTAAGTACATTAGTTACTCTGATGCCTTGTCTTCATTAATGCTTCACAGTTGGTTTGAACATGTGTTGATAAGGTTATGTTGTTTCATAATTACAATAGAAGGATTTTGTTTTTCATGATTAAGCGTCCCTTGAAAAGGGGACGCTTTTGGTTTCACCCCTGTTTTCAGACAGCAAACTTTGTTACTGCAGTATTTTCTAATATGAATATCTCTCTTACTATAAGGCCAGTCAAAATGAGTTTTGGTAGTTATCATCTATGGGCATGTGAAAACTTTTTGACGGGTACAAATTTGACCTTTGGCCGTTATCAAGGGCACATGATCAAACCCAACTTATTTCTTGTACCTCTTTTTTCACCAGATTTTCTCTCAAACTACAACCTATAGATCAACAAAATTTGGCAATCAAAATCAGACCATAATTGACAGATTGAGAGTCGATTATCATTTAATAAAAATCATGATGAAACTGACCCTTTTGGGCACATATTGTGTATATCTACTCATATTGAGGACCATACACAGGTTTTTATGTCAGCTGACTTCTCAGTCAGCTGACATTATGTCATCACTCTGCGGCGTGGGCGTACGCGTCCGCGTGAACAACTTCTTCTCCAAAACTACAAGGCCTAGAGACATGCTGTTTTTTTTAAAAGATACCTTATCTATCGAGGATGAAAAATTGTTCAAGGCATGCAAATCTGTCTGTTCGTCTGTTTGCTAGAGACATTACAAGGGGGGTACCCCCACCAAAAGTGTGAAAATTTCAACTTTTTATCACAATTTTCTCAGTGACTATTGCAGGGATTTCTCTCATATCTTGCATATATGTACTAGGCCAGAGGTAGATTCTCTTGTGTGAGTATGAGACCTGGATCTGTCTTACTTTTTTTTTAATAAATTTTTTTAATAATTTTTAATGCATTAAAATTCATGAAATCATGCACAAAATCACTTATAACTTGAAAAGTGTTGCATTTACAGCATTTTGTGAAAATATGTTGTTCAGCTACTTTTTTCATAGCTACAATATGGTGAGTAAGTTGGGTGTCTGTCTCAATAGCTAAGTGAGTAATAGCTACTTTTGGGCTTTTCAGTAACTTCCATTATGAGTGAAATCACTTGTAACTTAAAAACTATTGCATTTAGGGAATTTCGTATAAATATGTTATTCAGCTACTTTTGGGCCAGCTATAACATAGTGAAATTTCAGACCTGTAGCTCATGGCATAGCTGAGTAATAGCTACTTTTAGGTTATCACTGTTGAGTAAATCGCTTATAACTTGAAAACTATTGCATTTAGAGAATTTCGTATAAATATGTTATTCAGCTACTTTTGGGTCAGCTATAACATAGTAAAATTTCAGACCTGTAGCTCATGGCATAGCTGAGTAATAGCTACTTTTAGGTTATCACTGTTGAGTAAATCACTTATAACTTGAAAAGTGTTGCATTTAGAGCATTTTGTTAAAATATGTTATTCAGCTACTTTTTTCATAGCTACAATATGGTGAGTAAGTTGGGTGTCTGTCTCAATAGCTAAGTGAGTAATAGCTACTTTTGGGCTTTTCAGTAACTTCCATCATGAGTAAAATCACTTGTAACTTAAAAACTATTGCATTTAGAGAATTTCGTATAAATATGTTATTCAGCTACTTTTGGGCCAGCTATAACATAGTAACATTTCAGACCTGTAGCTCATGGCATAGCTGAGTAATAGCTACTTTTAGGTTATCACTGTTGAGTAAATCACTTATAACTTGAAAACTATTGCATTTAGAGTATTTTGTTGCATATGTTATTCACCTATTTTGGGGTCAGCTATAACATAGTGAAGTTCCAGACCTGTGGCTCATTTCATAGCTGAGTAATAGCTACTTTGAAGTTCTCACTGTTGAGTAAATCAGTTATAATTGGAAAACTATTGCATTTACAGAAATTTGTGCAAATATGTTATTCAGCTACTTTTGGGTCAGCTATAACATAGTGAAATTATAGACCTATAGCTCATGGCACAACTGAGCAATAGCTATTCTCAGGCACTGACTGTTGAGTAAATCAGCTATAACTTGAAAAATATTGCATT
The DNA here is from genome assembly GCA_964017235.1 of Sabellastarte sp. h YS-2021. Taxonomy (NCBI): domain Eukaryota; kingdom Metazoa; phylum Annelida; class Polychaeta; order Sabellida; family Sabellidae; genus Sabellastarte; species Sabellastarte sp. h YS-2021. Next base: position 15,864,889 of record OZ024927.1, read on the forward strand.
TGGAGTATTTTGTTAAAATATATTGTTCACCTACTTTTGGGTCAGCTATAACATAGTGAAATTACAGACCTATTGCTCATGGCATAGCAGAGCAATAGCTATTTTCAGGTTCTCACTATTGAGTAAATCAGTTGTAGCTTGAAAACTATTGCATTTACAGTAGTTTGCTTAAATATGTTGTTCACCTACTTTTGGGTTAGCTATAACATAGTAAAATTTCAGACATGTAGCTCATTGCATAGCTGAGTAATAGTTCCTTTGAGGTTCTCACTGTTGAGTAAATCAGTTGTAACTTGAAAACTATTACATTTAGAGTAATTTGTTAAATATGTTATTCACAGAATTTTTGGTCAGCTATAACATAGTGAAATTGCAGACCTCTATGTCATGGCATAGCTGAGCAATAGCTACTTTCAGGTTCTCACTGTTGAGTAAATCATTGTATCCACTGGATAGCCGCAGTGTGTAGAGAGAGATTTCACCATTACTGCTCTGATGAAAAAAATATTATAGCTAGCTTTCTTAAGTTTGCAGTATATATTAATAACCATAAAATGTTGTCTGGGAATATTTTTGGCCTCATTTTGAGAAACAAGATGGCCGCCACAGGTGTTTTTTGTCAGTCATGAAAAGTGCTTATATCTCCCTTATTATTGATCCTAGAGGTTTGGGATGATAAACCAACCTGTAGGAAATCATGGGGTGGGAATCTTTTGGTGTGGTCAGATTTGACCTTCAATGACCCCTCCTTCAAGGTCAAACAAGGATAGCCAAACCTAAAAGTGCTTATAACTCGCTTATTATTGGTCCCAGAGGTTTGGGATGGTAAACAGACAGGAAATCATGGGCTGTGAATCTGTTGATATGGTCCGATTTGACCTTGGAACCCTCCTTCAAGGTCAAATGAGGATAGCGAAAATTGAAAGTGCCTACAACTCGCTTATTATTGGTGAAAGAGATTTGGGATGGTAAACCATCCCATAGGAAATCATTGGCTCGAAATCTTTTGGTATGGTCAGATTTGACCTTTGGACCCCTCCTTCAAGGTCAAATGAGGACAGCCAAGCTTAAAAGTGCTTATAACTCATTTATAATTGGTCCTAGAGGTTTGGAATGGTAAACCATAGGAAATCATGGGCTGGGAATGTATTTGTGTGGTTAGATTTGACCTCGGACCCCTTCTTCAAGGTCGAACGAGGATATTGCATTTGTAGTATTTCTTTAAATATGTTTTAACCTATTTTTTACACTTAAACAATTACCTTGTTATTTTCCTTCATAATACCATTTACAGGGCACAACTTTTTTATCCTTTCTGTCAGCTTCGGAATTTCTTTCGAACTTGCTGTTCAGTTACCATTTACTGTATTTCTGTACAGCCCTTTTCCTGATAATTATTCTGTCCTCTAATCACCTTCACAAATCAAAAACACTCAGTCAGCTGACACAGTGCCCGTTCACGGGCACTCTCCTCTTGTTTAAAATATTGAGCATGAAAATTAGGTTTATAGCTTCAAAAGTTAAATCCTCATGTTAAGGTTACTTTAAAAAAGCCATATCAGGTGTAAACTTTATACAGGCAAAGGAATTTTGTAAAATGTCAAATTTCTTTTTTTATTTTTGGATTTAGAGCTTTGGAATATTTTGGGAGGTAATAGGAAACCACGGCCTGGGATTCCGAAAATCCGGCCAAAGGAAATCTAACTAGAAGGTCAAATTTATATACCCCTCCCCAATGTGTCAAACTCTGTCAAAATGGGTACATGGTCAGTATCTCAGTAGCATTGTGTTGTTGCTGTTGCACCTTAGATTCTGTTAAACAGAGATTAAGTGCTACAAAAGTCCAATTACAATTAGAATTTTCTCAGAATCTATCAGGAATTCAATGTTTCGTTGAAGTAAGTTAATCAGTTACTTCTTCAGTTCCTTTCTTATTCCAAAATTTCAGACATGAGTCTGAATTTTTTATCGAGTACTGGTCACTTTTGCAGGATTTTTAACCATTTTTTATGTCAGCTGACTTGTCAGTCAGCTGGCATTATGTCGTCACTCTGCGGCGTGGGCGTACGCGTCCGCGTCCGCGTGAACAACTTCTCCTCCAAAACTACAAGGCCTAGAGACGTGCTGTTTTTTTTAAAAGATACCTTATCTATCGAGGATGAAAAATTGTTCAAGGCATGCAAATCTGTCTGTTCGTCTGTTTGCTAGAGACATTACAAGGGGGGTACCCCCACCAAAAGTGTGAAAATTTCAACTTTTTATCACAATTTTCTCAGTGACTATTGCAGGGATTTCTCTCATATCTTGCATATATGTACTAGGCCAGAGGTAGATTCTCTTGTGTGAGTATGAGACCTGGATCTCTCTTACTTTTTTTTTAATAAATTTTTTTAATAATTTTTAATGCATTAACATTCATGAAATCATGCACAAAATCATTTATAACTTGAAAACTGTTGCATCTAGAGCATTTTGTTAAAATATGTTATTCAGCTACTTTTTTCATAGCTACAATATGGTGAGTAAGTTGGGTGCCTGTCTCAATAGCTAAGTGAGTAATAGCTACTTTTGGGCTTTTCAGTAACTTCCATCATGAGTAGAATCACTTGTAACTTAAAAACTATTGCATTTAGAGAATTTCGTATAAATATGTTATTCAGCTACTTTTGGGTCAGCTATAACATAGTAAAATTTTAGACCTGTAGCTCATGGCATAGCTGAGTAATAGCTACTTTTAGGTTATCACTGTTGAGTAAATTGCTTATAACTTCAAAAGTATTGCATTTAGAGAATTTCGTATAAATATGTTATTCAGCTACTTTTGGGTCAGCTATAACATAGTAAAATTTCAGACCTGTAGCTCATGGCATAGCTGAGTAATAGCTACTTTTAGGTTATCACTGTTGAGTAAATCGCTTATAACTTGGAAACTATTGCATTTAGAGTATTTTGTTTCAATATGTTATTCACCTATTTTGGGATCAGCTATAACATAGTGAAGTTTCAGATCTGTGGCTCATTGCATAGCTGAGTAATAGCTACTTTGAAGTTCTCACTATTGAGTAAATCAGTTGTAATTGGAAAACTATTGCATTTAGAGAATTTCGTATAAATATGTTATTCAGCTACTTTTGGGTCAGCTATAACATAGTAAAATTTCAGACCTGTAGCTCATGGCATAGCTGAGTAATAGCTACTTTTAGGTCATCACTATTGAGTAAATCAGTTGTAACTTGAAAACTATTGCATTTACAGTATTTTGCTTAAATATGTTGTTCACCTACTTTTGGGTCAGCTATAACATAGTAAAATTTCAGACCTGTAGCTCATGGCATAGCTGAGTAATAGCTACTTTTAGGTCATCACTATTGAGTAAATCAGTTGTAACTTGAAAACTATTGCATTTACAGTATTTTGCTTAAATATGTTGTTCACCTACTTTTGGGTCAGCTATAACATAGTAAAATTTCAGACCTGTAGCTCATGGCATAGCTGAGTAATAGCTACTTTTAGGTCATCACTATTGAGTAAATCAGTTGTAACTTGAAAACTATTGCATTTACAGTATTTTGCTTTAATATGTTGTTCACCTACTTTTGGGTCAGCTATAACATAGTGAAATTTCAGACCTGTAGCTCATTGCATAGCTGAGTAATAACTACTTTGAGGTTCTCACTATTGAGTAAATCAGTTGTAATTGGAAAATTATTGCATTTAGAGAATTTAGTATAAATATGTTATTCAGCTACTTTTGGGTCAACTATAACATAGTAAAATTTCAGACCTGTAGCTCATGGCATAGCTGAGTAATAGCTACTTTTAGGTCATCATTATTGAGTAAATCAGTTGTAACTTGAAAACTATTGCATTTACAGTATTTTGCTTAAATATGTTGTTCACCTACTTTTGGGTCAGCTATAACATAGTAAAATTTCAGACCTGTAGCTCATGGCATAGCTGAGTAATAGCTACTTTTAGGTCATCACTATTGAGTAAATCAGTTGTAACTTGAAAACTATTGCATTTACAGTATTTTGCTTAAATATGTTGTTCACCTACTTTTGGGTCAGCTATAACATAGTAAAATTTCAGACCTGTAGCTCATGGCATAGCTGAGTAATAGCTACTTTGAGGTTATCACTGTTGAGTAAATCAGTTGTAATTGGAAAACTATTGCATTTAGAGAATTTAGTATAAATATGTTATTCAGCTACTTTTGGGTCAACTATAACATAGTAAAATTTCAGACCTGTAGCTCATGGCATAGCTGAGTAATAGCTACTTTTAGGTCATCACTATTGAGTAAATCAGTTGTAACTTGAAAACTATTGCATTTACAGTATTTTGCTTAAATATGTTGTTCACCTACTTTTGGGTCAGCTATAACATAGTAAAATTTCAGACCTGTAGCTCATGGCATAGCTGAGTAATAGCTACTTTTAGGTCATCACTATTGAGTAAATCAGTTGTAACTTGAAAACTATTGCATTTACAGTATTTTGCTTAAATATGTTGTTCACCTACTTTTGGGTCAGCTATAACATAGTAAAATTTCAGACCTGTAGCTCATGGCATAGCTGAGTAATAGCTACTTTTAGGTCATCACTATTGAGTAAATCAGTTGTAACTTGAAAACTATTGCATTTACAGTATTTTGCTTAAATATGTTGTTCGCCTACTTTTGGGTCAGCTATAACATAGTAAAATTTCAGACCTGTAGCTCATGGCATAGCTGAGTAATAGCTACTTTTAGGTTATCACTGTTGAGTAAATCGCTTATAACTTGGAAATTATTGCATTTAGAGTATTTTGTTTCAATATGTTATTCACCTATTTTGGGGTCAGCTATAACATAGTGAAGTTCCAGACCCGTGACTCATTGCATAGCTGAGTAATAGCTACTTTTAGGTTATCACTGTTGAGTAAATCGCTTATAACTTGGAAACTATTGCATTTAGAGAATTTCGTATAAATATGTTATTCAGCTACTTTTGGGTCAGCTATAACATAGTAAAATTTTAGACCTGTAGCTCATGGCATAGCTGAGTAATAGCTACTTTTAGGTTATCACTGTTGAGTAAATTGCTTATAACTTCAAAAGTATTGCATTTAGAGAATTTCGTATAAATATGTTATTCAGCTACTTTTGGGTCAGCTATAACATAGTAAAATTTCAGACCTGTAGCTCATGGCATAGCTGAGTAATAGCTACTTTTAGGTTATCACTGTTGAGTAAATCGCTTATAACTTGGAAACTATTGCATTTAGAGTATTTTGTTTCAATATGTTATTCACCTATTTTGGGATCAGCTATAACATAGTGAAGTTTCAGATCTGTGGCTCATTGCATAGCTGAGTAATAGCTACTTTGAAGTTCTCACTGTTGAGTAAATCAGTTGTAATTGGAAAACTATTGCCTTTACAGAAATTTGTGCAAATATGTTATTCAGCTACTTTTGGGTCAGCTATAACATAGTGAAATTACAGACCTGTAGCTCATGGCACAACTGAGCAATAGCTATTCTCAGGCACTGACTGTTGAGTAAATCGGCTATAACTTGAAAAATATTGCATTTGGAGTATTTTGTTAAAATATATTGTTCACCTACTTTTGGGTTAGCTATAACATAGTGAAATTACAGACCTATAGCTCATGGCATAGCGGAGCAATAGCTATTTTCAGGTTCTCACTATTGAGTAAATCAGTTGTAACTTGAAAACTATTGCATTTACAGTATTTTGCTTAAATATGTTGTTCACCTACTTTTAGGTCAGCTATAACAGAGCAAAAATTCAGACATGTAGCTCATTGCATAGCTGAGTAATAGTTACTTTGAGGTTCTCACTCTTGAGTAAATCAGTTGTAACTTGAAAACTATTTCATTTAGAGTATTTTGTTAAATATGTTATTCACAGACGTTTTGGTCAGCTATAACATAGTGAAATTGCAGACCTCTATGTCGTGGCATAGCTGAGCAATAGCTTCTTTCAGGTTCTCACTGTTGAGTAAATCATTGTATCCAACCTGTAGGAAATCATGGGCTGGGAATCTGTCAATATGGTCCGATTTGACCTTGGAACCCTCCTTCAAGGTCAAATGAGGATAGCCAAACTTAAAAGTGCTTATAACTCGCTTATTATTGGTCCTAGAGGTTTGGAATGGAAAACCAACCTATAGAAAATCATGGGCTGGGAATCTTTTGGTGTGGTCGGATTTCACCTTAGACCCCTCCTTCCAGGTCAAACGAAGATAGCCAAACTTAAAGTGCTTATAACTTGCGTATTATTGGTCTTGGAGGTTTGGGATGGTAAACCAATATATAGGAAATCATGGGCTGGGATTCTTTTGGTGTGGTCAGATTTGACCTGGGACCCCCCCTTCAAGGTCAATTGAGGATAGCCAAACTTACAATTGCTTATAACTCGCTTATTATTGGTCCTACAGGTTTGGGATGGTAAACAAGCTACAGGAAATCATGGGCTGGGAATTTTTTTGTGTGGTCGGATTTGACCTTAGACCCCTCCGTCAAGGTCAAACAAGGATAGCCAAACTTAAAAAGTGCCTATCACTCACTTATTATTGGTCCGAGAGGTTTGGGATGGTAAACCATCCTAAATTCTTTGGCTGGGAATCTTTTGGTATGGTCAGATTTGACCTTTGGATCCCTTCTTCATGGTCGAACGAGGATATTGCATTTATAGTATTTCTTTAAATATTTTTAACCTACTTTTTACACTTAAACAATTACCTTGTTACTTTATTTCATAATACCATTTGCAGGGCACAACTTTTTTGTCCTTTTCTTCTGTCAGCTTCGGAATATCTTTCGAACATGCTGTTCAGTTACCATTTACTGTATTTCTGTACAGCCCTTTCCCTGATAATTATGCTTTCCTTTCATTATCACCATCACAAATCAAAAACATTCAGTCAGCTGACACAGTGCCCGTTCACGGGCACTCTCCTCTTGTTTTGAAAATATACTAAAAGTATAAAACCCATGTATATTTTGAATAAATTTCACCACAGTTTCTTCAAAAAGCAGGTCTTTTAGATGGGCTATAATAGAATCTGCTGGGATGTGGTGTGATCTTTGTGATTTATAAACGCTTGCAAAGTCCGAATTTCAAATGTTTGAACCGAACTTTGAATTTGGGGAGGTAAACGGGCAAACTATCAAACTTCTACACACATCTTCGCAGCACTAATAATTGTCATAATAATTATTCCTCAGTGTAACTTTTTTCCACAGGCAAATGGCTTTTTTATTGCATTAATACATCCTATCAAATGGACAATTGCAAATACGGTCGGCGCAGACCAGCCCGCCAAACGCCAGAAAAAGACGTCCTGTGTTTCCACTGGCTGACGCATGGCATTTACTTCCTGTCTAGACAAATGACGTCATAGCATCTTTTTCGTTTGGCGCGTGTACTGTGCAGACGTGTTTTTAACATCTCCAGATATTTTAAGGAAAAGTGTGCATTATGACGGATTTTCAATCTTCTATGTGGCTAGTTTCAGTGTAGAAGTGTTATCTACTGATCAAGCACGGATATACATTTGGAAATCTGCTGGAAACGCTCCATAGTTGACTCAATTTAGTGTTGATGACAGGGCAGTGATCGATGAGAAATATGAAGGCAGCCATTTTGCTAGTTTTCTCCCATTCAACCATTGTGTTGTTAGGGGCAGATTGGCAATATTGAGGAATTATGGGTATACTACTTACAGGTATTTTTATCCGTGTCTTTGTTTTGAATGTACCTTCTGTACCCTTCCAGCTACAGTCACCATAATTCTAATTCTAATTGGACTTTTATAGCGCTTAATCTCCCCAAACAAGAGGACTCTAAGGCGCAACAAAACAAAAAGCAGTCAACAAAATTCTGTGTCCAGGGACATAACAGGGGTCGAACACCACGGAGAACGCCAGGGGGATGATTCAGGCTAGGGTGGATATGCTTTGGTGTACAGGTAGGTTTTAAGCTGTTTTCTGAAGGAGGCCAGGGATGGAGAGGCACGAATCACATCAGGGAGAGTATTCCACACAGTAGGAGCATCAAACGCAAAACTATTACCAAACTGTTTGACAGATTTATGAACAGAGGGGCAGAACTTTGGAATAACTAGGAAATTACCACCACTTTGACTGCGCCTGGTACTATAAGAACTACTGTAGGAAGAAAGATGTGGTGAAAAATACCTGGGAAAACCTGTGTGAAGATACTTATAAACAAGTGTGACTGTCTTGAACACAATGCGCTGTTCAACAGGAAGCCAATGCAGTTTCTTTAGCACAGGAGTTATGCTGGTGTATCGACTGGTGTTTGATACAATTCTAGCTGCACTATTTTGGATGCACTGTAATTTGCGTAGATTGAACTTGGACAGGCTCCTGAAAAGTGAGTTGCAGTAATCCAACCGACTACTAACAAGAGCGTTGGCTACAAGCACAGAAACATCATGAGTAAGAAACCGCCTGACATGTCTGAAGTCACGGAGTTTAACAAAACAACTTTTGCAGACATTCTGAACATGCTTGGACAAAGAGAAATCTGAATCAAACCACACACCCAGATTTTTTACTGAATCTGCAGGGCAGAGTGAGTTGCCCAGGATATCAATTGGAAAACATGCGTTCAACTTATCCCTTTGTCTCTTCGAACCAAAGATGATAAACTCAGTCTTATCAGGATTCAGTTTGAGCTTACTAGTTGTCATCCACTCTTTAACATCATTTAGGCACTTATTTAGCTTTTCAAAGGCAGCAGATGCATTCTTCTGGGATAAATGTATATAAAGTTGGCTATCATCTGCATAGAAATGAAACTTTATTCCATTATGTTTACTGATAATGGAACTGAGCGGGGTAGTGTACAATGAGAACAACAAAGGACCCAGGACAGAACCTTGGGGAACACCAAATAGGAGTTTACAAACATCTGACAAAGTAGAACCAATTTTTACTGATTGGTAACGGTCCATTAGGTAGGATGTGAACCATTTCAGAACGGAGCCACTGACCCCAAACCAGTTTTGGAGGCAACCCAGAAGAGTAGAGTGATCAATGGTGTCGAAGGCAGCAGACAAGTCAAGCAATACCAAGGCAGTGGATTCACTTGACAATGATAAGTGAACCTCATTTTTTATGTAGAGAAGAGCAGTCTCAGTTGAATGGCCCGCTTTATATGCCGACTGGTACGGGTTGTCTAAGTTATTGGCATTAATATGTTCTAACAGCTGCTTAGCAACCACACGTTCTACCAATTTAGATATAAAACTGAGACCTGATACAGGGCGATAATTCTTAAGGTCATTTGAGGGAAGATTTGGCTTTTTAATAAGTGGAGTGACCACAGCAGATTTGAAGGCATCAGGAACGCATCCCTCCATGAGTGAGCAGTTGACCAGCTTTGTAAGGGATGGTAGCAATATATCAATGCATTCCTTAATCAGGAATGTCGGCAGAGGGTCCAACAGGCATGATTTTGTTGGTGATGCTTTAATTATTTTATCAACAGCATCTTCAGAAACTTGCCTAAAGACAGTAATTTGGGGAGGATCTGAAGGAGGGTTAACATCATATTCAGTGCCAGAAGAAGCAAAATTATCTCTAATCTTCTTAATTTTGTTGGTGAAGAAGGAGGCAAACTGGTCAGCCAATGACTTTTCGGACTCATGAGATGGAAGTGTGGCATCAGAAACCCTGTTCAGGGTCTTATGGAGCTCACGCCAAAGTTTTCGAGAGTCATGACTATTGTCTGAGATCAGTTTGCTATAGTAGTCTGATTTATCTTTATTTACAAGTGCATTGCACCGAGCAATCTGGCGACGAAGCCTACTCCTGTTAAGTGTACTTTTAGCCCTACGCCAGGTTCTCTCAAATTGGCGCCTAAGGGACTTTGCACGTCGATAATCATCAGACATCCAATCGGCGGACTCCTTTTTCGTCAATTTAGATATAAGAGGTGCATGCTTATCCAGAACATCACTCAAATCATGTACATATTGATCATACAGATCGACAACAGCATCAGCTGGAGACTTGACGAAGGACGTATTTTTGAGATCTGAGCGGAAGTCAGACATATTGATACGGTGGAACCTTCTATATTGAACTACATTTGGAGTATGAGACACTTGACAAGGGAAGGCAACTGAACATGTGACTAATGCGTGATCGGAAACAAAGTCACAAATTTTAACATCAGCAATGGTGTCCTGATCACAGGGGGATAAAATCAGGTCCAATATGTGACCATGTAGATGAGTAGGTTTATTGACTAACTGTTTGAGGTCACATGAATCAAGAAAGGTAGTGAATTTCTGACCGTCACCAACTGGAACATCAACATGAATGTTGAAGTCGCCACAAATGTAATATGAAGAATTAATGGATGAAAGGTAACCAACAAATGACATGAATTCTTCCAGAAAATTACAGGTACATGATCCTGGAGGGCGATAGATGCAGGCAAGCAACACTGAATGGCCATGAAGCCCGATTGACACCACTATATTTTCAAATGACTGATAACAAGGAGTTTCAATTATATGGGGTCTGTAGGAGGATCTGATGAAAAAACCCACACCACCACCAATACCCGAGGGACGAGGCTTGTGAGGAAAGTTAAAATCGGGAGGAGTAATAGACCGTAAGAAGCTGTCAGAGTCAAATGGACGTATGTGTGTTTCCGTGAGGCATAGAAGATCAAGGTCGTATGAAGCCACCATGTCGGCAAGGAGAGGACCCTTGTTCCTTACGGATCTGGCATTCAAAACACCGAGTGTAAACGGACCAGGGTTGAGGGATACATCTCCACCCAGTAACAGTAACAACATGAGCCCTCTTCCATTAACCATGGTCGGAAATTTTCGGCAGGAACACAAATATGATAAGTTTTTCGCAACCCGTGTCAAAGGAGGACATGATGTGTAAGATGCTCTGGTGCTGAACCAATCATGCCTGTGGGCCAGTGCCACTGCAAACAGTGCCATGAAGAGGAGTAACCGAGGACTGAACATGACTGGTGGGGTTGTACATCGGTAAGAGCCCCTAGTCTAAGCTCAACAGTGGGGAGCCTCAATAATATAACCCTACACCTAAAAGTCACAACTCTTCGTCCTGTGGGCGACTCACAGGCACCCTAACACCCCACACTACAGCCTCACCTTAAGCTAAATGACAACACCACCAGACACCAACAGGAAAATGTCTATATACTGATTGGAAATAAACTTAAAGTGAACTTACAAGACACAAATTAGATTATAAATAATACCCAGTACTTGAAATAGGGGAATTATAGATCAAATTACTACGGTAATTCCCGGCAAATGGGCGATAATACCCGCTTTTTTAGAAGTTGATACAGCAGTGAATTGGGGGAATATATACATAAAACAGGCAGAGAATAAGAAAGTAAGATGAAATTAATATATAAGATAGTGAATCCGTCTAAAAATGTGCTACATATACATAAAAACGACCATTATTGTAAAGAGAATTCCAAAAAGCGTCTCCGCGGTGCGAAACGTCTTTTCTAGTACTACAAATTAGAAATCACGGAAAAATTCAGTCTACGTAGTAAATAGAAGGAATCCCCATATGAAAGTTGCATTCTTCATCAGAGCGCACTGGTACAGACTTCTCTGTTGTAAAGCATCAGTCACACCAGCCTAGCTCAAGTATTTAGTGTTTTTTCATCAGAAGCAAGAGATGAATTCTTCAGATTTCTTCAGAGCGCACTGGTCCAGACATCTTTGCTGTAAAGCATTAGTCGACCAGCAAGCTCCAGTTCTACTGACTTCACAATAGAAGGTGATCTCAGTCTCTCCCTTGCAGACCCGGCTTTGTTGTCAGTAGTGGGGGTTGTGGATGGCCAGTTCACTGGTTTTATCACGAAAGAAAGAAGGAATTTCATCTACACATCTACAGAGCGCACTGGTCCAGGCTTCTCTGCTTTTAAAGCATCAGCCGACCGGCCAGCTCAAAAGAACACAACCTCTGACGTCATATCCAGTCAGCCAATCGTGTGTCCTTCCTACCTAATCACGAAGCTGGTCACGTGTTGTCACCGACCAGGCAGGTCGGAAGTGCGTTCTTCAGAATTCACGTCTACTGTGATTACAGTCCCTGCCTTGCAGACCCGGCCTTGTTGTCTGTAGTGGGGTTTTTGTAGACTGCAAAGTTGCTGGTCAAGTATCGCGCAAAGAACGCGACCACTGACGTCATCTCCAGTCAGCCAATCGCGTGTGCTTCCGACCAAATTACGAAGCTGGTCACGTGTTTTCACCGACCAGGAAGGTCGGAACTGCGTTCTTCCGAACTCACGTCTACTGTGACTCCAGTCTCCTGCTTTGCAGACCCGGCTTTGTTGTCGGTAGTGAGGTTTTGTGGACAGTTCAGCATACTGTAAAGTTGCCGGTTAAGTGTCACACAGAGTACGTGACCAGTGATGTCATGTCCAATCAGCCAATCGTGTGTCTTTCCGAACAGCAAACTGGTCACGTGACAAGCTGAATAACAATTGCTTCTAAAAATAGCTCAAGGGCTTTCCCAGCAACTGTCAAATCTACAAATAGACGTGTGTTTTCAAAAGAAATACTTTAAATCAATGAAGGAATCCTACAGTAAGCTGGATTCAACACAAAAGATGGTTGTTAAATTGTTTCTACAACTGGTTGCAGAGTATACCGACTGGCTACACAGCCTTGTACCGACCGGCTGCCGGCTTCTAGTCTCCCTACCTAGTTCCATTCAACCTGCAGTAAGCTGAGTTTTCAACCCCCCTCCCCCCCCAAAAAAAAGGTTGTAAAATTACTTCAGCAACTGGTTACAGAGTGTACCGACCGGGTACTGGCTACACAGCCTTGGTACAGCTTATCCGACCCCAACTGGTTACAGAGTTATCCGACCCAGTCCATTCAATTATGTGTTGATTCTGGGGCAGGTAGACAGCAAGCATCTACAAATATGGCTTCAACTGACTGGTTACAGAGTCTTCAAATCACCAGACCAGTTTACCGGCTATACAGCCTTATTTTCACCAAAACCGGTTGCAGAGTGATCACCTTAACCACTGGTTACAGAGTCTGCCGACAAGGTACCGGCTATACAACCTTGCTTCACCAAAACCAGTTCCAGAGTCTACCCACCTAGTCCATTCAACTGTTCAGGTAGATGTGGAAGCATTTACAAGAATTACTTCAACCGACTAGCTAAATATAGACCTGTAGCAACTCCAGTCTACCAGTTTTGCTGGTTACAGAGAATTACTGGTCACAGGAAATTACCGGTTACAGAGACCTGGTACCTGACAGAGTTGCCCAAGGTCATTTTGGTTACAGAAAATTCTTAGACTAATCAGTGGTCTTGATATGGCAATTTCCAAAGCTACTACCAGGCAACCTTGCCTTATCACACCTCTTACCACCCTGTAATCAGTTCTGGACTTGATTGGAAAAATAGGTCTTTTCAGCAGCAAGAGGAAAGGTAGTCTACAATCAAACAAGTTTTCATCATGTCTGGTCAGGGGTCAGCCTTTTTTCAAATAACTATTACTGTGTGAATGCTGCACCTTGCAGGCAGCTGGTCTGGGGCAAAGAGTGTAAAATGTGAAAAGTTGACCGGACCACAAGAACAGAGAGACTGTTAACTTGGATCATTGTCACCAGACCGGACTGGTGTCCGGAGGGACTGGAAATGTTTGTCAGACTTCCAAATGTCCCAAAGGTGGAACACAATCTGCCTGTAGGATCTAGACTAAATCCTTTTGAGGAACCTTGGAAGCCTTGGGGGCTGTACCCAAGACCAACTTGACAAGGTCACCAAAAATCCATCGGCTTATGGACAAGATCGAGCCAGTTTAAAATCTCTGGGCTTCTCCAGCTGACCTTTCTTGGTTCCAAAACTACACAGCCGTTGGAGACCTATTCTAGGTCTGGACAAACCAAGCCTTTCGGAGACCATCAGGACCTCCCTCCAACAAGGGGAGTGGGTTACCTCAGTAGATTTCAAGTAGATTTTACATCCAAGGTTGGGCATACCAGTTCAAGGCCCTGCCATTCGGTTTGTCCACAGCACCCTTGGAGTTCACCGTGATCCCAAAGGAGGTGAAACTGATGGCCATACACAAGGATTTAAGAATCCACCAGTACCTAGACGACTGGTTGGTGAGAGCCAGATCCCACCAGGCTTGTCTCCAACATACATAGGAACTAGTAATGTCAGCAACTGGGTTGGCTGATGAACTTAGAGAAATCAGAGCTGGAGCCCAAACAAGACTTCGATTTTGTAGGCTACCAGTTCGACCTCAGGTCTGATCGGTTCCGACTGACTCTGGACCAGTGGCAGAACCTTCAAGAGACTATGTTAAAACTGCTATCCCTACCGACTTGCCCGGTCTCGGAATTCATGTCCTTGATAGGTTACTAACAGCTACAGAAAAGCAAGTTCATCTAGGCCGACTTCATATGAGACCCATACAGTGGCATCTCAAAAACAACTGGAGGGTACCAGAATCACTAGAAAAGGTGATCCAAGTCCCCAGGTCTCTGCACCCCCATTTACCATGGTGGCTGAAGGAAGACAATGTACTTACAGGCCAACCATTACACCCAATAAAACATGCTCTGCAAATATTTACAGACGCATCAATAGAAGGGTGGGGCGCTCACTTAAACGAGTACACTGCAGGAGGAACCGGGTCCCTTCCGGGAAGCAAGCTGCATATAAACTATCTAGAACTTAAAGCAGTCTTTCTGGCTTTAAAAGAGTTCCAAGACCTTTGCTCAAACAAGATAGTACTTGTAGCAACCGACAACACCACAGTAGTGTCATACATAAACAAGGAAGAAGGCATGAGGTCGGGCCCACGTGTGCCCTACTATGGAGAATCTTGACCTGGTGTACCAGGAAACAAGTGACTCTAAGTCCGACACATTTCAGGCCGGCTGAACGTGGTAGCAGACAAGCTATCCAGGCTAGGCCAGACCATCCAGAGTGGTTTCTCCTTCCAGAGGTTTTCCACTCAATATGCAGCACGTGGCACCGGCCCAAAATAGACTTATTTGCCATGAGGGTCACCAACTAGTTGCCTCTATTTGTGTCACCGGTACCGGATCTCCTGGCCACAGCAGTCGATGCGCTCAGTCAGCCATAGTAGGATCTGGAAGCATACACCTTCCCACCGTCAACCATATTGGGCAAAGTGGTGGAGGAGTTGCAGGACTCCCGATGCAAGAGAATCATTCTGATTGCTCTGGGGTGGCCCAACATGCCTTGGTTTTGGGATCTAGTGGCCATGCCCAGCCAAATCCCACTGAGCCTGCCCAATCTGCCCAACCTGTTGACAGCCATTCAATCAGATCCCTCACAGAAATCTGAAAAATCTTAATCTTCATGCATGGCTCCTAGAGCCTCAGCAATCGAGGAGCAGGGCTTGTCTGAGGCAGTGGCAGCAAGAATTGAGGCTCCTCAAAGGGGATCAATCAGATCAGTCTATGAGGCAAGTAGGCCTTTTTACAAAGTGATGTATCACTCCTCAGGTGGACTTCGGGCCCCCCCCTGTAAAGTCAGTTGCTGACTTCCTTATGTACCTGTTTCAGGACAGGAAGTTGCAGCCCAGCACCATTGATGGTTCGCCCATCAATATCAGTAAGGATGAAAATCTCACTCGTCTCCTGGATAGTTTCCACTGAGACAGATCCAAAGGCCGGAAGGGTATCCCCTCCTGGAATCTCTCCCTGGTTTTTGCACCAGCTGACAAGGTTCATTTTGAACCAATTAAAGAGGCCTCCTTGAAGCATTTGACCTTCAAGACATTTTTCCTCTTGGCCCTGGGGTCGGGCAAGTGTAGAAGTGAGATACATGCTTGGTAAAACAGAAATATTAGACACCAATCCGACTGGTCAAAGGTGTCCCTGTACCCATCACCTAGCTTTCTCTCCAAGAATCAGGTGGCCAAAGAGGGTCCAGACAGTGTGGCCCCAGGGGTTATAACAGCCCTGGCCCCAACTCTGGATAGATCCCTCAAGTCTGACAGGTCCCTCTGTCCGGTCAGAGCATTGCGCTACTGTGTGGACAGGACCTCCGATCTCAGGCAGAGTAAGGAGGTGGTTTTTTGTCTCCTTTACGAAAGGTTTCGACAAAGACATTTCACCTGCCACTATCTCCTCTTGGATCGAGCAGACTGTGATCCTATGTTATGAGCTCTCCGACCAGGAGGCCCACACTTTACATCAGGCTAAAGCCCATGATGTCAGGGCCTTTTGCTGCTTCTAAGGTCTTCCAGTCGGGAGTCTCCTTAGATCCAATCTTGTCAGCCTGCCACTGAAGTCACATAATACCTTCACACAGTTCTATCTGAAGACCGTGGCTTGGGCTGATTCAGAGCTTTACCAATTGGGCTCGGTAGTGGCTGCTCAGCAGATCTACAAGGGGCCCTTAGATTGAGGAGATTTATATATATATGTATAAACAGTTCTTATGTACATAAGAATTAAGTGTGGCATGCTTCCTTCGGGAGGTTTATTTGCACGCTTGGACTGAACTCATCCCTCTCTTCCCCTACCTCAGAGCAGGTCTGCAAAAGGGGGGCGGGGCGACGGCGGTATAGCCCCGGGTAGCCGGCTGCTGGCAACCACGATGGCCTTACAGGGTTTCCTGACCATAAGGTCAACCTAGGCCTATAGGTCTCCTGACGAAGTCAGCCTAGACCGTAGGTTAAAATTTGCTATTACTTGTGAGTTCCCTAGTAACTTACCCGCCGACCAAGTGGTATTTATTCAGCAATTGTCCATTGGATAGGATGTATTAACGCAATAAAATTGCAAATTTAATAAGTATATTAAATTTTTATAATACCCTATCCAATGGACACACAAGACCCTCCCACCGACCCCGCTATCAGCTTACTAGGGGTCTAATAGGTTTAGACAACAAAAAAGATGCTATGACGTCAGGTTGTCTAGACAGGAAGTGAATACCATGTGCCACCTGGCAAATGCACAGTACTGGGACTGGCCAGCCGGTGGAAACACAGGATGTCTTTTTCTGGCGTTTGGCGGGCCGGTCTGCGCCGACCGGATTAGCAATTGTCCATTGGATAGGGTATTAACTTATAAAAATTTAATTTACTTATTAAATTTGCAATTTTGCTAGTGAACAATAAGTTATTAGAAATTCGCAGTTTTCTGTTTTTATTGTGGCTAAAATACCCAATGTGCCAAGTTCTTCTCACAACATTATAAGGTATCTGTTTTCCGGATTGATGGAGATACCATTCTATTGATGCCACATCTGTGTTGTTTGTAGCTTAAATAGTGAGAAGTTAGGGATAGATATCAATCACAAGAAAAGGTATTGTATACTGTGTGATAACGCTTCATTAAAGTAACCAGTATTTATATTTTATTGTGTGAAGGGAGCTCATAAAGTTTCGATAGTTGGCTCATCAACAAAATGTAAATAATACATGGTGTTAAATCGACATTTCATGTGTTGTTTCTCGGCATAAAATGCATCCCTTAACAGTCAATTTGTAAATATTTACCAATATGCTGCACAGTTGTGTGCAAAGCATAGGATTTTATCTTTTAAAAAGTTCTTGTTCAGATATGTTCATCCACAGTTTAACCATAATCATCATATTTTATTTCGCTACAATAGCTTACCATGTGGAAGTGAATGCTGATCTTGGATGGCTGCAAGGCATCAGGCCAATGTCTAAGAAAAATAGACATTTATAGTTGGCCGTAGCCTCAAGTTGTCCTCTCATGGTACACTGTGAGATCTCGTCCTACTTTCTCATTGGCCGCGTGAATTTAGCGTCTGTCATTTACACAGATATTTTCATCTATTTCCAAGCTCATAAGTATTGTTGGATGTTAATTTTTGGTCATTTCATGTATTATATATCATAGATTATTCTGTAAAATATCCGTTTTGACAGTATAAGTATCTTTTAGTATTTTTGTGTGTTTTGAGTTTTTCTCAGTTCAGGCTTTCATCTACGTCTTTTTATTGTGTTTCAAGATGTCCACCAAACGAATAAAGACAAGCCCAGATCTAGTAAGTGTCGTCACTTTTGCTTCATGTTTGACACACATAATTACTGCCCTACCTGTAGGGAATCTGGCAAGGGTGATGACCCCTGTGTGACCTTTGAAAATCCATGTGAAATATGCACTTCTTTCACAGAAGAACAACTATTAAAAATTTCACAAAGAAAACGCTATATCAAGAAGCAAAAGAGGGACACTGCTAGCTCAAAAGACTATGAACTAGATCTGTTAGGGGATGACGTGGATTCATGTACTGGTTCTAATGCAGACCTTGATAGTGCTACTGACAACTTATTTACCTCACCCCCGTGTCCTCAGCCCCTACCCTTCAGTTCATTGTCTACCAAAACACCATCAAATTAGAGAAATCCCTGGGTAACACACTTAACATCCATTTACAACAGCAAATGAGTTCTTTCCAGGCATCAATGTTAGAAGCCTTCCAGTCACTCCGAGAGGAATTGACTTCTAAAAAACAAGCAGGGGTGGATCAGACCTCGGCTTCAGCTTATAAGTCTGGACCCTCTACTAGTGCTGTTGAAAATCTGGACCTACTGCCTCCGAGACCTAGAAAGTACCTCACATGTCGAGGAAGTGGAAGTGGACTATGGTCCAGCACTTCCTTCATGTCTCGGCTCTGACCTTCATAATGAATCGGATCAGAATTCTAATGCATCCGAGGAGCCTCCAAACAAGGCCTCAAATAGACCTAAAAAACACTCTCACTCTCACAAAAGGCATGAGGTTGATCCGAGGTCTGCCTTGAATCAATACTATGATGAATCCGATGAACCTCAGATTTAATCTTCTAAACCCAAAAAACATGCTGACAAGAGTAGATATAAGTTCAGGTCCAGACATGTGTCATCTTCCTCAGAAGAGGATCAGTCCTCTGCAACAAGACACAGGTCTTCAAACCCCTCTGGGGATCAGCCCTCTGGGGCTGTCTCAGACCAAGACCAACCTCAACATGAACAAGACCCCCCCGCTAATTATAGGGAAGTAGCTCTGTCTGACATTTTCTCCCAATACGCTGAAGAAGTGGACACATTCGGGCGTATTCTTTCCCTCCCTGACCCCAGGAAGTCTATGCCTATGTCCTCAACTTCAGTTATGAGTCTGGATGATGAAAAAGGCCGTCAAGAGCTCAGACCTAGAGGTCTTTCCTCTATGCTACCACTCAGCTCATCTATCAAAGATGCTTTTGATAAGTTTGAACATGATTTCCAGGCCGCTAATTTACCTGAGGGTAAGTACATCAAACCTCTTCCGCTGCAAAGTGGTACAAGGTGGGACAGCCCTGTTACAAAGGGAAAATACAAGAGTTGAATACAGATTTTGCCAAAATCTGTATTACAAGGTTCCCCTACCATTTCTTAAGGAATCGGAACACCAAGCTAGGCAAAACATTTCCACGCTCAATTTTACTGCTGCCTTTGCCAAGACTTCTTCTTCCTGCAATGCCACTCTTGAGAAGTGCCAACATAGCCTGAAGTCAACCTTTAAAAGGGTTACGTCCACCAGTAGGAGGTCGCCTTCGTTCTTTCAGAAGTTACTGGCAAACAAACAAATGTTCCTCCAACGTGTTAAACATTATCATCAATGGCTATGTACTGCCATTCCTCTCAAAACCAAGTCTGGTCAGATTCCCTCTGATTCAGTCAAAATACAAGGCCTGTCAAAAAGACCAAGCTCTGGCCACTTGTATCCGGTCATCTGTCAAAGAACGCAATCGAAAGGGTGGAAAATGTAAAATCTCTCCTGTTTTACAGTCTCCTGTTTCTAGTACCCAAGCCTCACCAAAGGTGGAGGCCAGTCATAGACTTAAGCAAGCTCAACACATAGAAAAGTTTAAAATGGAAAATCCCGAGTCCATCAGGACCTCCCTGATTCCAGGGCAATGGGTATCGTCAATTGACCTATCAGATGCTTACCTTCACATCCCCTTCCACCCAAACTCAAGGAAATACCTAAGGTTTTGAAAAAAGGTCGCAGGTGTTCCAGTTCACCTCCCTCCCTTTAGGAATAGCCACAGCACCCCAGGTCTTTACAATGATTGTAAAGGAAGTGAAGCTAATGACCCTCTCCAGAGGACTCAGACTTCACCAATACCTGGACGACTGGCTGATCAGGTCCCAGTCTCAGGATCAAGCCCAAGTGAACACTCACTCAGTGGTAGACCTAACTCCGTCCTTATGTTGGATCATAAATCAGGAAAAATCAGAAGTGAAACCTACACGGGTGTTTTCGTTCGTGTGGCTACGAATACCATCTAGATTCAGCCCTTGTAAAACCCACTCTGAGAGATGGCTCAGACTTCAGGATTTGATCCTACGCTTCAAGTTAAAACATGTTTTGACTGCAAGATGTTTGATGTCGCTAATTGGGTTGCTTGCCTCAATGGAGAAAATGGTCCCGGAGGGAGGCCTTCACATGAGGCCCTTTCAGGTTTACCTCAAGGAGCACTGGAGATCCTCAGTCGCTGGACAGCCTCCTTCCTTCGACAGAAGCCATTTCAGCACACCTAGACTGGTGGCAAAATCCCTCAAACATGATGAGAGGTGCAGACCTTCAACCTAAAGACCACAGTATCCAACTCTTTACAGACGCCTCAAACGAAGGTTGGGGTGCTCACTTAGATCAAAGTTCAACAAAGGGTCTGTGGTCAGACCGGGAAAAAGGCTACACATAAACGTTCTAGAGTTGAAGGCGGTCTTCATGGCCCTTCGAAGCTTCAAGGACCAGTGCCAGAACCAAACAGTGCTAGTTGCAACGGACAACTCAACAGTAGTAGCCTACATAAACAAACAAGGAGGAACTGACTCAGCAGAGATGTTCGCTCTCCTGTGGAAGATCATGACATGGTGTCATCACTAGTGCTGTAAGTCGTGAAGAAATACTAGAGTCGACGTGTCGGAACTAATAGACGAAGGTGAACCAAAGAAAGTCGTACTAGTGTTGATAAAGGACTTCAGAAGAAATATACTTTATTAATTAGCCGGTTTTAAATAAAAAACGAATTTCTGTGATTGGATCTTTGACCCTAGGCAATAAAGTACTGAATCTCGCGAGAATTTATATTTGCGGTTAAAAAATTGAGGGAAGCAGCCATTGTTGTTTCCACTTGAAATCCGTGACAACTTAAAAATGTTATTGCTTTCTTTAAAAATGCATATTATCATAAGATTTTATAAGGTATGTAGTATTTTGTGTACTATAAAGATTTTGATGAAAAATCAATCTTTATAATATATGAACCGACGCGTCATAATTTTAACACTCACGACCGACTGACCAAGTCGAGCCGCGTCGTTACTGCACTAGTCATCACTATCACATAACATTAAAAGCCAGACACAGGGTGTCTGAATGTGATGGCCGACCTCCTGTCCAGGTCGAACCAAGTGTAGTCAACAGAATGGTCACTGCATCCGCAGGTGTTCAAACAGATCTGACAAAAAGTGGTTCACTCCTCATGTAGATCTATTTGCCACTCATCTGAACCATAAACTTTCACTGTATGTGTCTCCAGTCCCAGACCCAAATGCTTGGGACATAGATGCTTGAAATTTAAACTGGACGGGTCTCACTGCCTAATGCTTACTGTCCGACAGCTCTCCTTCACAGGGTGATCCAAAAAATCAGGCATTGCCTGATCATCATAATAGCCCCAGGCTGGCCAGGGATGCCCTGGTTTTGGGACCTAGTGCAGCTCTCAACAGAGATCCCACTATAACTTCCAGTGTCAACAACTCTTCTCAAACAGTCACACAGTTATGTGTTCCACAGCAATCCACATCATCTCAACCTCCACACCTAGTGTCTAGGAGTGGACAGCTCCAAGAACAAGGTTTCTCTGTGGAGGTGGCAGAGAGAATTGGTCATCAACAAGGGACCATCTACAAGTCAAAGTGGGCCCTATTTGAGAAATGGTGTAGAGAAAATTCGGTAGATTTTTCCACTCCATCTGTGAAACATATCTCAGATTTTTTCATGTACCTGTACCAAGATCTAAACAGGCGCCCCTCGACCATTGATGGTTACAGGACGGCCATTGTTGACACTTTGGGCCAAGCAGGCCACCATATTGCACAAAGTTCAGACCTTCACAGGTTACTCTCCAGTTTTCAGAGGGATCGTCCAAAAGTTCCAGCAATCTTCCAAAATGGAACCTTTCTGTTGTTCTCAATGAGCTCACAAAAAAACCCTTTGAGCCTATGAAAGACCCAGACCTCAAACATCTTACTCTCAAAACTGCTTTCTTACTAGCTTTGGCCTCCGGCAAGCATTGCAGCGAAATCTATGCCTGGGTTGCAAACAAAGTATCTAATCTAGGCCAATGGGAAAAGGTTGCCTTGTTCACTTCTTTTGACTTCATACCCAAAAACCAACTAGCAAGAGAAGGTTCTCAAACAACGACAACAATATGTATCCGGGACCAATGGTGATTGCTAAAGTCCTACATCCTTCCCCTCAGACCAGGTATACTCGGAAAGAAAAAAATGGGGGGGGGGGGGGGGGGGGGGGGGGGGCGGCACATCCGCTACAATCAGGTCTTCAGGAGTAAGCTATTCAGCGGATTCAGCATTCAGTTCCACATGGTTAGCTATTGTAGTGCAATAAAATTTTATTTAATTTGAAATTCAATCAGATTCAGATTTCTATCAGGTTGCTAAAAAGTTTAATGTGACAGAATTTGAAATACTTCTGGTAGAAACTCCACTTGAACTTTCTGCCAAGGTAAACTTTCTGTCAGGGTGGATGCTCTACCATGACATATTTATACATGTAGTAACATAGTTTAATATTGATTTAACCTTTGACCTTGCTGAAGTAACCTTGACCTACAAAATATTTTCAGAGCTATATCTCGGAAACGGTAAGGTGTAGGAAGTTGATACTTGGCAGGGACATTGGTTAAGGGATGTAGGTGTGCAGCGTCATGTATGACCTTAATTTGACCTTGCCGTAGTGACTTTAACCTATAAAATTTTGTCCTGGCTATATCTCAGAAACGGTAAGGTGTAGGAAGTTGATACTTGGTAGGGACATTGGTTTGGGGTGTAGGTGTGCAACGTCATGGTGTGACCTTGATTTGACCTTGCCGTAGTGGCCTTGGCTTATATAAAATCTTGTCCGGGCTATATCTTGGAAACCGTACGGTGTAGGAAGTTGATATTTGATAGGGACATTGGTTAGGCTGTGTAGGTGTGCAACGTCATGGTCTGACCAGGATTTGACCTTTGACCTTGCCGGGCTATATCTCGGAAACTGTAAGGTGTAGGTAGTTGATACTTGGTAGGGACATTGGTTAGGGGTTGTAGGTGTGCAACGTCATAGTGTGACCTTTTTGCTCTTCCAAAGTGTGTTCACCTGCAATATTTGAGACATCTTTCTCTTAAGACAAAAAATATGTATGGCTGCAACTGATTATTATATACACTTTTACATAATTGTGCTATTTCCATTCACAGCTATTCTACAATTAATAAATTTTACAGCTTCATATTTTTTAGTTTACTGATTAATGCTGTTATCTTGCTATTTGAGTGTATTGTTTTATAACTAGCTTTATATAACTGACACTGCTCTAAATGTATCCCATTCTTTGTATTTTTTCACTACTTCTATATCTCAATGGTCCTGAAAACTTGTTTTACCAGGCTGTGGGGTACAGGCATCTCTGATGCTATTTTTAGTCTAATCTTTGATTCGAGTTATGTACTGGGTTGTGGCCCCGATTCTAAATTGGCTGTTTAAGCCCTTAAATATCAAAAATCTACATAATATATGTACACATATCTGTAAAATAAGGTGTATAGTATACACCCTGTCATTTTGATTTTTACCCCACAGCCCTTAAGGGCTGTCGGGGTATTGTTTTCACCCATGGTGTCCGGATGGGCGGTTGGTCGGGCGGGCGGCGGGAAGAAGTTTGTCTGTCCTGTATCTCAGAAACCCTAAGGTCTAGGAAGTTGATACTTGGAAGGGACATTGGTTAGGGGGTGTAGGTGTGCAACGTCATGGTCTGACCTTGATTTGACCTTTCACCTTGCCATAGTGACCTTGAGTTTGAAAATCTTGTCCGGGCTATATCTCAGAAACCGTAAGGTGCAGGAAGTTGATACTTGTTAGGGACATTGGTTAGGGGGTGTAGGTGTCCTATAAAATCTTGTCCAGGCTATATCTCGGAAACCGTAAGGTGTAGAAAGTTGATACTTGGTAGGGACATTGGCTAGGAGGTGCAGGTGTGCAACGTCATGGTGTGACCTTGATTTGACCTTTGACCTTGCCGTAGTGACCTTGACCTATAAATTCTTGTCCGGGCTATATCTCGGAAACCGTAAGGTGTAGGAAGTTGATGCTTGGTAGGGACATTGGTTAGGGGTTGTAGGTGTGCAACGTCATTGTGTGACCTTGATTTGACTTTTGACCTTTCCATAGTGACCTTGACCTATATAGAATCTTGTCCCGGCTATATCTCAGCAACTGTAAGGTGTAGGAAGTTGATACTTGGTAGGGACATTGGTTAGGGGGTGTAGATGTGCAATGTCATAGTGTGACCTTGATTTGACCTTTGCCGTAGTGACCTTGATCTATAAAATCTTGCCTGTGCTATATTTTGGAAACTGTAAGGTGTAAGAAGTTGATTCTTGGTGAGGGCATTGGTTGGGGGTAGTAGGTGTGCAACGTAATGGTATGACCTTGATTTGACCTTTGACCTTGCTTTAGTGACCTTGACCTATAAAATCTTCTCCGGGCTATATCTCTGGTAGGGACATTGGCTATGATGTGCAGATGTAAAACGTCATGGTGTGACCTTGATTTGACCTTTGACCTTGCCGTAGTGACCTTGACCTATAATGCCTTGTCTGGGCTATATTTCGGAAACCATAAGGTGGTTGGAAGTTGATATTTGGTAGAGACATTGGTCGGGGGTTATATGTGTGCAACAACCTGGATTTGACCTTTTGTCTTGCATATCTGATGCTATTTTATCTCTCTACAGGGATATCTAATACTATTTTATCTCTCTTATATCTTTTACTTGAATCTTGGTTTTTGCACCTTTGGGTGTCTTTTGATGTAGATTAAGCACTGTTAAAGTTGTATTAGAATTCGTTAACTGCTTTACTTTTGCAACTTCCCATTGTAACAGATGGTATTGCATCAAGTGAGCCACAGGTTTTGCCCAAACTCCATACAAAAGCATGTGTTGCCACATCTGTATGTATGGGTAATATTTAAAACTTGCAAACCATAATTCGACCATACCAATGAATATCAAAATGGGAGAAGTTTTAAAGCTTCATAATTTTTAGTTAACTGAATTGTCCTGTTTTAATACTTAATCTTTACACACAGTTTCTTTCTGTTGGATGTTATTTTCTCTTTAAACATTAGTTGGACACTGACACTGCTCTGAAAGTATCCCAATCTGTGTACTTTTTCACTACTTCTATATCTCATGGTGTTGAAAACTATTTCCCCAGGCTGTGGGGTACGGGCATCTCTGATGCTATTTTAATTGCTTTGATTCGGTGGCTCATGTAGGACATGAACCACTTCAAAGCCGTGCCGCAAACAACAACCCATGATTTAAGACAATTAAGAAGAGCAGTGTGGTCAATTGTGTTGAATGCAGTGGACAGATCGAGTAAGACAAGTGCAGTAGGCTCATCATGTGATAGTGAGAGGATGTGTCTCATTTTTAATATGCAGCAGGACAGTTTCTGTGGAGTGAACTGTTTTGTATGCAGATTGCTGAGGATTGTGCAGATTGTTGCTGTTGATGTATTGCATGAGCTGTTTGACAATGACCTGCTCAACCAATTTTGACATTAAATAACATAAATGTTGATGATTTTAAGTATCTCATTTTCCGAGAACTCATTAAAGTGACATCGGTTGGGAGGTGTACGCATGGGTGGTATAACTGTTGAGGAAGAAGCTGTGAGCATGTCACAAATCCGTTTGGTTTTTTGAATGAAGAAGGAAGCAATTTGGTTTGCCAAGGATTTTCTGACTGATGAGGAGGGAGAATTATTTTGTGGCCCTTATCAAGGACATGTCGAATTGCCTTCCCTAATTCGTTGGGTCATGGCTGTTGTTATGCATGACAGAGCTTTAGCATTCAGCCTTGTCTCTATTTATGATTGCATTGCACTGGGCATTCTGCGCAATCTACTTCTGCTCAACTGAGACTTATCTAATGAATTCAATGAGGAACACAGTCATTTACCCACTTATACTTAGAGTAAGAATTTTCTGCTCTTTTCTTCACAATTACAGTATACTACAGTTACATTTGCAACCTATTTTAAGTCTATCAACAAAAGTGTGAAAATATATATGTGACACAGAATGCACCACAAATCCTATTAATTTTTGATTCAGTGAATGCATGGGTATAGTTATAACGAACAATATAGCAAAGGGTTCCGGGCAGAATTCCAGATGGTTACTGTTGGAGTTTGTATTTTTTAAATAATAACTCGAAAATGGTTTGTCCAATCGAATTCAAACTTGACAGGGAGATAGATCACCATCATAGCTAGGTTCCTTTCGAAATTGGTGAAATTCCGTCCGTTCGTTTGTCCGTTTTTTGTCTGTTTGTCTGTCCGTCCACATTTTCTTTTCCGGACTCCAACTCAAAAACAGTTTGTCCAATGGAATTCAAACTTGACAGGGACATAGATCATCATCATAGCTAGGTTCCTTTCGAAATTGGTGTAATTCCGTCTGTTCGTTTGTTCGTCAACATTTCCGTTTCCGGATTCTAACTCAAAAACACTTTGTCCAATCAAATTCAAACTTGACAGGGAGATACATCACCGTCATAGCTAAGTTGCTTTCGAAATTGGTATAATTTGGTCGTTTCGTTTGTCCGTTTATAGCATAGATACAATTATGTAACCTAGATTGCAAGTTTTACGTTTCTTCTAACACATTCACCTTAATTGGGTGACCTAACATTTCTTTCCTTGTTTCTAAATGTAATTACAGCAGTTGCTATCCTTATTGCTGCCTGTGCAACCTGCTTTTTGGGGCATTGTTGACCCTCTTGTTAAACTTGTTTTTAACCGTAAAATCTTATGTAAATGTTTTGCAGCACTTGATAATATAATAAAAAACACTGTTGGACCCTGTTAAGTGAACTCAGATTAAAAAGTGCCTCCAATCAGTGTACAAAATTAACATCAATGCCCTGGTCCTGAGGTCCTGTAACTAAAGAAAACTGTTCATAGATTTCTTTCTTTGATCAAAAAAATTATGTTTGGACTAGGACCACCACGTTGTTGCCATAATTATAGAAGATAACATTTCTCTTCAGAGATTCTATCAGATCATCTGCTCACTTGGGTCAGAACATAATACCACAATCACTTATGTTTCATCAGTATGGATTGTGGTCTCGTCGGTATATTACTTGCAAAAGTTGGGTTATTTTAAAATGCTTGGAAGAAACCAAGGTCATACAGATAAGGCCATAATTAGTGACATGATATTAACATGGGCTTGAGCCACTTGATTTAGCACCCACTCGTACAGAGTTAACAGCCAAGTGATAAAGCCAGACTTGTAAATCACTTGGCTACAGAGGTCTTTGAGCAGTGTAGGAAATCAACACCTACCACTCTATCTGAGACTGTTACCTATTCCCACGGACCTATATCTTTCTGGAGTCCTGTCGCATATGAAAACTTTTCATATAATTTTTTTTTTAATCTCTGAAATTAGTGAGATTTTTACTGTTTACATTGAATTTCTTGCAATTGTAGAAAATAATATTACATCATTGTATCCCCGAAAAGCAGGGATACTATGTATCATGCACGGTCATCATCCGCGTATGCATCCATGTCTGCGTCCGCAGAGATTTTCTTGTGTTCAACCTACAAGCCACATTTCCTTTTGGATTTCTTTGAAACGTTGCAAGTGGCTTGCTATGGCAGAGATCTGGCCACCCTATTGTTTTGGTAGTCCAGGAGTCAAAATATGCTGTGGGGAGTCAAAAATGTCAAAAATTTTGACTATTGTTTGTGTTCAAGCTGTAGGGCACAGTTTCTTTCAGATTTATTTTATGTTTAGTGCATGAATTGGTGGGTATGAGGTCCCGCCACCCTATCTTTTTTTGTAGACCTGGGGTCAAAAACAAGTGAGTAATAGCTATTTTAATCCAAAGTGTCAAAATTATGCTCTGGGGAGTCAAAAGCATCAAAATAATTTTCTTGTAACTTGGAAACTATTGTATTCAGAGAATTTTGTATACATATGTTATTAATCTACCATAGTTAATTTGGTGACATTCAAGTAATGAATTAAAACCAGTATCTCTAATTTTATCATATTTTATTATAATTTTAACATGTCAAATGCTTTGTCACAAGCTAACAGTGGTGTATATAGAGGTACAAATTGTAACAATAAAGTACATGTAGTAGTTTTCTTCATGTCTAAATTAGATGAGCAACTACAAGTTACATGTTTGTAAACCCTAAAGTGAAACATTCAAAACAGATAACTGTAGTAGTCTATGTAAATTGCTGGACTAGACTGATGTCTGAAGTGCAGGGTTCAAACCTTCTGGCTTTTAACTCTAAAAGATTACTAAGATAACTGTAGTAAGTAACAGGTTGTTACGTGATAACAGAACTAATGATGTTTGACTAATATATTAATATGTAAAAGTTAATAAACTCCAAATGATAAAAAATTGATAGAGGTTGTTTTTAATGCTGTGTTATTCCTCCTGCAACTGAAATCTAATTCAAGCCAAAATCAATAAGTATGCTGAAGTACACAATAGACTATTTGTTCCAGGTCCACCGCCCTCTTCCCATTATATCAAATTTCACATTGTTCTCTGTTCTGTTACTTTCTTATTTAAGAGATTTAGATTTTTTTTTTGTATTTTATCCAGAGATCTCACACATCCAGCCATTTCTGCAGATCCTGATAGAGGTAGATATCCATTTTTTAATATAAATTATATTAATGAAACCATGTGTATAATTATGAAGGTTTTATGTCTTGATTTACATAAGATGATTCCTTGCAAAATGTCAATATTATAGAGCTAATGTTTGCCCATTTGGACATTTTTTAACTCTAAAATTAAAAATATGATACAAAATTCTGATAAAAAATGATGTTGAAAGATTATGAATATTATGCCAGTGCTATTGTACTTTTACTTGAGATTTACTTTTTATGTTAAAATTGCTCTTTTTAATATTGTGTATCATCTTTTAAAGATTTTTATTTCCTTATTGTAAATTGTTGAATATAAATCGTTATAAAATGTTATAAAAATATGTTAAGGATAATTTTGTAATGTTTTAGGATGTTTTGTGCTCCTTTTCCTTTTTCAGAGCAAGTCAATTGGATTTATCCATTGTTTAAATCTCCAGTTTATGCTCCTTCTTTTTCATATGGTGGCGATAAAGTGCCATAAAAGTACCCCTTTCTCTACATAAATAAACCCAGTATTCAAACCACCAGTTGTACTTTTTTCAGAGAAAGTATATTCTGTCTACTCTGTATTCCTGTCTTGAGTTAACATTCAAGAGTGTTTTTTTGTAATGTTTTTCAAGGATATTTTTTCCTTTTAATTTTATTAATAAAACTATAAAACTGATATCTCCATTCAACAGGTAAATTATTCTTTAAAAATATATGCTTAATATTTGAAACCAATCGATTTCCCATGTAATTCTTTTCTGCAACAGTTTTGTGAAAATGCGTGTGACCTGTATGACCTCCTCTGACCTTTAATTTCCAATTGTGTTTTACCCCAACTTGTCATAACATTTTGAGAGGTAAAAAAAAAGCTATGAAAGAAATCTTCCTGATTTTTCCTAATGCATAAGATATAAAGTATGCCTTTATTGCATTGTTTGTTGCCTAATCCCAGAAATTAACAACCATTTAGTGTCTAGCATTTTGTTATTTACAAAAAACATCAAATGGTTGATACTATTTGGTTAAGTTTTGCGTGTTTGATTCAACAGAGCTCAAATCTTAACCAGGAAATGGCACATTCAAACAATTTAAAAAAAAGTTTGTTAAAGATTTCCCTTTGAAATAGACGTTTTTTATCTGATTTTCACAGAGACCTTTTTCCAATGAAATGTATCCTGCAATCGGAAATTCCTGTTTGTGTTGAAGCCAGTTTCTGCTCCCTTGAAATTTTTGACTAGAAAGGATTTTACTTGAAGTGGTTGAGCAGTATATTTGTACTAAGAATGGTTGCTGATGTTGCTGGGGTGCAAAGTATGAAATTTCCCTTTGCCTGTAAACTCTGGTGGTACCCCTTTAAGTAAGACCAAAAAAAAGGCAAAATTTGTGTAAAGTTTGAATTGGAGAAGATAAAAAATCTAAAACAACGTAGCCACTCTCTGAAAAGCGCCCACGGGCATTGTGATCAAATATTTGCAAAAGTTTGGGATGGTGTTTATGAATGTGAAAATCAGATAGGCATTCAGAAAAAAAATGACCCAAATATTTAGGTACTCTGAATTTACACCCACTGCCAGTAAAGTGAGGTTGATGTAAACAAATCTCTCCGAAATAAATGTGAAATGAATGCTAAAATAAGGAAAATTAAAATAATCAAATTACACCTACTATTGTGTTTTAATGGAGAAAATTTTACCACAAAATGAAATATTAGCAATTTATTAGTGATAGCATAAGATTGGTGGGGGCACTTGTGGAAGTTTGGGTTATACATAGGACCACACTGGTAATCACACAAATCAGAAATATGTAAAGAATTTTCTACAAGTTGATGAAATGGCCAGGGGTTTTTAGGCAGGTTGCATGTAACCAACCCGCCTATTAAATTGATGTGTCCGATGTCCATCTGTCCGTCAACATTTTCGTTTCTGGACTCTAACTCGAAAACGCTTTGTCCAATCGAATTCAAACTTGACACGGAGATAGATCACCATCATAGCTAAGTTGCTTTCGAAATTGGTGTAATTCTGTCAATTCGTTTGTCCAGTTTTTGTCCATTTGTCTGTTCGTCAACATTTTCATTTCCGGACTCTTACTTGAAAACGCTTTGTCCAATCAAATTCAAACTTGACAGGGAGATAGATCACCATCATAGCTAAGTTGCTTTTGAAATCGATGTAATTTTGTCCATTCGTTTGTTAGTTTTTTTTCCGTTTGTCTGTCCGCCAACATTTCCATTTCTGGACTCTTTTTTTCAACTCGAAAATGCTTTGTCTAATCGAATTCAAACCTTACAGGGAGATAGATCACCATCATAGCTAAGTTGCTTTCAAAATTGGTGTAATTCGGTTTGTTTGTCCGTTTTTTGTGCGTTTTTCTGTCCGCCAACTTTTCAGTTTCTAGAGTCTAACTTGAAAATGCTTTGTCCAATCGAATTGAAACTGGACAGGCAGATAGATCACCATCATAGCTAAGTTGCTTTCAAAATTGGTGTAATTCCGTCTGTTCGTTTGTCCGTTTTTTGTCTGTTTGTTCGTCAAAATTTTAATTTTTGGACTCTAACTCAAAAACGCTTTGTCCAATCGAATTCAAACTTGACAGGGAGGTACATCACCATCATAGCTAAGTTGCTTTCGAAATTGGTGTAATTCCACCCGTTCGTTTGTCCCTTTATAGCATAGATACAATTATATAACCTAGATTATAAGTTTTACATGTTGTAACACATCTGACAGATTTACCTTAACTGGGTGACCTAACATTTCTTTTCTTGTTTCTAAATTTAATTACAGCAGTCGCTAACCTTATTGCTGACTGCGCAACCTGCCTTTTAGGGCATCTCTGACCCTCTTGTTCTTCATACTGTTTTCAGTTTCATGTTTTGTACTCTTAAATTAATTGACTTTTTGCTTGGTCAGTGAAGCGTCTTGTGAGTGTAGAAAATGACCCTTACGAGGCAGCAGAAGAAGCCCACGCCATCCTTATACTCACTGAGTGGGATGAGTTTTGTGTAAGTCATGTGACTCAAAGGGGGCAAAATAGCGAGAGGAGAGGAAACATTTACAACAACCCCTCTTTTGCCTTTGAATGCTTGTTGTATGTAGTTTAACTAATCACACAATATTATATGCATGCCTAACTACTTCATGTTAGTTGTGAAAAACCGATTGTTTGTTTCAACAAGTCAGCTACTGTATAGGTTGTATGTTGGCCGATATATTGTCATGGTCTGGTGGTGTGCACCTTTGCCTCTGTCATCAACGTTTCGTGAGGCTGTATTATTCTGACAGAGATACTGATTGTGTTTTTCTTATCACTTGTTTCAGAAGCATCACAAAAAAAAAAAAAATGTTCATGGCATTATGATTTGTTTGCCGTAGCTTTTTCTGTGCCCCTTCCCCGCCCCCGCCGCATACTAGTAGAGGCATGACGCTTATTTTAGTTTGCATATCAATCTATTATGAACAGTGATGTAATAATCTAAAGAAGTTACAAAAATCAGACCATGTGTGGAAAATTCTTTTGAAATTTTTGATATTAGTACCAATATTGATCTCAATGTACCCAGCTGGATCGATATTGAATTATGTATATATGCTCCCTTCTCTTGTCCATACACCTATTTATCTTAATGTTTGGATTTTGATGACATCTTTCTTAGCCTGTGACAGTTACACAGTACTGGATCATATTTTTAAAACTTTTTTAAAAATATTATTTTGGTTATATTTTTGGCCTTTGTAATTACTGAAAAGAACATCACACAGTAACAACGCAAAAAGGACAGGTCTCAATCTTCATTTTTGGGTTTATAGTTAAACTCTTTCCTATAGAATGTGAGCTGACACAGTGCCCAAAGGCCACCCCGGTGGTGTGCAATAATATATGTTTTTATTTAACCACAACAGTAACACCATTTCCACCAATTTGTACAGTTAATTAAAACTATTTATTTTTTAGAAATAATAATCACAAGCTATCATGAAGTAGTTGTGGATGTTTATCAATTATTGGAATGTTTGTTGTAAAAATGTTTGTTATGGTTCATGGTTCTTGTTTGGCACTATAAATAGTATAATAATTACAAACCTTTATTTTCCATAACTAATTCATAAATACATTGCACTCATTTACTCATTAACCTTGATCATCTAGTATATCATAAAGAATGATTTCTTATTTTTCCCTAGTATTTATAACGTGATATTTTTTATAATACCTCAGTCTTCTAGAAAATTTAAAGACCGTAGAAATATGATACAGTAGTTACCTGGTGACACAGAAAATTACAGAAAATATTAACAGATCATACAAATCTTTTAAGGGGCTATCAACGTAACGCATTATTTTTACGGCCTGACGAAAGTGGTTTATAACATGGGAATAATTTTTTCAGGTATGTATATTTCTAAGGCTTAAAGTCACAAATTATTGAGGAGAATATATTTGTTTGTTCTGTGATATGTTGAATAAGGGAAATAAAGTTATGCAATAAAATGTTCTTGTTATTTTAAGCTTATATATATATACACATATAAACAGCAAATAACCACAATAAATGTGAAGTAAATATGTTGTTTTCTGGACACCTAAAACAGAGCGCATACCTTCCTCTTGTGACACAATTAGCATACAAAAAGAAAAACAATGACAGTTTTTTTACACACTGTTCCAAAGAAAAATGTCTCGCACAAATTTTGAATGAATTAGATTTTTATTTAATTTGGGTATTTATTTGCAGAGATAAAAAACAAAGAAACATAACATTTTATGTTTTCATTTTTTCCATCACTATTTCACATTACACTCATTTAAAATTTTAAGAAACCATTATTTAAAATAGTAAATCATTCAAATTAATATGTATGCTTTTGGAGCCTTGTGTATGTACTTAGGTCTTTATTTAGAACAGCTTGGTGTTCATATTGTGTCACACAACATGAGCCTCTCCCTTCTCTCCCCACCAACTTTTATAGCCTCTCACCAGTAACTAAGGCGTAGTTATACAAAATATACTATTTTTAATTTGGCTTCCTTTTTTAGTGTATATGTCTCTAAATAAAAACAAACTTTCCTTACATGTTATGTCTCTATTTTTTACAAGAAAACTACTCCATTCTCATTGAATATATGTACATCTTATGTTCCATCAGTGAGAATTATATTTTACATGGACAGATACTCTTTTAATGTGAGAAGTGCCTTGACTAATGTAAACAAAGCTTTGTAAATTATAGTTACACTTACAGAACTTTTATCAGAATAGTATAACACTAGATAAATTTATTACATAAACAATTAAGGTGATACAAATATAGGTTCAGTGTGTATAAAAGATATGCTTCACTGTAAGTAAGCAGAAAGGCTATATACACACACAGTGCTTGTTTAATAATGTGGGTTCATTTTCCCAGTGCAGAAAAGACACACAGTAGTAAACTTGTAAGATCTACAAGACCATTAGGTTCTATTGATTTTTCCAAGTGGATCCTATTTGTATAAAATTAAGAAGTCAATGTTTACAAAAACCTATTACATACTGTATGCAGTGTATTATATTGATCTTTTTTTCAACTGCTGAAAGAAAATGACGTAAATATCCCTCTCGTGCATAGCAACAGTGACTGTCTGCTGCACCATCTGACGGGCGTTACGTAAACAAATTTTATGTACTTACGTTGATAGCCCCTTAATGTCTATATAAGTAGGACCATTGTAAGTGCAACCAATGTTTGACATTATCAATTTATCACACTATGAAAACTTAAAACACAATAATTCATCATTGTTGAGGGGGTGAAGTGAGGTGGAGACAGAATGGCTAAGTAGGGCGGCTTTTTTTAAAGCGTGTACTACATTTTACAAAATTTATTTATGGAGGGATAAGGACAAGATTGAATCAGATTTCAAATAACTGTTGCTACGATCACACAGAAGAGTGTGAATTGGCCATAAGTGGCCACAAACTTCCAATGAATTTAATTTTTATGTACAAAAAGCTAAATTAAAGTGAAATGTCAACAGTTGCCTTTGACATTGACAGTTGGTGCCCGTTGATAAAAAATGAATGTGAACCATTGCAGGCTCTTTTAAATCTGCATGAATGCAATTAGCTTTGTAACATTATTGTTTTGCACATCTTTTGTTAAGGCATAAACATACATGTACATTTTATCAAGCATGCTTTGCTTTTATTTTTGCATATTTCACTGAACATGTTAATTGTCACATTTTAATGCTGAAGTGACTAGCTTAACTTTTTATAGATCACTTTTTTTCATTTTTTTTTGTTTTTGTCTCCGGACTTTCATGAATTGTGGCGCAGCGTGATGAGTATTTGTTCACTGAAGTTAAGCGGCAATGGTTAGTACTTGGATTGGTGACTGTCTGAGTTCTACACCAGCTCTGGGATGTGTCTGAGTTGTCACCAGACTTTCGTAAATTCTAGTGCACCACTGGTGTCTCCAATAGCTTTTCGCTCGTGCCAGGGGACCAAAGCACCTTTTGGCCTTGTTCACTAACTGCTTGCTTTAGCCATTTGAATACCCAGTTAGCCATTAATGACTGTCTATTATCTTTGAGGAAATATGGAAAAAATCAGATGCACATCCTTTTTTTATGTGAGTGTAGGGGTAAGGCATGACCAGGGTTCCCACTGCACAGGGAAAACAGGGAAAATTGTGAAAAGTAATTCCAGACAGGGAAAACACAGGGAATTTGAAAATTTTGGAAAAACTCAGGGAATTTGAAAACTTCAAAATGATTTTGAAGAGTAACAGCCATTTGCATTCACGCGCCGCGGGTCGTGACTTGTAGGTCACGTTTGATGTTTTGGCGCTAAATTAGAATATTTAATAAGAATCTTTAAGTAATCATAGCATTCTTATTTTTTACCGATTTTGACATTTTCATCCTTCACCAGTTTGTTCAGGGAAAAATGTAAACATCACAGGGAAAACACAGGGAATTTAAATCAGAAAAGAGAGTGGGAACCATGCATGATGAGCAAAGGAAAGAAATGATTAATTTTTTGGAAGGATCCAGGTCCTACTAATTGATTACCAAAAAATTCCAAATTTCAATAATTCTGTTTTCAATGATTTGGTTGTGGTTGAGACTACTCCAAAAATGGAGAAAATCAGTATTTGCTGTTACAAAAGACATGTTGAGTTGTGCCACCACTTGTGTCTATTGGCTGTGTTACTGTAACAGCAAGATTCTGCCTGAAATATAAAGCGGCAGGGTCGCTTTCCTTTTGTCTTTGGAGCATTAAGGGGTTTCAGTTACTCTGAAGAGTGACTGTAAGCCATATTTCATTTTGTGCAGCCATTTACTCATGGCATAATCGGTGTGACAGTCATTTATAAACCTGCCTATGTAACCATATTTTCAGTTAGTCGTCAGGTGACCATAAATAACGATCCCTATACAGCAGTTGTTGATGCCCATGCTATCGTGGTTTGTACTGAGTGGGAGGAATTTCTCGTAAGTCAAGTGATATGACCCCATCGTATCCTGTGTTTAGTTAGCTTGCCCTTATTTTGTTCATCTGTTTCCCCTCCTTTTTTTGTCTGCTCTCTTCCTTTTGTGTTATTATGTTTAATTTTTGTTACTCTAAATTTGTCTTCTGTATATTTTTGACAGGTAAGTTGTTTTCCACATTGATTTCCATTCATATGACCGTGCATTTGCTTTTCATAAACTTGGTCTAATTCCAGTTTGTAGTTTGGCTTATTGAGGATGTCTCTTGAAAACGAGATTATTAATGGTTTCGCCGACAAATCCTTTTTCGGACAACCTATACCGTCACTGCAGTATTTTGTTTGTTCAATATTTCCATTTCATATAAGGCTGCTCAAAATGACTTTTGGCAGTTATCGTTTGTAGGCAGGAGGATAAATTTTTGGCAGTTATAAATTTTACCTTTGACCTTATCACGGTCACATGATCTTAAACAATTTTTTTGCACCCCTTTTTACCAGGTTTTCTAAGATAGTAAAACATATCGGTTGAATTTGGCAAATGTTTTAACCAAACAGAATCTAGGTGCAAATTGAATTTCAGATAAAGGTCTCAGAAACTGGAAGGTGTAGAAAATTGATACTTAGAAGGGACATTGGCTGGGGGTTGTAGGTGTACATTGTCATGGTGTGAACCTAATTTGATCCTTGATGTTGTTGCAGGGAACTTGACTTTTAAGATCTTGTCTGGACTATATCTCAGAAATTGTAGTGTGTGAGGTTGATAATTAAGTGGCCTGTCAGGGATGCTTATTTGTTTTCACCGAAATTCGACTGATCGCCGCCGCCGCAGGATTATGGTCTCCCTTGAATAATTTCTTGGGCTTTCAAATTTTTCTTTCCTTCTTATCTTTCTTTAAAACTATAGGGACGGGAAAAATTTTTGGGATACTTTGCACAGACCTTAAGCTTTGCTTAAGGTAACCTTAAGCATTTTTCAAAAACACCCCGTCATCGCGTTTCGGAAAAGACCACACACACCTGTGCTATAAAATTTATCAGGTACGTTCTAGACCAAATTTCGAATGTCGGAAAGGATTTTCTCTTCAATCGGACCATAGATGCCTGAATGGGAGGCGTTTTATTTTCGTAAATTTTTAAAAAATGGGTACTTGGTCTGTATCTCAAAAATGGTCAGGATTTCGTTGTTTTGTTGGAATAACTTTTTAAGCTACTTTTTGATAATCTTTCACATGCCGAACTTTTAGCCCTGTATCTGCAATCTTAAGGTCACCTTAATGTCAAAAAAGGGGGTTTTAGGCCTCCAGTTCACTTAGTTTTTCACTTTTTTTAACCAAACTTGGCACATATATTAAGATTTGCCAAAGGAATATCCTGACTTTATGGTGACCTTAAACTCAAAATGTTAATGGACCTATGGCCTACTTAAAGTCATCAAATTGGAATAAAATCCTCTGGCTCCTTTCTTTTTCCATTTTTATATCTAAATTATCACTGGTATTAAAAATAGATAAAAATAATACTTATGGTCACCTTAAACTCTCATTATGAATGGAGTGGTAGCCACCTTTAAGTTAAATAAGGGGGTTTTCAGCCTCCAACTATCTTATTGTTCAACTGACCTCAGTTAAACTTTGCACACCTATAAAGGATGGCAAAAGGGACATTCTTATTTTCTCTCCACTTTGAAGTCCACCTATGGCCATCTTACAGTAAAAAATGGCTTTTCAGCCCCCAACTGACTTACTGTGCAACTAACATCGGTTAAACTTGACACATTGATTAGGCTTACTCACAGGAAGGTTTCTTTAGAATTAATTTACCATTCATACAATTATAAACATTATCAACATATTGCATATGTTAACATCTTTTACGGATTACTTCGCACTTTTTCATCAGGGTTGCTTCGTTTTTGTCAGCAAAAACCTTTTTCTAGTTGGTCGGGATTTCTCATGCACCATTGCCAAACTTACACTGTCTATTTTAATGGTCTCCTGAGCGTTATCCTGTTTCACATCTTCCATATCTCATGATGTTCAGTGCAATTTCCTAATACTGTTTTTGTAAAACACCTATAGGAAAGATATTTAATAATTTTTATTTATATTAATAGCCTTTATCTTTACAATTTCTTTTCTACCATTATACAACTGATTTGCTGTGGGGCCCTTTGTGCATTAGCAAAATTGATTTTCAAGTTATAACTGGTTGTGGGATACTGCATTATGTGCTAACTTTGTGTTTACCATTTTGTGTTTGCTTTCGAATTCACTTATTTTCTGAGGTAGATAGAGAAAATCTCTGAAGTATTGTCTTTTTGAGTGATCACTTTAGAAAGTTTTTCACGTTGCAGCATAGTTTGCATTCATATCTTAAAAATATCAGCATTCTATTGTAATAAGGAATTCCCTGTTTCTGAAGTAAATGTCCTTTGTTATTGCAAATCCACTGGCTTTTTAATTGGATATAACATCCTAATTTTGCCCTTTGTAGCATGTCAAAGGGAACAAATTAAGACCCCCAACCCTAAAAGGCCTGAATTGGCAAATTATTACTCGCTTCCCATCCTAAGTTTGACCGATGATTATTCACTATCCCAAGTTTGTCAAATGATCACTCACTTGCCATCCTCAGTTTGGCAAATGATCACTTGCTTCCCATTCTAAGTTTATTAGTGAACAATCACTTCCCATTCTAAGTTTATTATTAAACAATCACTTACTTCCCATTATAAGTTTAACAAGTGATTACTAGACTCATAATTTAAGTTGGGCAAATGGTCACTTGGTTCTGACCATAAGTTTGGAAATGACCGCTGACTTCTTGGTGATATTTATTGTTTTGAGACAGTGTTGCCAATATCCATGTGCATAGTTGGGTATCAATATTGCTATTTTATGTAAATCTGTAAACTTACTTTCCAGAGCAAAGTTTGTCTTAAGTATCCCAGATATGGACTCCTTAGTAGGCAATATTACCCCTCCTGAAATACCCAATATTGAAATATTTTCAAATTCAATGTGATGTCTACACAGCCAAACAATGTACCCATTACTGACTTCTCATCCCAAGTATGGAGATCCTGTGGGTTAGAAGATTTAGCATCTCTGCAAAGGCTGTCATCTCTGTGTGGGTTTGACTCACACAAGAAACAATGCTGAGGGCCTGTCCCAATATGACCCTGGCTGTTGAATGGGATGTAAAATTGTAACTTTGACCCTTGTCATCCCAAATTTAGCAAATGATCACTCAGTTCTCACCAAAGTTCGGCAAATGATTACTAGGTTCTAAGTGCAAGTTTGGCAAATGGTCACTTAGCTGTCAGCTCAAGTTTGGTAAATGACCACTTATATCTCGGCAAAAGTTTGGCACATGACCACTTGCCTCCCACCTGAAGTTTGGCAAGTGATCACTCACTTCTCACCCCAAATTTGGCAAATGTCATCACCGCTTTCCCACACTAAGTTTGGCAAATGATCATTCACTTCTCACCCAAGTTTTTGCAAATGATTCCTACACATTCAGTTCAGTTTTGGCAAATAATCACATAGCCCTCATATATTATACTTTGCAAATTATCACATCAATCTAATTCTCTTGTGAACATGAATCAAGCTTATGGGTTAAAGGATCTGTTCTAATATCACCCTGCGTGTTTCAAGGTGTATAAAAACCTAACAATAACTTTGGCCACACTAGAAAAATGAGCTGAAATACAGACACAATGTCTATAGAACTTCAAAGAGTGTTTCATTCTGTGGAATTGTTGTTGTGTCAGAAAAGCTTTCTTGGTTTTCAACCAGTCAAACTTGTTTTTCATGTTGTAGATTCTATATTATTTGGAATAAAAGCGCAGTTAACTTTCCTCTGAAAAAGTAAAGTTGATTTGCACAAAAACTGACACACACACACACACACACACACACACCCTTCCCCGATACCCCTGCCAGCCCCACCCCAATCCTGAACCCACGAACAATAAATCATCATACAAAAAACTTATTGATTTATGTACAAACTGATATATAGTATTTAGTAAAAGAGTGTTGACAAATCTTGTAAATTCTAGTGATTGTACCCTCTTCCCACTCGTCCAGATAGATCTGTTTCACATTTGAGATTGTTGAAGATGGGTCACAACAAACTGACTTTGACATTAGGAAAGAAGTCCTTTTGTCTCATCTCGGCATATAATAACTTTCAAGCTTCACCACTGTGAAGGTTATTGAGGATTTAATATAAGTGTCATGGTTGCAATTAGCGTTGCATGGTCTTTGCACCTTGGGGAATAGTTGCATCAATTTGGCGCCATACCATTCATTGAAATCTAAGTTTGTGGATCCCATAACACAGTTAAACACATCCAGAAGTTTACCTTCACAGAGCAGCCAGTGCAGGCAGGCAGTAAAAGCACAGATTTGACCAAGTCTTAACTAATTAGAACAACAAATCCATTGCCCTCCAACAATATTCATATCACTTTGCAACAGTATGTCAAAAATTTTTAAAAACTCATAATAAAAAGCTGACGTATTTAAATACCCCTGTTTGTTAAAATGCCTGGCCAATTTTAACCTTGGAGTTGCTATGACTGATCTTATTAAAAATGAGCGAGAAACTAGGCAAGTCATTTTTCTCAAGTGGTAAGATTGGTCATATGACCAGAAAGATCAGCCTTATCTGCTCCCAAATGCCACGATTTGCACTGATAATGCATAACACCAAGCTCTGATCAGTCGTATGCAGTAATCTGCAGATTTGTATGACCCATCTACTCTTGAAACATGAAAAATTAGTTCCATTTTTACTGACATTTGGCCAACATTCTTTTACCTTGTCAAAATTGTGTTTTCTTTATCATAAAGGTTTTATGGTTTTTACCCCACAGCCCTTAAGGGCTGTCGGGGTATTGTTTTCACCCATGGTGTCCGGATGAGCGGGCGGGCAGGCGTCCGGGCGGGCGGGTGGCGGGAAATAGTTTGTCCGGGCTGTATCTCAGAAACCGTAAGGTGTAGGAAGTTGATACTTGGTAGGGACATTGGTTAGGGGGTGTAGGTGTGCAACGTCATGGTCTGACCTTGATTTGACCTTTGACCTTGCCGTAGTGACCTTGAGTTTGAAAATCTTGTCTGGGCTATATCTCGGAAACTATAAGGTGTAGGAGGTTGATACTTGGTAGGGACATTGATTAGGGGGTGTAGTTGTGCAACGTCATAGTCTGACCTTGATTTGACCTTTTACTTTGCCATAGTGACCTTGACCTATAAAATCTTGTCCGGGCTATATCT
Source organism: Sabellastarte sp. h YS-2021 (assembly GCA_964017235.1). Taxonomy (NCBI): domain Eukaryota; kingdom Metazoa; phylum Annelida; class Polychaeta; order Sabellida; family Sabellidae; genus Sabellastarte; species Sabellastarte sp. h YS-2021. The sequence goes on from OZ024927.1 coordinate 15,906,693, forward strand.
CGGAAGCCGTAAGGTGTAGGAAGTTGATACTTGGTAGGGACATTGATTAGGGGGTGTAGTTGTGCAACGTCATAGTCTGACCTTGATTTGACCTTTTACTTTGCCATAGTGACCTTGACCTATAAAATCTTGTCCGGGCTATATCTCGGAAGCCGTAAGGTGTAGGAAGTTGATACTTGGTGGGGATATTGGATAGGGGGTGTAGGTGTGCCATGTCATGGTCTGACCTTGATTTGACCTTTGACCTTGCCGTAGTGACCTTGACTTATAAAATGTTGTCCGGGCTATATCTCGGAAACTGTAAGGTATGGGAAGTTGATATTTGGTAGGGACATTGGTTAGGGGGTGTAGGTGTGCAATGTCATGGTGGGACCTTGATTTGACCTTTCACCTTGCCATAGTGACCTTGACCTATAAAATCTTGTCCGGGCTATATCTCAGAAACCGTAAGGTGTAGGAAGTTGATATTTGGTAGGGACATTGGTTAGGGCGTGTAGGTGTGCAACATCATGGTGTGACCTTGATTTGACCTTGCCGTAGAGACCTTGACCTATAAAATCTTGTCCGGGCTATATCTTGGAAACCGTACGGTGTAGGAAGTTGATATTTGATAGGGACATTGGTTAGGCTGTGTAGGTGTGCAACGTCATGGTCTGACCAGGATTTGACCTTTGACCTTGCCGTAGTGACCGTGACATATAAAATCTTGTCCGGGCTATATCTCAGAAACCATAAGGTGTAGGAAGTTGATACTTGGTAGGGACATTGGTTAGGGGGTGTAGTTGTGCAACGTCATGATCTGACCTTGATTTGACCTTTCTGTAGTGACCTTGACCTATAAAATGTTGTCCGGGGTATATCTCGGAAACTGTAAGGTGTAGGAAGTTGATATTTGGTAGAGACATTGGTTAGGGGGTGTAGGTGTGCAGCATCATGGTGTGACCTTGATTTGACCTTTGACCTTGCCATAGTGACCTTGACCTATAAAATCTTGACAGGGCTATATCTCAGAAACTGTAAGGTGTAGGAAGTTGATACTTGGTGGGGACATTGGTTAGGGGCTATAGGTGTGTATTATCATGGTGTGACCTTAATTTTACCTTTTACCTTGTCGTAGTGACCTTGACCTTTAAAATCTTTATGGACCTTTGGGTCTGTCTTTTAATGCAGATTAAGCAAAAGTCATATTAGAATTTATTAAGAATTTTACTTTCATAACTTCCCATTGTAAGATATAGAATTTCATCAAGTGAGCCACAGATTTTGCTCCAACACCACAATAAGCATTCATTAAATGTATTACCACTTCTGTATGCATGGTAATATTCAAACCATCTAAACCATAATTCGGTCATGCAGATGTAGATAAAGAGTGTTGAATTTTAGTTAGCTGATTTATGCTGTCATCTTGTTATTGAATTATCTTGTTTTAATACTTCATCTTTATACTCATTATCTTTCTTTTAAACATTATTTCTCCATTTAAACATTGTTCGGACCTTTGTATAACTGACAGTGCTCTGAAAGTATCCTGAAGTTTGTACTGGTGCAGTTAACTTCTATATCTCATGGTGTTGAAAATATTTCCCTAGGCTGTGGGGTACGGGCATCTCTGATGCTATTTTCTTAAAGATGTCATTAAATATTACATCTGTTTGCAAGTACTTTTTAGTAGGTTTCTATTTTGATTAACATTTTTCATCGATACAAATTTTCTTTGTTATCAGTTTTATTTGTCCTGATTACTTGTGGTTTTGATTCTGTTGTTTGGTTGGGTTGAACAGTCATCAGATATTAGTTGCATTTTCTGTTATGGCTTTGTTGTCTGTAAAAAGACTCCTTAAAGTAACGTTACTTTCAAGCATCTGTTGGTGCCACTTTGGAAGGGCTAGTAGTGTATGAAAGTATGAAAATTGTTATTGTAGTGACCTTGACCTATAAAAACTTGTCAAGGCTGTATCTCGGAAACTGTATGGTGTAGGAAGTTGGTACTTGGTAGGGACATTGGCTAGGGGTTGTAGGTATGCAACGTCATGGCGTGACCTTGATTTGACTTTTGACCTTGCTGTAGTGACCTTGACCTATAAAATCTTGTCCCTGGGTATATCTTGGAAACCGTAAGGTGTAGGAAGTTGATACTGGGTAGGGACATTGGCTAGGGCGTGCAGATGTAAAACATCATGGTGTGACTTTGATTTGACCTTTGACCTTGCTGTATTGACCTTGACCTATAATCCCCTTTCAGGGCTATATTTCGGAAACCATAAGGTGTAGGAAGTTGAGATTTGGTAGGCACATTAGTCGGGGGTTATATGTGTGCAACGTCATGATGTGACCTGGATTTGATCTTGCATATCTGATGCTATTTTATCTCTCTACGGGGATATCTGATACTATTTTATCTCTCTTATATCTTTTTACTTGAATCTTGGTTGTTGCACCTTTGGATGTCTTTTGATGTAGATTAAGCACTGTTAAAGTCATATTAGAATTCTTTAACCATTTTACTTTTGCAACTTCCCATTGTAAATTAGATGGTATTGCATCAAGTGAGCCACAGGTTTTGCCCCAACTCCACATAAAAGCATTTACTGCCACATCTGTATGTACGGGTAATATTCGAAACATTCAAACCATAATTTGACCATACAAAAAAACGGGGCCATAGTGGCAGAATGGTAACACTCTCTCCTCCCACCTCTGAAGCCCGGGTTCAGTTCTCGGCTCTACCTCGAATGGCAAAGCTGTTAGTTGCTTGCCGTTGGTCGACAGTTTACAGTACAGAACCTTGACCAACTGTATATACTGGTTTCCTCTGAACTTCCAACTACCCGTCGCGATATGTCCTTACAGTGTTGAAAGCGACCTAGAACTCTAAATAAATAAATAAATTGACCATACAAATGAATGTCAAAATGGGAGAAGTCTTAAAGCTTCGTCATTTTTAGTTTACTGAATTTTCCTGTTTTAATACTTAATCTTCCCATGCAGTTTTTTTCTCTTAGAGATTATTTTCTCTTCTTAAACATTCTTTGGATACTGACACTGCTCTGAAAGTATCCCAGTCTGTGTACTGTTTCACTACTTCTATATCTCATAGTGTTGGAAACTATTTCCCCAGGCTGTGGGGTACGGGCATCTCTGATGCTATTTTCACTATTATCTTGGAAAATATGTTACCTTCAAATATGTAATATATGTCATCAGAAAGGTTGTTTTACAGCGCTTCTGCTCATGTTTGTTGCATAAAATCCATGCAGAAATGAATGAGATATTATAAGTTAAATAGTGAAGTTTTTATTTTCTCTGTTACCCATGCTTTTTGATGGCCTTTTTCACATTCTTTCATTAAATATTCATTTTATTGCACTACAATAGCTTACCATGTGGGACTGATTGCTGTTCTCGGATGGCTGCAAGGCATCGTGGCCAATGTCTAAGAAAAATAGACATTTATAGTTGGCCGTAGCCTCTGGTTGTCTTCTCGCGGTACACTCTCACATTCGTCTCCTTTTTCTCATTGGCCGCGTGATTTAGCAATGCTTTATTTTAGAAGGAAAGTTATTTCATTTTTACAAGAATATCCTTTTTGTTGGATATGGAAACTACATCAGTTTCTTTGTTTTATTACATAGAATCATAATTTGGTTACCTTTCATAGTTCAGATAAGTATTTTTAGCATATTTTACAACTGAAGTCCACTTCCGAGTTCATGTTGTAAAGAGACTGCGACTTGTTTATGTGGTTTCTAATACAGGATATATATATATATGCCTGTCAGTAAAATAAAATATTTAACCCTGCTTCATTATTGGACCATTTTAGGGTTTAAAAATATATAAATGTAACCCAAACGAGTCCTTGTCGAGTGAAATCATCGGGAACAGCAATTACCCGCAACTAATACACGTCTCTTAGAATCTAAAAAGGTGGTCTATATACAGGAATATATGCCTGTTAAAATCAAATAAGATAAATTTGTTCATGGTTTATCTCCATTCTTCAACAGTATTTGTCCATTTTAAGGGTTAAAATATGATATAAAGCACGAAGCTAACTTGGGGAATCCTCGGAGAAACCCCTGTGATGACGTCACGTCTAGACAGCATGTGCTGAGAGACACGTGTTTCTTACAGCACGTTTACCAATAAAATTAAATAAATAAAATGAAATAAAATATTTCATCCCTTCTTTCCTGTATTATTGACCATTTAAAATGTTAATACTTAAATAAACAGGAATAGAATCCTCCCTCAAATCGTGTAGACTGTACATGTTTCTTCAAACTAAGGTAACCTTGGTTTGACATTATTATTTTAATTCATCCAATTTTATAATATAAGATATATTATACTTGCCTTTTAGATTCTATGTTATTTAATAAAATTCTGTGTAATTATTGCTTTCCTTATCTCACAACTAGCCCTACCTGCAGTGAGGCGGGTGGGCAGATGACCTTGTGTCACTCTTGATTTACATACGTAAATCCAGTTGTGTAGTTCTTTTCAAAGAATCGTTTAAGAAAAGCTTACATGGAAATTATAATATCCAACTTCTTTCTATCCAGGGTGGAGATCCCTGCTTGAATCTGAAACTAGATCCGATCTTAACTCATCCGAGTTTTTTAATGCACCCGAGAATTGGATGCAGTAAACCACTATTCTCCCGAGTATGATTTGATACTCGGATTTTCATTGCATCTAGACCAGATGCTCAGATCTAAGATCCGATGATCAGATGTCTGCTACCATCCTATTCTCGGATACCAATGTTTTGATACCAATATGATGTTAATGTCTTAAATGATATTTTAAAAGAATCACAAGTAAAGTGAGATAAAACGAGTAAAAATGCAACTATTCAGTGTAGTGTAAGTGTAGTATAATTTCATATATTCTCTAAAACATTGTCTTTTATGAATGTTTTACTGCTTTATTGAATGTATATAGTTACTTGCTTGTTGACCACCAGGATCAAGTCATAAAAATATCACTTGTTGAAAAACTGTATTGCTCATGTAAAAAAATGGACATTTGATGGTTCATTTGATTTGTATATCTGTCAAAGATAGAGCTTTACCCTTGTTAATGAAAGCTTTTTAATGTTATAAGAATGCCCTAGCAATGTATAATTACAAGTATATCTCGGCATTTGTGGTTACCCTTTATTTGTGTGCAAAATTGACTGTAAACATACTAGGTACCTATTTGTATCAAAGGATATTGTATATACATGTGCCTACTAAGTGTATGGTAAGTTCAACCCATTTGGACTAGTAGTACGTCATTTTTCACAAATTTATCCAGTACCAGTTAAAACTGTTATGCTATCACTGCAGCTTCAATCTGACCCAATAAATTGTAGCTGTAAATAAGGCTCTAAACACCTTCAGCAGGGTGACTGCATAGATTACCCAGAAACAGGTGAAATAGTTACTTTTGGAGCTGGCACTGATAAACACTGCCACAGTATTATTAATAACCAGATTACTCAATGTACTTATTGCTTTCATAAAATTTTAAATTTCCATTATTTTTTTTTCCATAAAATTTTGTTTATTAGCTGCCACATTTGCTCCGGTACTTTCAGTTCGCTCCTGCTTGTAAAGTCAATGTAAAACAGATAATTCAAACAACCCTGTCTTTAAGATTATAGTAAAATAAATAACTATAATATGAACCGTTCCCTGGCCTCTGAACTTTTATATTTTGGATTTTTATTCATTGTGTCTTCCATATTTTTCCTTTTTCTAGACATATGACTACAAAAGAATCTACGACAAGATGCTGAAGCCGGCATTTATCTTTGACGGAAGAATGATCCTGGATCACGAGGCACTCAGTAACATTGGCTATCGTGTGGAGGTCATAGGTCGGTGTTTTAACCCCTTGTCACACTTGTCTGTTTGTCCGGTATCTCCCTGTGGGGACCGGTATCATCATCGCATCACTCCATTCGTTAATAAGCCTTAGTTTATCATCATGATTTATTTGCTTCCATTCTGGACGTCACTACCCAGTAAACATTTTTGGGTTTTGCAAACGTTTGATAGGAAACGTTTGGCAAAGGTTAAAAAATGATGGGTACGAAAACCATTTATAATAGAATGTTTTTAAAACGTTTTATGTATACCGCTTATTAAACGTTTAATGATAAATGTTAGAAAAATGTCATCTTAATATTAATGGGGTCAGAGGTCAACTTCCTTTTAAAGGTTGCTCACTCATGAAAATATTATTTAAATAAATTGTAAAATAGAGGCTTAAAAATTGTGCCCCCATTCAAAATTTTACTTTTTGGGATTGCATGTGGGGCAATTTTTGACAAAGTCCTCTAAAACATACTTACTTGATCGAATATTTGCCAAAATTACTAAACATAATTGATGCATCCATGAAATCACGATTTCTCAGGTGCAATCACACTGGCAGTTTCAAGTGGCTAATGATTATATTACACTATCAAGGTTGCTTATGACAATATCTTTATGCCTATATCAAAACCTACACCAAATAAAATGTTTGGAAGGTTACATGAATCCTGGGCAAAATTTGGTCAGGCTGTTTTACCAGAAATTTGATGTTTTTATTTTATTGTATTGTATTTTTAGGTAAAAAGAACAACCGTGGAACCAACAGAACTCCTGCAGCCGTTAAACCATGAAAAATCATCATTCTGCGACCACAACCATGTCAAACTCTGCTCTAGCTAATTGTAGATGGTTACTCAGTAGTTTTCAAATCGTCTAATAATAGTTATTTTTGCTGTAAAACAGTGTAATTACAAATAGTGTAGTCTAGGCTTGATCGTCAAATTCAAAAAAAATGTTGAAAACAAAATGTTCATGCCTAAGTTTCCAGGATAAAGTGCCTTTGTCTCCAGTTAGAAATATTTAGTAGATTGTTGTTTGGAGAATTCAACTATATAGCTGTATGTTGGACCATTTTAAAGTAACAGAACACAAAATAATTATAAAATTCACAGTATAACAGTGCCTTGTATGTGAGAACATCTGTAAGCTCTGTTGGCCAACAAAGAGAATAACTTCTAGCTGGGCATCACAGGTTTATATACTCAGGCAAGTGGGTTCCCCTATGAACACCACCTCACCGATTATACCAGTATGGTCTGAGATGCTTCACATTTGTTGGCCAATAGGTTGGGCAGATCCAAACTACATTATCTGTTAGGAAATGGAAACCTTTATCTTATAAAAGCTAGAATTTCAAAAATATAAGATTTTTTTATTTATTTTATTTTTTTATTTATTTTTTTTTTTTGTAATTTACTCGCAGGATTCTAGTTAATAAAATTCTGGGATATTATTATTTATATTAATAATTTTAATTTGGGGAGGAGTTTTTTATCACAGGTCAAGTCAGTGTAAAAAGTCTTCAGGGAAATCATATTTTGTTTACCTGAGGTAGATTGACTGCCGAGGACAGAGGTACCAATCTGTGGATATATACTGCTCTTGGCCATAACTTGGGACAGCTTCAACACAAAATCCTTGTATGTATTTGTATTAGTATTAAGTTTTATTGCGTTAATACACCTTACCTAACAGATGATAGCTATACTCCAGCGCCAGCCGGTCCCGCCAAACGCCAGAAAAAGACGTCCTGAGTTTCACCTTCGGCAGGACCGGTACCCTACAATCCACTCGCCAGGTGGCCTAGTTCATGCTTCATTCGCCAGAGGGACGTGACATCATAGCATCTTTTTCATTTGGCGCGATTTGAAAGTTGTGTTTTATATTTGGTGATAATATTATATTGTGGATATTTCTTTCTATAACTACTTTTTTTGTGTCCGATTGTTTGCATATTGTTGAGAATTCATCATGGCATCACCTAGACAAAGAAAAGGGGCTTGTGGACATATTATGGCCTCCTTTGACAAACATTCAAGGTGTGCTCGATGTCGGGATAAGGGTCATGGAGAGGATCCCTGTATCAAAAAGCTCCCATGTGAGTACTGATTTATTGACCCCAGAACAAGTTTTACAACTGACTACACCTACCTATAACATTAGGAAGGAAAAACAGAAGAGTAAAGATGTGCTTGTAGACCCTGCCTCTGTTACTGTAGTTTCGCAAGTTGAACAGGAAGGTACGGATCTCCCTTCCTCTCATGATTCTTCTGTGGATTTATCAATACCTGCTCCATTTTTCCACAAAGAATTGCAGGACTTGGATGATAAACGGTCTATCGGAATGGCCAGATTGGAAGCATTAATAGCTATGGGTCAACGTCCTTCTCCACAGCCATCTTTTTCACTGGTCAAAGTACCGGTTGCTCATCAACCTCCTTCCAAGTCATCTGAACCAGGAGGTTTGCACATGGACCAATTTCTGCATCCCCCAAAGTCGCTGGTACAGGATTCACCCTGCAGAGCCTAAGGACCCTACTAGGCCAAGGAAATATATTAACTCATGGCCTAACGATGCAGCAAAACTCAATAGTGCCTTTTCAAGAATTGCAAAGCCAACTATTTCAGACTCTCAACCTATTTCAAGATACTATCAGAAAGTGGGAAAAAGCCGTCAAGGAGACCAGATATATTTGTAATCAGTCGGCAGGCTTTAACAGGTGTTTAACTAAAATTCAGGACTCTGTTCAGGAACAACTTAGGATTTTGCAATCCGAACTGGGTAAAAGAAAATCATCTTCTAAAGCTCAGTCTGCCTTGGATGAACTCCACTATCTGACCAGCTTCAACCAAAATATCAGCTTTGCAGTAGGGAAGTCTTTAAAACATCTTTCAGACTTTACCTTCACACAGATGGCCAATCTCACCCTTCTACGTAGGGATTCATATCTGGAACATCTTAAGCAAGGAGTTAAACCTGACACTTTTTCTGCCTTGCGGTATTGCCCCCTGAACAGGTATGCTTTAGTCCCGGATGCTGTCATCCGCAAAGCTGAGGATGAGATTGCCCAATATGAGACCTCTAAGCGTACTTCCGGGCCCGGGCCATGGGGGGGTTCGCTGGTGGGCACAAGCAAACTCAACAAAATAGATATCAGCCCTACTCTACCGGATGGAAGAGTCAGGAGACTACCAAACCAGAGATGGCAGCCAATCTTGGACCTCAGTGCTCTAAAATTTTTGAGCGTAAAAATATTCAAAATGGAAACCCCGGAAACAATTCGGATCTCCTTAAAACAAGGGGAATGGGTAACATCGCTGGATTTCAGCGACGCCTATTTCCACATTCCAATTCATACCGGGTCCCGAAAGTTCCTCAGGTTTCACTTCCGGAACCAATCATACCAGTTTTGGGCTCTTCCATTTGGCCTCTCAACAGCTCCGATGGAGTTCACTTGTGTGGTCAAAGAGGTAAAGTTAATGGCTCAGTCCTGGGGTATAAAAATCCACCAATACCTAGACAACTGGTTGATTCGAGCCCCCACCAAAGAATTATGCCACCAGGGCACCCAATCCCTCCTCGGCCTTTGCAAGGAGTTGGGTTGGATAGTGAACCTTCAAAAATCAGAGCTGGAACCAAAACAGGTGTTCGAGTTTGTGGGTTACCAGTACGACCTCTTACATGGACTGGTCAAACCGACCCAGAACCATTGGGAGGCAATTCTTCAGAAAGTGGAATCCATTCTGGCCAATCCGACGTTCCGGGTCAGGAAGTTCATGTCTCTGATAGGCCTTCTTACAGCAACGGAAAAACAGGTGCCCCTGGGCAGACTTCATCTGAGACCAATACAGTTGCACCTCAAAAGACATTGGAGGGTTCCTGAATCACTCGAAAAGGAAATTCCAGTTCCAAGGACTCTTCACCCACACCTGTCAAATGTCTTGCTAGGTCAACCTCTGCACCCTTTGAGTCATGTCGTTCAAATCTTTACAGACGCCTCAAAAGAAGGCTGGGATGCTCACTTAGGCTATTTCACTTTTACCCAATTCTATCTTAAAGATGCTGCTTGGGCGGACTCAAAACTTTTTCCCTTAGGTCCTGTGGTGGCTGCCCAGCAGATCCACCACTGAACCTCCTGTGCTCCTATCCTGTATATCCTTTTGTTTTGACCTATTCCTTAGTTGTAAGGTTATTTACCTGGGTACGTAATTTATACACTGCTTGGGGTCATAACTTGGCACACACCCCAATTTGGCACTAAACTGAATACAGAATACCACTAGACTGCCATTGGTTTATCACTGGTGACACCGGGACATTTGCAGGAATATATAGCGCAATATCAGGTGGACAAGATGGTAGCTTAAGTGACCATGATAAAAAAATAATTGCAACTGTTGGAAATTATATTATTATCTACTTCTAAAGCATTGTAAAAGGTTTATTAACTTTTTTTGCGGAAACAACAAAGTATTTATGTTTGCTTGAGTGAACATTTCAATCATATGAAATTGCAAATTTTAACTCGAAATAGGACGCCCTGTTGATAGTAGATGCGAATAGAACCAGGATAGCATAGAAGAACACACATTATCATTATCATTATCTTTGCAATTTTCAAAAAATTTTCCCCTCCCCAAAAATGGCGGCCATTTTGAATTTTCGAATTTTTGCCAAAAATGGCAGAACACAAATTTGCTTCTATCTCCTTAACCGTGCGAGATAGAGCGATTTCGTCAAAATTTTCGACCCCAGGGTATCTGAGCATTGTACTCTTGGCAATTTTGTAAAAATTTTCCCCTCTCCAAAAATGGCGGCCATTTTGAATTTTCGAATTTTTGCCAAAAATGGCAAAACACAAATTTGCTTCTATCTCCATAACCGTGCGAGATAGAGCGATTTCGTCGAAATTTTCAGCCCACAGGGTATCTAAGGAATGTACTCTGCAATTTTCAAAAAATTTTCCCCTCCCCAAAAATGGCAGCCATTTTGAATTTTCGAATTTTTGCCCAAAATGGAAAAACACAAATTTGCCTTAACCCAGCAAAATAGAGTTATTTCGTTGAAATTTTCGACCCATAGGGTATCTAAGAAATGTACTCTTGGCAATTTTCAAAAATTTTCCTTTTCCCAAAAATGGCGGCCATTTTGAATTTTCAAATTTTTGCCAAAAATAGAAAAACAGGAATTTGCTTCTATCTTCTTAACCGTACAAGATAGAGTGATTTCGTCAAAATTTTTGACCCAACCAATGCAAAAAGGCATGAAGCTGAAATAATTTACATCTACACTAACAAATATTTAAGCATCATTGATATATTTTACAAATGAAACAGGGTCTTGTAAGACTACTGTACAATTTGGGCAAAAGGTTCATGGGTGGACATTACACATGATAATGTGTGTTCTTCTATGCTATCCTGGTTCTATTCGCATCTACTATCAACAGGGCGTCCTATTTCGAGTTAAAATTTGCAATTTCATATGATTGAAATGTTCACTCAAGCAAACATAAATACTTTGTTGTTTCCGCAAAAAAAGTTAATAAACCTTTTACAATGCTTTAGAAGTAGATAATAATATAATTTCCAACAGTTGCAATTATTTTTTTATCATGGTCACTTAAGCTACCATCTTGTCCACCTGATATTGCGCTATATATTCCTGCAAATGTCCCGGTGTCACCAGTGATAAACCAATGGCAGTCTAGTGGTATTCTGTATTCAGTTTAGTGCCAAATTGGGGTGTGTGCCAAGTTATGACCCCAAGCAGTGTATAAATTACAGAAGGGCCAGCACATACTAGTCATTGGCAAGATATGAGAGATAGTAATTGGAAGGGGGCACAAAAAAAACCCTTCTTCTAACTACAATGTGTTTTCTATGATAAATATTTAACTATGTACACAGTGTTTAGTGAATATCAGATAAAGTTGGTTATAAAACTGCTGCATTGTAGTGTTAGTTTCCTGCCTCAGTATTTCAATATTGAGTAATAATGGTTTCAATATCAATATTGTCCATGTACAGTCACAGTAAATTTGTAATTCTTGTGTTACAGTAATTGCCAATAGCTTTTTTTCAATTTTCATATTAACAGCATAACAGCTCTATGATGTTACAGAGCTTTTTAAATAAATAAAATTGGCCTTTCCATACATGGATATATGACCAGCAACTCAGAGGGCTTTAACAATTAGTCAAAGGATATTTTACTTTGTTTAATGTATAACCAAAGTAGTTTTGACTCTAAGTGCCCAGACAATAAGAAATTTGCCAGGCTCTGAAGAGGTTATCTCTATCCCTTTTAACATCATTTCCAAAAAAATAAATGAGCAACTTCCTCACCAGCATTTCATAATAAGCTGAGCATTAAATTCCTCAAGGTATGGCGTGTGTGATTGTATTGTTTTGGGATCGATATTTAAACACCACAATGAAGTTTAATATTGAAATATTTAATTCAGAACTAACACTACTAGTTTGTAATGTGTTTATATCTGTTGTGTATAATGTGTTTTGTAACCTATTTAATGCAAAGCATTTTGTTCATATAAAATATTCAACCCTGTTTGACCCCTTTAACAATTAAAGTCATGTATATATCCACTTGTGTGTATATTAAGCACAGGATGATTCCAGATCTGATCATTTTCTCGTGACATATTATTTCAACTGAAAACCATTTTTCTCACAAACTGTAGTGTCTATGGCCTGTTGTGTACCGACATACTACTTTGCTTTATCATCTTAACGTATACATATTTTCTGATAAATATCCTTAAATATAAATCAATAGATATTTTACATTCATTTACACAAATATATTACAAGCATATATTAATATGACAATTGTAAACATAGTTTCCAAATTACCAAAATTATTTGCAGTTTCTATGAAGGTTTTTTGTAGAAAACACATCTGTGTGAAGATGATACTTGACATGAATCATAGTGCACTGGACCTTGCAGTACATCTAGAAAGAAACTTGACTAAAAATGTACAGGTCATAAAATTTCTCCTTTTTGTAATTATATATAAAACAAAACCTGTCTCAGTAATTGTAAGATATATATGGATATCTTGTATCACCAGAGAAGGCTTTCTTGTAATTACAAGAAAATACTTTATTGTAATTGCGAGATTGTAATGACATGTATATTGTATTTAACTAGATGGCATTATTTTGAGATGGCAAGGTCTCATAATTATAAGATTAATAAATGAAACTGTTTGTTATCTCAAATTTACAAGATTGTGGGGTTGTTGTTTTTTTTGGTTTTTTTTTTTTTGGTTTTTTTTTGCCAGATGAAACAGAATTTTTAAGCATGATCAGGCAAGTCTTCAATCTTATACTACCAATAGTAATGTAATGTTTAATTTCTTACATTAAGCCTGAAAAAAAACTTCTGGGATCTAGAATTCCTGTTTGTGCCAATTTTGGGTATCTGCTGAATTTACCAAAACAAGCACTAAAGCTTTGAAAGTATCACAGTATGGTGAAGGGAACTGTGTGTAAACTGAAACTTAGCTTGGGGAAGAAAGTATCTGTATATTTTGGGAAAATTGTAGTTCTAATTTATTAATTTAGTACACAGAAGTTTTATGTAGGGTACTTGAAAGGTACTTGAGTACTTGTTAAAGAAGAGAAGTGAAATTATCAAGAGTAAAAAATTCGGAGAGAATAACTCCCTTTTTTCATTTGATATATTGTAACACGATACATTTTCTCAAACTCATGTCCACTTTCCCAACAAGTATAGTTCTCAATGGTTAATATGTCATGTCTGTTTTATGAACCGTCTGCAATCCGCAAAAATATCCCCATCAAAACCTGTTCAGATAATACTAAAGTTTCTGCTGTATTCAAATTTTTGTGATTATTCTGATAAAACTGGCCTAAAAATGGGCATTTTTCTGCAACTTTTACTTGAAAGTAAAGTTTGGTGCTTCGGATATTTTAGTATGTTCAAGTACAAAAAGTATAGAAAGTACTTCTCATTCCTGCCTTAGGTACCTGCATAAGGAGCTTATGTTTGTGGTTATTCCCTTGTGTTCGTTACTACTACAGAAATATTGAATGGATAATCATAAAAGATCTGGACTGAAAGTACTGAATATATTTTTAAAGGCCCTCCTGATGGAGGTCTGTACTCTATGAGAGCTTTCAAGTTTTTGTGTTAGCAAATTCTGTGTCAGACTAATACAAAGTTAGATGTCAGTTAGATACATGAGGCTGAGAGTTTTGAAGTAAAATACCCCAGTGTTTTGTAAATAATCAAATAGAAATGCAGGGAAGAGAGCTATGAATTTGATATATACCGAAAATACTGGAGGAAAGGTCAGAATTTCTCTATATTATAACTGGCATGTAGTTTGTCAGCACACAAAAGGTTAGGATATTTTAAAATATTACATGCAATAAATATTGTGTGTGTATGTTCATTTCTTGGATGCTGATTGTGCTTTTAATCTCAAACAAGGATTACTTTGTCACAAAATCATACACTTGAGTTGCATTGATGTCAGTTGTGTAGATTACACGACAGAAAGTTGCCGCTGAATTAAACGAAACAAGGACTGAAGATTTCATGTTCCAGTCATCGTGAATCAGCCAGTTAAGCACCTTGAAATGACCCCATTTTTGATAGTTACAAAACTACTCCATTCATAAATAATGGCAAAAACTATGCAATTGTAATCAGGTAGACACTTCAGTATTTTGTTTTACACACCATAATGGTTTTTCCATTGAAATGGCACAATATCTCAACAAATACTGAAGTTTCATGAAAATGTTTCATCTCAGGACCATACAAGTGTGAACTTTTGAATTCTGAACAGGTGATTAAACTGCTGCTAAATAATAGTCCCATAAGTGTAAGCCATCCAGTACTGTATTGTATTTCCTGGTACTTAAGTACTCAATTGCTTATCCCAGTACTCGAATATTGTATTTGCTAATCCAGTGCTTGAGTACTGTATTACTTGTGTACTGGTGTAATGTATTGCTTATCCAATACTTAGTACTGTATTGCCTGTACAGTACTCAAGAACTGTGTTGCTTATCCAATACCTCGAGTACTGTATGGCATACCCAGTACTACTGCTACTTGAGTCCTGCAGTGTTTTGCAGTATTCTTTAACAGTCTTGTTTAATAAAATGGGATGTATATTTAATTCATGTCACTTGAAAGTTAACTTGCAAACTTTGATGAATAATAATGCGCAAAATTCCTTTCATACAATGTTCCTTTCATAGAAAATTACTTTTTATTGCGTTAATACATCCTATCCAATGGACAATTGCTTTACCGGTCGGCGCGACCGGTCCCGCCAAACGCCAGAAAAAGACGTCCTGTATATAATACTGGCAGGACCGGTCAGTAGTGTGCATTCGCTAGGAGGCGCATCATACTTGCTTCCTGTCCAGACAGAGTGACGTCAGTTCATCTTTTTCGTTTGGCGCGTAGTGTGCAGACGCGTTTTGAAATTATCTCCAAGTTTTGAAGGAAACGCGGCTTATTCTACGAATTTATATATATTTATTGTGTTCATACATATCAGTGCCTCTCCAGGACTAAAACGAGGCATTATCCAGCACTTTATAACCAGTTTTGAAGAATTTCTGTGTACTTGTCGTCGAGACGAAGTCGTGGGTGAGAGCTCGTGTGTCGTCCCTGCAGCATTCCTTCTTCTACACAGAAGGTTGTATCTCCACGACTTAACCTCCATTTTTTTCTTCGTTGTCGAGAAACACTGAGTGTATGTCGACGAGAAGAATTTAGAAGGAAAGAAGAATGCATCGTCTGACGTCATCACTTCCAGCTTATGCTTGTCACGTGACACGGACCTGGTCATGTGATACGCATTCAACAATGGAGGAATCGTGTTTTCAACAGAAGTTTTAGAAGAAAAGACGAGTAATTATTACTGTACACACACTTTTTAACTGCCAAGAAGGAATCCCGCATCTCGTCTGTTGGCCTGAAGAATTAGATGACAAGTGGTCATTGAACTCTGCAAATTTTTGCCGGTGCCGGTCATGTGACTTCACAGATCTCAACACCACTACCGGCAAGCAAATCCCCAGGCGTGACTGGTTCAGCTGACAAGAAGTGATGAGTTTTACCGGTACCAGTTCTGGTCAGACTACCGGTGGGGAGCACTAGTGATGAGTTTTACCGGTTCCAGTCTGTACAGACTACCGGTGGGTGCTGTTCCTGTGAAGAAACCCCTTCAGTTGGTTGCCAGTGATCAGTCCTGCTTGATCCTGGAACCTCCACCAGAGGCCTTTCCACTGGTGGGACTGTTGGGGGTACTGGTTCCAGTCATGTTCCTGTGAAGCTGTCAACAACCCCCCTTCAGTGGTTACCAGTGATCACCCTGTTTTGTTACTGGAACCTCCACCAGAGGCCTTTCCACTGGTGTGACTGTTGGGGGTACCGGTTCCGGTCTGTACAGACTACCGGTGGGTGCTGTTCCTGTGAAGAAACCCCTTCAGTGGCTGCCAGTGATCAGTCCTGCTTGATCCTGGAACCTCCACCAGAGGCCTTTCCACTGGTGGGACTGTTGGGGGGTACTGGTTCCAGTCATGTTCCTGTGAAGCTGTCAAGGACCCCCTCCTCAGTGGTTTCCAGTGATCAGCCCTGTTTGATACTGGAACCTCCACCAGAGGCCTTTCCACTGGTGTGACTGTGGGGGTACCGGTTCCAGTCTTGTTCAGACCACCGGTGCGGCTGCTCAGAGGGTTCACCTACCAGAAGTCGCAGTGACCATTGACCCTTATCTACCCAGTGCAGAATTTTGGACCGGTACCAGTCCTGTTCAGGCTACTGGTAGGGTCACTAGCCAGCCAGTGATGAGGGATACCGGCACCAGTTCTGCTCAGACTGCTGGTTGTGGTTACAGAAATCCAGCAAGGGCTACCGGTTAAATAGGATAACCGGTTACACAGAGTTGCTGGTGACACACAGCAGGGCTACTGGTTCAGAGAATTACCGGCTCCCGAGTGTTGCCGGTTCCGGAGTGTACCGGTGCCGCAGGGTTGCCGGTGCCTGAGTGCTGCCAGTCCAGGAGTGCTGCTGGTTACAGAGGAATCTGCTGTTCCCATTCTTACTGGCAAGAAACCAGCTTTAAATCCAGTGCTGACAGCAGGTTCACCGGTTACAGAGAATTACCGGTTCCGGAGTGCTGCTGGTTCCCGAGTGTGGTGCTGGTTACAGAGAAACTACTGTTCCCATGCTTACTGACAAGAACCAGCTTCAAATCCAGTGCTGACAACAGGTTCACCGGTTACAGAGGTTTACCGGCTATAGAAATTTGCTGGTGACAAGTTAGTTGGACGGGAAGAAATTCCCTTAACCGACTGGTTACAGAACCTACCCACCAGGCGCCGGCTTGCAAACCTTCAGGGACAGTTGCTTCAAAAGAATCTGAGAGATAATGGTGAAGTAACCAGACTGAACCTCGAACACCAGTCTACTGGACTGGGAGATCTACCAAGGGATTAACTAAGACTACAGAAATGTGATGTCCCAATTCTTTGGTTACAGGGCCTTCTCCCAGAAACTTTGGTTACAGAGAGATGGCACCTACTGGTTTGGCCGGTTACAGAGACTGTTGGTTGCAGAAGCTGCTGAATCCTCCACTGGGCAGGAAGAAAGGCAGTTTTCATATGAACCTACCCCTACAAAGAAATGGTTCAATTCACCCAGTTCGGCCAACTCCAATGAGTTTATGCAGAACTGGGGAACCACCAGGAACCGGTTACAGTGCATTGCTTCACTTATAACCGGTGCTGGGAGAAGTGAGAAGTTCTGGGTTTGAGTCCAAAAGTAGTCCCCACACTGAGGGAGGGCTACACCCTCCCCTTCCGGTTCAGACCCAACTTGACAAGGTCACCAACTGTAATAAGCAACTACCACAACCCAGCCAAGCAGTCCTTCCTTTTAGAAGCACTGTATCAGCTGGTGAACAAGAATACAGTACAACCGGTAGAAAATCAAACTCACAGGGCAACCGGCTATTTTTGGTACCCCAGCCCAACAACCAGTGGAGACCTGTCCTGGTCCTGAGCACCTTGAACACCTTTTTGAACACAGGGACGTTCAAGATGGAAACCCCAGAGACAATAAGAACCTCCCTCCAAGCAGGGGAGTGGGTCACATCCATAGATTTCAAAGAAGCATACTTCCACATACCAATTCACAGTCAGTCCAGGAAGTACATGCGCTTTTACCTCCAGGGTCGGTCCTACCAGTTCAAGCCCTTCCCTTTGGCCTGTCCACAGCTCCCATGGAGTTCACAGTGGTGGCCAAAGAGGTCAAACACGTGGCTTTTCAGAAGGGTATAAGGATCCACCAGTACCTAGACGACTGGCTGGTGAGAGCCTCTACCCACCACACCTGTCTCCAGCATACTCACACTTTGTCAGGAATTAGGGTGGCTGGTGAACAAGGAAAAGTTAGAGCTGGTTCCCAAACAGGTCTTCAACTTCGTAGGTTACCAGTTCGACCTGAAAGAGGGCAAGGTCAGACCAACAGAAGAACGTTGGCAGTCCTTGACACACAAGATCAGATCAATATTGTCGGATCCGCTTTGCCCGGTCCGACAATTCATGTCCCTCATAGGTCTACTCACAGCAACAGAAAAGCAAGTCCACTTAGGGCGACTAACATGAGACCCATACAGTGGCACTTGAAAAACAACTGGAGGGTCCCAGAGTCACTGGAAAAGGTGATCTCGGTCCCCAAATCCCTCCACCCCCATCTAAGGTGGTGGCTGGAGGAAAGCAATGTGCTTCTAGGTCAACCATTACACCCTCTAAAACATGCTCTGCAAATCTTTACAGACGCATCAAAAGAAGGGTGGGGCGCTCACTTAGACGAGCACACTGCAAGGGGACAGTGGTCCCTACCCGAGAGCAAGTTACACATAAACCACTTGGAGCTGAAAGCAGTATTTCTAGCTCTAAAAGAGTTTCAAACCCTAGTCTTCAACAAGACAGTGTTGGTAGCTACAGACAACACAACAGTGGTTGCCTATATCAACAAAGAAGGGGGGATGAAATCGGGCTCTCTGTGTGCCCTACTGTGGAGAATTCTGTTCTGGTGCACCAGGCAGCAAGTAACCCTCAGGGCACGTCACATCCCCGGCCGGCTGAACGTGATAGCAGACAAGCTATCCAGGCTTGGCCAGACCATTCAAACAGAGTGGTCACTTCATCCAGAAATGTTCCAAGCTGTATGTTCAAGGTGGCATCAGCCACAAGTGGACCTGTTTGCCACCAGGTTCAACAACAAACTACCACAGTTTGTATCACCGGTACCAGACCCCCTGGCTTGGGCAGTGGATGCACTCAGCCTGTCCTGGGAGTACCTGGACCCATACGCCTTCCCACCGGCAGCCATCTTGGGCAAAGTGGTGGAGAAGCTCCAGGACTACCCCTGCAACAGAATAATTCTGATTGCTCCAGGGTGGCCCAACATGCCCTGGTTTTGGGACCTGGTAGCAATGTCAAGCCAGATCCCACTGTGTCTGCCCAGCATACCCAACCTAGTGTCTCAGCCATTCAACCAGGTCCTTCACAGGAACCTGTCGAATCTGAACCTACATGCCTGGCTCCTAGAGCCTCAGCAATCAAGGAGCAAGGCTTCTCTGAGGCAGTGGCAGCACGAATTGAGGCTCCTCAAAGAAGGTCAACCAGATCTGTCTATGAGGCAAAGTGGACCATTTTTACAAAGTGGTGCCTCAGTAATCAGGTGGACTTCAGGGCACCACCTCTGAAAGCCATTGCTGACTTCCTCCTGCACTTATTTCAGGAGAAGAAGTTACAACCAAGCACTATTGATGGCTACAGATCAGCCATTGCTGACAAACTGGGCAATTCCACCATTAATGTCGGCAAAGATGAGAATCTCTCTCGTCTCCTGGATAGTTTCCATAGGGACAGACCTAAGGGCAGGAGGGGCATCCCCTCCTGGAACCTTTCACTGGTTTTACATCAGCTCACAAAGGCTCCCTTTGATTCCCTGAAAGAGGCCTCCTTGAAACATCTAACTTTCAAGACTGTTTTCTTGCTGGCTTTGGGTTCAGGTAAACGCAGGAGTGAGATCCATGCTTGGTTACATAAGAACATCAGACACCAGTCGGACTGGTCTAAGGTGTTTTTGTACCCCTCACCCAGTTTCCTATCCAAGAACCAGCTGGCTAAGGAAGGTCCAGATAGTGTGGCACCAGTGGTCATCCCAGCCCTGGCACCATCTCTGGATAGGTCACTCAAGGGTGACAGGTCCCTATGTCCAGTTAGAGCCCTGCGCTACTACTTGGACAGGACTTCAGACCTCAGGCAGAATAAGGAGTTAGTCTTTGTCTCCTTCAAGAAGGGTTTTGATAAAGACATCTCACCTGCCACCATCTCCTCATGGATCAAACAGACTGTGGTTCTGTGCTATGAGCTCTCTGACCAGGAGGCCCTCACCTTACATCAGGTTAAAGCCCATGATGTTAGGGCCTTTGCTGCCTCTAAGGCTTTCCAATCAGGGATTTCCTTAGATCAGATCTTGTCAGCCTGCCACTGGAAATCTCACAACACCTTCACCCAATTCTATTTGAAGGATGTTGCCTGGGCTGACTCGGAGCTTTTCCACCTGGGACCTGTAGTGGCTGCCCAGCAGGTGCACCACCAGGCCCAGAAATGAGGGGATGTTGTATATATGTAAATATGTACATATTGTAAAAAAAAAAAAAACTGTGACTTGCTTCCCTTGGGAAGTTTATTTCTTCTGGGACTGAACTCAGCCCCTCTCTCTCTATCTTTCCCTTCTCAAACCGACTCTGGAAGGAAAGAAAAAGGGGGGGCAACGTCGGTAGACTCCCGATTAACCGGTGAGTTAGTGGCCGAACTTGACCTGTCAGGGTTCTCTGACCCTAGGTCAAATGGGCCTGTACAATTTTGTTTTGTTATGAGTTCACAGAAGTCCCTAGCTGCTTACCCGCCTACCAAGCGGTAGTTATTCAGCAATTGTCCATTGGATAGGATGTATTAACGCAATAAAATTGCAAATTTAATAAGTAAATTAAATTTTTATAAGTTAATACCCTATCCAATGGACAGGCAAGGCCCTCCCAACCGACCCCGCTACCAGCTTACTAGGGGTCTAAATCGTTTTAGACAACGAAAAAGATGAACTGACGTCACTCTGTCTGGACAGGAAGCAAGTATGATGCGCCACCTAGCGAATGCACACTACTGACCGGTCCTGCCAGTATTATATACAGGACGTCTTTTTCTGGCGTTTGGCGGGACCGGTCGCGCCGACCGGTAAAGCAATTGTCCATTGGATAGGGTATTAACTTATAAAAATTTAATTTACTTATTAAATTTGCAATTTCATAGAATAAACATGTAGTCATATCTTACTGTATTCATTTATATTATTTGCATAATTTTAGTAACTTATTACTCACAAAATTTATAGCTGTACTTTATCCTGAAAAATGTGTAAAAGATGCTCTTATATAGTCAGTGTATTAGTCATATTGTGATCATAACTTATTGTACAAAGTAAAAAACTTGCAGTATTCAGATATTGGAACAGAATTTTGGGATTTCACATAGGAAGTTAAAACTTCTTGAATCTTACAATATTTGTCAATAAACGTAGAAAAAGTTAAGAAAACAAAGTCATTCTGATGAAACATATTTGAATAGTGCATGTTTTCTCAACAATTGAACAGATAAATTAATCAAATTTGCATAATGGGATGAAATAAAATTATTGTTTTTAAAATGCTTTGGTGTTTTTTTGTTATTGCTTGTACCAGTGGCAGAAGTTAAGTTTCCAGTGGTTAAAATCTACAGGGATCTCGGAACTGTTATTCCATAACATATTCAGTACATTCTCCTGATTACCTGACAGACTACCTTATTCTTGAAAATATTTAACAGAACACGGTTTAAGTTGTAACGTAACCTTGTTAAGGCATGTGTAGACCAGCCATCAGTCTCTTCCCAAGGTAGTAAAACACCAGATTGCAAGTACTCTGTTCATATGCATAACAATGATATGTTTATGTCTACAACTGTAATATATATACAGGTCTGATCAAATATATAGTTTTAAAAAGAGTTACTATTAAGATTAAATTTGAAGTCCACAGTTCATACATGAGGAGTTAAAATAAAGTCATGATCCAACAGACAAGAAAATAAAACATCAGTTTTAAATCCTGAACGTGCACTGAGCCCACAGCAAGTAGGATTAACCTGCCCAGGTCACAGGATTGCAAGGTCAAGCTGGGTTAAGCAAGATGAGGTCACCCTTACCGGTGAAAGCAGAGATGACTTTAAGGTTTTCTGTAAAAAATAAAACAAAAGACACAATTCGAGAAGTGGTGAGTACATAGAGGCCCTCAACGCAATCAATAGTTGCATTATACATTATGGGCCAAGTTGAAGAGAAATCAAAGTCTTCTCCAGAGGAATGGTCAGCACTGACTGTGTCTACAGACATATGCAGAGGACCAGGTACTGGAGCTTTATCTGTTGTATGGGAACATGAGAATTGTATGCCAGTGAGGAGTTCCAACTAGAACTTGCAGATATTTGAAAAAGTTATTGATATGGGACATGGGATATGACTAAGAAAGGGCCTTAAACACCCTAATTGGACAAATAAGATGATTTTAAGTTGGAAGGGAAACAACCTGAATCAGGTCTTTGCTCGAATGATTTTTGACCATTTATTCAATATTTTAATCAACTTTTTTGAAAATAATATATCCTTACCAGTCAAATCTCTGGTAGCATCAAAGGTGGTGAGAATGAGGTGCCAAGTTTGAAAGTCTGAAGGACCTAAAATCCAGGTAAAAAGATTGCCGTGTAAACCTGCCCCAAGTACAAAGGGTGACAGGTCATGCATGTTGTGAGAGGCTAAGCTAAGAGGTCTGCTCATATTGACTTGTGAAAATATTTCACTCTGAAAAGGTTCATAAGGCAAATCATACAACACAAAATTAGCCTATATGGCTGACAAGTGTTTGCGATAATACTGACAGAACAACAATTACTGACTAGACACTCGAGAAAACAATATGACCTTGACATGTTCATATAAATACAGAAGGCTCAGAACACAGAACATCTACAAGTAGGCCTGAGTGGTCTTGTGTCTGAATGCATTATGCATTCTGAAAGCAGCCTGTGCAGACAAAGACTTGAAGCTTCATTTTCTACAACAAAGCACAGTAACCATTCATTAATAAAAGTACAAATTAAAATGCAAAGGCACTGCCCAGGGTTGGGGCTACACAACAGCAATTAAATGCTACTAACAATAATAGTTATAATTCTAAATCAATTTCACGCGAGTCAGCATATACTAGGATCTAGACTGGTACAAAGGCAAGATTTTTGCAAACCACTTAAGGTCTCACCTGAAGTCGGGTCAAATTAATTTTTTTTTCGACTGGAAATGCCAGATCTCAGAAGGGTGAGCATACGACCGAGAAAACCAGGTGCAGGTTTGACACATTTGTGTACATACAGAAGTAAACCAAGCAGGGACTTTAACTGGCGTTTTGTACAAGTGTCAATGACGAGCAATTGATGCACAGTGTTATTAATCGGACACAATTTTTGGGGGAATTGATACAATACCATTTTGTGTATTTGTAAGGATACCAATACAGACTACCTTTGTACTAGGACTAGTGTTTTTTTCACTAATGATGAAACCTAGACCATTGGTGAGGTTCAATAACATTAAGAATGAAGCACGGGCAATGTCAGGAACTCCCATGCTGACATAACTGTCAATATTGTCACTGACACGGAATACTTTCTGACGCTTGATGTAATGCTGAAAAATCTGGCTTCTTGACACGTGGTGAACAGCAGACATGCATCTAAATAAGCATGACAACAGTACAATCCCCTGGGTCGATCTTGATGTCAGCTTTGTATAAAAGAGCATCATGTCCTTGAGCTCTGAGGTAATGTCTATGGTTGGAAAAGTCAGACTAAATAGTGTCCAAATATGTATTCTTGTCAATCCCTGAATTCACAGAGACCCCTAATGGCGAAATGGGGTCAATAATGATCCTACACCTGTCAGAGTTAGGCTTGTTTCTGGTCATGAATGATGAAACATTGACCCTAGCAATAGGGTGTCTTCAAAAGGACCTAGGAACGCACCATACTCACTTTCTTCCTGTATGGAGGCATCCACATCATTAGGGTATTGACTGGTGAAACTGTGATTATTCCATTATTTAGAGGACAGTTCTTATTAAAGTCCAGGGGAAAGCCAAACCTGCTTAGCTTCAATAGTTGCTGGTCCCAATAATCCGTCAAGTCTTCGCGCCAAGCTTCAAAATTGGGTTGTGACATTACAGTTATATGAGTTTGTATAAAATTTGGTTTGTCAGAATTTTTGACAACTTCATGCAGGGGAAAGATTGACAGAAGAAATCAGGCATTAACTGATCACCTAAGGGAACAGAGTCAAAAGAAAAGTCTGTTGGTGCCATTTTCCACAAATCTGCAGATTTTCTACTTCCACCTGGAGACAAACTTGATTAGCATGTAGAATAGTATCAACAAAATTCTTCTTCCATACCTAATTACTTGACATAAATTGGACAGAAACTAGCTTCTGCATCCACATCTTGAGATAAGACAGCGTTCACACTGCCCTGAATTGTTTAACACTCACCAATTGTCTGATTTGCCACCACATTGTGATTCAGCACCCAGAGAAACCACGGAATGAACATTTTTATTACCCCACAGCCCTTAAGGGCTGTCGGGGTATTGTTTACACCCATGGTGTCCGGATGGGTGGGCGGTCGGCAGGAAAAGGTTGTCCGGCCTGTATCTCAGAAACCGTAAGGTGTAGGAACTTGATACATTGGCTAGAGGGTGTAGGTGTGCAACATCATGGTGTGACCTTGATTTGACCTTGCCATAGTAACCTTGAGTTTGAAAATCTTGTCCGTTCTATATCTCAGAAACCGTAAGGTGTAGGAAGTTGATACTTCGTAGGGACATTGGTCAGGGGGTGTAGGTGTGCAACGTCATGGTGTGACCCTGATTTGACCTTTGATCTTGCCGTAGTGACCTTGACCTATAAAATCTTGTCCTGGCTATATCTCGGAAACCGTAAGGTGTAGGAAGCTGATACTTGGTAGCGACATTGGCTAGGGGGTGTAGGTATGCAGTGTCATGGTGTGACCTTGATTTGACCTTTGACCTTGCTGTAGTATCATTGACCTATACAATCTTGTCCGAGCTATATCTCAGAAACCGTAAGGTGTAGTTAGGGAGTTGATACTTGGTAGGGACATTGGTTAGTTGTTATAGAGTGCAACTTGATCTTGTGACCTTGATTTGACCTCAGTGGCCTACTTATTTGACCTTCGAAAGAAATACACAATCTTGGCGAAAATTAGTTTATTTTATTGCGCCACAATAGCTTACCATGTGGGACTGAATGCTGTCTCGGATGGCTGCAGGGCATCACGGCCAACGTCTAATAAGAAAAATAAATATTTATAGTTGGCCGTAGCCTCAGGTTGTCCTCTCGTGGTACACTACGAGATCTCTTCCTACTTTCTCGTTGGCCGCGTGAATTGGTAGCGTCTGTAACTTACACAGATATTTTCATCTATTTCTCAGCACATACGTATTGTTGGATGTTGATTTTTGGTTATTTTATGTAATATATCTCATAGTTTATTCTATGAAAGTTCCGTTTCAACAGGATAAGTATTTTTTCTTATTTTTGTGTTTTTGAGTTTTCCTCGGTTCAGGCTTTTCATCTACGTCTTTTTATTGCGTTTCAAGATGTCTGCCCACCAAACGAATAAAGATAAGCCAAGATCTAGTAAGTGTAGACACTTTTGCTTCACATAATTACTGCCCTACCTGTAGGGAATCTGGCAAGGGTGGCGACCCCTGTGTTACATTTGTAACTCCATTTTGAAATATGTGCTTCTTTCACAGAAGAACAACTGATCAAAATTACACACAGAAAACACTATGTTAAGAAGCAAAAGAAGGACACTACTAGTTCAAAAGATGATGAACTCGATCTTCTAGGTGATGAGGACGTGGACTCATTTACTGGATCTCATGCAGACCTTGAGAGTGCTGCAGATAACAGATTTACTTCACCCCCGCATCCTCAACCCCTACCCTTCAGTTCATTGTCTATCAAAACTCCAGCCAAGACTGTCCTACCCACCCCAGGTACTACCTTACAGCAGAAGATTGAATCAAATTTAGAAAAATCCCTGGGTAACACACTCAACATCTATTTACAACAGCAAATGGGTTCTTTCCAGGCATCTATGTTAGAAGCTTTCCAGTGTCTCCGAGACGAATTGACAACTAAAAAACAAGCACAGGTGGCTCAGACCTCAGCTTCAGCTTCTAAACCTGGACCCTGCGCTAGTGCTTTTAATCTGGACCTACCCTCTCTGAGACCTAGAACTACCTCACATGTCGAGGAAATGGAAGTGGACTATGGTCCTGCACTTCCTCCTTGCCTTGGTTCTGACCTTCATAATGCATCAGATCAGAATTCTAATGTATCCGAGGAGCCTTCTAAGAAGGTCAGCCTCAGATCAATACTATGATGCATCCGATGAACCTCAGATTTCATCTTCTAAACCAAAAAAAACATGCTGACAAGAGTAGACATAAGGTCAGGTCCAGATACGTATCATCCTCTTCAGAGGAGGATCAGTCCTCTGTAGCCAGACACAGGTCTTCAAAGCCCTCTGGGGCTCAGAACTCTGGGGCTCTCTAACCAAGACCAACCTCAACATGATCCAGACCCCCTTATTATAGGGAAGTAGCTCTGTCTGACATTCCATCCCAATACGCTGAAGAAGTGGACACATTCAGGCGCATTCTTTCACTCCCCGATCCCAGGGAGTCTTGCCTAGGTCCTCAACTTCAGTCATGGGTCTGGATGATGAAAAAGGCCATCAGGAACTCAGACCCAGAGGTCCTTCCTCTATGCCACCACTCAGCTCAGTTATCAAAGATGCCTTTGATAGGTTTGAGCATGATTTCCAGGCCGCTAATTTACCTGAGGTAAATACATCAAACCTCCTTCCACTGCAAAGTGTTACAAGGTGGGACAGCCCTGTTATGAGGAGAAAATACAAGAGTTGAATACAGATTTTGCAAAAATCTGTATTACTCCTAAAACCCCTGGGGCTCCTATGGGCAAGGTTGCCCTACCAATTCTTAAGGAATTGGAACACCAAGCTAGGCAAAATATTTCCACACTCAACTTTACTGCTGCCTTTGCCAAGACTTCATCTTCTTCCAATGCCACTCTTGAGAAGTGTCAACATAGCCTGAAGTCAACCGTTAAGAGGGTCTCAGATATCTAATCTAATCTAATGTGGACTTTTATAATGCTTAATCTCCATCACTGATGGACTCTAAGGTGCATCTAAACATAAAGCAAGGCAGTTAGCGTTAATCAAGGGACATAGCCAGGCTGACTTAAAGACTGATGAATGGAAAGGAGGAACTGTATGGTATTGACGATCTGGGTGACTATGCCTAGTACTATAGGGACAACTACTAAAAGACAAGAATGGTTCGAAATAAGAAGGAGAACCACTATGCAAAAATTTATACACACAATTTGTGCCGATTGAAACCGGACAAACCTCTGAACAGAGAATTACAATAATCCAGATGACTAGTAACCAAGGCATTTGCAGCAAGGACTGCCACTTCAGGAGTGAGATACTTTCTAATTCTACAGAGGTCACGCATCTGAAGGAAGCACACTTTGCAAGTCCTCTTGATATGCTCAGAGAATGAAAAAGAAATCTGCATCAAACCACACACCTAGATTTCTGACAGAATCAACCGGATGAAGAAGGCTACCAAGAATGCTAACAGGAAAGTGAGAGGAAATCTTCTGACTTTACTAAGTGGTGTTGTATAGAGTGAAAACAGTAATGGACCCAGAACAGAACCTTGTGGAACACCATAGATGAGATTGCTTAATTCAGATAGTGTGGAGCCTATCTTAATGGCCTGGCAACAATTTCTCAAGCAGGAAGCAAACCACCTTAGAACTGTTCCACCAAGACCAAACCAGGATGTAAGGTAACCAAGGAGAATATTATGGTCTATAGTATCAAATGTGGCTGCTAAGTCAAGAAGTACTAGAGCTGCGGGTTCACCGCGTGCCAGAGAGAGATGAACCTCGTTTTTTATAGACAATAAAGCAGTTTCTGTGGAATGTCCTGGCTTATATGCTGACTGATGAGGATTGTCCAGTTTGTTGTTGTTAATGTGTGACGTTAGCTGCCTGGCAATGACTCGCTCAACCAACTTTGACAGGAAACAAAGACCAGACACTGGGCGATAATTCTTAAGGTCGTCTCTGGGAAGGGAAGCCTTTTTTATGAGGGGGGTGACAACCGCCTTTTTGAAAGAATTTGGGAAGGATCCTTCACTGAGAGAATAATTTACCAACTTGGTAATAGAAAAGAGGAGGATATCAAGACAATCCTTAAGGAGGAATGTTGGTATGGGGTCTAGTGAGCAAGATTTAGTGGGGGATTCACTAATACCCTTATAGACCTCGTCTTCAGTGACAGGCATAAAGGCATTGAAAGCAGGAGGCACCGAATCCGGTGCATCATTAAAAGAGCCCGAAGTAGAAAAGGTGTCCCTGATTTTGCTTATTTTATTGGAGAAAAAAGAAGCAAACATGTCCGCGAGGCTTTCGTCTTAGCTATGAGCAGGCAGGACAGTCTCAGAGGTGCAATGCAACACCTTCCTCAATGACTGCCATAGCTTCTTGGGGTCACGACACAGAAGTCTCAGATACAGAAAGGTGCCAATCCTGAGAAAGCAGCAAAACGTGGATATGAGCAAGCCTGTGAATACTTAGATCTTTGGAATAAGACTGTTCTTATTCAGCACAGAGCTCTCACATGCCTCAGCAAATCCTTAGCCCATATACTCCAGAGGGAGCTATATACTATAGGTAACACCGGCTCGCTAAGGCATGAAGCCGAAATGACCCTTTTACAACCACATCTAGGGGAAACAAGAAGCCAAGAACTCAGGAACTCGCTTTTTTGACATTCCTCTTTGTTCAAGTCTCAACTTGTGAAGGGGGGAGAAGACTTCCTCCTCAAAAAAGGCACCTCTAAAGACTCAGGGTTGCGCACCCTATGAAAATCCTCACAATAAGAAAAGAGGCTCCTACAGGAAACGCCCATATGGGGGCAACTCCTCACAAAGCAGTAACCAATCATTTTCCTCAGGTAGGGGGAAACCGAACTTCAGAGACTCCAGGGGCCGTTTTCGACCCCACTCTAGGGGACGTGGGTGTGGAAACCCCTCCCCCCAATGACTCCTTAAAAGCCTCCCTCA
Organism: Sabellastarte sp. h YS-2021; assembly: GCA_964017235.1. Lineage (NCBI taxonomy): Eukaryota > Metazoa > Annelida > Polychaeta > Sabellida > Sabellidae > Sabellastarte > Sabellastarte sp. h YS-2021. The sequence continues at coordinate 15,935,992 of OZ024927.1, forward strand.
GTCCACCAGTAGGAGGTCGCCTCCGTTCTTTCTGGCAAACAAACAAATGTTCATCAACATGTTAAACATCATCACCAATGACCACGTACTGCCATTCATTTCAAAACCAAGTCTGGTCAGATTCCCTCTGATTCAATCAGAACACAAGGCCCTTCAAAAAGACCAAGCTCTGGCCACTTGCATCCAGTCTCTTCTGTCAAAGAACGCAATCGAAAGGGTGGAAAATGTAAAATCTCTTGGGTTTTACAGTCGCCTGTTTCTAGTACCCAAGCCTCACCAAAGGTGGAGGCCAGTCATAGACTTAAGCAAGCTCAACACTTTTCTACATGTAGAAAAGTTCAAAATGGAAACTCCATCAGGACATCCCTGATTCCAGGGGAATGGGTATCATCGATAGACCTATCAGACACTTACCTTCACATCCCCATCCACCCAAACTCAAGGATAAACCTTGAAGGTTTTGCCACAGGTTACAGGTGTTCCAGTTCACCTCCCTCCCTTTTGCCTAGTCACAGCCCCCCAGGTCTTTACAATGATTGTAAAGGAAGTGAAGCTAATGGCTCTCTCCAGAGGACTCAGACTTCACCAATACCTGGACAACTGGCTGATCAGGTCCCAGTCTCAGGAGGAAGCCCAAGTGAACACTCAGGCAGTGGTAGACCTAGCCCAGTCCTTGGGGTGGATAATAAATCAGGAAAAATCAGAACTAAAACCTACTGTGTTTTTGTTTGTGGGCTATGAATACCATCTATATTCAGCCCTTGTAAAACCCACTCAAGAGAGCTCAAACTTCAGGATTTGATCCTACGACTCAAGTCAAGACATGTTTTGACTGCAAGATGTTTGATGTCGCTAATTGGGTTGCTTCCCGCAATGGAGAAAATGGTCCTGGAGGGACGCCTTTACATGAGACCCTTTCAGTTTCATCTCAAGGAGCACTGGAGATATTCTCAGTTGCTGGACAGCCTCCTTCCTTGGACAGAAACCATTTCAGCACACCTAGACTGGTGGCAAAATCCCTCGAACGTGATGAGAGGTGCAGACCTTCATCCCAAAGACCACAGTATCCATCTCTTTACAGATGCCTCAAACGAAGGTTGGGGCGCTCACTTAGATCAAAGTTCTACAAAGGGTCTGTGGTCAGACCGGGAAAAAAGGCTACACATAAATGTTCTAGAGTTGAAGGCGGTCTCCCTGGCCCTTTGAAGCTTCAAGGACCAGTGCCAGAACCAAACAGTGCTAGTTGCAACGGACAACTCAACAATGGTAGCCTACATAAACAAACAAGGAGGAACTCACTCAGCAGAGATGTGTGCTGTCCTGTGGAAGATCATGACATGGTGTCATCACCATCACATAACATTAAAAATCAGACACATTCCAGGGTGTCTGAATGTGATGACCAACCTTCTGTCCAGGTCAAACCAAGTGCAGTCAACAGAATGGTCACTGCATCCGCAGATGTTCAAGCAGATCTGTCAAAAGTGGTTCACTCCTCATGTAGATATATTTGCCACTCATCTGAACCACAAACTTCCACTGTACGTATCTGCTGTCCCAGATCCAAATGCTTGGGACATAGATGCTCTAAACTTAAACTGGACGGGTCTCACTGCTTATGCTTACCCTCCGATGGCTCTCCTTCACAGGGTGATCCAAAAAATAAAAAGTATCTAATCTTGGCCAATGGGAAAAGGTTGCCTTGTTCCCTTCTTCTGACATCATAGCCAAAAACCAACTAGCAAGAGAAGGTTTTCAAAGTGTGTCTCTGGTGACTATTCCTGCTTTAACTACCATTGTAGATAGACAATTCAAAGAAGACCAGACCTTGTGTCCCGTGCGGGCCCTGAGGTACTATTTGGATCAAACCAAAGACCTGAGAGGGTCTCGATCCCTCCTTTTCATCTCCTTCAAGAAAGGACATACCTCAGACATCAGACTCTCTACTCTTTCTTCTTGGTTGAAACAAAACATTCTACTTTGTTATAAACAAGCAGACCAACAAGCCTTGGACTTGCTCCAAGTTAAAGTGCATGACATTAGGGCCTTCGCGGCCTCTAAGGCCTTTTACGGTGGGGTATCGGTGGACCAAATCATGCAAGCCTGTCACTGGAAAGCTCACAACACACTCACAAATTTTACCTAAAAGACCTTACTTGGTCAGACAACGACAACAGTATGTATCTGGGACCAGTGGTGGCAGCACAACAAGTCCTAGATCCTTCCCCTCAGACCAGTTATCCTCGGAAAGAAAAGGGGGGGGGGGGCACATCCTCTACAACCAAGTCTTCAGGAGTCTAATCCCAGGGTCTAGGTATAGGTTTACCTCTCAAGATGTTACGGTAAGGTCATTTTTTATTTTACTTTATCAAGCATAATATGAATTAAGGACTTATCAAGGTTGTCATTAATCTCATGTTAGGTGGGTAAAAATTAGAGAATTCCAACCATAGGACTGGTTTTTCACTTGTGGATGGCCCTAAGGGCCCTTACACTACTTAAGTGAGCACGACTGCACTTCTCTCCTACAATCAAAACATCCTGACAGTTTTTAGCACTGTCATTCATTCTATTAAGGTTTTTGCTCTTTACAGGCCCGTTCTTCAGGATTGGGGCACTGTAAATGGGACTCAGACTGGTGTTTCTAAACATTCATTCTAATCTATTACTTCAAAATCTAAGAAAAATTGACATATCTTCTAGTCTCAGCTGTAATCCCTCCACCATGTGGTTGGATTCAGCATTCAGTCGCACATGGTAAGCTATTGTAGCGCAATAAAATTGAAAATTTTAATTACTTAAATGTAGCTTTTATAAGCTACAAGCTTACCATGTGGGAATGAGAAGAGTCCCACCCTGCCTCCCCCGCTGTATTACAGGTGAGGGGTGAGGTTTAAATATTGCAATGAGAAAGTAGGAAGAGATCTCGTAGTGTACCACGAGAGGACAACCTGAGGCTACAGCCAACTACAAATGTCTATTTTTCTTAGACATTGGCCGTGATGCCCTGAGGCCATCCGGGACAGCATTCAGTCTCACATGGTAAGCTTGTAGCTTATTAAAGCTACATTTAAGTAATTAAGCGTCAGGAACGCTTATTTGTTTTCACCGAAGTTCGACTGATCACCGCCGCCGCCACAGGATTATGGTCTCCCTTGAATAACTTCTGAGCCTTTTAAATTTTTCTTTCCTTCTTATCTTTCTTTAAAACTATAGAGGCGGAAAAAATTTTGGGATACTTTGCACAGACCTTAAGCTTTAAAACACTCACACCTGTGCTATAAAATTTATCAGGTACATTCTAGACCAAATTTCCAAGGTCGGAAAGGATTTTCTCATCAATTAGACCATTCATACCTGAATGGGAGGCGTTTTATTTTCATAAATTTTTTAAGAATGGTTACTTAGTTTGTATCTCAAAAACGGTTAGGATTTCGGCGTTTTGTTGGAATAACTTATTCAGCTACATTTTGATAATCTTTCACATACCAAAGTTTTAGCCCTGTATCTGCAATCTTTTAGCCCTGTATCTGCGATTTTCGTCACCTTAATGTCAAAAACCGGGGGTTTAGCCCTCCAGTTCACTTAGTTTTTCACTTTTTTCAAAATGTTAATGGACATATGGCCTGCTTAAAGTCATCAAATTGGAATAAAATCCTCTGGCTCCTTTCTTTTTCCATTTTTTTACATCGAAATTATCACTGGTATTAAACTAGATAAAAATAATACTTATGGTCACCCTAAACTCTCAGTATGAATGGAGTTGTAGCCACCTTAAAGTGAAATAAGGGGGTTTTCAGCCTCCAAGTATCTTATTGTTCGACTGACCTCAATTAAACTTTGCACACCTATAAAGGATGGCAAACCAAAGGGTATCCTGACTTTATGGTGACTTTAAACTGTTAATATAATTTCCCCCCCCCCCCCCCAAATTCATAACATTTGAATAAAGCTGTCTGGCTCCTTTCTTTTTCCATATCTAACATATATTGATATTAAAGATACATTCTCATATTTTGGTCACCTTAAAGTCGTAATATGAATGAAGTTATGGTCACCTTACAGTGAAAAAGGAAGTTTCAGCCTCCATCTTATTGTTCATCTGACCTGAGCTAAACTTTATGCACTTATAAAGGATGACAAAAGGGACATTCTTATTTTATGGTCACCTTAAAGTCATGGGTGACTTCTTTTTCATCAGGGCCGCTTCGTTTTTGTCAGCAAAAACATTTTTCTAGTTAAAATTTTGAATTTTATGTTATTTATTCTACATGTTATTTACAGACTGATACTGTACTTTAAGGCCACCTTAAATTACGAATTACAGTTTTACCAGTGTGAGGTGACCTTAAAAACAATTTAAGATTGTTAATGTACTAAATAGTCAATACTGAAATTGAAGTTATATACATATTCACAGTTATACACGGAATACTAAACTTGATTACATTATACTGTCATAAAGTTACTAGTTAAAGGCTGTGACCTAATAAGACGTCATAGCATCTTTTTTGTTTGGTGCGATTTGTTTTGTTAATATTTACTGCTACACATATTTACGAAAGCATGTTTTGATATTTAAAGAAATGATGTAATTAACTAAATAGTTAAAAATAATACATGACTAAGTTACTGAAAATTGTTAAAGTTACTTTTACAATTTACTTTGATTTGTTAATATTTACTACTATCAGAACCCCAAACCCAAGTAGGAGTAGTTAGGAGGACAATTGGTGTTTGAAAGTAGTTGCTACCAGATCTGAAGCCTTGTGATCCTGAGTAACATAACCCCACACTGCATCCGACGTCTGTTACAGTCATGGGCAAGTGCAGTAGCAATTACCGGTTGCCTTTAAGTTGCAACAGCAAAAGACAAAAAGTTTAACTTAGATTTATGTAACAATTAAAAATAAAGATTACAGTCAACTGGTATGCTCTCAACAGTACATACAATGATACAATAATAAAACCAATCTGACCTGGCCACTGTAACTGACAGTAAAGTTTGTCTACTGTATCCAGTAATCTGTCCTGTGATCTGTCCTGTGATCCATCTGATGTCCACTAACACAGATATCCGTATCCTGTGATCTGCTCAGTATCCAATAACGCAAACTGTCCTTATCCTGTGATGATTTTGATATAAAATCACACCAAATGTCTTTATAGAAATACTATCTGCTTCAAGATATGGACAATGTCCAAAATGCAATAAATCCACTCTCTGGTAGAACCACATACTTTGTGCAGATGAAAAAGTACCCAAAGCACAGCAAATCGATCCAGACACTGTATCCAGTTTGCTCCAGTAATAGTTCGATCACAAAGTATAAAGTACACCAAAAGTATATTTTTATTGCATTAATACATCTTATCTAACAGACAATAGCTATACCCTGAGGCCAGCCGGTCCCGCCAAACGCCAGAAAAAGACGTCCCGAGTTTCACCTCTGGCAGGACCGGTACACTACAATCCACTCGCCAGGTGTCCTAGTTCCTGCTTCATTTGCCAGAGGGAACGTGACGTCATAGCATCTTTTTCATTTGGTGCGATTTGAAAAGTTGCGTTCTTTGCTAACAGTTTTTATTTTGTGGATATTTCCTTAACTTCTTTTATGATTTATCAAAGTTTTGTTATTTAGTGTTTTAACTATCATAGCATCACCAGGACAACGGAAAGGGGCCTGTGGCCATATTATGGTGTCTTTTGACAAACATTCACATTGATAAGGGTTAGGGTGCTGACCCCTGCATCTCTAAGCTGCCATGTGAGTACTGCAAACTTTTAACTCCAGAGCAAATGATTCAGTTGACCACGCCAATCTACAAACTTAGAAAAGAAAGCCAAAAAAGTAAAGACTCTCGTTGATCCAGCTTCAGTTACAGTGTTATCTCCAGTAGAATCTCAGGACATGGACCCTGCTGTTTCTTCTCATAATTCATCCACTGACCTTTCCTTGCCACAACCTTCCTTCCGCAAGGAACTCCAAGACTTAGATGAAAAATGGTCAGTTAGAATGGCATGCTTAGAAGCTCTCCTGACTATTGGCCAGCGTCCAGCTTCTCAGCCTTCTTTCTCCCCGGTAAAAGTACCAGTGTAATGGTAAATCCTGCCCCCCCCCCATAAATCCCCCCCCGGGGAGAATATTCTAAAAAATATTACCCCCGGGGGTATATTTTTTAGAAATTTCACCCCCTCCCCCCCCTGTGGGGGAAGAGTTGTTATAAAATAATACCCGCCACCTGAAAATTTACCCCCCCACCCACCCAAGGACAATAATTTCTGATAAATAATACTGTGGTTTAGAGTTGTCTTTGGTTATTGTAAGTTCTGGTTTATATATTTTAAATTCAGTATCTGGTTTAAATATATTACGTCAATTTATTTTTTACATACATTAAATCATTTATTATTATAATTTTATGCATCATACAGGAATGAATAACATTAATATCAGAACTTAGACTAAGTAACTTTTTTGTTACAGGCTTTGTTTTGTTCCATATCTTTTCCATCAAAAAATATAATTATTATAATGGTTACACTATAACACAAAAGACTTTGCCAGGCCTCATTATGCTCACAGTAAAGCAGTAGTTAAATAACAAACAACAAAAAATAAGCATATAATGGGCAATACTTTGCAATCATTTTTGAGTAGATTGCTGGAAAATAATAGCCCCCACCTGAATATATTGCCCTCCACCAACACCAAAGGAACATCTCTGACCAATAACACTATGGTTTAGTGGGGTTCTTTTGTCATTGTTGTTGAAAGTAGTAAATGATAATAATCATTTTACAAATAAAGTATTTTATAGTTTATAACCTGAGATATAATCATTTGGAGATTAAAATTGTGTCTGAATTTCCATGATTCATAAATAATTGACTTTAATTCAACAAGACAATGGAAAACTCGATTCTAAGGCATCTGAAAGCATTATTATGTTTTGATTACAATAATTTTGGTGTATATTTCCTTTTTTCTCTGTGAAGAGTTTCTTCTTTTAAGTAATGTTAAAATAAACAAAGATTTAATGAAAGTCATACTTTGCCTGTTGGTACAGGTGGGAGGGGGAAGGTTTCCATGGCGGGGGGAATATATTCTGAAAAATATCGCCCCCCCGGGGGAAGATTTTATGGGGGGGAATATTTACTTTTACACCGGTAGCTCATAAACCACCGGCTGGATCATTGTCGCAAACTCCTTTCATGATTTCTTCAGTTCCTTCTGCCAAGCCGGCCGGACTTCTAGCCTGGATTGAACACAGACACAGGCTGCTACAACTTCCTCTGTGGACATGGTTTCCCCACTGGACAATTTGTATCAAGAATCTGACCTGGAGCTGGTCTTTGCTCATCCGGCCTCTGCCGGTCCTGTATCTGCCTCATTTGAACATTCCGTGGACCCGTTTCCGGCTTCTGACGGAATATCACTCCACCGGATCAGGTTGAAGAGGGTGAATGTTCAGAACCGGAAGACCAGCCAGAACAGGATAATACAAATAGTGACCATGCTATAAGTGAAGATCAAAACTGTCATGAAACAGTGAGAGGTGTACGTGTCTTCATGGGATGGTCACACATTCCTGATCTAGAATATACTCCTGCTACAAGAGCAGACAACCCCTGGATTGGCCACCGGGCACAGCCTGTAGGGAAAGTTTCTGTCCTTCTGCCACTGGAAGATTGGCTTTGTAAAAAACTGGAAAATCTCAATCTGGTGTTAATTGAAGGTTATCCATCCAAATCCACAGAACCTGGTGGTTTGCACATGGACCAATATCTCCATTCTCCTAAAACCCAGAGCAGGTGGTATGGAATCCATCCAGCTGAACCCAAAGACATTACCAGACCTGGCAGATATGTAACTACCTGGCCCAATGATGCTGTAAAACTAAACAGCGCTTTTGCAAGAATAGCCAAGCCCTCTGCTACTTCCTGTCAGCCTCCATCTTTGCCTATTGCTCAAGATACCCTCAGGAAGTGGGAAAAGGTGGCTAAAGAAACTAGCTATATATGTAACCAGTCAGCTGGTTTTAACAGATGTATAACAAAGATCCAAGACAGTGTACAGGAACAGTTAAAAATCCTTCAAATGGAACTTGGAAAAGGCAAATCCTTTTCAAAGGCGCAGTCTGCTCTGGATGAGTTACATTATCTCACCTCATTTAACCAGAATGTGAGCTTCGCAATGGGCAAGTCTCTTTAACATCTTTCGGACTTCACCTTCATACAGATGGCCAATCTCACTTTGGTCCACAGGGATTCTTTCTTGGAACATATAAAGACAGGTGTAAAGCTGGACACTTTTTCAGCTCTGCGGAATTGCCCTTTAAATACTCACGCACTGTTTCCAGATGCGGCAATCAGGAAAAAAGAAGATGAAATTTGAAACTCAAAAGTGTACCAACCAGCTCGGGCCGTGATGGGTTCGCCGGTAATCAGAAAAGAGAGCAGAACAGGTATTATTCTACCAACTGGAAACATGGGCAGGAAGCTTCTCAGACCGGAGGATCTACTGGCAAAAACATGCCAGCTTGGAAGTCCTTTGGGGGGACCCAGTAGAGCTAGAGGCAGAGGAGGTCAGCCCGGACGTGGCATTCGCCCTCCTAAGGAAACAGCACAGTACAAATGATAATTACTGCATAGCGAATCTGGTGCCAGTGGCCCGGTCAGTGGATTCTGTTCTAAATGTTCAAAGGCAAGACCTTTCTGTGACTGTTCAACCGCCTTTATTGTGTCCTGTTGTCAGTTCTGGCTTTGCATGCACTGATCCACAAGAAGGCAGTAGAAGGGTAAGGGTTCGGACCTTTCTAGCCTTCTACAACAGATTGTTCATTGTCCCCAAACCAAATCTGAAATGGCAGCCAATCTTGGACCTCAGTACTCTAAACCAATTTTTGCGTGTAAAAACATTCAAAATGGAGACCCGGGAGAAAATTTGAATCTCCATACAACAGGGGGAATCGGTGACATTGCTGGATTTTAGCAACGCCTATTTTCACATACCAGAACACACCTGTCCCGAAAGTTCCTCAGGTTTCACTTCCAAAATCAGTTGTACCAATTTCGGGCCCTTCCCTTTGGCCTCTCAACAGCTCCTATGGAGTTCACTTGGGTGGTCAAAGAGGTCAAGCTGATGGCTCAGTCTCGGGGTATAAGGATCCACCAGTACCTGATGATGACTGGTTGGTTCGAGCCCCCACCAAAGTATCTTGCCACCAGGACACCCAATCCCTCCTCGCCCTTTGCCAGGAATTGGGTTGGATAGTGAACCTCCAAAAAGTTGGAGTTGGAACCCAAATAGGTGTTCATTTTTGTGGGTTACCAGTATGACCTCTTACACAGACTGGTCAAACCGACCCAGAACCGTTGGGAGTTGATTCTACAGAAAGTGGAATCTATTATGTTTAAGTCGACTTGCCAAGTCAGGAAGTTCATGTCCCTGATAGGCCTCCTTACAGCAACGGAAAAACAGGTGCCCCTGGGCAGACTTCATATGAGACCCATTCAGTGGCACCTCAAGAGACATTGGAGGGTTCCCAAATCCCTGCGAAAGGAGATACCAGTTCCAAGGTCTCTTCACCCACACCTTCAATGGTGGACCAAGGAGACAAATGTCTTACTAGGTCAACCTCTGCACCCACTGCGTCATGCCCTTCAAATCTTTACAGACACCTCAAAAGAAGGCTGGGGGGCTCACTTAGGGAACTTCACAGCAAGCGGCACCTCGTCAGTTCCAGAAAGTCAACTGAATATAAATTTCCTGGAACTAAAGGCTGTCTTGCTAGCTCTAAAAAGGTTCCAGCACATGGTACAGGGGAAACCCAGCCCTTCAACAAGGCTCGTCACAGGGATCTGACCATCCTCAACCTTCACGCGTGGCTCCTAGAGCAGAGGCAATCAAGGAACAACGGTTCTCTAGCCCAGTGGCGTTTCGAATTGAGGCTCCTCAAAGATGTTCAACCAGAAGTGGTTCATTTTTGTCAGATGGTGTGAAACAAGTTAGGTCTCCATCTATCAAACAAGTAGCAGATTTTCTTCTGCGCCTTTTTCAGGAGAAGAATCTTCAACCCAGTACCATTGATGGCTACAGGTCAGCCATTGCAGACAAATTAGGCAATGCCTCCTTAAATGTCAGCAAAGATGAAAACTTGACTCGCCTGTTGGACAATTTTCATAGAGATAGACCTAAGGGGTGTCGGGGATTTCCCTCCTGGAACCTCTCCTTGGTTTTACATCAACTTTTGAACCACCTTTTGAACCTCTCAGAAAGGCGTCCTTGAAGCATCTGACTTTCAAAGCGGTTTTTGTCCTATCTCTAGGTTCTGGGAAGCATAGGAGTGAAATGCACATGTGGTTGAACAAGACTATCAGACACCAAGCTACTGGTCAAAAGTGTCCCTTTATCCTTCCCCAAGTTTTTTGGCTAAGAACCACTTGGTGAAGGAGGGACCAGAGTGTGTGGCTCCAGTGGTCATTCCAGCCCTGGCCCCTACTCTGGATAAATCCCTGAAGGAGGATAGGTCTCTTTGTCCAGTGAGAGCTTTACGCTATTATCTGGACAAGACACAAGATCTCAGACAGGGCAAAGAGCTGGTGTTTGTCTCCTTCAAAAAGGGTTTCACCAAGGATATCTCTCCTGCTGCGATCTCGTCTTGGATTAAGCAGACAGTCATCCTTTGTTATGAGCTATCAGATCAGGAGGCTCTAACTTTGAACCAAGTTAAAGCTCATGATGTTAGGGCTTTCGTGGCTTCCAAAGCCTTTCAGGGTGACATTTCTTTGGACCAAATCCTGGAAGAATGCCACTAGAAGTCCCACAACACCTTTACCCAATACTATCTTTAAGATGTTGCTTGGGCGGACTCATTTCGAGCTTTTTCAATTGGGTCCTGTGGTGGCTGCCCAGCAGATCCATCGCTGAACCTCCTGTGACCCTATCCTGTATATAGTGTGCATAACAGTTCTGATTTTGTTTGGTATAGGTCTCTTTTCGTTTTTGATCTATTCCTTAGTTTAGGGTTTTTTATCTAGGTGCCAGATGCATAGGGTATGAGACCTTATTCAACTCTTGCTTGGGTTGACTTGGAATTTGGAATCTGTAGGGCTGAAGTCTTCCTCTCTTCCTCCTTTCAGAGTAGGAAAAAGGGGAGGCGGGGGACCCCTAAGTTTGGGCCATTAAAGGCATGGTGTGCCTCCTTTATCAATCAGTCCAGAGTTTGTTTGCCTATACATAGAGTTCCATCTAGCCCTAAGGAAGCTGTCCTCCTTCCACTGAGTAGTTATTCTAGCTATCGTCTGTTAGGAAAGGTGTATTAACACAATAAAATTGCAAATTTTAATTAGCAAATTAAATTTTTTTAGTTAATACCCAGACTGAATGGCCAAAGACCAACTCAAAGGGACTAAAGCCTAAAGACTCTTGAACTGACTCCCTAACTGCAAACAGTTACAAGCTGATACCGTCATCCCAGTCTTTTTCATTGTCTAAACAGTACATCCTAATCATATTCTTCAAAGTTGAATGGAACCTTTCAAGTGCACCTTGTGATTCTGGGTGATAAGCACTAGATTTGATCGTTTTGGCACCTAGTTTAAATACAACCTGTTGAAATAATCTTGACATATAATTTGATCCTTGATTTGAGTGGATCTCTTTTGGTAAGCCAACTAAAGTAAAGAAATTATCCAGAGCTTTTTCAGATTTTGGGAGCTGTTATGTTGGTCAAAGATATGGCTTCTGGGAACCTGGTTGAGGCACACATAATGGTCAAAAGATGTTGGTTACTTATCGACCTTCGACTCATTAAAAGGTGGTAACAGTCGCACATTTTTACCCAGATAAAATTAAGTAGGAATGGACTCTTCATGGGCAATTCGGCGAGCTTTTCATTTCTCTCTTATGTTTGTTTCTTTTCATTGTTGAGCTTCAAGCTCTTCTTTTCTTTGTTAAGTTTCAAGCTCTTCTTTCATTGTTGAGCTTAAAAGCTCTTTGAGCCTTAACTCTCTTTTGAATTATAATCGCCTAATCTCATACTGCCCAGAAGGGTCCATTGCTAGAGGCTTATACACTTCTAAACAACTATCAGGTAAAACATCTTCATCAACTAACTGTTCAACAACAAGCCTTTTAAGCTCATGCTTACATGTTGACCTTTTTACCTCAAACTGTAACTCTTGTGCTATTTGCATTAACATATCATTTTTAAAAAGTTTCTAGAACTGGTGACTGTACAAACTCTTTCGCACTAGCCATGTTAAGCACTGTTGACTGTAACCAATTGTCAAATCAAATGAATATTCAAAATGTCAACTGAATGGTTGGATCAAATGGTCAGATCCCGGACGAGCCCCCAATTTTCCTGTTACGGTCACAGGCAAGCACGGTAGCAATTACCGGTTGCCTTTAAATTGCAACAGGAAAAGACAAAAAGTTTAAGTTAACAAATATATTTACAATTAAAAATAAAGATTACAGTCAACTGGTATGCTCTCAACAGTACATACAATGATACAATAATGAAACCAATCTGACCTGGCCACTGTAACTGACAGTAAAGTTTGTCCACTGTATCCAGTAATCTGTCCTGTGATCCGTCTGATGTCCACTAACACAGATATCCATATCCTATGATCTATTAAGTATCTGATAACACAAACTGTCCTTATCCTGTGATGATTTTGACATCCAATCACACCAAATGTCTTTGAAATATCCCGAGAGTCTGCACAACCGTACTATCTGCTTCAAGATATGGACAATGTCCAAAATGCAATAAACCCACTCTCTGGTAGAACCACACACTTTATGCAGACGAAAAAGTATCCAAAGTACAACAAATCTATCCAGACACTGTATCCAGTTCGCTCAAGTAGTAGTTCAGTCACAAAGTATAAAGTACACCAAAAGTATATATCCAGTTGATAGTACAATGTAGCTCTAAGGCACAGCCTTCTGTATAGCCAGCGAATACTATGTTCATCGGTGGCCAGGTGTACAGTGCTTATATACAAGCATGGAAATTTCCAGACAATTATAGAACTAACTTGAGTTTGACACCTGTTACCAGATTCACTAAGGCAGTTCTAGAGACTACTGGTAATTGGGTTTCCCCAAACCTACTAATATAATCACTGAGGTTATTAGAAGGAATGAAAAGTTATATTTTTGTTCTGCCATCTTAAAAATTTTAGATAAGAATTTCCTCAATCTAAGTATCAGTTAATAGTACCCAGGTACCATAGCATTTAATCTGAAATAAAGGAGAGTTCTTGTCACATTCATATAACTTTAGCATTACTTTTAGTGCAGCCACTGGGCATAAATTCGATGAACCTAAAGAAGGGATTTTTAAAGTTTTCGACCATTTAATAATTAAATGAGCACCTGGAGGTGCAAAAATGACATCTGCCCTAGCTAGTTGCTTCATATAGTCAAAAGTTGCGATGTAATGCAGAACAAAATTTGAGATTCTTAAAAAAACTGAAAAAATTATGAAAGCAGCTTTAAAAATGGTTCCCATGTACATTCTATCACATTGAACAACCAGTTGTGATAACATTTCAACGTCAATTATAGTCTTGATATGAGGGTTGAGGGGTGCATCCCTCATGATAGCTTTGTTATATACTTTTATAAAACATTTGCATAAAATTTTATCCCATCCTAGTGATCCCCAGCTGCTTAGTTGTTTTTGTCTAGATTTGCTTCTTGGACAGACAGTCTTTTCCTTGATTCATAAGAACAAACACTAAGAACATTTATGTTTACACATTCTACCTTTGTCTCACGATCATGACTGTGTGTGCATGTGCCGTTTTGAATATCTTTACACTACGATGATTTCCTGGATTTTGGATTGGATTGGATTTTACAGAAACGTGCTTCTAGGTATGGGTCCTACTGATCAGATCATATTTGATCCAGAGTTTCCCATTGGAGGGAGCCCTTCTTCATCTTTAAAATAGCAAGACCCCACCTAGTTTTTACTGAAGCATCCACTCCCCCTACCCTTCTTAGATTTATATTTCACAGAAACCTCGTTACCTAGGAGGTGTGAACTTTGGTCAAGTTTTCTGTTTCTTCTGTCCATCCCCTGTGATGTAGCTACTATCTGCTTGTCCACCATGTAAAGTCATCTCCCTCCAGATCTGCCTGATCTGTAGCAAGTGAATTACACTATACTTGTAAAGGCAGCATCTCTTAATCCATTGGAATGCTCCACACTGTCACTTTCACTACTGTTCTTAAACTGATATTTCTTTCCAGTGGGTGGCATGTGTCAACTTTTACACTGTTGCTTTTTATCTGGCAATTTTTATATGTTACTGTGTCTGAAATAAATACATGTACAGGTACACTAGAGATTTAGGTATTATCTTGGTAAATTTAGGCTTAGAAAAAATGGGTTTTCAGTAATCAAAAATAACTGTCCTGTATATACAATATCTTGCAATTAAAAGCCTAAAACGTTAAAGTTGAAAAACTAAATTTTATTTCATAAAAATGTAAATATACTCTACCATATGAAAACATTTGGGTAAGCGTGGCTTGGTGTTCGGTGACCGCCACATACACCGTACATAGAATTTAAATATGTGAGGGGAGACCCTCTTTAAACCTATATACTTGCTACCTTAGACCCCTGGTGACCTAATTCACTCTGCCATGCGCAGTAATACAGAAATAGTTCATTCTTTTTGTGGCGGTTGAACAAGCAACAGGCATTTTGCTACCTCTCAAAGACCTTCTTTTACACGTTTTTGAAGCTCTGTGAGTACTTCTTTGCTGTTTTTATTCACTTTTCCTCCATTTTATTTACCTTTTACTTCGATTTCTGGTGAACTTATTGTATACTTTGGGCAATATTTTATGTATTTCTTCAAAATTCGTATTATCGCTCATCTGGTCACGTGGTGTTAGAATGTCGGATTGCCTTTGGAGATATTCATTTCCTTAGTAGATTAATTCTTTTTATGCACTTCTACAGGCATTGTAATTTTAATTTACGGTTTTCCTTCATTCTTTCAACAAAATTCTTCATTTCTCCACGTATTTTGACCGTATTTTTACTCTGACTGTGCATTGTTTTTCACGTAGTTACCTATTTGGTATTTTTGCTCATCGGGTCACGTGGTGTCAGAATGTTGGATTTCTTTTGGAAATATTCATTTCCGCAGTGAATTAATTCCTTTATGCACTTCTACAGGCATTATAATTCACCTTTTACGGTTTTCCTTCATTCTTTTTACGAAATTCTTCGTTTCACCGTGTATTTTGACTGTATTTTTGAGCTTTTTACTAATCATTCACCAGGTCACGTGATGATGACGTCACATCCAAAATGGAGGTCAACCGATCGGTTGTCAGAAAATATTCTTTTTCATAGTGATTACAGCATTTCCAGGTTTGTTTATACATTCCTTCTACATATTTCTTTGAATATTATTATGTCAGAGCATAATGTGTAATAATTTCAATTGTTAACGCATTTTTCATAGCGTAACATTACGGTATTTACTACCTACCATTCACATTTTTTTACTTGTACAGGCCCTTTCATTTGACATTTCTGGATTTGGATCCTGGTTTCAGTGTTTTGGGGTTCAATTCTGAGCCTAGGGTCTCCATTTTTAGCCTTTCTCCACCTTCAATTTTGGAGGTTGGGGGTTTACGGCTTCTGGGGAGGACTTTGTCTTCCACCTTTTGGAGATCCATTTCACTGTTACTGGTTTCCTTCATTCCAATTTTATGTCAATTGGTCATTTGGTTTCTCAGTCCATTTTTACTCCTTTGGCCTCTTTTGTGCCTAGGCTTCAGTCTAATCAGACTGCTGTTTGGTACTGGGATTACCTTCTCAAGACCATTCATGTTCAGGGTCCCTTAGAAGAGTTTATCAGTTGAATTCAGCTGATTTTGCTACTTCCTTAACACTACTCCATTCATTTTCTAAATCTAGAAAAATTTTGTTTGGGGTTTGGTGGAAATCTTCTGTTACTCAACAGCTTTCTATTGTGTTTTCACCACTTTTTAGATCTGACGATCAATGGGCACATCTCCCTTTTGGGTATGTTGGGGGTTCCTCTGTCTACAGTTAACCTTTAGGCAGACTTCAGGAACCCTATTCCAACTTTTTGGTGCCAGTCTGTTGGACTATATGGGTGCTTAGGACTTCATCCTTTAATCTTCTCCACAGAAGATTTTCAAGCTTCCTGTCTAACAGAATTAGGGAATTAATTTGACTGCTCTTTCCTTTTGATCAGTCTTATTTTTCTCTAAGTCAACCTCTCTTCCCAGGCTTAGAAGTTCCTTCATGAGGCCAGATTCTGAATTTCTGTCACTCACTCTTTTGGGATCTTTTCATTCTAAGTTTTATAGGTTGGGTAATTACCCAAATTTACCTTCTAAAAACTTTATTTGGCCAGGTACAAATCCTCTTCAGAGGGTTTTTTGGTTGACTTGCTCAGGTTTCCGGACCTGGGATCTAGCCTGGTGGGGTTTTAAGACCTTCTCTTCCCTAGGTAGAGTTCCTCTGCTATTAGGGAAGATCTGAGATGGATCCTAGGGTCCTTAGTACTGTAGGATTTTTTCCTTCAGTCCTGTTTTGTTGATCACTTATTCAAGTTGATTGACAGGGCAATACTTTCTCAGTGGTCTTTTTCATCCACCATGCTTTGGACATCTCTTCAATGGGTCTTCTAGCTCCATTTTAGTTGGTTGATCTATGGCCCTTTTTCAGCCATCTTTGCACTTTGTTTTGAGAGATTTCTTTATCCATTTCCCTCACTTGTGCTTAGTCACTTGGTAGGGTAAATTGGTCCTATTTTGGTCTTATGCTGTTTTTGTGGTGTCTCTCTTGGGAGACCATTTCTTCTCACATATAACAGTATAAGCAGAAGCTTTTCATGTGGCCCTTACTCAAGGTGCCTCTTTTAAGCTATCTGCATTAGCCTCTTGAGGCGCACCAATTAAGACCTTTTTCCTCCCATCCAGGGAGTTTTCTCTCTAACTTAGTGCTTTTAGGATGTGGTTCCTTTCCAGGTTCCAACATTCTGATGGTGGAATGCCTTCCAGAGGTAGAGGCTCAGCCTCAACCTCTATTATGGTGTCCTTCAGGAGATAAGAGTGTTGTTTTACTCAAATTTTCACTCTTACTTCCAGATCCCTCCACTTGCCAGTGGGAGGTCAACAGATTCCACTTTCCTGATTTCTACTTCAGTTCTTCTCCACAGAAGAATGCTGTTCTTTGTCATTCAGTCTCACACTGTGTACACATGAGCAGTTCAAGTATCATGAGCTCCTGTTTTCCTGATTTTTTCAGGGCATTATCCTTGACAAAGATATACTGGAAACCGCCTTAAGATTTATATCTTTTCCTGGTTTTCCAGATTATCAGGATGCAACTTATCAGTTGATCATTTTCTTAATTGGCCAGTGGACCACTTCTCTTCCTCAATTTGCCTCCTTTCTCTCCTTTGGCTCCTTTGGTTCACTCTTGGTCATAGTTTTGCTTTTGGGCAAGGTGTACCACTTTGTGGCAATGCCTTATGGTCTAGCCACTAGCCTTTCAGGATTTACTTCCTTAGTCAAGGAAGTAAGGAAACTTGGCTTTGAGGTTGGGCATCTCAGTGCACATGTGACTACAAATTGGCTCATTAGAGCCAATAGTTGTCAGAGGCTCATTTACCAACTCTATTAGAGTTGACTTTCAACTTGGAGTGGTTCTTAGCAGGAAGTATTTAGATAACAGGTCTCCTTCCTGGGTCAGGTTCTTAACCTGTTTCTTACCTCTCCAACTGGGCTCCTTTATTTCTCTTGGCTTCCACTTGGAAGCCGCTTCTTCAAGGTCCCTGCACATGACACTTCTGCTGTGTCATCTCAGGACACTTGATTTTCCTTCTCAAAGGTGCTCTGGGTTTTCCATTCCTTGATCCTTCTATGAAGGTTCATTCAAGATGGTACTATCCTGGGAATTATGTCTTTGCATACCTCCCTTTAATTCCCTAGTTTTTACATCTACTTTCATGGATGTTTCACTGCAGGGTTTGGGAGTTCTTTGTGCTCTGTGGACCACCTAAGGTCTATTTTTGATGTAGCAGTCCAGTCTGTTCATCAGTTCTAGAGCTCATAGCTGTCCTTTTTGCTCAGACATTTGTTCCTGTATTATACTTTCATCAAAGGATCATCCTTTCAGCCTCAAACACTCAGATGTCTTGTTCTCAAGACATTTGTTCCTCATTTGTCCTTTCTTTAAGGGGTTCTTCAGATAGTCCAGGTAACACTGTTGTCTGGGCTTTCTTTATATCAAGACAGCTTCCACTCTTGGGACATTGTATTTTGGCATCTTTTGCCATTATTTTTACAAGAACAAGTCTGTTCCTCCACCTTCTCATGTTCCAGGTGCATGAATCCTTGGCAGACCATCTCTGGAGGTCTTTTCTCACCTTTCATATAAGGTGGTTCCTCAATTCTTGGATCTTCAGATGGTAGTCTCAGACTTCTCATCTTATTTAGATCTCTTTTGTCATGTGATTCAATCACAAGCTGCTCTTGCATGTGCCTCCTGTGCTAGATCCTTAGGCTCTGGTAACAGATACCCTGGAGTGCTTTGGTCCGGAGTACTTGTTTTACTCCTTCCCTCCTTCAGCTCTTTGTCCTCTATGGCCAGGAAGTTAATCAACTTTCAGAGCTGTACCAATCTTCTTGTAGTCTTCCTTGACAAGTGCCAAGTTTTTGGCCTCAAGATCTCCTTTAAGAAAGCCTTTGGCTCTTCCTCTTATTCTTCTATAACAATCTCATCTAGAGTTTTGTTATTTATTTTTATGGAGTTCCTTTCTTCAAGCTTTCTGGCTGAAGTCTCCTTTAAGAAGAATTTTTACAGGAGGGGTCTTGGAGGATTTTTATCCTCCATAACTGTCTATGAAGCAATGTGGAACTGCTTCAAAAACTTGTGAGAAACATGGCCACTCTGCCATGCTTCAACTGTCCCATTTATTGCTGTTTGTTCCTTTTAAGGAATTATTTTTCAATAGGGATACAGGTCAGCTCTCTCCAGGTACTACTTGGAGTTGGGTTCTTATAGGGAGTTTGGAAGTCTCTTTTAGAGCTTCTTTAAGTTCACAGTAAGGGTAGTCGTCACCTACCTTTTGGTACTTAAACCTTGGTTCTGCAGGCTCTTACCAAGACTCCTCTTGAACCCTGTTTACTTGCTGAGCCAAGTTTTTCACATATTAGACAGTCTTTCTTACTCCCTTTCTTTGGGAAGGAGAAGGAGTGATTTTGATTCCTTTATTTAAAGGTTTTCTCTCACTCTCTAGGGATGGCCTAAGTCATCCTTAAGTCAGGTCTTACTTTCCTGGCTTAAGCCAGTTATCTTCAGAAGGCTCTTCCTGCTTTGACTTTCTGTCTTTGGTCAGGATGACTTAGAAGACCTCTCCTTTTTTACAGTCAGATTCCTAAGATACTATCTGTCTAGCTATTCTGACTTTCTTAGGATTTCTTCTTGGTCTTTCTTCTGAAGTCCAAGAGAGTGATTTTGCTGCTCAGACAATATCTTTTTGGATAGCATTTTATCCTTTATTCCCTCAATCTCTGTTCCACAGAGAATGCATCTCTTCATGGTGTCAGGGCTCATAATGTCAGGGCACAGGCTGCTTCCTGGTCCTTTAGGGGTGGAATTCCACTCCTAGTCAACATGAGATCCTGCACGTGGAAGAGCCATTCCACTTTTACATCCTTCTACTTTTGGAATGTACCTCTCAAGAAGGGGGATTCCTCTTGGAATCCTTGCACTTCACTTACTTTCCTTCAGAGATGTTGTTCTCTATGATTTCTTAAGTGGAGTGGACATTCTTTTCCACTCAGCCATTTCTCTCTCTTCTACTTAAATTCCTCAATTTAAGTCCATCTGAAACTTTTAGTTTCAGAAAAAGGGGGGGTGGCATTTTCCTTTTAGGGAATCTATTCTTCATCTCTATTTTCAGAACCGTGCTTCTTAGCGCCTAGTGTAGACACTAGTGCCTACACTAGTGCTTAGTGTAGACAGCAGTGTTGAAGTTAGTGCAGTGGTTAATGCTACTCACTTAACTCAGTGGAGTTATTGCTTCAGCACAGAGGTTTTGGGTTCAATTGCATTGCACTAGGAAGTATCCTTTTGTAGCAATTTAACCTTAGGGTGGTTTTCCTCAGTCTGTCTTTTTCCCACCATCCTTCCATGTGGGCATTCAACCCAAGTGTTTTCATATGGTAGAGTATATTTACATTTTTATGAAATAAAATTTCATATTTTTAAATGTGTTTTATTTGTTTGGCCCAAAGGATTCCGCAGCTATTCAGCACCTTCACTTTAATTGAATGATCTGACAAAACATGTGGCCTAGGCTTAATTAGTTTTTTAAACAGGCCCTGTGGTGGCTGCTCAAGGGATCCATCACTAGACACACATCTTTCCATCACCTGCAGTACTTTGCATTATAGTACACTTTAGCTCTCCTTATTATGAAGTTTAAGGCTTTATTGCCTGGCCTTTTCACCTGAATACCAGTAGTGTCAGGTTTTAGGCCCTTACTCTACTTCATTCCCTAATTTGACAACAGACTTCTTTTAATCCCCTGGGACTGAACTTTTCCCAACCTTTTCCCCATTTTCCCAGGAGAAAGGGAGTACGCCTGTCCTCTTGAACAGTTAACCAGTCCAATCTTTTGCCCTGGAATATTGGTGTTTTTGTATGGATTACACAGTCTGTCCCGAAGTTAGACAATACTGGCTTGTGCTAGATTAAGTGATATATCTGTTAGGTAAGGTACATTTTAAATTTTAATTCAGAGTTAATATTTATTTTCTGTTGCTCAATACCATAGATGGCATGTTGGCACAATTGAAACATGGTCAACACAACAACTTTAGAGGGATGATATAGTTGTGAATACTTGTAAGACTAAATTATTCACTTATTTTCAGGAAACTATTCAGTTAATAAACCCTCTTTTAGGTATTCTTCAGATAGATACTGATTCTTCACTGACAAATTAAGAAAATCCTATTCACAAGTGTATTAATGTATATACAAAGTATATTACCTTTAGTCATATAATACCTCTGCTAAGGATGTTACAATGATCGTTTGATTCTGTTTATAAATTTGCAAGATTATCAAAAACTATTGCATGTTTTTTATCACATTTTCGCAGTAGGTGGATCTTGATCAGACAAAGAACGGATTTAGGGGAATGATCTACCACCAAGTCTGGATCCAGGATTTTTAAAGGATCATTTATCTTTGCACTCATAAACAATATATTAGGTGTTGGGCCTTGGTAGTGGTATTCACTCTCCAAGTGCTTTTGTTAAAAAACCATAAACCAAATTTCTATGTAGATGCAACATAAAGTAATTTGAAAGTAAATACCTTACCAGTTAAATGGCTTTAATCCTTGTACTGAATGGGGATTGCCAGAAGCACTTATCTACAATCATGCATCTTGTAAATGAAGTCCACATATTACCAATACACAGGACCTAGAAAAGTTTCAACCAATGAAGGATCTTACAGGTGATTTCAGTTCCGTCCTACCCATATTTGTACTTCTATGAATACATTACACACATTACTCTGGTATGTCCTTTCTTGAGATGAATACATTACACACATTCTTCTGTGATCTTATTTCCTTATATGAATACATTACACACATTCCTCAGTGGATTCTCCTGTCCTTATATCAATACATTATACATATTCTTCAGTAATCTCCTGTCCTTACAAATACATTATACACATTCCTCAGTGACCTCCTTCAGTAATCTCCTGTCCTTATATAAATACATTATACACATTCCACAGTGACCTCCCGTCCATATGTGAATACATTACAAACATGCCTCCATGACCACCTGTTCTTACATGAATACATTACACCCACTCCTCAGTGAATTCCTGTCCTTATATGAATTCATTATACATATTCCTTAGTTAATTCCTATCCTTATATGAATACATTATACATATTCCTCAGTGATCTGTCATTATATGAATGTGTTGTACATATTCCTCAGTGACATCCTATCCATATATGAATACATTACACATATTCCTCAGTGACCTGTCTAAAAAGGAATACATTATACACATTCAAAAACAAAACTCTGGACCACTGACCATCAGTCGACTGTCCTTATGATAAATGTATTTTGTTAACTAGCGCACTGAGTTCCTCTTTATGGAGAAGATATTGCACTGCAAAGCAGTAGATTAGATTAGATTCCTCAGTGTTATCCTGTCCATATATGAATTGTGGGGATGGCATCCCGGGTGCCAGTCCAGTCAGTGGCTTCTGGGGTGTTTTAATAAATTTATTCTTGTTTGTAGTTGCCCTATTTTATGATTGGTTGACCTTAAGTTGACCTGACTTCCTATGAATTCCCGCTTTTGGAAGCCATCTTCACTTGTAAATTTTAAACCAAGGAGGAAACACCTCTCTTATAAAACAAAAATTTTATTTCGAATTTTCGATTTTACACTAATTGTTTTAGAAACTCTGGAGCTTCAGCCACAATACTGAAACCTCAGAGTTTCAGTATTTTTCAGAGTGAATGGCAAGTTGGTGATCCAGGAAGGCGTTCTTTTGCTGTCCGTCGATTGAAGTGATAATTGACATATGTGCGTTCGCTCTGGGATTCATCTCTTGGAGCTTCATTGAAGGGCTGTATAAATTTTATTATTTTATATTTTGGTCATCCAAATTTCGAACGCGCACATTTCAATTGTCAGTCAGTGATTGATTATTCCAGAAAATGCCGAGAAAATTCTTCAAGTGCAAGGCTTGTGGGGACACGCATGAACGACCCATTAATTCCAAATGCCAGCATATTGACAATATTGAAACCAGTGATTTAGATGGTGACAGTGTTAGTGAAGCAGGACAAATGGACATTAACCAACAAATTCTGCATGAACTGAAGCAACTGAGTGGCAGAATTTCGAAAGTGGAACAGAAAGTTGACAGTCAGGACAAGGGACATTTTGATTCACCAAAATCTGTCAATAGTGCCACTTCGACGGCGTCATCCAGCCAAGTCGACGCGGATCTGGTACTCCCTACACTGACGGGACTGAAGAATGCCAAGCATCTCCAGACACAGGTGGACCAGAGGTTACAAGAACTACAGGCCATCAACATGCAAGGCAAGTTCAAATCCCAGAGGGGAGGGTCTAGTGATACTGTGTGGTGTAAGAGGGAGGTGCCTTGGCCTCAAAATTTTATACTCTCGGGTTCGAGTAAAAGTAGAACATCCTATGATAACTTGTCAATGTCACAGTGGGTTTCGGGCTTTAGCGCCATAATCCGGGAAGAGTCGGATCCGGAAACCAAAAATCAGATGTTGGAATATTTGTCGGATCTAATGGAAGATTCTCACGATTTCGGGTGGCAGTCAGCCAAGGCTGCTCACGCGGTTCTTCTATGCAAAATGGAAGAAAATAAAATTTCCTGGAACGAAACCACAAAAATCGACCGCGTTCGCAGGGTACATGCCCAACGATTGGTTACCACTGGCCATAAGAAAGTCAATAGCAAAGATAAACCGATACCTTGCAGATATTTTCAAAAGGGAACGTGTGGCCAAACTAAAGATCACGAAAACAATGGTCAAATGTATTTACATGTCTGTGCCAGTTGTTTTGCATCTGGTAAATCACACACTCACCCACAAAAAGATTGTAAACGGTCAAAAAACGACCAAGGCACTGCCTAAGTGCAGTGCTTACCTCAAATGTTATTGATCATAGAAGTTTTGATACTAGAATTGTCATTTCTAAAGTTGTAAATAATGGTGAAAGTATGAATTGGAGACATGACTGGTTTAAATGTATTAACAGATCATATAGTGAGGTTGTTAAGAACGTGAGTGTGAACAAACACAACCAGGTAGACGATTATCCCTGGTTTTCACGTGGGGCTCATAAAGACGTGGTAAATACAACCAAAGTCACGAGTCGTGACAAGTGTCATAGCAAAGTACGATGTCCATATCAAAACCACAGACTTAAACATGACCCCAAAGGGCAGGTCCATAGCTCAACTCGTACTCTGGTCTCTAACCAAGATGTACCAGTTTTTAACGAAGCCACACCTAAAGCTAAACCCAAGGTTAGAGATATTTTTCCAGCACATTGCCACGATTTTCCACAAAGAATACCAGATAGTCACCACTTGTGGGTTTCACAAAACAACGTATTCTCACCTCTGGTCTGTCACAATAGCTTTGCTCCGTTAGCTGCACCAATTCTTGATCATGGTGAAAAAGTAGTAATACAAGAGCTCCAAGGTGGCACTGTGGATGCTGAAGGTAAGGCTGGAAAAAAGTATTGTAACCAAAGCAAGGGGCGTTCAAACACAGTGATTCAGGGCACAGGACAGAATGGCACGGTAGGTGGCGCCAGCAGCGTTGCTGGTCCCTCAAAAGCACTTAATACTCGTGTCGACGACCGTCAGTTCCTTGCTACTAATACCACTGTGGACAAATATGACTTAGCACTCAGGTTCAAGTCCAAACACAAAGATAAGATTGAACAGTCAGCCAACTCTGAAATCCTGAAGCTATGGGATGGTCAAACAGTGGGGAAATTTGGTTATATCCCATTAACTGAGCAAGTCGTAGTCAGTGACCAACAAATATCCCCAGTTAATCCTGATCTGCTACAGGTCCATGGTAAAGTTAAGCAAACTGGAACTTACAATTTTCTTGGGGCCCAGATACCAATACCGTCTCAACTCAAGGTGAAGGCTTGGGAGGCCAACTTAAAAGGCTATTGGGACAAACAATTAGTGCCTTTAATCAAATATGGATTTCCCTTGAGTTTCAATCACAATATCGACCTCATATCCACTGAAGTTAACCACAGCTCAGCTAGGCAGTTCCCTCTGGAGGTAGAAGGTTACCTAGAAGAAGAAAAGTCCTTCAATGCTATACTAGGTCCATTCTCTGAACCCCCCATACCAGGCCTGCATATATCCCCCTTCCTTACGAGAGAAAAGAATGGAGGAACCAGTCGCAGAGTCATTGTGGATCTTAGTTTCCCTCCTGGTTCTTCAGTGAATGCTGGGGTTGACCCCAACTCATATTTAGGTTCTGAATTCTTACTCACCCTTCCTTCTATTGATTACATAACTGGTCAAGTCCTAAAACTGGGAAAAGGTTCACTAATTTACAAAATAGACATATCCAGAGCTTTCAGGCACATCAAAATTGATCCCTTGGATTATAATTTGTTAGGTCTTAGTTTCAAATCTTATTTCATTGATACATGCCTGCCATTCGGGTTCAGGCATGGTTCAGCCATGTTCCAGCGCCTGAGCGACTCAATAAGGTATATGATGTTGTGTAGAGGTCATCATGTGACCAATTATATAGATGATATCATTGGGCAGGCCACTAGGTCCCAGGCTGAGTCATCTTTCAACACCCTTTATGATCTCCTGGGGGAATTAGGTCTGGATATCAGCAAAAAGAAGTTGGTCCCTCCCTCCACCCAGGCTTTATGCCTAGGGGTCATGATAAATACTGAAAATTTCACCATCTCTGTCCCTGAGGAAAAATTGGCAGAAATCAAGGAAGTGTGTTCGCAATGGCAGCTCAGAGACCATTGCAGCAAACGCGACCTTCAGTCTTTATTGGGTAGGCTGCTGTACGTTACCAAATGCGTCAAGGCATCTAGACCTTTTCTGAACAGAATGCTCGAGCTTCTAAGGCAAGCAGACAGACAGGAGAAAATCGTTCTCAGTGAAGACTTCCATAGAGATCTGAACTGGTTTTCTAGGTTCTTGACAAAATTCAACGGGGTGGCGTTCTTTTCGCATGATCCAGTTCATTTTCACATCGAATTGGATGCCTCGCTTCAAGGTCTAGGGGCTGTTTGTGGCAATGAAGTTTATGCTGTTCCAGTCGAATTAGGTTACAAAGGTTACCAAATTGTTCATCTTGAAATGTTGAATATTCTTGTCGCAATGCGAGTGTGGGCCCACATTTGGCATGAAAAAAGAGTAGTCATACACTGTGATAATCAGGCAGTCGTGGCAGTCATTAACTCAGGCAAAACTAGGGACCCTGTCCTAGCGGCCATTACTAGGAACATAGCAATGCTCACTGCCACTCATGATATTAACCTCAAGTTAGTTCACATTCTAGGCAAACACAACATAATTGCTGACGCCCTTTCTAGGATTGGTTTACATTCTAACTACCAAGTGCAGCTCCATCATCTTATACCCCATCATACTTGGCTTGAAGTTCCAATTGAATTGCTTGAAATAGACTGGTCTATATAACTTTCAGATTCCAACCCTCAGATTCAAGCTCTGTCAAGAGATGCGTCCTCTAGAATTCGAGGTGCCCTTGCTGAATCCACCACAAGGTCGTATGACAACATGTTTCGAGTGTTTCTTGCTTTTATTATTTTCGCCAAGTTTCCTCTCTCAGCTCTAACAGCTGGCCATGTACTCTGTTTCCTTGAATTTCTGGCCTCAAACAATGTGTCCCACTCTGCTATTGTCAACTACTTATCAGCTATCAAGACCAAAATGACCATGTTTGGCCTTTCCAGTGCCAGTTTCACTGACCCTAGACTAAGATATTTCAGTCGTTCATTAGCCAGAAATGCAGCTCTTAAAGTCACCCTCAAATCCATCATTGACATTCCCATTCTCTCACAAATATCTCAAGTGTGTGATTCCATGTATATGGGTTTTGTATATAAATCAGCCATATTGTTGTCTTTCTTCAGTTTCCTGAGGATATCAAATCTAGTCCCTCACTCAATTGCCAAATTTGATCCACTGAAACAGCTGGCTAGGGGGGACATATTCTTTGCTCCCCCAGGGGCTCACATACTCCTTAAATGGTCAAAAACCCTCCAGATGAATAACTCAGTAAGACTGGTAAAAATTCCCCACTTGGGCTCTTCCCCCATCTGCCCTGTTACAGCCCTTAGAACCCTCCTCTCCCTTACCCCCACAGGCCCCAACAAACCCCTTTTTCAAGTTAAACTCAGGCAGCAATGGGTTCCATTGTCAGACACCAGATTGAGGAAACATTTTTCCACAATTTTGGCTAGATTGCAGCTATCTCAGTCAAATATCACCTTTCACTCACTTCGACGTTCAGGTGCCACCTGGGCTTTCAATGCCAAGGTGCCTCTACAGAATATCCAGAGTCATGGCACCTGGACGTCGGAGTGTGTTTGGTCCTACATTACCCAGGACCATCAGGCCTCAGATGCTGTGGCCCTCACATTCCAACGTTCCCTACAAACATGATACTTATACTGGGGTTTGGGGTTCATACATCCTCCCCTATGACCAAAACTCCCAAGTAAATAACATAATTTGGCACAAGGTGCTATTATACCACTCAAACAGTTGTAAACATGCAACCTTGTTTAAGGCCACCTTAAATGGACCAGTCAACAATACTATCACATGAATCCATTATCAGGTAATTTAGCAAATTTAAGGCCTCCTTAATGTTAATTTTACTCTTAACTGATTAGCTCATACTATGGTCCCCTGTTAGGGACACAACCTAATTAATCTTAGGTAGCTAATATGACCCAAGACCTATGGTCTTATTTTAGGCCACTTACTGGCCAGTTCACTTTAAGACCACTCTTAACCCAAATGTAATTGCTAGCTTTACTTATACTGAACTGTTTTACTTGAGGCCACGTTACTTGGCCATGTCATACTAAGATGACCTTAACTTTTAAATGTTTTAGTATAAGGCCCCTTTAGGGCCAACCTTGTTATTAGTGTTTTAACACAAGTTTAGGTCACCTTACCATATCAGTAATTTATGGTGACCTTATGTATACTATTGCTGTTAATGTTACTGTAACTGTTAAACTATCAAAGAATGTACATACATAATTTAGCGTATTGTGTTAACGTAGTAAATACTAATAAATTTTTAATCCCCACCTGTGTGTTATTATACTAGCTAGGACACTGTGTGGGGATGGCATCCCGGGTGCCAGTCCAGTCAGTGGCTTCTGG
This sequence comes from Sabellastarte sp. h YS-2021, assembly GCA_964017235.1. Lineage (NCBI taxonomy): Eukaryota > Metazoa > Annelida > Polychaeta > Sabellida > Sabellidae > Sabellastarte > Sabellastarte sp. h YS-2021. The sequence goes on from OZ024927.1 coordinate 15,964,049, forward strand.
GGTGTTTTAATAAATTTATTCTTGTTTGTAGTTGCCCTATTTTATGATTGGTTGACCTTAAGTTGACCTGACTTCCTATGAATTCCCGCTTTTGGAAGCCATCTTCACTTGTAAATTTTAAACCAAGGAGGAAACACCTCTCTTATAAAACAAAAATTTCCCTCTTACCCTCCCTAGAGCCACTGGCAGGTCTTACAACTGTACATGATTGTACCCTGTACTAGTTTGTATTTGTAGAAAATTACCGTGTCCAGCTGACGGTTGGGCAGTTGCAATGGTCAAGTCAAGCAGGTCATCGAGGTCAAGGTCATCAGACCTCAGCCATTGGTCCAGTCTCACCTTTCTGACCTTCCTTAAGATGGCAGGTCGGCAGATCAGCTGAAGTTTGAAGGGTGTCTTCCTGGTCTCCTTCTTGTCAACAGAGACATAATAAATCTTTAAATCTGATAATTAGTTTAAAGTAGTTCCATCCTGTGTGAGAATTGGACTGTATGCTCATATGCTATCAATATCATAGAAGATATATTTTGTTTTTCCTCCTGGCAGCCAGCGCCGCCGTCCGGAAGCCAAGTAAGGATTGTTCCAGTTTGAGCTTAAGGGGCTGTATTGCTCAGTCACGTAGGGAGCCAACTGTTGAGCTAGTGTCTGGCTGTCAGAAGGAAATTCTGTACAAACGCTTCATAAATGCTTAAAAACTGTTTTAATGTTATCATGTTATCTTCTGCTTATGTGCATTGCATGTTGTTTTATTCTGTTGTTCTGACCTCACTTATCTGACCTTGGCTTTGACCTTCCTGGCAATACGGGGTTCATACATCCTCCCCTATGACCAAAACTCCCAAGTAAATAACATAATTTGGCACAAGGTGCTATTATACCACTCAAACAGTTGTAAACATGTAACCTTGTTTAAGGCCACCTTAAATGGACCAGTCAACAATACTATCACATGAATCCATTATCAGGTAATTTAGCAAATTTAAGGCCTCCTTAATGTTAATTTTACTCTTAACTGATTAGCTCATACTATGGTCCCCTGTTAGGGACACAACCTAATTAATCTTAGGTAGCTAATATGACCCAAGACCTATGGTCTTATTTTAGGCCACTTACTGGCCAGTTCACTTTAAGACCACTCTTAACCCAAATGTAATTGCTAGCTTTACTTATACTGAACTGTTTTACTTGAGGCCACGTTACTTGGCCATGTCATACTAAGATGACCTTAACTTTTAAATGTTTTAGTATAAGGCCCCTTTAGGGCCAACCTTGTTATTAGTGTTTTAACACAAGTTTAGGTCACCTTACCATATCAGTAATTTATGGTGACCTTATGTATACTATTGCTGTTAATGTTACTGTAACTGTTAAACTATCAAAGAATGTACATACATAATTTAGCGTATTGTGTTAACGTAGTAAATACTAATAAATTTTTAATCCCCACCTGTGTGTTATTATACTAGCTAGGACACTGACGCTACAAACATTCCTCTCAGTGACCTCCTGTCCATATATGAATATGTTACACATATTCCTCAGTCAGTTGCTTGGATTCAAACCCAGTATGCCATATATGGGGTCACAAATGTCGTCTGAGGTGAACAAAGCAAATGTTAGGCCAATCTCAGTTATAAAGATGAATGGTTTTGGCAATTTTATTTACATGTTAGTATAGAAGAGTTAAAATATTTATAAATGTTACAGAGTAATATTTTAAAAAGCCCCCATATGGAGGGAATAAAATACCAAGTGGTTACAATTATCACAGCAAACAAAAATACCATGTGGTTACAATTATTACAGTGACTACCATAAGATCATAATATATATATATATATATGCATGTGTATGCATATGCAAAAGATACCAACAGGTTAAGCGTAACTGTTTTATTATCAGTTTTAGGGAGACTTGTCATGGTGAAGTGTTCAAGGTCAAAGTTTAGATTTGAAGGTCACCGGATCAGCTGGGTCCAGCCTTCTACTGGTGCAGCCAGCAAATTACTTTATCCAGACAAAAATACCTAAGATCAGTAGAGGCACATCAATTCACAGAGACCTCGCTGCCGGGGTATAAGTCCCGAAGGGTCCAGCTCCACTTTGAAATCGAAAAATGAAGAATTACAAAGTAGTCTTCAGTCAAAATTGGAAGGGGATGCCCAGTTCAGCCGGGTCTTGTCCTAAAATCTATACCCAATTGGGTTTTCTCAAGTGAGATAATGCTAATGACTGACTGTAAGCCAGAACCCTGATCTGTAAGAGTTACATCTAGCCAAAGAGACCTTCCTAAAAATAAAGGGGTCCCATTTATTACTCAAAAGCGAAAGCTAGGTTAGACCTAGGTTCAAATCTGTCAAGTTGTACTGGGATGGGATGGTGGGTATAATTTATTATGTGTCCATGATGGCGTCCAGTTTGAAAATGACCTTAGATTCAAACTGGAGACAAAACCCATTGCCCTGATTTCTGATTGGCTGACCAAAGGTCAAGCCTAGCATTGAGGATGTGAGCCTTAGAGGTAGTATCAGAATTAAAGTTGAAAGCAACTGCTATGGCAGGCCCCGTACTGGGCCTTGCCCAATCCAGTTACTTGGATTCAAACCCAGTATGTCATGTCTGGGGTCAAAAGTGTTGTCAGAGGTGAACAAAGCAAATGTGGGTTGTGAGGTCATGAAGGTTAATCTCAGTTATAAAGATGGTTGGTTTGGGCAATTTTATTTACATGTTAGTATAGCAGAATTGAAGTTTAAGTGTTTAAAAATGTTACAGAGTTATATTTTAAAAAGCCTCAAGCCCAAGATATGCAGTATTTCCACTGGAACTGACAGGCTGGTAACTATGCATTTTTGGAGAGTCGGGACCAATGTTTACATGGTCGGTTAGGGTCGGTTTCAAGTTCCCGGCCTGTCGGGGAGAGTCAGCGAAATATCAAACATGTTTAACAGACCTGTCGGTTAACTTAATGGCCTGTCGGTTACACTTCCCGGCTTGTCGGTTAATCAAACAGGCCTGTCTGTAACAAGTATCGAAGAAAATTCTAACCAACAGGCCGTAAACTGAAACAGACAAGCCGTAAACCACAACTGACAGGCTTGTAACACTAACAGACAAGCCGAGAACTGTAACTGACAGGCCGGCAATATTTTTGCTTCTTATGGCCTGTCGGTTTCAAAATCTGTGGGTATAAAAAGGCGAGTCAGTAGACAATCTGCGTATATTTGGGCTTTGACTTGTCGAGAGATTTGGTGTGCAGCTTTTCTTTAGGTTTTTATTTTTTGGAAATAAGCTTAAGTACTGAGCTTAAGCTCACTTAATTAGCTTAAATTCTGTGAGGTTTCACTTTTATTTTAAATTTTTGTTTTTTTAAAACAAGCTGTGCATTTGACTGATTGATCAGCATGCCAAGGGGCAGAAGGAGAAAGATTGAAGTACCAACTGGAGATACTCAACCACAGTTTGAGTTAGGAGATACAGCTGAGGATATAGAGAGAAGGAGGAGGGAGAGAGAAGAGAGGGATGAGAGAGAGAGGATTGAACAGGAGGAGAGGGACAGAGAGAGGAGGGACAGAGAGAGGAGGGAAGAGAGCCAGGAAAGAGGATAGAAGAGAGTGTGAACTGATACGGATACTGATGTAGAATCAACTCAATCCAGGAAGAAGAAGGGCCAGATGAAGTCCATTTTCCTGAGTGATTCAGATGAAGAAGCCATCCTGGAGTTCGTTAAACAGCATGAGGAACTTTATGACAAGACAAACGACAGTTTCAAAGACAAGCAGAAGAAAGAAAGACTTTGCAGCTAGCAACTACCAGAAACTTGCCTGTCAAGACTGTGAAAAAGTGGTTCCACACTCAACATACCAGATATGACAAGCTCACTCGGATGAAGTCAGGACAAGCAGCTGAGAGGAGCACAGGATGTCAGATCTGGCTGAAGGACAGTTTCAGTTTTCTACGAGGTCACATCAGAAGGAAGCAAATTTCCAAGCCTTCTGCATTCAAGCCACCCCAGAGGCCCTCTGCAGCCGCAGCTTCAACTTCAGTTCCAGATACATCCAGGGACACAGAATCTGAGATAGAAATCAGCATTGCATCAGATGTTACTCATCAGCCTTCGAGCACCAGTCCCAAGCGACAACAGCCTCCAGTCGTGACTACCATCACGTCTGCAGATCCAGTCTTAAATCAGTTCCAGCAGGGGAGGTTGCCAAGTCCTCGACAGTCGTTCTGCAACTATCTCTACTCTGAGATTGAACATCTTGAAGAAAGGGACTTTTTAACTTTCAGGAACGAGACAGTGAAGCTTCTCAGTGAAATACGACCAAAGAACGCAAGAGACAGGTCACCACAAGTCAAGAGGTCACAATATATCAACTTTCAGAAGCATCACAGTCCACAGCAGGACGGGAATACGTACTCATCATCCCGGTAAAACTCAACCAGTCTCCGTTCCAGTTGTGCAGCCTCAACAGACTACCACAGGACAGCCTGTTACAGTGATTGTGAAAGTACAGCAAACCATCGGGGCCTTCATCATCGTCAGCACAGCCTATTTCTTATGTAGTTGTGGATGACCAACAGCCTGGTACTTCCAGACAGATGATTTTCAACCCACCTTCAGTTGCACCTTCACAAAAGGAGGAGAGTCAGCACAACACTTCTGGATTATCCAGTCTCTTCGCAGCTATTCCCAGTGTGCTTATCTATCAACAGATGGACACACCACAGCCATTTTCACCCTCTCAACTTCAACCAGCACCGTCACCAGTGCTATCTTCCACTCATCATGAACATTCAAGACCTCCCAGCAGTCCAGCCAGCCAAGTCAGAGTCAGCCCAAATCAGCGGATCAGCCCGCACAAGTCACACCAAACCCGGCCCTTTTAAGGGCCACCCGAATCTTCCAAAAACAATAAACAACCTACATGTTTGTGACCAAAAGCAAGAAAAGTACACCGTCCAACACTTACACCTCCACACAGTACAAACAAAAAAATGTGTGAATGTTAAACAAATATAAATAAACTTCCACAACAAAACAAAAAAAAAACAATTCCCCTTCAAGAATAATTCCGTAAGAAATCAAAGTAAAACCATCACCACCACCCACCCCCCCCCAAAAGAAATTTTTTTTTTTAAAAACTCCCCCCACCCCAAAAAACAAAGATGTGGACTCAAACCCACTTCCCCCAAAAACCAAGATGTGGATTCAAACCAAGATCCAGACTCAAACCCACGTCTCTGTCTCCCAAAATGCCACTTTAAATAAAAAGCCACATCCACACTGACACGCCAACAAATGTGAGGCCTAACAAAATTTACAAAAATGTGAGTGGCAATGGATTCATAAACTGAAAAAAAATTATTTAACTGGGACTGCAAAGCTTGTATAATTTTGTTTTGCAAATTTCCTAGCATTTTTTCTAATTCTAGTGAATTCTTCCAGGTTATTTTTGAGGCAACACTTTGCTCAATAAAAGTTCTTGGATTATTTGGGTAGTCCTGAAAGGACTGACATATGACAGCATGTTCTCCCCTCAGTCTTCTCCCCTCAGTCTTCTTAAACTCTATCCTCCTACCCAGCCCACGCCCCCACATGATTGAAGTAGTCTTTCAGTAGGTCTCGTTGATGTTTGGCCTCCCTCGATGGGTTTCTGAAGTTCCATTTCTGAGGTTCCATTTTCAATTCTTCTTTTCAGTTTGCTGCGATTAAAAATCTGTTCATCAGATGATGACCCACTGGCCCCGGCGTTGACCCACAGGAACTTGTAATCTGCATCAACTAAAGTAGTTGAAATATTCACTGCCAGACTTCTTGGGCTTCTTGATAGCAATGTGTTTTCCATCTAATGCACCGACTACATGGGGACATTCCATCTGTTTCTAAATTTTTCCTCAATTTTCTTCCAGTCTTCAGGATCAGTGGGACACACCAGATACTCTTGTTGAAATTCTTTCAAAATGGCTTTGCAGACCTGGGGGATAAATTTGCAGATGTTTGATCTTCCAACCCCCCAGTGGTATTGCAGTGAGGTGTAGCTTTCCCCTGTGGATAAGTGTCTCAAAGTAACTGCCAGTTTCAAGCCAACTTCCAGTGGCTGCCAGAAGTTGGTGATTAACTCCCTGAGATGAGGGGTGATTCTTTCTTCAATCAAATAAAAAAATGCTGGCTACATCCTGGTGAAATTTCTGTAGCCTTGTATGTCACTAGTGATCAGTTCGTCCAAGAGTGTTCTGTGGCAACCTCTCTCCTCTCTCTGCAGTATCCAGGGTCTCTTGATGTGATGTGAGCTCTTGATTTGCTCCTGTCATTTTAAAGTGTGAAATGAATGGCACATCACAGGGGAGGAGGGGTTTATATACTGTGATATAGTATGATATAGATCCCGATTCTGGATCCCGACTCTAGATACCAAACCACAAAAACAATCAGTCCTGTCGGGAAGGGTCGGGAACATGTTCCCGGGTTCTCTGTTTCTCTTTACGGCTTGTCTGTTTGTGATCTGGCTTGTCTGTTAGGGGTTTAGGTCTTGTCGTAGAAGTTCTATGACTGGCCGTGCAAAAAAGGTTCCCAACCTTTCATAACCGACTCATCATTTTCGTGCCTTTTTTTCTATGACCCATCAATTTAGGGTCGTAGGCTTCGGTTCCAGTGGAAACGCTGCATTAGAAAGAGGAATGGGTGACTCTCGAGCGTCTAAACGTATGGAACTCATGTCCTACAGCTGAGATGTTTCTGTGAATCAGCACCTTTTTCAGGGCATCCCGAATGTGGGTGTCAATAACCTGAGCATAGGGATAAAAGTTGTTGTCAAATAGAGGTGCAGATGGAGGAAGGGATCTAGTAGCCAAGAAGGCCTGGAGAGCTCGTATTGGAGACAGGAAGTGATTATTAATGGATGGCAAATGAACCCAATGGTGAGATTTGTGATGCTGGAGGATTTTAGTCCATTTAATCAAGAGATTGATATTTTGAGGAATAGTGAGGAACACTCCCCGAAATGAACCTGGATCAGAAACAATGTCGCATATTAGTGACAAGTTGTAAAGAGTGGGTATGTCCAATATGCCTCGAGGGGTGGGATTGAATCTGGAATTGATGGATATGCTACAAATGCATCTAGGCATGGCTGGATGAGAAGCTGCTGAAGTATCCCAACCATATAACTGCGCTTTGGAATGAATGGAGATAAGGTAAGTTTACATTACCTTAGGTGAGATGGAAGTTTGGTACAAAAATTCCATAAAGGTAAGAACACAGTCGTCAATCGACTACGAGAGAAAAATAGACTTCCTGCGGCTCTCTCGAACGAGAATAAGAAATAAATAACCAAAAATCCAGTAAATTCCATTACTGTAAGTGTAGGTAATGTTTTAGTGGGGCAAGGCTTGAAATATACGATAAATTAATAAAGGTATACTTGACAAACAGACACACTTTGAAATATTTTGTTGAATTCGAATTATAACATTTTCAAAAAGTCTGTATGAATACCAGTTCAATGTGTGCTCAACATGCTAGGAACATCTGCACCATGTGTGATTTGCAATCTTGTTTTTGAGGTTTGAAATACATATTTTGTCAACAAAAACGACTTTTAGAAGAAAAAAAAACAATGATTTTAATCATTAAAATTAATAATTAGTTGACATAAAACTCTGAAACTCAACACTTGTTTTGTATCTTAGATTTATTTTCTTAATTGTGGCTTGGCTTCAAAATATGTATTAAAATATATATTAATTTACTTTAAAACGTCAGACTATTTTAGTTAACATCTAAATTTGAAGCCTTGTCCCAGATTTTAATGCTAGGATATTTGGTCAATATACTAGTATATCTGTTTAAATACCAATAAAATTGGTTGAAGTATTACTATTATTACTTTTGAATTACATACCACAAATAGATTGACCCTCTTAAGACTTTTAAAACTTTTAAGACTTTTTGTGAATGCACCCCTGATGTTTGATGATTTCAGGGTGCACAGCAAAAGATATATAACAATATAAGGTAACCCTAACATATGCAATCGTTGACATAATTTTTTTAAAATAAAACATTTGAAAATTTATGTTATAAAACTGCAGAAAAAAAACAGACTGAGTGCTCAATCATTAAGCTTTTTGATATCTTGCTTACATAACTGGCAATCAAACCCTGGCGTCCCAGTCTGAGGTAACCCTTACATTTTGAAGAATAATCTGCAAAAAAATCCTAAATTTTAGAATCTGGTCTTAATGAATCACACCAGTAGGCTTTGAAAATTAGGGACCATTAGTGGAATAATTATATATTTTTCATTGCCAGTAATTAGTTTCGGGTGAAAACTAGTAGCTTTTATAGCCAAATATATTTTGGCTTGAACAATTTGTAATATATAGTGAGAGTTTTTTACTTATTGGACAGGTATTCAAATGGAGTGAGCACCTCATTTTGAAGTATTCAGGAACACATGGAACAGGTATTCACACTCTTCCACATTTCTCTCTAGTAGGTAAGATTCCTGGCCGTTATAAAATAAATTCTGTCAGTCATATAAAAAGTCCATATAAATGTACTAACAGAACAGGAAATACCTTCAAAAGTTTAGGTATTTTGTCTTCTATAACCTGTTATATAATCTGTTATACTCATTCAAGAGAGCCGCAAGAAGTTTTCATCGGTTTGGGGGTGTTTGACGACTGTGAGAACATTGCATGCAACTGAGTCCATGAAAATGAGAAATGCCAGAAATGTCTTGAAGTGTAGATTGTGAGCTGATATGGTAGATGGTCTAAATGCCTGGTGGATCCTCATATGAGCTCTCTGGATAAATGGTGAGGCAGAATGAGTAGAACCTGAAATTATATAGCAAAATTGAAGTTAAAGAACTGGATGGGTATTTTGTGCCAGATGTAAGATTTGCAAAGAGTTTGTAAAAATTCTGTATCAACTGGCTTAGGGGAATACAGGCGAGAAAGTAGATCTGCTATTTTATTGGATTGACCTTGGATATGTTCAATATAAAGGTCAATGTCATGGGTGGCTGTTATTAGCCAGATTTTTCTCAGATACCGTGATAGCATGTTATCCCTGGTCATCCTAGATCAAACCACTTGAACCACAGTCAAGTTATCACAATAGCATCTGACCGTGGAATGTGACCATTCATAGGCCCACAATTTCAGAGCTATGAGCATCTCAAGATAGACAATTTTCAACCCAATACCATAGATATCAAAAACTGCATAAACTTGATTGTTCCAGACTCTTCCCAAGCCAGTGAGGGAGGAATCAACATGAAGGGTGTGACTATATGGTATGTCAGGTTTTATGATTTAAGTGATGCCATTGAATTGAAGGCGAAAGACGTAAAACCATATTAAGTGGTTATGAAATTTTGAAGTGAAGTATATGCGTCATTTATTTGCGTTCTCCATACACAGGTCAAGTATCCTAATTATGAACATGTGGGCTCGGATCGCTCATTTATGTTGGTAATGTTTGACGGCCTGACCCTCAAGATGAATGGAGTTTATTTATCAGGATCAATACTTAGAGTATAAGCATCTAGGTCAATTTTGATGCCCAAATATGTCAAAGTCCTACTAGGTGGCGTTTGTTTTTCTGAATTGCTAGGTAAGAATAAGTGTGACAAGGAACATGCCAGAGTGTCAAAATATTGTGCAGTGGCCTTAGGCGAAATAAGGACATTATCGTCAATGTACACAACAATTTTCACTCCAACTTTGGGTAATATGAAAGTGATGGTGTCGCTGATGTTATGGATTGCCACGCTCCCATTAGCCCAGCCGAGAAGTGACGACAGCATCAATGTACACATCATCTTGCCATTTAATTTCTAATTTCATGGCGTCGGCAGGGTCCATGGGGAGATTCCAAAACACTCAAGCAACATCAATTTTGGGCAATGTGATGTAATCGCCATGTTTAGAAATTTCGTGGACTATGTTGTCCACAAAATGAAACTTCAAAGTGAAGGCTGAAGCATCAAATAGGTCCCTATCTACTTGGTTATTAAGTGATAAACCTTTTGGAAAGGAGAGGTCAAGTATAACTTGTTGTTTCTCAGTGCCCTTAGGCCTGGTTAATAGGGGTGAACAATGTATAGGGACATCGTGAAAGTTTGAAATAGGCCCCATAATGGCCCCAATCTGCTTTTCTTAAACCAAGTATGAGGAAACAGCTTGAACATGTTGAATAGTCGAAAATGATTCTTTATATTTTGTTCAACAAGAGATTCTGAATCTTTGATGGATAAGGGAAAGCCATACTCATACTATTAGACAAGGACCTGTTCCTTGTAATCGCAAAGGTGATGCTTCCAGGCTTTAATGTTAAGGCCAGAATTTATAGAAACCCCTAATTTTATTTGTTGTGGGAATTGTCGAAATAGTCAACAAAAGTGTAATTAAACCTGACTGAATTAAACTGGACCGCGTGGCATTCTTGATACACTAATATTTTTGGAAATGGCTGATAGTCAGTCCCCATATGTGCGATCATTAGACCCGGTGGAGCAAAGTGGGTATTGATATCAAATGCTTTATTAGTCCATGATCAAATCATTAGAATCACAAGAAATCATATCGACCTGAGACACAGTGTCCAAAGCATTAATGTCCTAACATACATTTTGCAACATAAAATTAGACAAATTACCACCACCACAAGAGTTCAAACGAATGCCATTATTAACAACAACTGTCATCACATTATTTACACTATTGTCATTCAATGATTCATTTTTATTTATTTATTACACCAACAGTCCTTCTAAATTGATCAAATTGGAAACTATTATGTCCATTACGCCCCAGTTTATCATAGGATCCTATAAAAGTCTCTGTAGTGGCTTAAAAAGTGGCTGTAGTGGCTTAAATAACTCCCCATTATAGTATTTGCATGGTCTCCTAGGTAGTGTTGATTTGGTCGTGGCCTGGGTGTGAGCTAGGGCTATCTGTGAAGCATTAAATTTGTTGATGGCCGATTGCGTAGAGTCAGTCAAAGAGAGGTAGCCTTCCACCACCTGGTGGATGGAAGAAGCCCATGCAGCTCTTACAGCTGGCTATGGAAGTGACACAGCGTCTCTCAAGGCCAGTTTTGATACTGTTGGGTCTGACATGGCATAGATATTTGACAACTGGCCAGAGATTCATTGTGGTAGGGAAAGAACATCATAAACAGCACACTTTTTGCTGTTGAATGCATGAAAGCTCTCATTAGGCCAGGGAAGATGTGGGCTGTGGATACTGTGTCATGCAAATTGTGTCTGCAGACTTCTTACCCTGTGGCTTACCTTGAAAGAGGTCAGTGTAAACCCATCCTTCATATGAAGCCAACAAGTTATTGAATGCTTCAAAAATGGCTGGCTTTTTCCTCAGAGTCTGAAGCTTAGGTACGATAGCATCACAGCGATCCAGAGTATGACCTGACTGCTCCTGGATTCAAGACAGAACATCTGTGTTTGAATTCTGGAGTTGAGTACCTCTTGCAGCCTGACCTTGTATTGTATTGGGTTTTTATACTCAGCGCAATATCTCCATATACTACAGGACTCAAAGAGCTATTTGACCCATTCGACTGAATAAAGTACAGTCCAAGCTCTCAAGTGACTTGCATTCCCCTAACTGAAAGACAGAGGCTCAAGGATGACTATTTATCAACGTCCTTGAGGTTTTTAGTCTGCCACTGGGGATAGGACCCAATGACGAAGGACCACCATTTTTAAGAGCCACTATGTATCTGCCTCCACCTGGGATTGAACCCAGGTCCTCTGCACTCCTGGACAAGTGTGTTACTCACTAGACCACAGTGGCAGATGAGGAAGATGATGTGTGAGAGGGGGATGTAGATGCAGATGTGGTTGGATCATGTTTGTTACCTGACCAAGACTGTCGGATCACGGGTTAATAGGTGTTGAATTGTGTATTTCACCTTTGTCCTGATGTCTAGCCAAATCCGCATTTGGCTCTCTAATTTCATACCACATAGTTATTATGGCATCAGAATTATCTGAGGAGGTTGATGGCTGTGTGGCAGTTGGCTGATTACTTAACAGTTTCTTTATCCCCCGGATAAGAACCACCAAATCCCTTGTTAATCACTTTTCTGGCTTTTGTTACTGAAATCTTTGCTCTAGATGTAGCTGTTACACGCTTCCTAGATTTAGGCAACACTTTATCCCAAATGACATATTTGTAAATTAAAAACACTAAAACTTCTAAATTATCACAACTTCTGATCATAAAATTTCTCATGTGTCCACAATGGCGTCCAGTTTGAAAATGACCCCATGCTCACACTGTAGCCAAAAACCTGTTGCCCTGATTCCTGATATGGCTGACCAAAGGTCAAGCTAGCATTGAGGCTGTGACTCTTAGAGGTAGTACCAGACATAAGGTTGAAAGCAACTGCGATGGCAGGCCCCTTACTGGGCCTTGGCCTATTGACCTGTCTATATAGCACTACATTACACACATTCCTCAGTGACCTGTCTATGTAGGAATACATTATACACATTTCTCAGAGACCTCCTGTCCTTATATGAATACATAACTTGGGCTTGTATGAATAAATAACACCAGATGATGTGGTGATGATGAGAATCTGGTGGATGTGACAAACTAAATGTTGATCACTTCATCATTTGGTGCTCAACACCTATTATATCAGGATCACCAGCTGATCTTGTGCTCACATTACGATGTGGTGAGCACCGGATGAAGTTGTATCACCACATTTTCTAGTGTTAACATGATCACCTGATAACTACTTCATCTGGTGATAAAAAGATAATAAGTTGTGCAAACTACATAATAGGTTTTGCAGATGAGATAATAAGTAATGCACATGAGATGATCTGGTGGTCAGGATATGAACTTGGGTGCATGGCTTAGAACATGCTTATTAAATATATACATGTATCATAATGTCTAGGGGCCGGATTCACGAAAGGTCTCAAGTCTTAGCCAAATCTCAGCTGAGATTTTGCTCAAATCTGAGATTTTTGTCTCAGCTGAGATTCTGCTTAAGTTGATATTCACGAAAGGAATCTCAGCCGAGCCCAAAATCTCAGCCAAGTTTTGAGTCTGGACCAATCAAAACTGATGTAACATTTTGTTAAGATTAGTGAAAAGTATACACATTTATACTTTACCACTCTACCATTGTACGCACATTTTAGAATATGTTCAATCAAGCAAAACATTGTCTTTTTAGTATAATTTGTACTGACATTCAAAAGAACTGATTATAACAGCAAAACAAGCCACTCATGTAAATTTATAATGTAAATATTTACTGTTGTTTTTGTACAAACTCTTAATATATATTCATATTTTGTGTTACAAGTTAAAAAATATGCCATACTTCACTATTTTCATTTTGTGACTTTTTATTACATATACTCTATATTATGAAAACTTAAGTCACCCCCTAGGCAGTCTTAGATTTGAGACCAAATCTGAGAAAAATCTTAGCCTGAGATCTTTTGTGAATCCCAGCTGAGCAAAAGGTCTCAAATCTGAGAAAAATCTAAAAAAAATCTTAGATTTGAGACCAAAATCTCAGATTTGAGACCTTTCGTGAATCCGGCCCCTGCCATTTTTGAAAGCTGCACCCTTGCAGGTCACTCATGCAACCAACCTGTTTCCTCTGCCCTGGGCCCGTATTCTCTGGCTTTTTATATGGAGGTACTCAATTGCTAGACATGACACAGTAACACTTTACAGCTGGCCTTAAAACAATGCACGGTGTGACATTATACATTTAGTGATTATTGTGAAATAAATGACAACTGTATTTTTAATCTAGATATATTTAAAAGTGGACAAATCAAAACAAAATCATTTTTAGACTTAATCATTTTTGTTTCAGATAATAAAATAATGCAGTAAATAATTTCAACACGATTGTGCTTTGACAACAAGAGCTGTTCAGTACATTGTTAAATTTATACATAATTGAATCGTTTGTTATTAGCTACCAGCTGTTACAACATTGTCAGCACATATAGCTAAAATGCTCTGTAACACACCACAACCCTGATAAAACAAACTTCAACCTCGAAGCTTGTGAGCTGAATAAGGCTCCACAGCACAAAGAGATTTGATGTGTCTTGTGTATCCTTCTGGGTGGCATGGAAAAACAAGGACATCTGTGGGAGTGTTGCCAGCCAGTAGTACTATGATCAATGCTGGGACTATAATTTTGATGCACCAGGGGTGTATTAGTGGGAAAGCTAGTGGAGTTAGTGGTTGAAAAAGCTGTAGCTGTAGAGACAAAAAGTGCAGATGCAGTGTCTGATGTCCTGGGATCCTTAGCTATGGGGAATGTATTGACCTCCGGTTTTGCAAACAACTGATAGTGAAGGGATAGATAATTGTCAATTTCAGTAGCAGAGTCAAAAGCAAAGCAAACCCTGCTAACTCATCAAACATGTAAAGAGTGTCATCTTCAGTTATCGAGTGATGAAACTTGTCTGGAATTATTCAGTTAACCAGATATTCTATAGCTTGTTTCAGTTCTTCATCTGTTCGGTCAGATTGAATACCTTCATCTAAGTCATGTTCATGAGAGGGCAAAGCTGCAGTTTTGTCACTGTGTACCATCTACAATTAATAAGGTAACAGCAGGCTAAACCACAATTACAATAAAGACAAGCACACAAAGCTATATGGATGGGTAAATGAGCCCAGAGAAAGAGGCAGAGGAGAACTAGGCATCAGTTGACAAGGAAAAAGATTGGTTCTGATGAACGTGGATGACATATCAAGTGATGGTCCAACAAGATGTAGTTCCAGCAATTGTAGCATCATTATCTTAAATCCATTATCAGCTTCCACAATGTTGTGACTTTATTCTGATGGAATTGAAAGTGAGTTCTAGTGTTTTCTTCAAGAACATATACAACCCAATGAAAATTGACACTCAATATGGCTAGGCGTATCCTTAAATATGATAGAGTTGTGCACAGTAGCACTGTTTTCTATCTTAAGGTCCCCGGCATAATAACAGGTTGGTGAAAGTCAGCCCATTTAATAGTGGGTTATGTCAGATTATTTACAGTTTAGAAAGTGCTTGGCAGTATCTGTAAATCTGATTGGCTTACAAGGCCAAAGAGTCTTTCGATCTACAGGATCAAACTGCAGAGCCATCAGTAGGGCACTGACATAACAGCATGGAAGCAATCAGAAAAACAAGTAGCATACACTGGAAGGGCAGATTTCTTGCTGGAAGTGCAGTGGGAAAAACAAAAAAACAAAACTGAAAGGTGTTCCGGTCCCCTATCACAAGCGCAAAGCATCAGAGACACAAGTAGTGCACTAGAATTTACGAAAATTTGGTGACACAAAGAAAGTCCAATTCAGACACATCACACAGCTGGTCTAGAACTCAGACGGTCACCCATTCAAGTACTAATGTAACCCATTGCCATTTATCTTCAGTGAGCAGACAAATACTCATCACGCTGCGCCACAATTTATGAAAGTCAGGAGACAAATGAAAAAAAATGAAAAAAGTGATTCCTAGAAGCTATCTCTAGAAGCATGAAGCTTTTTAGTTTTGCCCTAAATAGTCATTAAATATCCATTTTTCACATGTGAAGATGGCTTTATTATTTATAAATATTTTTTCGTGTTAGAATAAGGATACATTGTAAAAATCTTTGATAAATATCTCAGACTACTCTATCTTAATGATCCATGCCTCCAACGTAGAGCCTCAGTTTGTGTAGATATTATATTTCTATTGTTGTTCTTTAGAATTAATTAATCATTGATAAATTGATTTTATAATTTGTTTCATGATGGTCAACAGTTCAAGTTTCTATTTTGTCATGTGAATCTCAATGACTTTGACATATTGGCACCAGTGAATGTAAAAATTTGTAAATTTTGGATTCGTCTGCCATCTTTGCTTTAATTTAATGCAACAACAACTTGTAGAAGCTCTGTACATCATCGTAGTAGAAGTACACTTCTAATGACGTGAGTTAGCCATTTGTAGCTTGTGCCCAAGTCAGACAGTGGCGAACTTTTATCGGGGAGAACTGTGAATAGTAAATTCTTTAATGTTCTTGGTGGATTCCTCATTGTTTTCCCTTTTATCTTCAGTCCTCTCTCTTTATAATAGCAACAACAGCCTGATGTTCAGAATAGTTTCCTGTATTTGCTGTCATAGCTTTGCTGTAGAACAGTCGCCAATGAATCTCATTAAATTTGCCAGATATTTTGCCTTGTGCGCAACTAATTCTTTCTTTGTGGTAGAAGATTCTTCACAGATCTTCTTCATTTCTCTCCTGCCCCTTGGCTAATTCGTGGGGCAACTTTCAGAAAATTGCAAGATATCTTCACCAGTACATAGGAATTTGAAGTTTCATTTGCTTTGTTGAGGTCTAACCTCAGGACAGTTGCAAAATGTCATAGAACATCACAGATATCTGGAAATCTTTGTATCACGTGACCATGCATTTTGGAGGTCTGTCCAGCGAATTCTAGCAAATTTGAAATCGCCTGTATTTCTCTACAGTCGCCAAGATGATTGCGGCACCCTCTCCAGTGTGTGACCGGGGCAATATATAATAAGTTAAATATGAACAAATAGTGTTATTTGCACATTTTGAACCCCAATTATCCGTGGTAAGTGAGGCAGGTCTGCAAAAAAATCCTATATACCTGTCAAGGTATTTTTATTCAAATATATTGTTTGATCAATTAAAATGCCAGATCAAACAACACAAATTGGTGAAGGCTTAACACTGAGACTTCACAGAAATAGCTTATTACCTGCCTTTATATAAAAATGGATTCTTCTACATTGCAGAACAAGTAAACAAATTTAATACTTGAAACATCAACTTTGTTCCTGGTTAAGAAATAACATAAATGTAACTATTTATCAAGTTAACCTGGAAGGAAAACCCAGGAGGACTGAGCATTAATAAAGCCTATATAGATAAGTATATTACATAATAATTACATTTCCCCTCAATAATGAAAAATACACATGAGTTCATCTGAGCTGTCATCACAATCAAAGAAGCCATCACATTGCCAGTGTTTGGGAATACAGTTCATTCTCCTATTGGATTTACAATACAATCCGCCATGTTCAAGACACGCCTCCTTTATGCAACGGTCTTCATCCGACCCATCTGAGCA
Organism: Sabellastarte sp. h YS-2021; assembly: GCA_964017235.1. Classification (NCBI taxonomy): domain Eukaryota; kingdom Metazoa; phylum Annelida; class Polychaeta; order Sabellida; family Sabellidae; genus Sabellastarte; species Sabellastarte sp. h YS-2021. Next base: position 15,981,217 of record OZ024927.1, read on the forward strand.
ATCTTGTATTCCATCACACAGCATACCCCAAGTGATACATTCCCTAGATGATCTACATGTAATCTCAGGTTCCAGACAGGTCTTAGGAGGGCAATCATTAATCTCATCCGATGAATCATAACAGTCGGCCTCTCCGTCACAAACCCACTGGGATGGTATACACCCTGAAAGATCAGTGCAGTGGAATTCAGTGTCAGTACAAGAATTATAGGGACAATTTGCTTCATCAGAATTATCCTCACAGTCCTGATCATAATCACAGTGCCAGCTATGTGGTATGCATTTACCTGAACTATTGCAATGGAACTCGGTTAAGACATCACAGCTTGAAAAGGGGCAATCCTTTTCATCAGAATCATCGGGGCAATCTTCCAAGCCATCGCAGACCCAGTCAGTCTCTATACATGTGTTGTTGTCAGGACAAAGTTGTTCCCCTTGGTGGCAGATCACAGAACTGCACCCTGCTTCATCGGTGTTATCTGTGCAATCTGTAACTCCATCGCAAAGCAGTTTTCTGGAGATGCACTCTTCGCCACAGAGGAAGTGAGTGTTGTTATTGCAGTGGGCGTAAACACACTTATTCTCATCTGAATGGTTAGGGCAATCAGGGACCCGATCACAAAGAGAGGAGCTAGAAATACAGACAGTGGTGTCCTCAGTACAGAGGTGGTCACAATGTGCACACATATCCTCATCTGTTGAGTCACTACAATCCACCACACCATCACAGTACCAAGGAGCAGGGATACAAACATTCGTGTCTCGACATCGAAACTGGTCCCCCCGGCACTTAGGGGGACTCGTAGGGCAGTGTTCTTCATCCTCTCCTTGTAAACAGTCAGGGAAATCATCGCATACCCATGTTTTTGAAATACACTGACCATCAGACATACACTCATACTGGTTGCTCTTACAACTTTCACAGTTTTCTTCATCTGAGCCCGTTTTACAGTCTTTGTCGCCATCACATAAATACGATTTGGGGATACACTCTTTTTTGTCTGAACACAAAACAAATTCTTCGCGACAATGCATAGGATCCTCATGAGAATGTACTGTGTCGCATATTTTCTCATAGTAAGAAAGAGAATGGTGCTGGAGGAAATCGCCCGGACTCATCACATGATTGCTTGCGCTGAGTAAACACGTTGAATGGGTGGAGTCATAGTCCAATGATTGACACTCCCAGTTCAGGTGATGTTGCAAACACCGGCTTTGACACTCGTCTATGGAAATTCCATCAATTTGGTAATCATTGTGTAATGACAGAAAATGATTCGGATATTCCTTGAAGTAGCAATGGTTAGGAATATAATGACCAAAGGTAGGAGTCAGAAAAAATTTAAAAGAACAGTACAGAGTCAACAAATCCAATCTCAGTGGAATAATAAAGACTTCACTGGGAAATGTAATCAAAGAACTGCTGATATGATTTATTTCCATGATTCTAGTGCATCACTTGGAAATTATCAGCATGAAAATTAACAAGAAATCCAAACAAGTACATAAGAATTGTGTCCATGTTCCATCTGATGTCCATTTATTGACATATAATACGACAGGCAATTCAGTCTTTTTGTGGGTTCAACTCTCTCCATATCCGTTTGTGTCACATGAAAAAACTAATGAAGTGTATGCAAATATATGTATATGATGTAACAGCTGTACTCTGCAATTATTTTAGCCACTCTATTCTTTTTATATATCCACTTCTATTCATCTTCCAATCTATGAGTGTTGTTCACCCAGTCAGTGCATGCCAAAATATACGACTGAGTAGTGCATGCTAACATATACGACTGAGTAGCCTCCTATCTCTGATAAATCATTATCCGAGTACTCTCGCCCTGAACACTCCCTACAATTCACAGAAGTGCAAACTTAAGGTCTGCCACACACAAGCCAGTGCCTGGCATATGCAACTGGAATTTCCAAGTAAAACCTACTCACATAGGGACGAAATTTCTGGAGGGGTGGCAGTTAATTACCCTCCACCCTATTATGTGCTGTCATCTGTATTATGACACAGTCACACTTCCCCAGAAGATTGGTTCCATCGTAACTGTGGCAGAGTGGTAACACTCTCGCCTCTAACCTCTGAGGCCAGGGTTTGGTTCACGGGCTTACCTCAAGTGGGAAAGCTGGTAGTTGCTTGCCGTTTGTTCGCAGTTTACAGTACAGAACCTTGACCAACTGTATGCACTTGTTTCCTCTGCCCTTCCAACTACCCATCGTGATATGATCTGTACAGTGTTAAGGTGACATAAAACCCCAAATAAATAAATAACCATTGTAATTGTGACCACGGTAGCACAAAATGGGAGTAAAAAATTAATGTTTTCAACTCTCGTAAAAAATATCTGGTATAGTCAATCTTCAGGCCCAGAGGCCTATCTGATCATTACTTATTTCGGGTTTCCTTGACATAAAGCTAAAAGATGCAATTCAGTACAAATATTATAAGCAGGAAAATTCTCAAAGGTCAAAACTACATGAAACAGATTTGAAAAGAACTTTGGAAATTGTGAATTATTATAATACTGAATGAAGGTTTGTTGATTTTGTTTTGCCTCAGAGAAAAGTGAACAAATTTACTCGTGGCTGTAAGTGTAGAAATGTTGAATATTGGCACCCTTTTAAACTATTACTTCAAATATTGAGTGTGTTAGTAAGATTTTTTTGGCTGTGTTGAGAAGGAAAAGTGTAGAACTATTCTGTTGTCTTAATTATTGTAAAGAAACAGTTTTTACGTTTGCCTCTGTAAGTATGTGTTTATGGAGTTCGAATATATATACTTTAACTGTGTCTAAAAAGAACAATAAGATGTAATATTCGTAACAGTGTTTCAGTCAGTCATTTTAATGACTATTGTTGAAGGTCATGAAAAGATTAAAAACATTAAAGTAGTTGGCAATATTTTAAGGGCTGTTCATATAGTTACGTGCAGTCAAAACAACTTGATGATTCTGAATTTTGTTTCAAGAATTTGTCTTTATGATTCTACTAAGAGACCTCATATTTTGATACTGCATGATTCCAAAAATGAGCAAAGTAAAATATTGGCTTAAAAATCTTTGATTAAATGGTCCCAATACCAATCCAGGTCAACTTTGAGGAAGATCAAGGGGCCAAGAAAAGACCCGACATTTGTGTGAAAACGTAACACCCTAATGCATTAAAAAGTTTTAAAGTTATGGAGTGGATATTGTCAAAAAATCCCTCAGAAAATCTGAAGTGTCTTTAACCATCAGGGTCAAGTTTTGAGGATTACCTAGCCATGGGTAAGTACTACATTGTGTTATTGGATGAAAAGTTTTCCTGTTATGTGCACAGACAAACAGACAGACAAACAGAGGTGAATACAATAATTCGATGAGTGAGCTTGTTTTTCTCCCCTACTAACATAAAGTATAGTTAACTTTGTATGATAAAGCATTACAAACTATACTATACTTTATTTTTTCTGTACCTGGGTACTGAAATTGGTTGACTGTTTTGGTGTTGTTGTGGGGATGAAATGCTATAAAAGTCTAATTTTAATGGAAATTACACAACTAACCAGTGCCATTGAAAACAAACAAAAAAACAAACAAGAATTAATCTCTCTCTATCCAGATTTGTTATCATTTACAGATTTAAGTTAAAGTCCTTTCGCACTTTTGATACAGTTAAATCTTTAATTATGCTATTATGTTTGAAAAGAAAATGACATTTACGGTTAAAATCGGTCGTAAATCAGACATACAGTACAAAAACCGCAGTCTGTAATTAACGTTAATCAACAATAAAGTGGAAGTGGTATATAAACATCATTGCCTGAAAAACACCGGTAGAGCACAGACCTCCTAATTTTCCGAAAATTAGGGATTTAATTTACACATAATGCCACTCTATCTTCCTTTAGACAGGTCCTTCCCACATAAAAAATGTTATAAAGATCTGCTCATTACTTTTGGACCAGAAAACTGAATTCACTGAAAATACATTCAAAATGCGACCTTTGAAATTTCAGGATATTTTTGTATCCAGAATATGATCTGGATCTTTCACAAAATTCAATCGCTTCGGCAAGGCCATACCAATTAAAAATCAGAAAATACAGTTTACTACTTTTCCAATTACTATCAACATGGACAAGCAAACAGACAGAGGTAAATCATCATATCAAATAACAAAACTTCATGATGGAGGTAAAAATAATACACTATCTCTAAAATTTAGCAGTGACCTACCTCCAACTTTATGGAAAAGAAACATATGTCTTACGTGAGACACGTGCAGATGCATCGTATGTGTGTAAAAGATCTAACATATCGAGGTTATATGTTACAACAGCTTACATCAACTATAATATGCTGTGTACACAAAGAAAGATCGCTGGAGAACTGGAGAAAAAATTGACCTACCTCCAACTTTATGGAAAAGAAACAGAATGCTATACTGGGTCTAAGATTCCATTCTATTAAACTGTTCAGGGTTTTTATAACTTGATTTAGTTGGTATTAATTTATTGACGTACCTTCGTAAGTGGTTTTAACCAAATTTCACTGTAAACTAATTTTCACAGAAGCCACAAATTCCAGGTGGTAAAACTTGGATATGGAAACTGAGACTAAGACAATTGCAATGTGTAATGAAGTATGAAAATAACCTTTTGAATTTATCCCTGTCAGCACATGAAATCAGACTGCCTCTCGGGATATTAAAGAACGGGCAATATTTCAGGCCCCCAGCTAATAAGAAGCTATGATTGTGTGACTCATACTCTCTCAGAATATCTCTGACCCAGAAATAAATCTTCAAGGCTATGTGTCATAATAGATCTGTGGCACTTGGCAATTCAAACGCGTTACTTAAATGAGATTTCAACTTCATACAGGATTAGAAAACTGGGGCGAATTTCATGAAAGGTCTTAGCCCTGTCTGAGGCTCATACTTGAGACTTTTGTCTCAAATTATTTGAACATTTTTCTTGAGCCCATGGGTTAGGCCTTTATGGATTTTACAAAAGGTCTCGGTCTCAGCTTTGGCTGAGCCCCAGGCTCAAATGCCAAGACTGGTAGGTAGTGGGCTTTAGTTTTGTAAACATAGGCTCCAATAAGGCTGCCATAATTAATTTTCCACTTCAAAATTTGAAATGGATGAAAATAAGATGCGAGCATATAAAACAATCTCGTGAGTCTTTGGGTTTTTATGTGTTTACAAGGTGTCCCACTGTAAAATAGCATTTAACCAGAGATATTATTTGTTAAACAAGGAACATATATGTCATCAGTAGAATATTTTAACTACCAAAAAGTGTCACATGACACAGAAAGTGTGCCTCTTCTGTAAAAACCGTTAGAGACAAAAGACTTAGCTTAGTCAAAAGGCTCAGATTTGAGCCAGTGGCTCAGCATGAGACTGGGCTAAGTCTGAGACCTTTCACAAAATCTGCCTCGTGAATTCCACAAGACCAAAAAGTGTTTGCAAGCTGCAAAGCCATCAGAGGCATGAGTAGTGCACTAGAATTTATGAAAGTCTGGTGACAAAAACAAAGTCTGAGTCAGTCACATGCCATACCTGGCCTAGAACTAAGATGGTCACCGATCCAAGTACTAACATAGCCCTGCTTAACTTCAATAATGAGGCAGGTACTGATCATGCTATATGACATTTCTCAAAAGTCTGGTGATAAAAAAATTGTGAAAAACAGCTATCTCTAGAAGTGCAAGCCTCTCTAAAGGTCGCACATAAAAAGTAAGTGCATACTGAATGCCCTGGATACTGCTTGGCATTGTAAATACACAAAATAAGACACAGAATACTCATCAATGGTGAGTTATCGTCGGAAACAATTATGCATTTCCGGAGTGTAAACTAACCATATGAGGTGGAGGTGATGGTAGCCTGAATGACAAAATAAATTCAAGATATTTGGGGATTTCCTAGTGTAAATTCTGACTTTTAAAGAGCTGATTTCTAGCAAATATATTTCATTATTATCACCTTAAAAAGGTAAATATCCAATTGATTTGATTATCTATTTTAAAGTACATTTATAGCTTCTGATCGTTTAAATGAATAAATTAGTCTACATTACTCCACATGACACACGCAACACAAAAAACAAAATAAGGATTGTCTAGTCACCATGTCATCAGTCATGTTGGAGACAATCTTCCTCTCATCTGCAATAAGAGCAGTATCATTAAGTAGATTCAAATATACGGATCCCCAAGAAGTTCAAAGTTGGGGTTTTATGTCCCGTTCAACATCCAGGGTCCTTTTGGGAGTCAAACTCGCACAGAGGTGACAGCCTGTGATTAGATGCCAAACTTGCTAACAGCAAGGCCACCGTGGGCTTTTTGAAGCTCCAAGAAATACAATGTGATATTTATTTTAACATGTACCAATTCATGAACATGAAATAGTCTCATGAACACGATTTATTATGCAGTCATCACCAAAATATATCATGAGCGTGAGAAGATCTTGTGAGCATGACTTATTTTCTTGTGATTACAATTTAATTATTATGTAGTGATCACCAGCTGATCTTGTGAGCACAATAACATCTTGTGAGCATAATTTATTCTTGTGTCTTATGGCCTATTATATCATGCTCACAACTTATTATGTTATGATAATTAAATGACCAAGTAATCACCATATATATCTGCTGCTCACTAGATGATGTGAGCACCATGATATTGTCCTGATTTTGAAATGATCTGGTGATTGCAACAGGATAAGTGATGAAAAGCAGATGATTTCATGATAATGAAAATGATAGATTATACCATGTTTTCATGTAAGGATAAGGTCAATGAGTTTGTCAATGAACTAGAGGACACCTGTTTTTAATATGTGCCATTTATTGTTGATCAAAGTATCCTAGAAAATTAAAATCAGACAAACCAGACAGATGAAAACAGAGACTTTATATATGACAAATTCTTACAGAGAAAATAATGGCCCATCTACCCTTTGCACATCCACTGCTACTTATTTAGTTTTACAAATTAACTCCTCCATTTTCTCCCCAAGAATTCTATTTCTGTCACACATTGTATTACTACCATTAGTGCTTCCCACACATAACTTCCTTTAATAATTATTCCTCCCTGCCAACTTGATTCCCACATTTTGATTAAAACAGGAAAAATGAGAGCAAATATCACTCAAGTGGTGTATTTTTGTCTCTCTAATTTTTAAGAAGACAGAGTACATCTTGTCATGCTATATACACTACTCGCCAAAAAGTAAAGGAACACCTTTATAAAGAAATAGATCCATATTGCAGATTGTGTTCTTGCAATAATGTTTGCAGTAAACTTAGTCTTTTTATAAATCAAGTGGCAATTATGAACTTTCCCACTTAAAGAACCGAATATCTTGCTTTTTATCATATCACAGTACAAATGTTATTACACATGTCCCAGTGTTGCGAATTTGCATCCTGATCATCCTTCAAGTCCATGCCAGTATTAGTTCAAAATGAACCAAAAAAAAACGAAAAAAAAGTTTGACGCCCATTATGAAAAAAGCTTACAAAAGATATTAAAATTGTAGAAGATGCTATTACAGGGACCCTAGCGCTACAAAATCTGCAGAGAAATACTATTGTAGGCACTTTTCATTCAAGCTAAAATATTCACTTTGGCTGCCAGACTAAATGTAGTCCCAAGCATTATCATCTTATCACTTGTCTGAATTACCATTTCTTTTGTGTAGGTAGGGAGCACAATTGTAGTGGATAAAAATGTTTGTTGAACTTATTAAACATGCTTAAAAACCTTACTGTGGCCTAGCGGGTAACAAACTGCTTAGGAGGGTAGACCCAGGTTCAAACCCAGGTACAAGCAGATACATAGTGGCTCGGATGACCACTTAAAATGGCGGTCCTCTGTCATTGGGTCCTATTCCCGGTGGCAGGCTAAAGAACCCCAAGGACGTTGATAAATGGTCATCCTTGAGCCTCTGTCTTTCAGTTAGAGGAATGCAAGTCACTTGAGAGCTTGGACTGTACTTAGTTCAGTCGGATGGGTCAAATAGCGCTTTGAGTCCTGTAGTATATGGAGATATTGTGCTGAGTATAAAGAAACAAAACAAAACCCAACCCAATTAATTTAGCATCTCTGTTAAGTAAATGCATCACTGATATTTTCAGTAATGATTAATTACCTCCATCATGAAGTTATTATTTTCATGACTGCATGTCTCTTTCTCTGCAAACCCTTTGTGTGCCTGTCTGTTTGTTAGTAGGATTGCACAAATGCTTCTACTTGGACCCTCGCTAAAATCAGAAGATAGATGTTGGGCCAACTCAGATCCCATTAAATTTTGACCGTGTTCTAGATCGCTGTCTGCTTACAAAAAGAATAATCCATATTTCCCCTTCTATTTAATAATATGTGCCTTGGCAGAGGAATGGGCTCTCCGAATGTTCTTGTTTGTGGCTACTATGATTGGTTGGGGCTTGGTGTTGTTATAAGCGATTGATCTTCATAAACCATAGCCAGGGACAAGTTGTAAGACCAGTCTCTTTAGACTGATGTTTTATCTTGACACAATTCATCTCACAATATGTCATGAAAGTGGAACAGCTGTACAAATATAAAAAAAATTGTCCATCCTGTAAGCTTGTATCTGAAGAGACATTGACATTTAGCAAAAACATGTACATCAGATCCATAGTCACAACAGCAGCTTTGCAGAAAAAAGAGAAAAATCTATATCTTACATTTTAAGAGCGAGCTCTTGCGAGCCTTGTGCTTCTAAAGATCACTTTTTGTTGTTTTTTTTCTTTTTTTTTTGATGAATTGTTGCATAGCATGATGAGTACCATTCTCATCACTGAAGTTAAGCATCAATGGGCTATGTTAGTACTGGGATGGATGACTGCCTCACTTCACTACTTGTGTATCTGATGGCTTTGCGGTTGGTGCTAGTAGACCGAAACCCCTTTTGGCCTTGTTTTAGTGTCATCTTGAGAAAGAGTATTGCAATCTTTAAAACCACATAGAACTGTGTTGCAATAATCTTGTTAAAGATATTCATGAACATTTTTACAACTGTCACAGGGGTTATTTGTAAATCATTACAGAAAGCCTTATAAAAACACAAAACTGTGTTTTTAAATAATATAGCCATCGAGCTTCAATTCAAATTTTATCTATTTATCTAACTAAACTGTGTTAGACTAGAGGACTTTAATAAAAAACCTAATTTGTAATGGTCACCTTATTAGGTAAATTACAATAATTATCTTGACTTACTGAGATAATAAGTCAATAAATCGACATTATAAGTCGATAATTGAAAAAAAGTTTTTGAGATAATAATAGGTGCAATATGAAGTCTGTGGGACATTTTAGCAAAACAGATAAATTAATTAAGAAATTAATTAATTAAAAATTAAACCTTGCTTTTCAGTTTGAACCCCATCTCAAGTATCAGTTTCATCACATACTTAATATATTACTATATTATTAATATAAAACTAATTTATTTTTTTATTTTGTTGTCAACAATTAACAGCTACTGATTTTAAAGCAATAAAATTAACACAATATTAGGAGATATCACATTCTGACAGCATAATATGACTAATTTATCAAAGAAAATATAAACAAGTAGAAGAGTGGTTGGTTTATTTTTGGTGCAGTGTATTTCATCATTTACAATTGGATGCCAGTGTTTCGTGACAGCAATCAGACAACCACACAAAAATGGGCATATACATTATTTAGGAGACATCACCATATGTGGGAGAAGAATATAGAAAGAAAATACAGGCTGAATTCTGTGTCTTGGTGATGTTTGTATGTATTTATTGTGGCAAAAATATGTTTAATCAGTAAATTCAAATATTTGCTGATTTTTAAATGGCCTTTGGCCTAGTCGTTAGGGTGTTGGAATTAAGACTGAAAAGACTTGAGTTTAATTTTTGGCCCATTGAACCTTGTACATGTGTATGTACCTATTCACCCAAAAGTACAAATAGGTTACACACCTTTTTTACGGAATTCATAGTAATTGGTGATGATCAAATCAGAAGCTCCCTGAAATTATCTTTCCCAGTAAGTTTTCTTGGCAATATCATGGAACCAGCTGAATCTGTCAAAACCCTTGGTGTGACCTGGATGCTGAAAATTCAATGAAAAGACACGCGGCTAATCTATGTTGCATATCTTACTACCATCTCCAGGAACTAGGAAGGGTCCCCAGGTATTTAAATCATGAAACAGCTATGAAGGTCGCAAATGCCTTGGTTAGCAGTAGTCTGGATTACTGTAACTCAATGCTTTATCACACAAAAAGGCATATACTGTCCGACTACAAAGAGTTCAATATGCCTTATGGCGTACTGTGTGCAAACTGAATAAATTTAGTTATGTCACATCCTTTGATAAGCATGGCCATGCTAGGAGCCTGCTATGGCAGTTTGTCACTACCTTAAATTCTTGGGCTTCATGTGCATTGGTTTCTAAGTTAACAAATGGTATTGAATGGTTACACCAATCACTGATTGGCTTCGGTTCAATGAAGCCATGCTTTGGGGTTCACACCTCACTTTAAAAGTGGTAGTGATTGAAACCACACGTGTGAAAGCAGGAAGGTTCTTTCAATGAGCAACCTGTAAGTACTGTCTCCACATCTTCACCTACTGACTACCTTTCTCCATCATCGTCACAGTCAGGAAGTAACAATGCTTTACTAAGTATGCTCACCCAGATCAAGCTTCGAACCAACAGTTGGCAGACAGAATGTCCAAATTGGAACAACAACAACAATAATTTAATCTGAGTTCTCACACTACCGAGCATCGCCATTCACTGCCCACAAGTACTCTTCACCTCACAAATCCTAATACAAGACATTTGGGTACTTTTTACCAAGCAGGGCAGTCAACCAACACGTTTACCAGCTCCCACACTGCTGATTATCAGCACATACAGGCTAGGGGTTCTGCTCAACCTGCTAATCATGGTGCTAACAATCCGGACCTACAACAGCAGGGAATAGGCCAACCAAGCAATGTATCCAATATTCCCATTGTATCTTGAGGTGCTAATGCTTCAACTTCAGTTATGAATGTCATTGCAGGGGGAAGGCAGACAAATAGCAGGGCCAGAACTGATACCACAGAAGCCTCACGAGATACTATCATACCCTCACTGGACACCACCTGGCGACTTCCCAGTGTGAATGAAGCAGTGACTGGCATCTTGGCTTCCTATGATGGCCTAGACTTGATCCAAGTCTTTGTATTTCTCATTTCAGCAAATCTGACATACATGAAATCATTATGAACCCACTTGATGAGTAAAAAAAGCTTCTGTCTAGAGAAATATAAAGACTTGTCTCAGCCAGGGGTTTTTCCCTGTAATGAGGTTTACCATATTTAAATTAATGCACACATCCCCTACACATTAGCATACTTGTGTTTACATCTGAGATGACCTGGCTGGGAGTGTTTGTTGATATAGGTAGCCAGATGATTCACCTGCAGTGTGAATTGTAAGTTTTACTACACAGGCACGCTCAAGTGATTTATTGTACTCATTATTTCTTTCTCCATTTAGGTGAATAGGGGAACTCTGAATTTATACAATGTAGATAAAATTGTCAAGTATAACTATCAACATCTCCCAAGAATTTTACTTTTTGCTTATTTTTCATTTTGTTTTGATTTGGTGAATAGTGAAATTTAAGGCATATCCAAGTGGCACCATGAAAAAAACCAAGTGGCTCTATGAAAAAAACATCATTGAATGGTGACTTTGAGTCAAGGTAATATAAGAAAGTGGTTATTTCAAATTTGTTACAAGATGATGGCTTTTTATAATCAGGAGATTATAAAATGCCTTTCTTCCATTTGTCATGTTTTTACATAAACTTAATATCTCATTCATTTGTAAAGATATCTTCACCAAATTTGCAGGAAATGTTTATGGCTATAAAAACCTGCCTGTACACAATTTTGGCCACATTTTGAAAACAAAATGGCCACCATAGCTAATTGTTTGAAAATCATAAAGGTGCTCTAAATCTTGAAATATTCCAGCTAGCTTCATCAAATGTGCACAAAAAATATATGGCTAGAAATGCTAGCCTGATAGTAATTTTGGCCTAGTTCTAAAAACAAAATGGCCACCATATCACAGGTTTAATGTCCAATGGAGTTATCCTATTCAAAAGCCTTGTATCTCCCTTATCATTGCTACTTGGGGTTCCAAATGTGAAAACAACTTATAGAAAGTCATGACATTAGACTCTTTTCCAATTGCTGACTTTTACCTTTGGTGCCTTCTTCAATGTCAAGTGGGGTTATCTTACTACAAAGGCCTTAAATCTCCTTTAGTTATCCATTATTACTGATCCTTAGGCGGGAGATACCTGCTGCGGCAGTGGCCTTGTTTTTCATTCTGCTCCAACTAGATCAGGAAAATAGGGTTCAAGCTCTCGAACTTTTTATGTAAATTTTTTGGGGGTAGAGTTCTAACCCATTCATATTAATTGTATCCATGGGATAGCATACGTATTTCTTTGGTGGTCATCCAGTCTTCAGTGTTTTTCCTATTATTGCAGATCTAGATCCATATCTAAGTGAGTAATAGTGCTAGTACCTACGTTAAGTAAATTGCTTATAACCCCAATATGACTGCATTTACAGCATTTTACTAAAATATGTTGTTCAGCTACTTTATCTGTACCTACAAGATGGTACATATTTTTGAGGTCTAACTCAATAGCTAAATGAGTAATAGCTATTTTTAAAAGTACATGAAATGAGAAAATGGCTTTTTTTCTTTGTAACTGTTATAGTTACAATGTTTGGTTATATGTGCTACTTTTGGTTAATCTGCCACTTTTTACCCTACAGCACATTAGGGCTGTTGGGTTAATGTTTTCACCCATGGCATCCAGATGGGTGGGCTGGTATTTTGTTGGGGTGGCAGCAGGAAAAAGTTTGTCTGGGCTGTATCTCAAAAGCTCTAAGGTGTAGGAAGTTGAAACCTGGTCAGGACATTGGTTGGGGCATAGGTTTGTATTGGCATGGTGTGACTTTGATTTCACCTTTGACCTTGCTGTAGTGACCTTAATCTTTAATATCTTGTCCAGGCTACATATCAGAAACCATAAGGTGTAGGAAGTTGTAACCTCTACTTGTTGAGGGTCTAGGAATCAAGCGCTTTAACTTTTAAAGTCTTAGGTTTAATCCCTTTAAAATTTTGAGAGTTCAAACCCTTTGACTTGAACTTATGTTGGGGTTTAAAAGGTTTGTCGAAATATTCTGCCAATTTTATGACCCACGTTTGGCCATGGGGAGGAATCTAATCCAATTTCCAAGTAATAATAAAGGAGACATTTATAAGCAAAAAATATAAAATTTGCTATATGACAACCCCAGTTTTGACATTTGAAAATGGAGACTTTAAAATTCTAAATTTTTTTCAATCCAGAATATGGTCTACACATAAACAAGCAGTTTCAGAGTAGAAGCGAAAGAAGAAAACGACTCAATTTTCTGCCCTGCAAATGGTATTCAGAAGTAAATACAAAGTTAACTGTTAAGATGTAAAAAGTAAATGAAAAACATATATAAAGAAAATACTGTAAATGCAGTAGTTTTCAAGTTACAACTGGTTTACTCAACAGTAAAAATCTCAAAGTACTTTAGCTAGGCAATGAGCTATAGGTCCCCGATTTTACTATGCTATAGCTGACACAAAAGTAGGTGAATAACTTATTTAAAGAAAATTTTTCTAATTGCAAACTTTCAAGTTACAATTGATTTACTCAACAGTGAAAACCTGAAAGTAGCTAATGCTCAGCTATGAAATAAGCTACAGATCTGCAAATTTACTATGCTATAACTGATCCAAAAGTTGGTAAGTAACATATTTGAAGAAAATACTCTAAATGCAATAATTTTCAAGTTCTAACTGGTTTACTCAACAGTGATAATCTCAAAGTAGCTATTACTCAGCTATGCAATGGGCTACAGGTTTGAAATTTTACTATAATACTAAAATACTACTATGTTACTATTTTACTATATATATATTACTATTTTACTATGTTATAGCTATATGAAATTATGTAAATGCAATAGTTTTTAAGTTACAAGTGATTTTACTCAGTATGGAAGTTACTAAAAAGTAAAAAAGTAGCTATTACTCACTTAGCTATTGGGATAGACTCCCAAGTTACTCACCATGTTGTAGCTATGAAAAAAGTAGCTGTATAATATATTTTAACAAAATGCTCTAAATGCAATACTTTACAAGTAATAAGTGATTTAGTGCACAATTTCATGAATTTTAATGCATTAAAATTATTTTAAAAATTCATAAAAATAACTAAGAAAGATCCAGGCCTGATATTCACACAAGGGAATCTACTTGTGACTTAGTACATATGTGCAAGATATGAGAGAAATCCCTTAAATAGTCAATGAAAAAATTGTAATAAAGTGTTGAAATTTTCACACTTAGGATGGGTGGCTCCAGCAAACAGACGAACAAACAGATCTGCATGCCTTAAAGAATTTTTCATCCTCGATAGATAAGTTATCTTCTTTTTAGAAAAACATGTCTCTGCACTTTGTAGTTTTGGATGAGAAGTTGTTCACGCGGATGCGTACATCCAAGCCAGAGAGCGATGACATAATGTCGGCTGACTGATAAGTCAGCTGACATAAAAATAAAAATCAGAAAAAACTATTCATTACTGTTGTATTATTAATCCGGAACACAGACAAACACTCTGTAAAGCACAACCTTCTCATCCAACATAATATAAACAGATTTACTGATTTCAGTTGTGTTGACACAAAACCTTGATTTATTACTGATTAAACTTGTACATGTCCTTGAACATTTATTGAATGAAATAACTCTTGTGAAAACACAACCAGTATATCTGTCAGTACACCACTGGCTTTTTCTGTAGTGCAGATGTGATTGCTTGATAATTTAAGAAATACAAGAGTCTGGACACATAAACACACACATTTAGAACAGTAGTACAGGATACTGAGCCATTGTTATTTTATTTAGGAATACCAGGGGCTGATCAGCCACAGTGGAGCTAAACCACATGGACTGGAGTGGGTGTATTTATAGTGTTGTAGTTTGGATACAAATACAAAGGTAGTTTCATTGGCTGACAGTCTTAGGTGACTTTTCCAATAATTGCAGTGTGTGTTTTTCTAACTAGGTGGCCAGCCACTTCCTGTGACCTATGAGAAAAGTCCTTTTGTCAGCCCCACAGTCTGGTAAAAAAGTCATTCAGTCTTCATATAATACCTTAGACAAAAGGACTTGATGGAAGCCTAATGATGGCCAAGTGAGGCAGGAGACTCTTCAAGGTAAGACCTCACATAGATTAGGGAGATACAATAACTATGATACGGTCTCCACCCACCTGAGATCAGATGGCCCAACAAAGGATTCCATGGCTCTTCTGGTAAGAAAAGATTATTATGTGATGATCTATCGATGCCCCAATGGGTGACAGGGCAACTAACAAACATCCTACACATGCAAGATCACACTGTAGTTAAACAGGCACTTGTGCAGGTAATTTGTGCAATGAAGGATGCAGCTTCACTACCCTTCACTGCTGTGAAGAATGCATGGGCCTGCTCCATGCATAATGAAGGGAATCTGTCATGGGGGGATGCGACACAGTGGGCCCTCAACCGATTAAGTGCCTCGCAAGTATCTATTATTAATTCACATTCCACCTCGCAAAAGAAGCCTTGTCGCTACTTCAATGAGAGTACTTGTTCTCATGATACTCATCATGGTGGGTACAGGCATGTCTGCAGTTTTTGTCTTCAGCAGGGACGTACTTCCAATCACCCTGAAAGTAAATGTAACTTTAAAAAGAAAAAAGGCGGACAAAATACCAACCACAACCAGCTAGGAGGACACTGGATCACTTGGACACAATATAGTCAATAAGCAAGTTAGGGTCAATAGAGTTAATAATATTGTAAATTGTATGAGCAATATGGACAATGAAAGTAAAAAGTTGTATGTTGTTAATAATTCTGTTAATTATTCAACTTTACATGAAAAGTCTTGTGTAACTTCCGGTGATAACAGTACTTTGTCTCACAGTCTTGGAATAGATCACTCCAATGCTCAGGCAGTTACCTTGCATAATTTATCTAGTCATGATGCCACTAATCAGAGTTGTCATTGCTATCCTAGAAAGAAAGGTGTGTCATTAGACACCACTGTTTACCATCAAAGCATTGTTGATAATAGTCTAACTCTTAACAACATTAATAATTGTCTGGATTTTGACAGTGCAATTTATGGGAGCTGTGATGACAGCTGTCATGTCAACAGGAAGCAGACTGACCCAGGGAATAGGGGTTATAACAAGGACCCTCAACTCTGTGCCATTCAATTCACTAATTGGGGTAACTACAACATTGAAACTAACTGTCACATTTACATTGTATATTTGGTAAGCAGCATTGGTGGTTCAGGAACGTTTTATTATCTCATTTTTTCAAGTACTTGTCCTTATGGTCACCTGCTTCCCTGTGACATGGTACCTGATGGCCCCCTGCAGATTATTTATTCTTTGCATATGATGGGTTCTTTTAATATGTATGCCAAAACATTATCTGAAAATGACAGAATTGAGGCAAAGAATGCTGCTCACAATTTTAAACAAGATTGTGATATGTTTGCTAGGTACCAAATATCTAGCATATAGATAAGATCATTGAAAGACTCATACAACAAACAGATTCAGAGATAAGTAATGATATTGAAAGTACTATGTCTGGGTCTGATCAAGTCACCATTGTGGTTGCTAGTGACAATGTACCCAAGGAAATCATTATTATTCCTGATCATTTTGAAGCTGAAACTGGTTGTAAGAATACTAAAAATGTGAAAGACTTTAACATTGAAGACAAAACCAGAGGTTTCTTGTCCCTAGGTCCCACCAAATTTAAATTTGTTGGCCCCGATAGGGACTTATGTTCGAATATTGAAGAAGTACTTCATGTAGCTAATGTCATACAAGCAACTGACCTGGATAAAAGGCTAGTAATCCTGAATTTGTCACATCCCCATGGAGCATCTCTTAACGATAACGTTGATAAAGAGTACTTGGATGGCAGTCCATTTTCTTTAAGATTTCCTTCTATTGACAACATAGTTCAACATATCTCTGGTAGTGATACTGAAATCCTTTTGTCCAAGATTGACGTTTCAAGAGCATTTCGCAACCTTAGGGTTGACCCTGCTGATGCTATAAAATTTATTAAATGGAAAGATCATTATTATCTGGATCTAGAGGTAGCTTTCGGCTGGATCCATGGATTCTCATCTTTTCAATTAGTGGCCGATGTAATTAGGTATATTATGAACCAAAAAGGTTTTCAAGTCTTTGCCTATATTGATGACTTCATTCTAGTCAACCCTAAACATAAGGCTAGAGAGGCTTTCGACACACTTTACAACCTTTTGACAGAACTAGGCCTTCCAATGAATGAGGACAAAACAGTACCCCCCTCTTCAAAACTCACATATTTGGGTATAAATATTGACATACCCAACAATACTCTTAGTATTGATAGTGATAAAGTGCAGGCTATTCATGATGTATGTGCAAATATGATCACTAAAAAATTCATAACAGAGAGACAAATGCAGTCCTTGTTAGGAAAATTACTTTACTTGCATAAGTGTGTAAAACCTGCCAGGATTTTTGTAAACTGTATCCTATGTTTTTTAGGAATAGTACAAGTAAAAGAATTTCAGTTACAGATGAATTCAAGCAGGATCTTCTCTGGTTTTTGAAATTTTTACCTGCATACAACGGTATCAGCATCTTGAATAAGAAATGCATTGAATACTCTCACACCCTGCACATTGATGCCTCACTTACAGGTCTAGGTGGGGTCTGGGCTTATAAGGTATACAGTACCCCCACTTATAATATCCCCAAATTTACTATGAAAATTGTGCATTGGGAAATGTTTAATATCTTGTTAGCCCTGAGAGTCTGGGGTCACAACTGGAGGAACTCTATTGTTGAAATACATTGCGACAATCTAGCTGTAGTCCAAGTGGTCACTACTAGCAAAACAAAAGATCCTTTCTTGGCAGCGTGTATACGTAACATCTGGCTACTTACTGCCACCCAAGATATTGACCTAAGGATTTCACATATTAAAGGTGTAGTCAATACCATTGCAGATTTACTATCTAGATTACATTCAGGAAAAGGGGTTAATGGGGATATATTGAGAGACTTACAAAGAAATTACCAGTGGTTCAAAATTCCCATCTCTTTCTTCAATTATTATTTATATCAGTTTAACAATATAATTTCAGGTTCCACTGATACTACCCTGCCCCTACTGCACTCAGCCTGGCAGAAGATCCAGAGAGCTATCCTCCCTCGACTACTTCAGCTCATAGGACTCATTTCCGATCTTACTTGAGTTTCTTAGTATTCATGGACCTTCCCCTTTCTGTGACACTTCATAATGTCCTTAGTTTCCTAGAATTCCTCCATCAGAATGCCATTTCTCCTAAAGTAAAAAAAAAGATCTCTCCTCCATTTCAAATTTTTCTAAATTTTATCATATTCCCCATGACTCCTTGTCTCACCCCTCCATTACCAGATATCTCAGAGCCCTTTCCCTCAATTCACCCTTTCGCCCCACCCCAAGGGGGGTCTTTGATATTCAAACACTTTACTTGATTTCCAGACAGTGTGAGTCCCTTTCTGACCCCCCCTTCCCCCCCCCCCCCTTATACAGGGCCATTTTCCTGGTAGCCTTTTATGCATTCCTTCGAATGTCTAACATTGGCCCGCATAGCTCTAGACAGTTTAACGCCTCTAAGCATTTTCTCAGGCAAGATGTTATATTTGCATCAACTGGTGCCCACCTTGTCCTTAAATGGACTAAGACTATGTAGGACCATAATACCCATCACATAGTTCAAATACCAGAGGTTGATAACATTTGGCTTTGTCCTGTACGCGCTCTCAAACACTACTAGCATCTCGTCACCTCCCCCCTTTCCCCCCTTTTTGCCAACAAATTTTATTCTTACAATCAAATCATAGACACACATATTCAGGATGCCTTAAAAATATTCTTAAATCCCTGAACATATCCATCATTGGTCATGGTTTCCTTACCTTCCCCCGATCAGGAGCAACCTTGGCATTTGACCACAGTGTTCCCATCCAAAACATCATGGTTCATGGCCTATGGCGAAGTTTAGCTGTCTGGACTTATCTCCAGAGCTCCACCAATGCTTCTGCCCTTATTCCCTCCACCTTTGCCTCCATAATCTCTTCCTCCTTCTAAATTGGGCTTGGTGGCTTTAAAATTTGTCATCACAAATATTTAAACTCCTTTTGGGGGAGAGTTTTTACTGTACATATTACTAACTTGTGAATAAAATGCCTCAAACCTTGTTTTACTGACTTTCAATGCACATGACCCTTTTGGGGGTTTGAATCTCTCACCTGGTCTTGGGTTTGACATTTGACCTGCTATGACCTTTATATGGCCAAGCAAGGGTTCACCTAATATGACCTCTGAAGCAAACTGCCTGCACAAACTATACTGGCTCTCCATTCATTACTGTATATTGTTCAAATATAATCTCCTTACTTATAAAGCAATACATTTTAGCTAACCTCCATATCTGTCCTCTATGATTAGGCGGAGTGATCTCACACAGGGAAATCAATCGCCTATCAATTTCCTCATCTAAACCTAATAAACGTTCAGGGTCGCACAGTTTCACAGTAGCTGCTCTCACAGAGTGGAACAAGCTTCCTCAAGCCATTAAAACCATGAGAAGTATCTCTGGATTCAGAAAACAGTTGAAAATGTACCTTTTCAGACTAGCCTATCCTCCACCATAGCATATCTCCCATATCGGACGCTAATTTGGATGTTAACCTCTCTTTTGGAACTGGACTATCCCTTTTGGGACATCAGTGCCTTAGAGGATGTTTACATCAAATTCGGCACTTTAGAAGTGTTTCTTATTTACTTTACTTACTTACTTACTTTAGGGGTTAAGCCTGAAACGAACTGGCTTCCTGAGGATACAAATACTCTCAAGTTAGTTTCTGCCAGAAATCAAATAGACTATCGGGTCCAAAGAATGCCTTCTTTATTGATACTATAAGCTTATTGAATATATTTGATTTGTTGATATACATGAGTTGAATTTATTTTGGGTTAATAAAGTTGGTAAAACTTGTTAAACATGTTGGGATTATTTTGAAAGGATATTTTGATTTAATAGAGCACATGACTTTAAAAATTGCTAATACCCCAGTTTACCGATCACAAGTTTGCCTTAACATTGTGGAGAATGTACGAGTAATCAGTTCAGTCAGAAGTGAACACTGGGCAACTGTAGATGCTTGTCCAGTTTATGAAACATGTTTGATCAGGGCTTGGTGCTATGAGTTATCAGAATTAACAATCAGGGTAGACTTCCAGTTAGTTTTAAAGAAAAATGGGGTATTACAAGACACTCGGGGCTACTGTGGTGCAGTGGTAATATACTCAATTCCCACATATGAGATCAGAGCTCAAATCTCGACCAGACCCCAAGATAGAAAGCTGGTAGTTGCTTGCCCTTGGTTGCCGGTTTACAGTACAGAACCTTGACCAACTGTATGTACTGGTTTCCTCAACTCTTCCAACTACTGGTCACAGTATAACCAATATAAAGTCATTAGGCATGACATAAATAAATAGGTAAATAATAAATAAAAGACTCCCTTCAATATGCAGTGTAAGTGGTTAAAGATCTGACATCCATGTGGCCAAAAAAGTGTGATATGGTGTATGGAGGGTACTTTTAGAATTTAATATGATACACATTGTATTTGCAAACCTTTTCCATGTACAATATATACATTCAGTAAAAACATCTGATATTCCCATCTCGTGAAACAGGGTAATAAAACACATAGATAGGATTTTTTTGGGCCAAGAACAATTCCCCATCTCACATTTCACAAAACCATTTGCAAGTAAATGAGACTTTTATCTCCCCAATCGTGTTAATCTAATGACATCCAAAGTCTAATTTTTCTTTCGTCGTGTTAATTTGGAATGGTATATCGACCAGTCATTACCCTCACAATGAATATTTAAACCTAGTGGAAACTGTGCTGATTAGAATTAATGCACCCTAAAGGGGATAAAATTGTGCAGGAATAAGAAAATCAAAACATCTCAGCCGATTTGACTTGATTTCCCTGGCCTTATACGACTGTGAAAGTTAGTGCTTTCCACTGAATTTCATCAGAATATGTGGAGGTTTTGCTCATCAATAATTATCAATTTGTGTTCAGTATTTTTTACATTCCTGATATCATGCAATGGCTAATGTAATGGCTAATTTTGAGCACTTAAAACTCTGTGTACACTAAGAATGGGATGGCACAATAGAAAACAATACAATCTTCCACTGTGACCTAGTGGGTAAAACACTCGCCTATGATCATAAAAGACATGGATTCAATCCCAGGTACAGCTGTATACCCAGTGACTCAGATGATAACTTAAAATGGCAGTCCTCTGTCATTGGGTCCTATTCCAAGTACCAGGTTAAAGAACCTCTTAAGGACGTTGATAAATGGTCAATCTTGAGCCTCTATCTTTCAGTTAGGGGAAAGTCACTTGACAGCTTGGGCTGTACTGGTGAAGTACATTATTGGGTATAAATATACAATACAATAAATCTGACATCAAAGTTGGAATTCATATTAAATACCTTGGCTATTTACTATAACAAGACTATACAAGCGTAAGAAACCGATAACTCAAACTATTTAACTTTTAATGAACTGGCACATATTGCCAGAATACAATGCATCAGTTGAACTGAACTAAAAATTGTTATTTACTTTTACCAATGTCTTCAGTTTAAAGATGGTACATTCCCAAAACTGTCATATCAGACCATATCAAAGTCAAAGTTAGGGTTTTACATCCAGTTCAACAGCCAGGGTCATATTGGGACAGGTCCTCACACCATGGTCACTTGAGGAAGTCTTTTTAAGTCATATCAGTTTGGTATGATTTCCTATGTAATAATAAACAAGATCAGTTCATATTTAAAGGTAAGTAGACACTACAGCTGTGATATAGATAGGGGCACCAGTGGATATATATATAATATAATATATAATCATTATTTAACTTAAGGTTTCTCTGCCATTAAAACGTGGATTTCATTGTAACAAAAATTAGCAGTAGCCGTGTCATACCTTTTTGTCACATCAAATGAAATATTAACATAAATGTGGCACTTGTGGACAAATTGTTAACACTATTCATAAGTCGTAATGGGAAACATTAAAAGAATATGTCCCTGCCAGAATGTCTTGCTATTTAGGTCAAATTCGGCTCATGGTGGAAAATAT
The DNA here is from genome assembly GCA_964017235.1 of Sabellastarte sp. h YS-2021. Taxonomy (NCBI): domain Eukaryota; kingdom Metazoa; phylum Annelida; class Polychaeta; order Sabellida; family Sabellidae; genus Sabellastarte; species Sabellastarte sp. h YS-2021. The sequence continues at coordinate 16,003,657 of OZ024927.1, forward strand.
ATATGGATATGGGTTGTCATTAACTCTTTAAAATAGTCTTGCTATGGATATCTATTTAATATGTGTTAGCATACGCCTTGTAATATACCTTTGGCATACTTATACAGGGGTGTAGGAAGCAATGAAAAATGCTGTTTCCATACATAAGTATTTATATGGGTTAGCGTAGAATAGAAACATTTATATAGCGCAAAATTGATGTAACATCCTCTAATGCGCTTGAGCTCAAAAAGGGAAAGTCCAGGGACGTATCAGGTCGAGATCCAAAATTAGCACCCGCCAGGGAGATATACTATGGTGGAGGATATGCTAATCTAAACAAATAAGTCTTTAGCTGGCTACGGAAACCTGTTATTGTTTGTTGTGATCGTACTGATTGTGGGAGTCTGTTCCATTCTGTGGGGGAAGCCATTGCAAAACGTCGCCTACCAATGACCTTTTTGTGAGAGACTGAGGAAAGAGAAAGACGATTCCCACGCGTTGAACAACAGGTTTTGATCAAGGATGACAGGTATATGGGTTGAGAGAATTTAATAGTCTTGAAAGTAATTAGATTGTACTTAAACAAGATGCGGTATGTAATAGGGAGCCAGTGTAGTGTTTGAAGAAAGGGAGTGACATGGCTAGTTCTATCAAGTCTAAAAACAATTCTACAAAGGGCATTTTGAATCTTTTGGAGTTTAGCTACATTGTATTTACTTACACCATAAAGTAGGGAATTGCAGTAATCAAGTTGACTGCTGATCATTGAGTTTGCAAGCAAGACTGCAGTCTCCACACTGAGGAATTTATGTATGCGTCTTAGGTCCTTAAGGTGGTAGTAACCGGCGCGACACATATTGGTTATGTGGTTGGTAAAGGTGTTCCCGGAGTCAAAAGTAACACCTAGGTTCTTGACTGTATCGGTAGGGGAGATAGAATTTCCAAGAAGTTTGAGTCGGGAATTTGTTGATGAGTGACACTCTGGCTTGTCTATCACCAATGATAATAAACAGTTTTCTCGGAGTTGAGTTTAAGTTTCACACCAGCCATCCAGTTTTGGACACATGTGAGACACTCAGTAAGCTTAGCAAAACTGGAATCAAAGTTCCTATGGTCCAGTGCTAGATATATTTGGGTGTCATCAGCATATAGATGGTGGGTGACATTGAAATTGGACATGATATTACTGAGAGAGGTAGTATAGAGGGTAAAAAGGAGGGGGCCCAGGACAGAGCCCTGGGGCACACCATATGGGAGTGAGAAAGCATCTGAAAAGCTATTACCTAGTTTAACCTTCTGTTTGCGGTTTGAAAGATAGGATTTGATCCACCTCAACACAGTGCCATCAACCCCAAACAAATCCCTGAGGGAATTAAAAAGAATAACACTGTAAAATACCCTTTCCATAGATAAATATTCATATAGATTTGCATATCTCTACAAAAAGCCTATGCCATACAGATATATTTATAAGGGCTGGCATAAACAATACCCTTGCCATGGATATATACATGTATTTTTATGGGTTAGCATAAATACTATAAAATACTCTGGCCATACAATTATGTAAATACAGTTTTCCCACACACTGTAAAAAACAATTACCATACATTTCTATTTGTTTGGGTTTCTATAAAAGCAGCCTTATACACACAGCAACACAGGGATGAAGTCCCTAAACACGCAGGACAATTAAATAATGGATTTCCAGAGACAGCCATTGCATTAAGGCTGTCAACATTTATGATGATAAATGATAAAAATAAAATTCATTTACCATAAAATATTCATGGGTTTGTTAAAACTAGACATTGTGGCCCAACTCATCAAAGTCAGTGTGGAAAATCCAATTGTTTCACATGAATCTTTCTTATAAGGTTTTAATGTCATATTTACAATTTTTTTGTGTGATATATCTTGACAATTCTGTGATAAAGCCCCTTTCTCCCCGGATACAAATCTTATCAGACCATGATTTAGGGCTTAAGGTTTACTAGTAAATATTGAAACTATTTTATTTATATAGATTTGATATCAATGGAAAAGTAAAAAAGAACAATGCTCAGTTACGGTCATACAGCCAATTTAAACAAATGTTTGAACATAAAATGATGTAAATCTCAATGTGTTAAAACCTTAAAGAATTTGAATAGCAAAATTACAACAGGGTATATTAACCATAGCTATAAAGAAACCTAGGTCCATCAATAACTCTTTAATGGAAGACACTGTTTTTGCTGTAATAATAAAATTAAAGATGAGCTTCACTTTGTGCTAACGTAAACTGTATTTGCACTGTTTAGATGATGAAAAGATATGTCTTATAAGGATAAGTTTTGAAAATTATGAAATCTGATTTAAAAGATTTACACATATACACAGAGAAAACGTGGAACATACAGATAGCAAATCTTGTTTACTTCTATCTGTAAACAGGAAGGGTGCCACGGTGGCAGAATTGTAACACTCTTACCTCCCACCTCTGAGATCGGAGTTCGAGTCCAGTCCTGACCTCAACAGGAAAGTTGGAATTTGCTTACTGATGGCCAGCAGTTTACAATACAGAACCTTGAGTACTTGGACGTACTGGTTCCCTCTGCACATAAAACTAACCCTTGTGATATGACCTATACAATCTGTTCAAAGCGACGTTAAAACCTAAATAAATAAATAAAAAAAATCTGCAAATAGAAAGCCCTCCTAGGGTACCGACCAAGCCAGTCAATTATGCAGAATCTGATATAGATCTTTCCTAAACTTAAGACCTTAAGTTAGGTCTTGAGCATGTAAATATTTCAAAAAGATCAATTTACTATTCTTGGAATGATTTAAACCAGTATCAAATTTCAATGAAAATATGACTGTTGAATAATCAGTATTTTGTTTGTATCTAGAGTATGCTCTGAATCTTTCTCAATATTTAATCACTTCTTCATTTGGTAGGAACCTACCGACATAAGCATTTCATGATGCATTTATTAGTTTTGAGTAATAATCTAGCACATAGACAGATAACCAAACGCACCCCTAACATAACCTCCTTGTGAGACATAATTATCCTGACTTACAAACCTCCTGTAGGGCTGAGTGCTTCTGATAAATGTAATCATTGCTTTTGTATATTGTATACCCATGCCACTTATGATAAATGAATAAGCTTAGCTATTAATGTGACTGATACACCAATTTGAAATTTAGTGGATGAGAAATAGAGGAATACTTTCAGGCACAGATTCTGTAAAGGACCGGTGACCAAAAAAAGTGATCATGGGCCTCTCTTGGGCTTGAGCTTAATAACCCTGACATATAAAACATGCACATTTGTCAAAGTATTCCAGTATAAATAATGTTTGCTTTTATGAAATGAGACTCTCTGTTGATGAAAATATACACTGGTAAAGCTAAAGAAATCAAGCCAAATGGCTAATTGTTACACAATCAATCAACAAAGAGCTCACAAATTTTCATTTTGTATTATTAAATCTGATTGGTTAGAAAATTGAGATTTATCATTCATTACCTGTTTGTGCCTGAACTGTGGAGCATTAAGTATTGACCAGAATAGCATAGATTTTGAGATTTTGTCATGAGTAAAGACAAAAAATAACATCCATGTTGGCAGATATTTAAGGAGCCCATAATAGGTTATTACAATATGTTTAAGTATGTACCAACTGAGTCGTGAGCATGACTCACAGCATCATCTCATGCACATGACTTATTTTTTGTGAGCAAGACATAATTCCTCATGATCACCCGATGAAGTTTAGTGATCACCAGATGGTCTTTTGCTCATGTTGTACAACACCTACATCTTTTTTTAAAAATTTTTCAATGGTTAATTGTATTTGCTAAGGTTACATGTAAGGAAACACAGCTAAGCCTTAATTTCCATTTGAGTTTCCGCTTTAAATTTCTTGCTATACAGTATTTGCAGTAAACAGACAATTAACCCCTAGACGAGAAAACCCTGGAAAATTTGTAAACTGAGACAAAACGGTAAAGCAGCAGTGATATATTAATAAAACTGTCTTATCTTAGATTTTATATTATATTTTGGTCACAAACTTGGTCAAAATCACTTATTACATTAGGCTTAGTCTTAACACTGTTTACAGAGGCTCTTGGACTTATCTTAGCTCTTAGTCTTATTTTTGATCATGACTCTAAAATAGGCTGAAAAGTAACTATTACTACAACGTCTTATATAATACAAAAATTTCTTATAATATAAATATTTAAAATAAATCTGATGCAAACAGAAAGTATATCATAATACTTATAGCTAAATAGCTAATGTACAAAGAACAAAAAGAAAGCAGTAAAATATGATATTTCTTAAGTAAGGAAACCTCAGAGCAGTCTAACTGATTAAGGTTGTGTCAACTTACCAATCAAATAATGGTCCTAATTATACTCCGTTAATTAAGGATACCTTATTTAAAATTTACATACCGACCGTATGACCCACAGTTGTAGGCATTTGGTGATTTTATGCCCCGTCCTTTAACTATCGTCAGAGGTTCATATGCGATTTTGTAACACGGTGGCAAAATGTCCATTACCTTGTACATTCTACAAAAGTTTTCAAATGATTAAAATTTCTGCCTCTGACTGCTTCACTGTGAGTATGCACAGATGAATATGAGCATGCACAGATGAATTTCTTGCTACGGTAACTAAAGGTGTAGTCAACTATGTATATATGGTTGTGGCGAGTGGAGGTAAATGGATGTTTCGCCACTGTGTCATAAGGTCACACATAAACCTCTGATGATGGATACACCAAATCTCAGAAGATGTGATCCCACTGCCGAGTAGAATTTCTTACCATGGGACATACCACTGGTAGTGTGACCGGGGCGTAACGAAACTGCAAAGGAGCCCAAATGGATAAAGTTTTGATTACACCCATTTAACCGAGCATCCTGTATTTAAGGTTTTCTTCGTGTGAGGAAACTACTAGTCTTAATGAATAGAATTCCCAAAGTCACCACACAACATTAGATTTTCTTACCTTTCTTTACGAGCTGATCTGAAAAAAAATCAGCAACGTTTACTGAAGTTGGCGATTTATATAGGGGAGAGAAAAGGTTTAATAAAATATCGATATTATGAATGACCATTCACATTATTAATTTACATACAATTTTTCATAAAGGAAATATAGATTATCGTAGTTTTATAACGATAAAATAGATGACACGTCCACACTAGTGAATTCAAGTATGTTTTTGAATTCAGTTTAACCCAGAATAAACCTGCTTCAATAACACAATGTACACATGCAGTGCAGACAGATAGCAAAATGTCAAATGACTTCATGATTTGACATAACTGGTATAAACTGAAATCCAATAATTGTAGAAGTAATGTAGCAAATTGGTGATTTGCATTTATTACTCTTACAAAACATAATTGCATTGCTATATTTTTAAAATGCACATTAATTGGCTGAATCAGAATTAGTGTCACTTCTGCAAAGACAGGAAATACACAAGAGATGAAGAAAAATCACATCCCATTGAAAAATCTGCAATTTAAGTACCTCAGTGCATTTACTGAGCATTTCAATATACACTAGGTCCTGAATAAGTAGGATTACTGTACTTATATGATTATTACCATCGCCAAGGGAGCTTGTTACCAGATAATCAATACTGGATCAGCGAGACATAAACAGTAAATATCCTACACAAGTATATGTATTTGCGACAAGAACGCAGAATGATAATATGAATGGAAAATGTAATTTTGAAAATGCATGAACATTAATGTGTGATCAACAAATAAACACAATATAGTACTACTTTTGTACTTCTGAGATATGTGTAGTTCAGGGTAATGTTTCCTGACTCATCTGTGAAAATAATTAACCATAATGAGGGATTATAAAGTAGTATGCCTTTCAAAGCGACGTCTTAAGTATGCTGGTCAAAAGCAAGCGCACAAGGTATTTATATTCTGTTTTTATGGCAGTAGACCTATTCTTACGAAAGCTCTAGGCTGCCAAAATTTATTTTATATATAAATCGAATATATGACATAATAATTTGTATATGCAACTTAATAACTCATATATACGACTTAGTATCTTGTATATACAACTTAATATCTCGTATATACGACTTAGTATCTTGTACATACGACTTAGTAACTTGTAGATATGATTTAGTATCTTGTATATACAACTTAGGGCCAGTTACACTTTCACGGATCCCCCACGGATATAGGCCATGGTTCCATACATGGAAACAGCCAACGATCCTGTGCGAATGGCGGGGTTTGGGGAGGGGTAATATTGAAAAGTGAGTGATTTATGGACACGACACGGATAACTCCACTGATGGTACGGATGCCACAAGGATGTTAGGGACGCTTTCCGTTGCCCAGGACACCCCAGGACATGCCAGGACAACATAGGGATGCATCAGGATGTCTCAAGGAAGCGTTGGATGGGTATACAGACATTGCGGTGACTCGCGAAAATTCGCGGATGGGGTTTACAGATCTTTTTATCTCTTGCGGATGTCAGCTTATCAGTTAGGGTTTTTCATGATAACATTAAGATATCCTGGTGGGCGCTAGTGGCCACTGGATACCTGGATCCAAATGCCTATAAAAGGGTAAGGGTAAGGCAACTAGCCCGATAGAATTAAGAAGCCAGAATGGACAGATGGAACAGAGATCTTATGCAAATTCAACTCTTAATATTACAAATGGAGAGGCAGTTAGCCATCATTACAGCTATGATAGGCTGAGAAGGAGATGGGGTCTACAAGGAGGACAGCAAAGACCCTGAAGATATTGGATCAGGCCATGGTTAAGTCAGGTAGAACATGCAGAAGAGGGTCAGTACATCAGACTGATGCCAATGCTTGAGTTAGATGACCCTATGGCATACCGAAACTTCATCCGGATGCCACCTGAGCTGTTTCAAGAGCTGGAGCTGGAGCAGAGACTCGGCCCTGAGATCCAGAGGGAGAGGACCTGGATGAGAGGCCCCCTGAGTCCAGGACTGAAGTTGGCGGTCACCCTGAGAAACTTGGCCAGTGGAGATGGCTACCCAACCCTTCAGTATGCTTTCAGGGTGGCAAGGTTGACCATCAATAAGTTTGTGCCAGAGGTCTGCGACGCTATCATCAGGGCCTATCGAGATGAGTTGATGACATGCCCCACATTTTCTGTCAGAGGTGGAACATCCCACATGACCTGGTGCCCTGGATGGAAATCACATTGCAATCAGATGTCCACGACGGGGTGGCAGCCTCTATCACAAGTACAAGGGCTTCCATTCAATTGTTCTCCTGGCCTTGGTGGATGGAGATTATAAGTTCCTGTGGGTGGACTTGGGTGCTGCCGGGTCAAGCCCTGATGCTCAGATTTTCAAGCACTCAGATTTGAGGCACAGAATAGAGGATGGCATCATCAGCTTCCCAGAGAGTGAATCACTTGTTGATGATGGGCCAAAGGTGAACTATTTCATCTTTGGGGATGATGTTTTCCCCCTCGAGCTTTGGCTCATGAAACCCTACTCAAGGCGTGGCATGGACTTGAACCAGAGAGTGTTTAACTACAGGCTCAGCCGAGAAAGAAGGGTGGGAGAGAATGCCTTCGGGCTTCGGGCTCACGCTTCTACATATTCCAGAGACCGATGCAGTAGGAGCCTCCCGTGGTGGCCAGGGTGGTCATGGCCTGTCTAGTACTCCACAACCTGCTGAGGATGCAATACCCCACAGGTCAACAGGATGACTTTGGTGCAGAGGGCCAGCCCCCAATAGTGCTGGAATGCATTGACATTCCACATGAGGGCCGAAACTCACTGGAGGCAGCAGACACAGAGGAATATTCTGAGGGGCTATTTCATGACCGATGGGCAGGTCCCTTGGCAAATGGACAGAATTTAATATAAAAAATAATTGTGTGCATGTAAATACTGTGATACAGTGACCTTCTCAATGTAAATGCTAAATACTGCAATGGAACACTAAATGTATGTGCTACCTCATGGAATATATGATTTTACTACAGTTTTACTACACTTGCTGAAGTATTAATTGGGTATTTTTGTCAAACATTATTGTCCTTTTTGTTATGTTATAATGTGTGCATTTTACACTTTTTGCAATAAAATGCTTGGTTTTCTTATACTTTATATTTTCATTTTAATATGGCCACTGAAAAATGCATCTATCTGGTAAATGTTGCCATTGTTCAATAGCTTAACATACAAACTTTGATCTGCAGTCATCACCAAACTTTATATTAGTGAAGCAATGAATAGTAGATGAAAAGCAAACACCTATTTTGAAAATGGCAAAAAATGCATTCTTTTCGTCTGCTTATGTACACAAATATGTGTCACCCCACTGTGTGGTGACAAAAAGGAAGGGTTCAAAGGAAGGACATACATTGGCTTGGAAAAATAGATAATCAAGTAATTAAGCATACAGGCCCTCCTGAAAGGCACCAGTACTGAGGGCAAATGTACCCCCCCTGAAAGAAGCAAGTGACAGGAGAAATGTGTATATTGGTGAGACACATTGAAGAGATTCCCCTTCAACCCCAACTAACTGGACGTAGGTTCAAGTACCCCTTTACCTCTTGGTTTTGGGTTTGGGTGGGAGGTGTCTTTGAGATCTGTTACTGCAAAGATTTAAGTCAACTTTAAAAAAATTTTTAAATTTAAAAAAAATTTTTTTTGGGGGGGCGGGGGGGGGTTTATTCTGACTACCTGGAGGGAGTTCTGGCTTAATACAAATATAATTGTCTAGCTGGTTATTACAGTTTTGGTCCTATTAATATTCACTTGATCATTGTCTATTGTTAATTGCTTTTTGCATTTTTATAAGGGGGTTTTGGTATGTTGTGTGGGGAATTTTTATTCCATTTGTTGGTGGGTTTCTTGGATTTTGTTTCTAACAACAGCATAGCTCAAATAATTGTGTTTGGAAGATTTGGCCGCCCTTAAAAGGGCCTTATAATACTATCAGCTTTCGCTGTGATATCATCTGGCGTTGGCTGGCTACTGGTCCACTGCGGCTGGGTGGTCTCTTGGGTTGGTGGACATTTCATCAACCAGCTGGAACTGAGGCGTGTGGATGACTCCAAAACTGACAACTTGTGATTTGTTGTATGATAATATATATGTGACAATATATATATATGACAAGCAATAATATGTGACATATGAATAGCAGAAGACAGTAATTATCTTTAAAATGTAACAGTCATATACTTGTGCACAAAAGTTCACAGTCCATGTAGCACTATTCCACTTTTATCACAATTCTTACTCATTTAAGCTGTTTTTTGTCTGAAAAGTGCTTAAATGTTCTATTTACATTTAGAGAGTCACAGTATAACAATATTTCACATTTAGCTGCTGTCCATTGGACCGGGGAGCTGCCCCTCATTCATGAAATGGTCCCTGAGAATATTCCTCTGCCTTTTAGCTGCCCCAATTGCGTTACAGCCCTCATATGGAATGTCATCGCCCTCGAGCACTACTGTACACTGGCCCTCCCCCCCAAAGTCTTCACGTTGAGCTGTGGAGTATCTTATCCTCAGTAAGTTGTGCAGTACTAGGCAGGCCATGAAAACCCTGTTGACCACCAGTGGGCTCTGGAAAATCCTAAAGCGAGACGTCAGGATGCCAAAAGCATTCTCTACCACAGTTCTTCCATGCCTGATCCTATAGTTGAAGACCATCCCCTTCAAGTCCATACTGTGGCTGGAGTAGGGCCTCATTAGCCAGAGCATGAGGAGGAAAGCGTCGTCCCCGAGAAGGAAAAAGTTCACCTTTGGTCCACTAATCCCCAGAGATTCACTGTCAGAGAAGCTGATGCTGCCGTCCTCTATTTTGTGCCTCAAATCAGTGTGCTTGAAAATCTGAGCATCTGAAGTGGACATGCCCCCATGTCCACCCACAGGAACTTGGAATCTCCATCCACCAGGGCCAAGCATACAATTGAGTGAAAGTCCTTGCTGTTACGGACGAGTCTGCCTCCTCCTTGTGGACATCTCATTGGAATATGACTTCCATCCAGGGCACCGAGGACCAGTCTATCATAGCTGAAATGATGAGTAACTGCCTCTCCATTTCTAACAGTAAGAGTTGAAGTTGTGCAAGATTTCTTTCATGTCATTCCCCATTGGCATCTACATCGTATCTGGCTAGTAAGCTGGACCTTACCCCCTTTTATAGCCATTGCTATCCAGGTATCCAGATATCCAGTGGTCAACACCTCGCATGGAGACAGGTGCAATGTTATGTTAATAAAATATCCTTATCAATAAGCTGATATCCGCGAGAGAAATAAAGATCCGTAAACCCCATCCGTGAGTGTCCGCAAGATCTGTAAACCCATCCAGAGTGTCCTTGAGATGTCTTGAGGCATCCCTATGTTGTCCTGGCATGTCCTGGGGTCTTTCCGCCGCACTGTGGGTGGTCACGGAGGAGTATCCGGAGGTCACCCGCAAACTACACAATGCATCCCTAACATCCTTGTGGCATCCCTATCATCTGGAGAGTTATCTGTGATGCGTCCATAAATCACTCACTTTTCTAACATTCCCCCTCCCAAAACCCCATGATCTGCAAGAGAACCTTGGCACTTTCCATATATGGAACCGTGGCCTATATCCGTGGGGGATCCGAGAAAGTGTAACTGGCCCTTTTAACTCATATACACAACTTAATATCTTATACACACCACTTAATAGCTCATATATTCGATTTAGTATTAGGTAGCACATACAAACTGTTATCTTGCATATACTACTTACTAACTTGTATATGTGAGTTACTAACTTGTATATACAATTTTATAACTTGTGTATATGACTAAGTAACTCACATATACAACTTAATAACTCATATATATGTGACTTAGTAACTTATATATGACTAAGTATCTTGTATGTACCACTTAATATCTCACGTTTAATTTGGTATCAGGTAGCTCAAATAAATTGTTATCTGGTAAATATTACTTTATAACTCATATATAAAACTTACTAAGTCAAATATATAACTAAGTCAAATAAGTTTAATAAGTTGTATATACAAGTTATTAAGTTGAATATATGAGTTACTAAGTCTTATATTAAAGCTATGCTGTTGATCATGAGTTTATTGCTATTTTCATAAACTTTTAATTGTAATAAATCCAAGAAACACACTGATGTAGTCAAAACATGAATATGGGAGAAGCAATTTCGGTTCAATTTCGCATCAACCCACTTCATGAATGTTTGGTGAAGATTTTGTACAATTTTACAAACTGAAAAAAGCAAGTTATGAACGAACTGAAAAATCGACCCAATTCAAGATAACCCATGTCCCGTCTCTGTGAGTTTGACTCCTATGTATGGCATTACTGAAGGTTTACCTGGTATGACACGGTATGACCTTTGCTGCTGAAGTGAACGGAAAAAGCTAACTTTGATTCGAAGGTCTTGTAAATTTAGTATTCCCAGTTGTGGCAGATATAACATGATTTTACTTTTTAAGATAATGCACTACTTTCTATCATAACCTAAAATTCCCAGCATGATATGACTTAAACGATTCATAAAAAATTAGTGCTGTATTCATTGGTGATTTCTGAAGATTGAGGATCACCTGTTAGACGCGAGTTGAACTCGAGTAAATGAAAAAATATATGTAAACAAAATAACACAATGTCCAAAAATTGGCATTACTTGTGTTTAGCACCGTTTTATTGCAAGGAAATATATTTTGTTGCCGGTTAAGTTGTAGAGGTATGTATCTGTACTTCATGGAACAGCCACGTAAGCCAGGTAAATAAAAAAATGGCCATTATTCATTGATTTTTAAGCTTTTATAGTTATGCCAATTGAAAGAGTGCTACTTTGTAACAATATCAGTATATCATTATCTATTTCTTAAAGATTTTAGTTTAAATTGTGTAAACTGATGTGTGTGTCAAGTATTGCCCACCGAGTTATGACTCGAGTTACACTTAACTTATTACAGTACTAATTAAAAGTGACGTTAAATGGAAATAATTTAATAAACTGACAGCAATAAATTTTATTTTTAATTAAAAATAGTGGAAGTTTCCCAGAAAAGTTATTTGAGTGTAAATTATGAGAGAAACATTTATTTAGTCATGATGTTAATATGAACTGAAGTATCAGGAATGTAATGCATAGCCATAGATTTCAGTGTACACTATAACCTAGCATTTAACCAAGTTCAGAATTTGTTTCATAAATGTCACAATATATACAAGTTTTTTCTGTGTTAAAAAACATATAATGTTTCTCAGAAAGCAGATTATTCTATTTCTACCAGATGCTATACCTCTGAACATATTCAGCTTAATAATATTTCTTTTTTTTTCTGTGATTATCCCATGGTTTTGACAGAGTGGGATAATAATCCTCTAACTTGAAGGAAATATGATGTGTGGATTTCTAGTAACTTAGCTAAAGTAGCAGTTCCACTTTAACTACTTTGGCCATGTATCTTGTCGGTGTTTGGAAGTTGGAACCAACATTTTTAGAAACTTATATGTCAAAAAGATATACTGGCAAAGCTGTCCAGAATTGGAACTATATTAAGCATGTTTAATAATTTTCGACCAGTCAGTGAATTTTAGCAGATTTTCCATTTCAGTATCCCACCATTGTAAAACTGTACTAATTCTGGGGAAATACCTCAAAAATTGTGTTCTAGCATATCCCCAATCAAATAGGCCAACTCATAGGAATAAAATTCGGAAAACAAAACATGGCAGTTTGTGGAAAGAAATTGCTATAGAGGTGCTAAATATATAAAAGATAAGATGAAAGTTTATAATTTCTTCAGATTAGGAGTTTGTTATATTTTACACTTTCTCACAGTATTATGTACTGACATTCAAAATGCCAGTTTTAAAGTGTTGTCACGGTATTCGAGTGAATTGGTCTAGATATTGTGATACCAGTGTTACCGACCCTGCCCTAGTGAATTTGCTTCCCAAATTCCAAAGCTGGGATGTTCACCATTTATTATCCAAAAGGTTCAAGGTTGGGACACACTCAAGTTATATCATATTGCCAATAATCCCAATGTTATTGCAGTAAGTCAAATATGTTTGCAGTCACATCTAATCCTGTTGAAATCTTATAGGTCAGAGGTCCACTGCAGGCAACCTAAATAATGAAATTACTCTTTGCATAGGTGGCCACATTGCTTACCATCTACTGGCCGTCACTTATTTGCCAATAGTTCTGACATCACTGGCTGGTTTCACGGAGCCTCCTAAGATAAAGGTGACCTTAAATTCAAGGATTTTTTTTCTCCCTCCTTTAAAAAATCTCAGTTTCACAAAGCCTCATTCCTTAAAGGAGACCTTGAAAACTACCTCAAATTTCAAAGAAGCTAAGGATCTACCTTAAATTTAAGAAAGTGTCCTTCAAGAAATATTTAATAACTTTAATGAACATTTGCTCCCTCCTTAAGTTTCAAGGAAAACCTTTGGTAGGGAGAGTTAAAAGAGGCTTTGTGAAACTGAATTTTAAGGTGGCCTCCCAAAAGGGAAAAATGACCTTCCTTTACTAAAGGAGATCCTTTCCAAAGGAGGCTTCATGAAACCGGCCCCAGAAGAATAGGAGACCTGAAAGTGTCATATCTTATTACCAATGTGTATAATTGTGTTAATATTACTCTGGAATTGTGCAGGATTAGGCAAGATTGTTTCCAAGACAAATCAGATAGTTCCAGCCTAATAATGCTGGAAAGGACAAAGTGGCATTTCTTTGCCTTTTTGCAAACTTTTACCATTTTTGAGTCCATCCACCCCATCTTTAAAATTTAGCTTGACTGACAAAGCTTGAAAATGGGACCACCTCCTCAACAGAATTTAAGTGTACACATACTCGGTCACAGGTGAAGGTTATAATGACATTTCTGTTGAAAAGAGCATTCTTTGCATGAACTTCAGTAGTTACATATTGACAGTTTTCAAACTAGACAAACATTATCAGCAAATCAGTATTTCAGAGTTTACAAATAAATGACATTTGAGATTACTTTTTTAAAGAGAGGATCCTGCCCCTCCAATTCCAAAACTGTGAAAAAACGACTGGTGCACGACCAAAGAAAAAAGTTATCTGCTGAAATTAAGGTGAGTGTAGACATGATACAGCAAGCCTAATATTATTTTATACCAATGGAACCATATATCTGTCAATGTTTGAGGCATGGTTTACTCACATTGAGTTTAATATGCCTTTATATTATTAACTAAAAAGCTGTAAACGCCTGCAGTTTGTTATTTTCTTTATATTTTTATTTATTTCACATGATATCTAAATATTAAAAATATATAAACATAAGGCATGGTTACACAGTTAACATTTCCATAATTTTAATAATGTTTCTTGAAGTTGTCTGTAACCTCACCATTATTACATTCAGGCAAACAGTCGAGAAGACTTTCTGATTTCCACTGATCAACCAAAGAAGGAGCGGCTAATATACTACAAGTGCAAATGTGGTATGGTTTTAACAAGTAGACCAACTGTGCTGTTGCACTTGTGCAGTTCCAGTCACCCTGTTGATCAAATGGTTAGTGTATTGGATCTCTTACAGGAAGGTGTGTCCATAGACATAAAGGATCATTGGGGGATGTCTCCTTTAGGTCTGGCACTTGTGAGTGAATCATTAAAAGAAAAGGATAGTTCTTTGAAATTAGATACTGAAAACACCTTATATGTATTGATGAATTATGCAGAACAGAACTTTGACACTGTGTCGTGGGAGAAAATATTTGGACACCAGAAGAAATGTCTCAATATGCAAAATAGGTTTGGTTATACTTTCTTACACTATGCCTGTAAGTTTGACCTCCAGAAGTTTGTTGAAAAGCTGTTAAACCTTGGTGTTGAATGGAGATTGAAAAACCATCTTGGAAACCAGGCCATACATACAGCAGTAAAGTATTCCCATTTAGATGTTGTCAAAACATTGTTGGCTCATGGTGTCTGTTGTGAAGATTGCAATAAATTTAATATGACTCCACTTGACATAGCATTAATGAGGGACAGAGTAGAGATTGTACCACATATGTTACCAATGGTAATATCAAGGTCAACCTACCATCCTTTATGCAGAGCTATGAAGTTAAATGCTGTAAAATGCTTTAAGCACTTGTTACAAGTAGTAACGCTTGACAGTTACTTTTGCAAGGGGCACAGTATACCAGTTATCATTGAAGCCTTACACAATATAGGACCATCTTTACCAAGAAAAGTGGCATATATGATGACTAATGGGAGGTATTTAGATATAATTCTTGATTACATTGAAAACCAAGGAAGTAAGAAAACTTGCAAGTTGTTGCAGGATTTAACAGCCTGCAAGTCGTTGTCAAATAGGTTTGGATATAATTTGCTCCATTACACTTGTCATTTTGGAAGAGAGAAGTCCACCAAAATACTGTTAGACATAGGGGTACCAATTTCCTTAAACCATGAAAGAAACACCCCACTTCACCTTAGCTGCATGCTAGGTCGTGAGAAGGTCGTGAGACTGCTATTAGATAGAAGTGTGAGCCCATATGGAATCAACTCTGATTCACTATGTCCTTTGTCATGTGCATGCTTGTGTGATAATCTTCATATTTTAGAGCTGCTTTTACAACATGGAACTGATCCTAATGCAGTGATACAGACGGATTTGTTTCCCAAGATAGGTGATCGAAAGATGTTACCTATTAATACCTGTGTTTTATATTGGTGTTCACCAAAAGCAGTTGCATTACTGCTGCGATATGGAGCATTTATAAACTTTCCACAGCACAGCTTGAAGAAAGATGCCAAAAGCTTTGCAGATGAAAATGTCACTGATTATGAATTATGTCAAAATGTTAATAGGGATACAGATAAAAGAAACCATGCAAAGCTGACAACTGTATGTGTTTTGGAAGACAGTGATAATAATGAATCAGAAAGCAAACTGATAGCAAATGACTATCATGAAACTGGTGAGAAAGATGAAACTATTTGTGATGAGAGACCTCATATGCTAATCATGCATTTTCTTACAGGGCATCCAGAAGTTTTGGGATTTTTTCACACAAGATTTGGGACACCTAACAGTCTTAAAACACTCATAGAAACACTGCAATATTTCATCAGTGCAGGAGCCGCTTGGCCAAAAGATGGTCTAGCAATTTTTGACAGATACCTTTGTCAGACTAAAAAATATGACCTCATCAGATATTTGTCTGAAAGTGGTTATCGGTTTAGTATTTACTTAGATTTGCCTCAGGTGTTAGAGGGCATCCAATCCATACCATACACTTTACAATGCATGACTGCTAATATTATTCGGACACATCTTAAACCAAATGCATGGGTTGGTGTCAAATCACTACACTTGCCAATTGAATTGAAGAGATATATTGTCATGAATAATCCCTCTGCAGAAGTATAAATAAAAATTCTCACCATATTGTTTCACTGTCTTGATATATATAAGTTTATTTGATGAATTTGGGAGGTTTTCAGTATGTTACTTATTACATTTTCAAATATACTAAATCTGCTTATATTTAGAGTACATATCCATAGTAAAGAGAAAATTATAGAATAAAACCAGGATCTGGATTTTAGGGTTAAAACAGTGAGTAAATCCATGATTTTTTCTGTAGATAAATGCATTCAGAGAGAATGTCGGTTGCCAAACCTAATGTCTTAAGAGTAGTCCCCTAACACATGACACAGTAACTACAGGAAGGGAAAGTTCGGGGATCATACAAATAGATACTTTTGTGAATACCTTGTGACTGTGGTTTTTTTTTTCTTTCGTGATACATATGTTGCATATCTAGCATTAATAATTATGTTGAGAATAACATTTTTTGCTTTTATTTCAATATCAGCAAGCATAAAATTTATAAATACATGTGCATTGGATCAGCAGTAGCAAAACAATATTGTGCAATAAAGACTACTGTATATTTGGACTTGTCCTTAATTATTTGATTGGTTCTCCAGAAAATAGCTCAAAGCAGTAGAAAACAGTTTAATAATGTCTACATGTGGAGTTCAAGATCTTCACATTTTTCTCTGGTTATAAAAATGGGTGTTTTTAGATAAGACAGTTGTTATCAGATTCCTCTTTCCTTTTGATGATACTTACACTGTCATGCGCCACAGATACCTTATCTTTTGCGATACCCATAAGATATGGTAGCATTAACCCAGCTTTATCTCCAGTTTTTAGTTTCAGTGGAATTTCAAATACAGCAACTCCACAGATTTTTTTTTTTCATCTAAAGTTTATTTTTTGTTTGAAGAGTAAGAAATAATCGTTGACTTCCATCAGCTATATTTTTGATGGCTCACTCACAGTTATTCTGTTTGCTATTTGAACAACTTCCAGATGCAACAAGTTTTTTGGTTCATGTCTTTCTGGTGATACAAATAAACGTTACTTTTCCATTAGCCTGGTCAAGGGTATTTTGTGGCCTTTTTTATATATTTTTTATGTTATGTATACTGACTGGCATTAGACTTTTGAAGCTGAAGGGACAACCGTGAAAGAAGGCTCAATACATCTCATACGAAGAGGTCTTAGGAAATAATGAGCCCTGAATGAATGTAACTTCTTTATCATGGATATGGCATTTGGCACAGTTTTCAGTCCTCTTTCAAAACTTGCCATGTATATTAAAATGAAAAACTGTAATTATGAAATTTTTACCTTCTAAAATTATTTTGTAGTTGGTCAGTAATATTTGAGACAGCTGCAAACTCCCTTCTATCTCTTGCATACTCAGTTGCATAAAGAGTATACGTCATCTGACATGTCCCTATAATTATCAATGACCTGTCTGGGGAAATTTGCCACAGGATGGAAGCTGCAAATTCAAAATTTATAATATTGTAATTGATCAATCTTAGCAATGAATTTTAATTCTGATTAATAATATTGTGAACACTGGAACAAGAATTACATATTACCAACAATATACACTGGTATTTTGTTCCATATATTACTGTTGAAGTCCTCAAAGGTCTAGTGGTGAGCAAGTTGGCCAATCATCTCTGTGTGGTTTGACTCCCACAAGTGGTTGTGCTGAAAACCTGTCTAATGATACTTAAAGTACAGATTTGTAAAATTAGTACCTGTTGATAAAGCTTGCATCAGGATGTCATAGACTGTTAACGGCGCTTGTCTTTCTTAAAAGTGTTATAATAAATTCCAGTCTCCGCACTAAAAACTGTATCATCAACATAGATAATGTGATCCATTTGTCTATGTTTTTGGAATAATGCTGCATTCAGGCGGAAATTCACGAGTTGTGAGCACCACTCGTGAGTACGTGTCTACCAATGGGAAGCTTTGGCCATTCATTCACAGGTTATTCACCACCTGTGTGTTTATATTTGGATGTAAACAAAAATGATAAAGACAAAGAAATAAAAAGTAATCACAATATTTCACTAGCCACCATGTGAAAGATCTATATTTAACTTCTTGTACGTTTTCTGAGATTATTTACAAAATCTAGAGTAGTAAAACACTTCATTTCACAGCTTTTTGTAATAAAAGCATGTGTATTCTGCATCTTTGTAGTCATTAGAGGTGAAGGTCACAAACTGGAAAGTTTCTGGAGGTACCCAACTCACCAGTGGTAAATACTGCCCGTGACACCATTCTTGACAAATTTACAGGCTGTGAAGTTGTGTTTACAGCCGGTAAGAATGCTGCATTACTCCATTTAATTTTACCAAACTGACTGTGGCGCCATCTGCAAATTAGCAAAGTTCTGTCATACCGTATTTAAATGCAGTACTGGCAGGTTTTATTCCATGTACACAGGTCTTCCCCAGGTGTCCCCTCCCTACACCACTAATTAGCAATTGACATGCACAAAGAGTGCACCACCTCAAATTCCTAGCTTCTTTATTTTACTTGATAGATCAGTTGAGCCAACTGAAATAACTATTATAACTTCGTCTTCCAAATCTTTCTTCAAGTTGCTGAAATCTGATGTAGCCTGTACGAAGTAACATTTTCATAGGTATCCCACACCTTACCTGATACAAACAACAGGTGTATACACCCCAGTTGGTTTAGTGAGCTATAAGCGGCTTAACTAATATTATTTCAGGTCATTTGTATTTTAGTTCAACTTAGAGATATTATTTAGATATAATATTGTCAATGTTTAGGTAAATATAGGCTGAGCCATGGTCCAATTTCATGTAAAAATCAAAGATGAAGCTTCTGGTTTTACACCCCGCTCAGTTACCAGGGTAATATTGGGACAGGCCATCAGCATTTAGGCTGTATATCAATTTCAGCATCTTTGCTATTACCTCATCTTGTGCAAATTTACTTGCATGTTAACATCATCAGTTTGGTTTGGGAGGAATTTACTTGCATTTCATCAGTTTGTTTTGTGTAGTAACATTTGCAACATGAGATTTTTTAGCATTTTGTGGATGATCTTTATTTTAAAGCAAACTCTTTGCAGTCTTAAGGAATTGCTGGTTTTTTTTGCTATTGGTTTATTATTTTTATTATTTTTAGGTGGGTGTAAAATCATCTTTTACTGAAGATAATCATTAGAACATAAAAACATTTGAAACATTTCAATGTTTTGGGTTGTAAACAAGAGTTTTTTGTTTCAAATTTGTCTTGGAATGGTGCCCCCTATTTGCAATTTTATTGAAATTGAAATAGTGTTTGTTACATGAATAAGTACCAGTGTTCCATTAGAAAGTGGCCCTTGTTGTTTTTGTTTGAAAATTTACCTTTTGTAATACATGTTTTAGTTGGAGCAACCACATTTTGACTGATATTGTCTACCATGACTGACTAATTTGTCTACCATGAGTTTTTATGAATCCTTGTTGAAAGATAAAACTGCATTTGCATTTTGGCTCAGCTACTCTATATGAAAAGTAGCACCTTGTTTCACAAAAATTTTAGAGATTCTGTCACCGTATTTATTTGTTGAGCCATGGTCCAATTTCATGTAAAAATCAAAGATGAAGATTTTGGTTTTACAACCGGCTCAGTTGCCAGGGTAATATTGGGACAGGCCATCAGCATAGCCACTTGTGGGAGACTCACACAGGGGTGACATCATTTGCCAGTAATCTTGATAACAATTTCTGGATAGATTTGTAAGCTTTAAAACCTTAATAATTATTGTTCAGCATTAATTGGTTGACATTGGAATGTTGTTTGAGAACTAATTTCCTCCAAGTCCTTAAAGCTATATTATATAAGTGACTTATCAGGTTAGCTGTACTCTTTTCTCGAGCTTTAACTTGCCTTTTCATAATTGGGTTGTTCCACTGGATCCGACTCTAGGATCGATTTACAATGTTCACAGTGTTGATTATGGGTAATTAGCAGTTCACAGCTTTATTTGGTTGTTCAGCTAAATATCAACATAGTTCATATTTCACGAATCCACTCCAACTCTTCATCCCAACTGGCTCTGCCCACAAGCTATCTGGATTATCCTTATCTGCTATGTCTTTTCGTAGTCACTTCCAGACCTGTCCTATAGACCACTTTTATCTGGAAACACTTGCTATTCTGTCAGTTTGAAATACCCAGGCCTTACTCTTTGACAAGATGTAGAACAGTACCGACTGTATTTGAAATGAAACCAGCCTGTCCTAATCAACCATGATCAGACTTGGTGGCTCCACGTCAAGACAATAAATTTTCCTGACATTGTCTGTGGAGTCTGTTTCAACACAACAGGACAAGCAGGAAACACATCAAGACAAGAAGAAGAAAGAAACCAACAAGGCAGTTACAACAATAGGTAAGCTGGGAAGCGTATAGGACAGGTTTATTTAATGTTTGTTTCCTGTCACGACTTGTCATTTGTGGGATCTGCACATGTGAAAGGAGAGTCAACACACAGAATCAATCATGGATGACAATCATGGATGACAAGTGGTAGCGTTGAGATAGGCTTTTGTGTTTTGATTTAGTGCAAAGACATGAACATTTGCTTGATAGCTGATAGAAATTTGTTTTTTTAAAATGCTACTGCATAATGTTTCCTTAAAAGGCAAGACATCTACCTGATTGATTATGACGAGGGGGCGGTAGTCAATTTTTTTTGAAGGACCATGAGGAGCTGCTCAACAAGACCAATGAGCTCTTAAAGAACAAGGCAAGTAAAGACAGCCTCTGAGAAAGCTTTGCAAAGATACACAAACACTCCTGTCTGTAAGACATGGTTCAAGTCCCAAACGACGCGTTATGGCAATCTCACACAGTCCAAGTCTGGCCAGGCCATAAAAGAACCCACTGACAGGCTGCATTGGATACATGGCAAGTTCAAGTCACATATCAGAAGGAAGGGCATCAGCAAATCCTAAGGGTTCAAATTGACCAAGTGCCAGTGCAGGTTCTGCACAGGAGTTATCCAGGGCTAAAAGAGACAGAGACAGTATGGGGACCACCATTCGCTCTGATACATCACACCAGCCTTCGGTTTCCAGCAAAGCTAGTACCAGTGCAATGTTCCAGCTATGCTCAGTTGGTCAGCAGGTCATACATCAGTTTCAACAGATGGAGACAATGTTAACTACGACAGGAGAACCCAATAACAGCATTCAGGTACTACCTGGCCATAGATGCGGAGAACTTGGAAGAAAAAGACCTTAAGGAATGAGAGTATTGAACCTTAAAGTGGGATACAGACTAAGACAGAGCAGTGCAACGTCAACATATGTGCCACAGACTCTCTTCACCCAACAGCCACAGCAGCCAGCACCGCTCACACAGGGAGTACATGCCGACAATAGTTGAAACACAAGTCAGCCAGGAACATCAAGAAAGTTACATTTCCAGAAAAGCTCAAAAGCCCAACCAACTATCTGTTTCCTCAGCCATTGGAGATGAAGCAGTAAATAAAATCTCAGGCCTGTCAAGCCTTTTTGAAACATACAGTCAGTCATGAGCTACCAGCAAATCGCCACAATGACACACACCTGCTGACCAGCAAGCAACCACGGACCACCTCTCGTCCTCACACCATCCAGCAGCAAGAGCCACCACAGCAGTCATCGAAATCCCCCAACAGCTGCAGAAAACTTCCACTAACAGTGAAATTGGTCCTTGTTAGGGCCACTGATGTTTAAAGGTCCTTTTCCGGATCATAGCTGATTTAATGGCTCTTCTCTACCAGCCAAACAGGCCAAAAACAATAATTCAGCTGCTTGTTTAAAAAAATCAAAAAAGAAAACTTTTACACCACCCCACACTAAACACATCCCTATCATACACACTTATACAAATATGGTGTCAAAAAGTGATTGGTGAAAGTTTGTGAACATTTTCAAATTCAAAATATTTAAAAAAATTATGCACTTGAGGTCACAGTCATAAGCAAAGTCTCTATTTAGACAATGTACACCTGTGAATTAAAACATTCTGGGGTAATACTTGATTGCGACTTGATTCCCTTTAAACTCATGGCAACTACACATGTTTTAATAAAAGATAAATGGGAAGCTAAAAGGCAATGTGGTTCCTCTAAGAACTGAACAACACATGCAGGTCAAGGTCAGGACATCACAAGCAAGTCAGCCAACTTTGGGCAGTCGCCTTAAGTCCTGAGTTACAGTCAATAAGTCAAGCATACAAGCCAAATATTTCCAAATATTTCAAATGACAAAGATCCCCTATAAGACCAGAATAGTGACTAAAATAAGCCACAATGTTCTGATATAAGCAGCTTAGGGCCAGATGTAGAAGCACCCAAACACCCAGTAGGAGGTAGCCAAAGCAGAAGGTAACGGTGAAATGGAAACCCTACTCGGAAAGGCCATGGAACCGCCAGCCCGCCTAAAATCATGAAAACTCAGATTTGTTTTTTCAGCAAAGCAAGCTTCTGGTTAATTAACTTCACGTGCTTATGAATTGCCGAGTCAGCAAGTAGAATAGTTTTTGATGACATGGGCATATGGAAGGTGGGTTATCTCTAGATCCTGCAATACCCTGCAACATGGAAACTTTAACCAGACATAAAACTGAGTGGCCAAAAGCAAAGAAAGTTACTGTCGTGTTTGAATGGCATGGCTATAAAGGAGCCTGACGTGACAGTTGATAGTGACCTTAAAAACTTAAGGTACATCCAGCATTCCCTTGGAGTTGCTGGTTTTGAATTATCCAATCACATCACTTGTTAGAGGGTTTCTGCCAGGGCGTTAGTTTGACCGCCACATTGAAACTTGAAAGCAAAGAGTAAACATCTACGAATTTACTTGGAATTTTAGTGTTTTATACCGGATTATCTTGAAAAAAGAAGATGCCTAAAAAGAATGAGAAGACCTCAGCCAATAAGAAAACAGGGACATCGTCAACAGTCAGGAAAACTGGAGCAAAGAAAGGATCCAAGAAAGTTCTGGACATGGATGGGTCTATTTTTGCAACTTCCACAGTTGGAAACTTTAAGTGCTGTTCCACCAGAATTACATCACAACGACCAACCACTTGCAGATAAATTTAACGCCATCCTAGCATATTTACAAATAATTGGCCAAACAAATCAAACCCTTGTGAAGAGAGTTAATCTAGATCCGACAGTTCAACGCCCCTGGGTCCTGGGCCACAGTTGTCTGCAAGTCATATCCATGGTTTGCAGATTTCACAGAATACTCTGCCTCATTCCCTGTGATCCAAACGTACAGACCCCATCATAACTCCCACCACTAATCACATTCCAAGTGGATCAGCATCTGGACCTGGCAGTCAAGGCAAATCACTCGCACATGGCAGTAGGCCAACCTATCATCAACCACCAGCACTGGCAATTCAACTCGGATGGTATTCTGCCCAGCATCAGCACCCTTCGGCAGAATCCCAGTGTTTCACAAACAGTTGCCGAAATCATGGCAACATATGAAAACCAAGCCAAACACGAAGCAGCTATAGGTAAGGGCCACCAAATAAAAAAAGTCATGACGTTTTAACACTACAGATACTATCACTTCTGTAGCCGTGCTGAGGTGGCCCTATGAAGGCAACAATGGTGTTAACGGCAGAAAACATATAGTTTATGATAACCTGGGCAGTGGGTCAACTTTTTCCAAATTCAGGACCCAGCTAAGTCAAAAGAGGACTACTTCAAACCATCATGGATGCCACCTCATTACCTTGGCCAGCTGTCCGATCTGCATATGCTAACTCCATGCATACCATGAAGCAGGGAGTTCTCACTTGGGATGACCATACTCAGTGGTCGTTAAACACATTTTCAACATCCCAAATCGCTATGGCCAATGCCCCCATAGTTGCCAACCAGGGTTCACATAGAAAGATATGCAAATATTTCAATGAGGGGACTTGTAACTTTGATAACAACCATGCCAATTTTCGACATGTATGTGCATTTTGTGCAAAATCAGGGAAGAATTTGGCACACCCTGAGTCCAAATGTCTTGCAAAACAGAGGGGGCAGGGTAGACAACATAGTAAATAGTAGGTACAGCCATCACCTTGGACTTCTGTCAGTCACAATGTGACCTGGGACTTAACCAAACCAAGGGAGGCACATAAAATCAACAACTCTGCTATTATAACGGGAACAATGCTACTTTTCATCAAGTGATTTCACCTGTAAATCAATCAGATTCTGTTAATCAAAGTGTCATGAAAGTGTCAATAGGGTGCATTATTTTCACTTATTAGGTAATCATTATCAATATAATGAACAATTACCGTTGCCAAGTAAAATATTGTGTAATGTAAAAAGTGGGTTATAGTCAATGTGTATAAATGATAAAACTAATTTTGTTGGATCTAATGGTTCTTTATCAAATGTAGACTTGAAATGTCAATATTCACATGTCAATGTTGTTAATAATTTTAGGCAAACACAGTCAGATGATGACAATATGTTGTCTATGTTGAGCAGTGGGAACACATCAACCAAGGTTCCATATAACTCTGTTAACACAGGTGGTGGGTCTCTTTATACTGACAATGCAAACCCATATTATCATGGTCAGGTTTTGAGTGAATCTGAATGTGCATATGGTTATAGTAGACTGAACCACAGTACCAGTGGGTCACCTGGGGGTTTCAGTAATAGTTACTCTCAACGATTGGTGCCACATAATGTGGATTTGTTGTATTGTACCAATGACAAAGTTCTAAATCTCACACAGCAACTCATATTCGTACATTCTTCTACTATGGGCAATGTTTCTGGATTCTACTATAATGCCATTGATTGCTTGGGAAAACTGATCCCTTGCCCCGAACCCCCCCAGTGGTGCCCTTCACGTTATACACAGAGATCAGTTATGGTTTACGTTGTGTGATGATCTAAATAGTTTACCAAAACACAGTCATGAACGGTTGAGGCCATTGTCAAAGTTAGTATACGACAATTATAAGGATGATCGATACAGCTGGCATATGACAGATATATGCGACGGATAATTGACAAATTATCCCAAGATCAGTGTAATCTCATGAAAGCAGGGCTATTTGTAACAACGAGATTGAGTCATTGTATTGTTCAGCTCATGATACTGATACTAATACAACTTTAACTAAAAATCTTCCCCAGAAGCAGAGCAGTGTCCCTCATGGCATAGATGCACATATGGGCCCTGGGGGGTTACAAATGACGCCTCTATACCAAGTAAACGCATGGGGTTTTTGAACCATTGTCCTGCGGAATTCCGGTTTATTGGCCCAGACAGGGCCCCTGTTACTGTTAACTCAATCGCAAAGTGCCTTGAAATAGCCAACATAATTCGGGAAACAGGGGTTCCTAATTATGCACAAGCTAGAATTCCCCTATCATCCGGGTTAAACATTGAAGAATGGGAACTAGAATTACAGGATTGTCCTGATCAAATGCTTATTCAATACTTGAAATTTGGCTTCCCCTTATCTCTGATTGACCCAATTCAGCTTTGCAACACAAGCATCAAAACCACCACTCTGCCAACGAATTCCCCACCATTGCCCCCCCCCCAAGACCAGATATTATTTACAAATAATACACCCAGATGGGAATAAAATTAGTTAGACTATGTTATTCTAGACTAGTTATTCTATGTTAGACTCTAATGATACTATTTACATACAATCTTAGACTGACATTACATTTAATCATAAACTAAGGCCACCTTAACAGGTGAATATAACAATTTACATATGGAAGATCAATTACTTTTACATAGCTGTACAATAATTAACTTAACAAATCAATATAAGATGGCCTTAGTGTAAGGTACGATAAGGTCACCATAAGAGTTGAGGTGACCCTAAATTAAAATTCTGTTATACAGGTAGTTGCTGTGTACAACTTAAAGAAGAATTAATTCTCTGATTTACAGAAGGTTTAGTATTTGAAATTTTAACTAATATTTGAAGTGAAAACTATAAATGAGTTACAGATAAATTGTAATGTATGGATGTTTTTATTTTAAGTCTTGAGTTCAAGAGCCCAACCACCAAGTAGAAGTACTTAGGACCTAAGCAGAGGAAAAAGTTTGGGCTATTATCTGGGAGGCATTGTGGTCCTGTGTGATATAAGACCAGACACAGTCTGACATCCAGGTGCCATGGCTTTGTATGTCTTGTAAGGGGACACTGGAATTAAAGGTCAGAGTGGCACCTGAATGCCGGAAAGAGTGAAAGGTTATATTTGAGTTGGACATACCAAGTTTAGCCAAAATGATGGACAAATTTTTTCTTAGCCTGGAATCAGTTAGTGGGTACCATTTACCATTTTTCTTGATTTGAAAGAGAGGGGAATTAACAGAACCAGGGGTAATAGCCAGAATCACTTTCAGAGCAGTGACAGGACAAAGCGGTGAGTGACCTAGAGAGGGAATTTTAAAATTTTTTAATGCATTCTCAGATTGGAGTGTCTTGGTCCATTTAACCAAAATGTGAGCACCTGGGGGGCAAAGAAAATATCACCCCTAGCTAATTGATCAATGGATCAAAGGTTGTAAGAGAGTGTGGAACTAGGTTGGAAATCCTTAAAAATGAGAAAAAAGATGTAAGAAAGCAGGTTTTGTAGATTTGGCCCATATACATGGAATTACAGGAAGTGACTATTTTGTGAAGCAAGGGAATATTAATTATAGATTTTAAGGTCACTCGTAAGGGGGCCTGAAGCTTCAAAGCCTTAGTGAAATAGGACACCCTATGATCTCTAAAGGCTACAGTCTGAATGCCATAGAGTTGCAACATAGTTTTAACCACAGAAAGATAATTGTTTATACTGGCCTAGGAAAGTCGATTGAAGACCAAAAACTCAAAGAAGGCCAGGCTGTGGTCTATGTTAAGGTGCATGATGTCAATGCTGAAGAAGATGCAAAAGGAGAGAAAGAGCTTGAACATTTGGTGTAAGCCTTTGATGTAGATTTCCTGAAGGCCCCTCCCAGGTGACGTGAAGCTGATGACAACAATTTCTGGAACTGAGGTTGGTGACCTACAGAATAAATTTAAATATGCCAGTTGATAAGCAAGTTATCAGAGAGAGGAAATATCCAAGTAGCCCCTGGAAGCCACTGGTGAACCTTATCTCTGTGAACATTTGATATATGGAATCTAGATAGGGAATCTGCTATAACGTTAAGCTTGCCTGGTATATGGACTGTCTTTAGTCTGATATCAGCCTTGGCTGTTTACATTACGACAAATAGCAGCAAGAGTTGGGTCTTTTGTTTTACCAGTTTGGAGTATAGTCACTACTGCTTCATTGTCACAATGGACTAGAAGCCCAAGATCTTAGGGCCAGTAATATATTGAGCATTTCTAACTGAGATATTGACATGTTCTTATACCCTTTAGAAAGAGGGACAGCATAAACTTGGTTGTTGTATATGGTCCCCAAGCCCTCCAAAGAGGCGTCAAGTTCAATTTCGCCCTGAATGGGTCATATTTGAAGAATGCTGAACCATTGAAAGATGGCAGAAATTCACAGAACAAATTGAGGTCTCTTTTAAATTGGGCATTTAGGGTGACTAATTCATGCTTATGAGAGGCCCTAAGCAACTCCAGCATTCTGTTAAGAAAAGGTCTGGATGAATGCCCACACTTTGAAATGTAGAGGAGGCTTCCCAACAAGGACTGAAGCTCACGTTTTTTGCATTTAACCTTGTCCCGCCATTGGAAACCCATTTTAAATATTTTTTCTAGCTTATCTGGGGGAATAGCAGCCCAGAATGTTTCAATGTCGTGCTCTATACCTAAACAGACACATGTAGTGGTTGGAGGTACAATTTTCTTATCACTAAGGGCAAATCCCAATTCTAGCAGCAAGTCTTTAAGAAATTGAAAAGATGTACCTGCTTGGCTTACTGTGGCATGGTCTATGATGTCATCAATATAATTGGTAACCTGGTAACCTTTCTGACTCATAATGTGACACACAGCGTCACTTAGATGCTGAAACATGGTCGATCCGTGCCGAAAGCCAAACGACAGGCAGGTATCAATGAAGTAGTCCTGGAGCCTAAGGCCTAGCAGGGAATAATCTTTGGGGTCCATCTTAACATGCCTAAAGGCCCTAGAGACATCTATCTTGTAAAGTAATGAACCTCTGCCAAGTTTGATAATTTTTCTTGTGATGTCATCACATATCGTATTTGTCCCAAGTATCAGCATTTAACTGGGAATCCACTTGAATCTGAGAATTCATGAAATTAAAGCCTTCTGATTCACGGATCTGATCATGAATTTCAAAAATGGATTTGTTACTTTGATTTTTTTCATTTTTCTGAGGAAGCATAAAGTCACCTAATGGAATGAAGCCAAACTTATCATTTGTCTGGCTATCCCAAGCTTTAAAAGTTTGGACATTGGTGGCTGAGGCAATAGTTGCCCTATGACGTGGTCGAAATGTAAGCCGAAGATTGTATTTGTCATCGATGACTGGAGATGTGTGAACGACACATGATTCGATGCCATCATTCAATTTCTTACAACTACCATCATTTTTCCGACTCACCTTGCCAGCTATATCTGCTTCACTAGCAGTCGCACAACTGTCATGGAGAACTACTGTAATTTCATCATTTTGCAAGTCATTTAATACAGAAAATTTGTTATGAGAAACAAAATCAACAGAAGTCTTACCTTTACAATCACTGTTGACACGACTGCTAGTGAATGCTTTGCTTTTATCAGCACCAGATGACGACTTTTGTAAGTTTTCTGCATTTGTAATGAAACCCTTCTGTTTACATTTCTTGACATTGTTATTATAACTCGTAACAGGCAACATGTGAGGTATATTGCCAGTATTAGGTACAGAAAAGTCGTCACCTTGTGCATTTCTGACACCTTGTTTGTTTTTATGTGTACAAACATGATTTTGTGTACATTTTGTATTGACACACATTTTAACATCTTGTGTAACGTTATTCTCCACCCCAGTGTTGGAAATACTTTAAAGTTTTTGCTCTTAGCAATATCAGCATATGTTTTTACACCTCGATAAAAGTCAACTTTCCAGTTTGAACTACCTTGGGTACATTTGTGACTGTTAAGAAATACTCTAGATCTTAATTTTTATTTATTTGGGGTTTTACGTCGCTTTCAACACTGTACAGATCATATCACGACGGGTAGTTGGAAGGGCAGAGGAAACCAGTACATACAGTTCGCTAGGGTTCTGTACTGTAAACTGCCGACCAACGGCAAGCAACTACCAGCTTTCCAACTTGAGGCCATGACGGGGATCGAACCCCGGCCTCAGAGGTGGGAGGCAAGAGTGTTACCACTCTGCCACAAAGTGTGGCAAAGTGTGTACTGTGCTTTGTACTTTTGTAGTTTGTACTTTGCACTACTCGTTTTTTGAATGAGCCTTGCAGTTAACATTAGTGTGGGTAAGAGACTTGCCTTGAGAATAGCAGAAACTACAGACATGTAAATAAAGCTGACCACTGGCTTCATGATCCTTAGTTTATGGAACATGTATCTTTCTGGTAAAACTTGCAAGGTACAGGTTTGTGAGAATTTTTTGAGTGACCAGTGGTCATTCTTTGAGCATGTGCTCGTCTTATTCTTTCTATCTTACTTGTTTCATCCCAAGCCACTTTTCCATCTTCCATTCTGCATAGGAGGACAGCATGACTCCCCTTGGCTGCCCGCCACCCGAAGTCATGACAGTCCTCCATCAGATCAGTAAGATAGTCTAACACATGGTTCCTAGTATCAGTACAGGTCTCTTCCCTTATAATATGACTGAAGCCTGCAATCCATTGATTTAGAGTTAACACATCATAGGAACCCTAGATTTTTGGACCCTCTCAAGAAATAGGAGATGTATAAAATATAAATTAAAATCAAAACAGCCCTCAGCCTGCGCTGCACAAGTGAGCTATACAAGCATGACTCAAAAGAGTAATATATCCGTCATCCACAGCCACACAGGTATACAGCTTAATCCATGCATAGGTAAGTCCCACACTGTAAGTGAACTGACTATCTCTGGAAAATACTGAAACTTGATAGTTTCAGTGCTCTGAAACTAACAAGTTTCCAATAGAATTAAGCACAAATATTTTAAGTTTTAAAAATGGCGTGTTGCCAGCTTGAATGCAAAATTTATAATGAATATGGCCACCCTTTGGCGGGATTTTACCTTGTTAATTGGAGCAGGGGTAACCAATAGCACTGAACTGGGTAGCACCTCACTTTCTACCCATACATTCTATTGAAGATTACCTAGACAAGGAAATGGCCCTTGGGGCCATCTTAGGCTCAGAACACTCAGTTGAATCTGAGCATTTCCATTGCTCCCTACTTTTGACTCGTCCAAAAGATAAGGATAAGCGTCGAGTAATTCTTAACTTATCTCACCCTTATGGGTGCTCTGTTAATGACAATGTGGCAAGGATTTATTTGACAGCAGAAAACTTACATTGAAATTTCCCACTATTGATGACATAGCCCACCATATCACAGGTATAAAAGAGGACCCTGTTATATACAAAATTGATGTGGCCAGGGCCTTTAGGAACCTTAGGGTCGACCCTGTTGACACTACCATGTTTGGAATTTACTGGAATGGGCTGTACTTTCTGGACCAAAGCATCACGTTCGGTTGGATGCACAGTAGCACTGCGTTTCAAATGGTGTCCAACACTGTCACGTACATCATGAGCAAGCATGGGGCTACTGTTGGGATTGCCAAACAGCGTGACGCAACGAGTCACTTTCATTATTTCCATGCACTGATACTTTGACTAGGTCTTCCCATCAATCAGGACAAGTTATGTCCCCCATGTAAGGATCTCTCAGTATTGACCCTGAGAAGCAAAGAATGTCACCACATAACTGGTAGGAAGTACCTTTCCAAGAAAAATTTTCAGTCACTGTTAGGCAAATTTATTTATCTGCACAAATGCATAATTCCTGCCAGGATTTTCATTAACAGAATGCTGGACCTTTTTCGCAATAATGCCCACAAAAGTAGCATTTACCTCTCTGCAGAATTTGTCAAGGATCTCAAAAAATTTTGCCCAACTTTAACGCACTACCATCTACAAGAAGCCACAGATCCATCAATCTGCATCTCGACGCTTGTCTGATGGGCATTGGTGGCATATGGCATAATAAAGTGTATTCTGCCCCAGTCCCTGTGATACCAGGTTTCACCCTTAGTATTGTTCATCTTGAGATGTTGAACATTATTGTGGCATTACGACTATGGGGCCCTCGTTGGAAGCACTTCCAGGTCAAGATATATTGTGACAATGAAGCAGTAGTCTAGGTGGTGGCCACTAGCAAGACCAGAGATTTATTTTTTAGGTGAATGCATACGTAATTATGGCTAATTACTGCTACTTTCCAGGTCACCTTAACACCAAGGCAGACCTCTTATCTCGTCTCTACTCTAGAAAACCAATTAATATCCACCTTCTCATACATTTACAGCATACCTGTATCTAGGACAAAATTTTGCCTTATCACTTTAACTTTGACCTTGAAATATGATTTCAGGTATGACCTCACACTCCAATGACCTCTAACAACCTCTAATAACTCACTTTCCCCCAAAGTCATTAGAAATTACCTTGCTTCTATCTCAGCAATGGCTTCTCACTACAATTTGGACCCTACCCCTACGAAGCATGAGACCATCAGTAGATATTTAAGGAGCATCACTATTAACTCACCATTTTCCCCTACCCCCAGAGGTATATTTAACATTGAAATGTTATACCATATTTCTCTGGCATGCGACTATCTTTCTGACAACATTTGTACAGAGCCATTATTCTAACTGCTTACTTTGCATTCCTCAGGATGTATAACATTGCCCCTCATAGTTTATCAGCTTTTGACCCCAAGAAACACCTGCGTCAAGATGTGGGGCTCGCATAATAATTAAATGGACCAAAACCCTTCAAGACAGCAAAGCCCACCATGAAGTGCAGATTCTCTCCCTTACCAACACTTATCTGTGCCCAATCAGGGCCCTATCTCACCTATTGGAATCCAGACCCCTTTCTCCCTCCCAACCCTTATTTGCCAACATATCCCCCCATCACCAGATCATTGATACTCACATCCGCAATGTGCTTAAGAAAATTCTGAAATTAAAAAATCACCCTCTGTAAGGCTTCGGCTTCCATACATTCAGGAGGTCTGGATCCACTTTTGCTTTCAACCACAATGTTGTTCTCCAGAGCATCATGTCACATGGCCTATGGCGCTGTTCAGCCATTTGGATTTACCTCCAGAATGCCTCACACGCCCCCTCCGTCATACCCAACAGCTTTGCCAAGCACATCCCTTCTCACTTCTAGTTGGGGTTTGGTGATTTTTAAAATAAATTTTATTCATTTTAAAATTCTGTTCTGTCTCTGTACAGTTATATTAACATGTAAATAAAATTCTCAAACATGTTTTATTCCTGTGTCATAAATTGTATCTTGACCTTGGATCTCACCTTTTATTCACCTTTTGTACATAGACTTGGGTCATGGGTTCAAATCCTCTTTCTCACTTTGACCTTTGTAATGCATTGACCTCAATAGCAACTGTGAATGGCATGGCTATAAAGGAGCCTGATGTGGCAGTTCATAGTAACCTTAAAATCTTTAGGTACATCCAGTATTCCCTTCGAGTTGCTGGTTTTGAATTATCCAATCACATCACTTGTTAGAGGGCTTCTGCCCGGGCAGGAGTTTAACAGCCACATTGAAACTTGAAAGCAAAGAGTAAATATCTACGAATTTACCTACCTACCCCCCCTCTGTTACACTTATTTCACTTTTTTCTTCCTGTGTGGTTATCCCTCCCACAGGCAGCAAGGCTAGGGGTTAACAGGCAGACCCAGATCACATCTGGGTACTCCCTACCGACTATTCACGCTGTTAGCTTGATCCACCTTCAGGGTTATGACTAGGATCCTAAGCAGCTATTTGTCCTTACGCTTGGTCAACTTTTGGATTTGAACCTGTTTAGCTTGACCTTCACTTGCCTGGACCCCCTCCAATGGTCCCCCTGGAAGGGAGTTCTCCTGTCGGATTGATATGGGCTAGTGTGACTGAGGGATAGGTTGGGCCAGGCTGAGCCTGGTTCCCCCCTCTTGAATATGACCTTTTGACCTTGATTATGACCTTTCGACCCCAATTGTGATATTTTACCACACTGACCTTTTGACTGAATTTAACTTTTGATCTTGAGCAATGACCTTCGGGCAACTTACTAACACTATTAATTTACATTAACATCTTCATTTTCATTTTATTTTTACTCTGTATACGTTTTGCTGTAATATTATGGTGATTTTTAAAATAAATTTTATCCATTTTAAAATTCTGCTCTGTCTCTGTACAGTTATACTAACATGTAAATAAAATTCTCAAACATGTTTTATGCCTGTGTCATAAATTGTATCATGACCTTGGATCTCACCTTGGGTCATGGCTTCAAATCCTCTTTCTCACTTTGACATTTGTAATACATTGACCTCAATAGCAACTGCTTAGCTCTACCCTGTAAAGTTTTTGTTTTGATTAAAATAACCAGTTCACATCAGCTCTACATAAACGTCTAAATGAGACATATTGAGCTACAGAATGAGGTAGAATATTGGAAAGACATAAAAATCAAAAGAAACACATTAAGTACAAAGGTACAAAAACTTGTTTGTGAACAATTTTTGGCTGAAAAGGAGGATTAATTTTCTTGGCCTTCATGCAGAGAGCCAGTCTTCTATCCCATAAGGGAGTTGCATCACAACCATACAAAATATACATGGATCTAATGGTAGTAAGGTAATTACTGATGTAGGAGCAGATATACCTGAAGCTGAAAAGTGCTCCATTAATGGCAGGAATTGCATAGTGGTAACCTGAGGCAATGAAAGGCCCACCACCACCACCAGGAAAATGAAGCTTAGGCAAATAATAAAATAAATCTATTTTTCTCAGTACCTTGTAACCTCTATAGCAAGTCAGTCGCAACATTTTCTTTTCCTGTGACAGGCATGGTGACAACAATAGTATTATTGATAGCCCAAAGAAGCCAAATATTGTGTACACAAGTTGCCAGGACTGGATCTTGGGCCTGGCAGGGTTTGAGAACCTAGACCACAGCATAGTTATCACTTTCTTCTCTCCACAAAGGACCCTGTAAATGTCACTACTATATTTTGGGATTTCAGGTTGAGAAATAATATAGTTATTCAAACCTAAAAGAATTGAAATACTGTAAACCAAATTCTGGAACACTCCCCCAGGCCTGTCAAATGTCTAATGCCCCTGTTCCACCAAAGGACTAAGGCCCGATCCTGTCGGCGACCCTTAATCGTGGACAGTCGGCGAAGAAAATGGTAAAATGGGCAGGAATACTGAATCGGTATCAAAGCCTGGGATTAAGTACAGATCGGCCTCAGGAAGCCTGAGGAGGCCCCAGGCGGCCCCAGACAGTCCCCGACTGGTCTGGGACTAAGAACCGATTAAGCCAGTTTTCTGGTCGGTTTCAACCACGATCCTGTTGTACACATACCGACTGGGTCCCAGGACGCCTCAGGCCTCCTGGGACTAAGCCCCGACTAGCCCCCGATTAAGTCCCGGCATCCTCAGGCCTCCTCAGGCCTCCTCAGTCTTCCCCAGACCACGATCGCCGATTCTTGTTTTGCAAAAAAGCTGGATTTTCTGGGTATATATATATAAATTCCGCCATCTAATTTTCATTACTTTTATAGGAACACAGCAGGATGCCACATTTTAATGGACGACAGCTTCAGCAACAACTTAGGGCTTTTTTAGTTTTTATTCAGTTACAAATAATGATGTATTTCCTATTTCTACGTCGACCACAGCAACCACCACAAGCAGCACCTCCACCACCACCACCAGCCATACAGAGACCTAGAAGAAGGCACAACATGTGGGTCAGGCCATGGATACTGCAGAGAGAGGAGAGGGGGGCCTACCACAACATGGCTGAACTGTATGCTACAGACATTCCAGGATTCACCAACTACATGAGGATGACCCCAGAATTCTTTGAAATGATAAAGACCAGACTGGAACCACGTCTAGCCAGGCAGGCCACTAACTACAGAGCTCCAATCAGTGTTGGGGAGACGTTAGCCCTCACCATCAGATATCTGGCCACTGGAGAGTCATACACATCATTATCCTGTCAGTTCAGGGTTGGCAGATCCACCATTTCCAAGTTTCTACCAGAGGTCTGCAGGGCCATCCAGGATGAGTTCACCAGAGAGTACCTCAGATGAGTGGAAAGAACTGGAAAGGGAATTCAGGATCAGGTGGAATGTTCCACATGCCCTGGGTGCCCTTGATGGCAAGCATGTGGCCCTGAAGAAACCCAAGAACTCTGGAGCCCTGTACCACAACTACAAGGGGTTCTTTTCCATAGTAATGTTGGCCTTGGTAGATGGGCAGTACAAATTCAGATAGGTGGATGCTGGTACAGCTGGATCTTGCTCAGATATTTAATGCCTGTCCACTAAAGAGGAGGATTGAGGATGGCAGGATAGGCTTCCCTGACCCAGCTTCTATAACACAGGGTTGTAGAGATGTCCCCTACTTCATTTTGGCAGATGATACCTTTGCCTGAAGACCTGGCTGATGAAACCCTATGGTAGAAGGATGTTAACCAGAGAGGAAAGGATTGCCAACTACAGAATATCAAGGGCCAGGAGAGTTGTTGAGAATGCTTTTGGCATCCTGGTCTCAAGATTCAGAGTGATGTTGACTACTATTGAATTACCCCCAGAAACAGTCAGGGGTGTGGTCATGACCTGTGTGGTTCTGCACAACATACTGAGAAGCCAGTATCAAGGTCAACATGGTGGTCATGAGCCTGGAGATGATGAAGATGATGATGTGTCTGGTGATTGTTGACTGATTAGTGGTGCTGCTGGTGGTGGTCCAGACAGAAACCCTGCTAGAGAAGCCAAAAGACAGAGGGATTACCTCAAGGACTACTTCAATAATGAGGGAGCAGTGGCCTGGCAAGATGGCAGAATATAACTCCTGCTGCAGTAACCAGTCCTTTTCAGGACTAATAACAAGTCCTTTTCTGGACTACCAAATATTCCAAAAACAATTAATCAGCTATGCATGTTCACAATAGCCCAAACATTACCAAACATAGGTCACGCCACCAACAAACAGACAAACCCCATGCCTAACATAATTCACCCATCCAACAAACAGACAAACCCAATGCCTGACAGAAGTCATGCAACCAACAAACAGACAAACCCAATGCCCAACATAATTCACCCACCCAACAAACAGACAGAAATAAATGCCAGTGATCCAACTAAGAAACAGACAAACCCAGTGCTAAACATAATTATCAAAAGAAACACACAAAGCCAAACATAACTTCCTAAATGGAATAAATGTGGCATATATTTTGAAAGCTACATCCTAATTTTACTTACATTTGGTTTTTTTTGGGGAAAAATATTTGAAACAGAAATGTTTTCCCGGAAATCTTAAACTTAAAATCTTTTACTCCACTTCACAAATATTTAGGAAATATAACCACGAAACTGGTTTTCTTTACAATGACGGGGGTTTTGTTTCCAAAATAGTTTGTTAGTTCTTTGGTGTGGGTTCTGTTTGCTATTGGGTTTGTCTGTTTCTTAGTTGGTGGTTATGTTTGGTATTTGGTTTGTGTGTTTGTGGGTTGGTGGTTAGGTTTGGTATTTGGTTTGTGTGTTGTTTAGTTGGGGGTTAGGTTTGGTATTGGGTTTGTGTGTTTGTGGGTTGGTAAGTATGTGAGTAAGTGTTGGACTTTTTTTTAAAGATTTTAAACAATCCCATGGATTTTAAGCTAAAATGGGCTGATTATTGGCCATATTGGGAGTTTATTTTAATATTTTTTTCTATGTGGCCTTTTTTGGTTATGTGTGGTACCATGGGTTATTTGTTTCATGTTTGGGGTGGTGTAGGTGTTGGACTTTTTTTTTTCTTTTGTGATAAGTATTTGTACTGAACTGTTATGTTTTAGGAGGGGAATCGGAATAACTTGCAGCTAAATAATTGTTTTTGGAATATTTGGGTGGCCCTGAAAAGAGCCTGGCAGGTCAAAGACCCGCCCTGACTGCATGGCTACTGAGGAGGCTGCTGCTGTTGAGGCGGTGCTGTAGTGGTGATAGTGAAGAGGTGCGGCTGCTGCTGAGGCTGCTCAATGATCTGTGTAGATGTCAGATCTGATAGCTGGCTTAGTATTCCACTTAAGTTGTGTCTACTGCCCTCGTCCTGTACAGTTAGAACTGATGGAGGGTTGCAAAAGCCAAGGGGGCTTGGTGTGTAGTAGATGTAACTGCTGCTAGCTGCTGCTTGGGTGGAAGTAGACGCCTGTTGAGTGGTTGTTGGCAGTATCCCGACCCTCTGGGACTCCGTGGTAATAGTGGCTGATCTTCTTGCTAGTGGTTGATGTCTACGGTTGCTCTTAATGCTTTCAATATCTCTAAAAATTCTGCCCTTAAGGTCCTCAAATTCCTCTTGGGGTCATCTTTTCAGCCTCTGATGCCACGTAGTCAAAGAAGGGCTGCCTGTCTGACTTCTGCTGCAGGAAACCTGAGATCAATGTCCTCATCTGGTGAAAGTGCTTGAGTATCTTGGAGTCTGTTGAAACTGGTGTAGATGTGAACATAGGTTGACTCCTACTCTCTCTGAGGACACTGGACTCGAGGTGTTCTGTATCAGTAGTAGACCCACGAGATTCGTCCTGCTTGCTGGTATTTGGACTGGCCTCGAACCCTGAACTTCTGCTGGCCCCCTTTCGTCTGATATGGGTCTTAAGGAAACCCATCTGCTGGTAGACCCAGGACTGTCTCTTGGTCATCTCCCTTGGGGCTTGGCCAGATTGTAGTTTTGACAGCTTGCCATAACATATTCACTGGGATTCGAACCATCTTTTGACATCAAAGGGCTGGAGCTTCAGTTCTGCAGAAATTTCTGCCCTTCTTCTGTCTGTCGTGGAAACGTGCATGCTCCTTGTTGTAGAGCTCTGGATGCTCCTTCACAAATTCCACAATTGCAGTTTCTTGGCTGTCAGTGAAAGTTGAACAGACCCTGGCTCTCTTGGCTGCCGAGTGACTCTCTAAATCCTCCTCACACCTCTCTTCTTCTTTGCAAGCTTCCTCAGTAACTTCCAATCGCTCCTCAGTCTCTTGTGTACCCTCCTCTGTACCCTCCTCCGTCCTTTCCTCAATCCTTTCATCAACCTCTCCACTTTCCTTCTCCCTCTCCTCTTTCCAGTCATCCATCTTCTTCTGTCCTCTCTTCCCTCCTTTCTCTTTCCTCATAACTCCAGGCAATAGCAATTTTAAAAAGTAAAAAAGTAAAATGTGTCTCCTAACTGTAAAATTTGCCTTAAGCTCAAGTATTATATGATATTTAAAAAACTGAAAACCCCTACAAAATAGTGACACACGTCTCTCAGTAGCCAAACAGTCAGTAACAACGAGAATGTGTGCGCGGTCGCTTATGTAGTCCCAGACCCCCTCATTGCCTCGTTTTAATTTTCGACGCACGGAAAACAGTTGGGTCTTAATCGGTTCTTAGGCCTCCTGGGGCATCCTCAGACTGTCACGGACTAAATTTGTGTTGTCCCAGGTGGCCTGAGGATGCCGGCTTGGATCGGTTAGGGTCGGCTTCTCTTAGTCGGGGCTTAGTCCCAGACCCAGATTTCTTAGTCCCAGGACACCTGAGATGGTCTGAGGCTTCCCGGGACTAATGAAACCGATTCCCTTTCACACGCATGAAACTTTAAAGATCTGTAATGAGTCAGGGACTGGTAAACAGGCTTCCTGGGACTAAGCTACGGAGGCCTGGGACTAAGGATCGCAGGACGCCTGGGACAACATAGGACTGTGTAAATTTGGGTCTGAGGAAGCCTGGGACTGGACATTTTGTTGTTGGCGGGAAATGAGAATCAGTTTGAGTCGTTAAAAATATCAAACATGTTTGATTTCTCTCACGGCCACAACCGACAACTACCGACCCTTACAGGACGTCTGGGACTAAGCAAATATTTGAAACCGACTCCCAAAAACCCTTAATCTGGAAGTTTAGTTGTGTTCCACCAAAGGACTAAGCCCCGATCCTGTCTGGGAATTGAATTGGTATTGAATTGAATCGGTATTGAAGCCTGGGATTAAGGTAAGATCGGTCTCAGGAAGCCTCAGGAGGCCCCAGGTGGCCCCAGACAGTCCCCGACTGTTCTGGGACTGAGAACCGACTAAGCCAGTTTTCTGGTCGGTTTGAAGCATGATCTTGTCGTACACATACCGACTGGGTCCCAGGACGCTTCAGGCCTCCTGGGACTAAGCCCCGACTAACCCCCGATTAAGTCCTGGTGTCCTCAGGCCTCCTCAGTCTTCCCCAGACCAATGTGGCCGATTCTTGTTTTGCAATGGGACCAATGCCCCTGTTCCACCACACGACTAAGGCTCCCAATTAAGGTATTTTGGGGATCTGTTTTCTAAAAATGTAGAGTCCCAGACTGTCTGCTTGAGTCTGTTAGGATCTATTGGGGTCTGTTTAAAAAACAAAAGTGTATGATTTTTGATTGTAACCGATCCTCTTTTGCCCCTACCCACAAATATTCCAGTCTCAGACTTCATGACACTTCCTCAGACCCAAATTTACAGAATCATAGGTTATCTGAGACTGTCTAGGACTCTTAATACCAGGTCGGCTTTGTTTTAGTCCCAGGAGGTCTGGGCTTAATCCCACCACGCAAAAGAAAAAAACAAAAATCAGCCATAGCTGTCTGAGGAAATCTATTATTAGTCCCAAGTCTGAGGAAGTCTCAGAAAGGTCTGAGACCCAGTAGATATGTCCCAGGCAGGATCGGTGTTGAATCCTATCACAATCATGGTTAATTGCATCTTAGTCGGGGAACAATCATGAGTTGTTTGAGGAGGTGTGAGGCTTCCAGGGGACGATCTGGGTTTGATCCCAGACCTGGATCAGGATTCCATTGCCCCACCCATTATTCATGTTTTTGTCACTGACTCTCGAGGATTAACAGTCCCAGGATGAATTGGGGCTTAATCCATTGTTGGAACAGGGGCATATGATACAGTCTGTATATAGAAGTTTTTCATTGGTAAGTATTATTATTTTGGGGGTATGCTTTATTGGAGAAATCACTAGAGTAGAAGGAACATCTGAAACATTTCCATAATTTGGTTTCTTATGCCCCTGTTCCACCACATGACTGAGGCTCCCGATTAAGATATTTTGGGAATCTGTTTACTGAAACTGCAGAGTCCTGGAAAGTCGCCTTGAGTCTGTCTGGATTGAGGTCTGTATAAAATCATACATGTTTTATACTTCTTTGTAACCAATCCACTGTCGCCCCTACCCACAAATGATCTAGTCTCAGGCTTCCTGGGGCCTCCTCAGACCCAAATTTACACAAACTTATGTTGTCTAAGGCTTCT
This sequence comes from Sabellastarte sp. h YS-2021, assembly GCA_964017235.1. Classification (NCBI taxonomy): domain Eukaryota; kingdom Metazoa; phylum Annelida; class Polychaeta; order Sabellida; family Sabellidae; genus Sabellastarte; species Sabellastarte sp. h YS-2021. The sequence continues at coordinate 16,044,576 of OZ024927.1, forward strand.
TGCAACTGTTAATGCCAGGTCGGCTTACTCTTAGTCCCAAGAGGCCTGAATTTAGTCACCGATCTATCCCTGATTCGCCATGGAAAAGGAAAAACAAAAATTGGGCATAGCTGTCTGTGGAAACCTGTTATTAGGTGGTGGCCTCAGACCACGCTGAGACCCAGTCATTATATCTCCTACAGGATCAGTGTTGAATCCTATCACAAACATGGCTTAATAACCTATTCGTTGGGGAATGATTGTCACTTGTCTGAGGAGGTCTGAGGCTTCCTGAGAGCAATCGCACAACTGGATACAGATTACATTGCCCCACCCATTATTCATATTTTTTTGCCGACTGTCAAGGATTAAGGGTTGCAAGTCCAATTGGGGATTAATCCTTTGGTGGAACAGGGGCAATAGCTAGATCTTTTGTTTCAAATTTGTCCAGGAATGCTTTTGATTCTGAAAAAGTGTCCACCTATTTTTAGAATTATTGGAATTGATATTGAGTATTGCATTTGTTACATGTATAATAACTAGTAATCCATCATATGGAAGTCAAAGGTCTAACTTAAGGTTTTTTATCCCACTCAATCGACACGGGCCACATTGGGACAGGCCGTTAGCGTAGTCACTTATGGACGATGGACCCACACAGCGGAAACAACCCATAACACTGACCCTGGATTGATTTGCAAGCTCTTTAGACCTAACTTTGGTTCCTGTTCCAAAATATCAATTTTTTTCTCTTAGCTATTAGAACAGTGAAGATATGTGGCCATATTAATTCCCCCATAAAGTTTTATTTTTGAACTGTTTATGTTTCGTTTCATTTGGATTTTTTTGCCAAGTTAGATTTTGAGCTAAGAATTTGTAAACTGTGATAACTGTTGTTCAGCATCTGTTGGTTGACATTGGAATGGTGTTTAAAGACTAATTTCCTGTCTTGTCAAACTCCTTAAAGCTATTTTATCAGTGACTTGTCTAGTGCACTGCAGACAGCAAGTTCATTTTCTCAAGATCGGAGATACTTAACTAATCACAATGTGGCCCGACTTTTTAACGCTATAGTTACTACCAATACACAAAATGTGTCAAGCCAAAAACAAGATCAAATTAGTTAAATATTTTGTGCTTGTGTAGAAAACCAAAATAAATCATACATAGTGTATTCAAACTTCTTCCCAGTGTAACAACTCCTAAAATATTCGAAATAGCTCGACAATATATATTTGTTTGCAAGATTTCATATGGAGAAGTGGTCCTGAAGATGGTAGACAGGATGACCGGGTCTTAATGAAGACTTAGATTGGTTTTAAAAAGAGCCACAAGAAAGTAAAAATCAGAATTTAAAACAGCAAGAAACAAAAGCCCACCAGCCAGAAATCAAAACATCCAATGCCAACCTCTTTGATGGCCGGCTTGTGGCAGGATTTTCAAACATTTCAGCTGTGTGTTATCACATTATTGGACTTTTTCAACCAAAGTGTTGTTCATTAAAAGTTCACGAGGCCCACATTTAACTGGGTGAAATTTTTAAATGTGCAAAAAAGGTTTCTGTTCTGTATCATAAGCATGCCACCTCAATATCAATCCCAGTTTATGAATCCTTATGGATACTGTCAAAACACAAAATGCATTGAGCCAGACAGTAAAATATTTCATGCTTGTATATAGCTCATTAACCCAGCATTGAACTTTATAAAGTGTACTTTACTTTCACTGTAAAAGTGCTCCATTCCATACTACACCGTCATTCATGTCCTTGAGAAACCTTGTACATTGTATTGTTTGGACCAAAATACTGCTGAAATCCCTTCCATTATTATCAGTATTCCTTTGTGATTCTTTCTTTATAAGCAAAATAAGGGGGGGGGGGGCATATTCCATTGACACATGCTACTAGGGGCCCGCACATTCTGAAAAAATGACATAACATTCTAGGAATCCCTGTCCAAGCATACCAGAAATCACATGATATTCCAGGAATGCTTGCATTCAGTATATAAGTTCCAGTCTTGTAGCATTCTGGGCCTGGTCTGCCTGACTGTCTTGGTCTTACAGTGACTTTGGTGTGAGAAAACTTACACAAAGATAGGATTATTATCCAGGGATAGTCTTATTGGATAAATGTCGATATGCAAAAAGTGTTGTGTTTTCTTTCTTGTGTGGATAAATAATGTTGTCAGTGGATATAACTTGCTTCTTTTCCTTGAACATGATCACTCCTCTAAAATAAAAAAGTCCCGGAAGTTACAAGGTTACAGAGACCACAAGGGTCAAGACTGATCATTGGGAAAACCCTCGTAAAAGTATATCACTATAATGATGGGAAAATGACATATCTGAGTTTTTCACCGTTTTAACCACCACTGAGCTGTAAAAGTTGCTGGTAGTACTACTTCACCCTAGATAAATAACAATATCTAATTCTTGTGGGACATTTGCTGCACCACGTCGTAAGGTCATATCACTAAGTTTACATGCAGCTTATATTCTGCTGATTGCTTGCCTCTTTCATGGCATTGATGCTGCCACTACAATTTAATCGTCCTTCTTTTAATTCGCTTTTACGTTATCATTTAAAATCTTCTACTTCAATTCTCTGTTTTATTCTCCCTTCATGTTTCTATGGTTGGAGGGATCAATGACCACTAGTGAGTCTCACTTTTGTAACTTTTATCCCTTAGTGCATACTAAATTCTTACTTAAATTCAAGTTTATTCCATTCCTTTGATACTTGAGCTAGAACAAGCCTATTAATTTTCTCCTTTCAAAACTGGGGGATATATTTATTGTCTCCCTCCTCTTATTCAGGTACTTCTTTGACCTTATCTGTGAATTTAACTTGAGGTTTGACCTTTTGACCTTTCATCTCAAGAGTTCATTTTACATTTTGCTCTAGCTCCCTTGGCACAGAGGTGTAATGGTTATTTCAACATAGATTAATAGAATATTCAGCAAGGCTATTGAAGTTTGAATCATTTCAGTATAAGTCATAATGTCTCTTGGGTTGTTTGGGCGACCCGGGGGTCAGTCCTCCCCCCAAGGCAGTATGTTGATACAAAGTCTTGACCAATTCATTGGTGGGTTGGGTACCAGTCTAATCACTATCATCCTGGCTTCCTAGAAGTTTACTCAGTCGCCTAGTAACCTGTAAACAAGTCAATTTCATTGGAGGGCTTGGTGACCTCAAGTTTTCCTCTTGGCTTCAAATTTAGTTTGAATGTGACTTTCAAAAGAGAAACATGGAAAATTCTTTGGACTTTTACAATGATTATTTTATGTGTTTTTATTTTATCTTAGGCTTTTAAATTATACATATGTACATAGTGGACGGTTTTTATAATGTAACAAGTTCTTTTACCAAAGTGCGCTTTGGTTTGTGTGATATTGGAGTGCCATTAAAAGGTCGTTTGTGATTTTTGAAATTGGTCATTTCAAGCTTGGTATTGGCGTGGTGAATACCAAATCTTAGGGCTGTGTGCCTGTTATATTATATCTCAGATACAGTGACTTTTGAACAATATAAAACCAAAATGCCTGATCATAAGCAACTATGTAAGACATGTAAGACAAGGCATGTACCCCCCACGGGTAAGAAGTGCAAGCAACAGAAGAAGCAGATGTCAGTGGAAAGTGACAATGAACTGTTAAGTGATGCTGCCGTTGCAGGACAGGGGCCTGCTACTCAGAACAAACAGGAAGTTTCTGGGGACGGACAGCTGCTCCAGAGGCAGATACTTCAACAGCTGAAGAAAGTCACGGAACGTCTGAATCATGTGGAACAGCGGATGGATGCTGCACCTGGCAGATCATCTTCATCTGAGTTAAGTAGTGACAGTTTTTTAGAAAGTATTACATGTAGTAAAAAAGAGAAAAGAAAACATGTTGTAACTGATTCGTCCTCTGACGAAAGTGATTGTCCCTCCCTAGAAATGTTAAAATCACACCTGTTGTAGAAAAAAGTCGACAAAAGGTTGCGAGATTTAAACCAGAGTTCACACGGGCAAGGTAAAGAGAAATTTAAATCTTTGAGGGGGGGCAATATGGATATTCAAGTGAAACACAAAGTACATTGGCCCCATGAGGCCATCTTGGCACGACAACGGGTGACATATGATCAGTTGTCCCTAACCCAGTGGGTTCAGGGCTTCTGTCAAAATATATTGGAGGAAACTGATAGGGGGCGGAAAGACACGATGGTGGCATATATGGCAGATCTGATGGAGGATGCCACGGATTTTTCCTGGCAGGGAGCGAAGGCGGCTCATGCCGTGCTAATGTGCGAGATGGAAAGGGGTACGGTTCGATGGGAGAATGGGGACAGAATCGACAGAATACGTAGGGCTCATGCCCAAAAACATGTCTCGCAGAATAGGCAAAATTGGAGCAGGCAGGATAACAAAAAACCCTGGTTCTGCAAAAATTTCCAGAATAATGCTTGCAGTCATTCAAAAGACCATGAATCAAATGGCAGGTTGCAAAAACATATATGCGCTTTTTGTTTGACATTAGGGAAGCAACTAAACCATTCTGGAAAGAATTGTATAACCAAACAGCAGCAGTTAAAAAACGAGCAGACAGCTGCCCATCATTAGGATGGAGCAGCTGGTCCACAAAAAGTACTGCACCAATAGCCCGGCACTGTCACAGCACTAGAATCGCAAACCCTATGAACTGCATTGATAGAGTTGCCAGTAGGGCTAATGTGAAGCCTAATGCTTCACATGACCTGACATGTGAATCCAGTGCGGGGGCCGCGGGGGCGGTAGGTGTTGTGAAGCACACTGCCTCTGGTGGTTTACAGTGCAAGTCTGAGTTGGTCACAGATAATGCAGCCCGTTCTACAGCTTCACATAGCCAGCACATAGCTGGTATGTCACAAATTGCTGGTGCAGCCAGTGCTTCACATACTTCTCAATGTGAAGGCATGGTAGCTGACAACCTTCACATAGCAGAAAACAGTAAGAGTTACAAGGTCAGATTCGTGTATAATTCTGGGGTTGTCCCTAGACAAGTAGATGCCTTGTTGGCTAGAAAGTCCAAAAGGACCAAGTACAGTATTGGTGAAGTGAAAAATAGAACTGTATGGTACAGTGGAAAGTGTGTTCCAAAAATGGTTCTTGAAAATGTATCAAAAAGTAATGATTGTAGTGTTACTGTTAAAAATGTGTCATGTTCAAAAACTCCCAGTGAGGGGGATTCGGATAAAAATCCGTGCCTAGCAGTTGCCACTGATCCTGGGCGTCGTTCCAGTGAGACAGTAACAGCTAAGGTCATATCCTCATCCCAGAAATCCGAAATACAGGTACAACCTGATACAATTGTCAAAAACCTGATCAATGTGGACACTGACACAACAAGTGTCACAAGTTCTCAAGAAATTCCAATTTACAATGTCAATTACAATCCCATTGAAGACAAATTTGCCAGTTTGATCATTCATGTCAATTCACATAAAGGGGTAGCCCCAGGTCTCCTTGACATTGATACTGAGATTTACAAGAAGTGGCGTCAGCAATCACAATTTGACTTTGGGTACATTCCAATTGATGAGCAAAAAATGCCACCAAATTTACAAATTAACAGACATGAGGGTGCCTCTCCATTGGTTATTCATGACATTGTTAAGGCTACTGGTGCCCCAAATTTCATGAATGCTAGAATTCCAGTCAAATCACAATTGAATGTCCAGGCCTGGAAAGACAACCTCACAGATTATTGGGATAAACAGTTGTGCCAACTGGTGGAATTTGGCTTTCCCCTAGATTTTAACAGAAACTGTGATCTCAACTGTGACAGGGGTAATCATAAATCTGTGTTGGAATTCCCTGCTGACGTTGACGCTTATATAGCAGAAGAACTTAAATATGGTGCCATTTTGGGCCCATTTGATGCCCCTCCCATCACAATGAGTCATTCGTCGCCATTCATGACCCGAGCAAAACCCAGTTCTGACAGGCGTCGAGTTATAATCGACTTGAGCTGGCCCCTTGGGGCCTCTGTCAATGCTGGAATTGACAAAAATACGTATCTTGACAGCAATTTTTGCCTTACCTTCCCAACAGTAGATGATATTACTGCTGAGCTTAAGAAACTGGGTAGGGGGCTCTGCTATACAAGGTTGACGTGTCACGTGCATTCTGTCACGTCAAGGTGGACCCAGCTGATTATGACCTGTTAGGACTTGAGTGGGGTGGCCATTACGTGGACACTTGCGTGCCGTTCGGGACGCGTCATGGGAGCCAAATTTTCTAGCATTTAAGCGACGGCGTCAGATTCGCCATGCGTCAAAAAGGTTACGTCATAGTTGACTACATAGACGATTATGTTGGCGTGGGCATCCCGAGCGTCGCGAACGCGTCGTACCTTGCTCTCATTGACCTTATGAATGACCTTGGTCTGACTATTAGTCAGAAAAAGTTAGTTTCTCCTTCAACAAAAGTCACATGGCTTGGGGTCCTCATAGACATGGTCAATGGCACTATCTCTATACCACCTGAAAAACTACGTGACGTCACAGACACAGTGCGTCAATGGCTCTCGCATAACGTTGCAACCAAGCGTGAACTCCAGTCAATCCTTGGCCTCTTGCTTTACGTACATAAGTGCGTCAAGCCTGCACGTGTCTTCCTTAATAGGATGCTTGATCTGCTCAGATTTGCACATGGGCGTCAGAAAGTGACGCTCACCCCTGATTTCAAAAGGGATCTTCGCTGGTTCTCAAAGTTCTTGCCTGCCTATAATGGGGTGTCACTTTATGACCACAGGCCCATTGATGTCACCCTTGAGCTTGACGCCTGCCTCACAGGTTTGGGAGGTAGATCTGGTAACTTCATTTACCATCTCCCTATTACCAAAGGCTTCAGAAACTGGAATATAGTCCACTTGGAGATGGTAAACATCTTGCTGGCAGTGAGAGCGTTTAGGCGTCAATGGGCGTCTAAGAAGGTTCTGATACATTGTGATAATGCAGCAGTCATCAGTGTGCTCAAATCTGGCAAAGCCAGAGATCCTTACCTAGGCGCATGCGCGCGCAATGTGTGGTACGTCGCCGCAACGTCGGATATAGACTTGCAATACACTCACATAAGGGGAATCGACAACAGAGTGGCTGATGCCTTGTCCAGATGGCAAGGTACCGTGGATCAGTGGCAGCTGCTGGATTTGCATGTAATATGCCCAGTATGTCTCCAGGTGTCACATGATTTGCTGAAATTGGATCCAGATTTGTAATATTTTAGTTATGTTCAGTTTTTAATGTATCCATATGTATTGTATTATGTGGCTGCAGGCTAGGCCTGCTATATATAAAAATTTGATACTGAAAGATACTGCGCTTTGTGTTGTAGATACTGAGGCTTTGACTTCACTTTCTGCCAAGGCAGCCAGCAGACTACATCAAGCCTTTCGTCCAAGAACTCGTGGTGCCTATTTAACCATGTTTAGAACTTTTGTAGCCTTTTGTGTGCACACTAGATGTGTGCTGTCAGATGTCAATATTAAAGTAGTTCTGTCATTCTTAGAGTGTCTTGTAATCAATGATTGCTCAGTATCAATGATTGAAAATTATGTTTCAGCCATAAAGGCTCATTTTGTGCTGCATGACTTGTCATTCACTGTCTTTGAACATCCAAAGCTGAAATATTTTCTTAAAGCTCTCAGGATCAATCGTCCTCTCACAGTTAAGTCACATAACATCATATCAATAGATAGGCTCATAGATATCTCGGTGGCTTGTGAAGATGTAACCTCAGGCCCAGTGTATAGGGCTGTTTTCTTAGTGGGGTTCTTTGGGTTTTGTCGATTATCAAACCTGGCTCCTCACTCCTTGGCTGTGTTCGATCCGTCCAGGCATCTAAGAGGGGAAGACATATTTTTTACCAAAAAATTTGTCAAGGTGTTGCTAAAGTGGACCAAGACCATGCAAACCAGGGATAGGGTCGAGTGTATAACTCTTCCTAAGCTAAAAAACAAGCTCATTTGTCCACACTCTGCCTTAAAGGCTTTGTTCAAAACTTATACTATGTCTCCCTCCTCTTCTCTTTTTCAAGTCTCATCCCTCAGGGGTAACATAACCCTTACTGACTCTAGAGTTCGTAAAGTTTTAAAAAGCATCAACCAGTCTCTGGGTTTGAACCCAGCTTTTCATACATTTCATGACTTTCGCAGGTCAGGTGCTACCTTGGCCTACAAGTCACACATTCCAATTCAAGATATCAAACGTCATGGGACGTGGTCGTCAGACTGTGTCTGGCGTTATATCCAGTCAGACCACACCTATGGTGAAACCTTGGCCACAACTATTGCTTCTACCTTAAATGCATCATAAATATCCTACCTCTGGCCTTGGGTTTGAGGGTCATTCTTATGTTATATTGTGTCACATTTTGCCAAGTTTTTACAAAGCTTTACAAATTCTTTACAAATATTAGTTATTTTAATGTAAACTCTGGGGGTTCCTTCCTCCTCAGCAGTGTAGGGGGACTTTGGTTTGACCTTCGTGACCTTAGTCAAAATTGGCTATGCACCATTTGTGGATTAAATACTTCCTTGTCCAGTAAAATCCTGAGTCTCCCCTTCTGCTGGGGTTCAAGGTCAACCCAGAGGTCAGTAGGTCAATGTCAGTGTTTGGGTTTGCTTGTCAAACCTCATCATAGATCAATGTAAAGCTTCATTATATCTGGGCTGCTTCATCACAGTAAACCCCTTGTGCAGCCTTATCAGTATTTAATCCTTTATTATTGCATCATACTTACAACAAGAACTTTTATATACACTATTTTAGTAGATCTGTAAATAGTATTAGTATTGTATTTACTCTGTTATAATAACTCATATATATATATAATAAAAATGGTACCCGCATGTGTTTGTCTGTCTTGGGGGTTGGGGACTGTCTCTTGGGTTGTTTGGGCGATCCGGGGGTCAGTCCTCCCCCCAAGGCAGTATGTTGATACAAAGTCTTGACCAATTCATTGGTAGGTTGGGTACCAGTCTAATCACTATCATCCTGGCTTCCTAGAAGTTTACTCAGTCGCCTAGTAGCCTGTAAACAAGTCAATTTCATTGGAGGGCTTGGTGACCTCAAGTTTTCCTCTTGGCTTCAAATTCAGTTTGAATGTGACTTTCAAAAGAGAAACATGGAAAATTCTCCCACCCTCCCTCCCTGTAGGTAAGACCTTTGCTGGATCAAGGTCACGTTTGCATGAGAATAGGGTCATTCTTATGTTATATTGTGTCACATTTTGCCAAGTTTTTACAAAGCTTTACAAATTCTTTACAAATATTAGTTATTTTAATGTAAACTCTGGGGGTTCCTTCCTCCTCAGCAGTGTAGGGGGACTTCGGTTTGACCTTCGTGACCTTAGTCAAAATTGGCTATGCACCATTTGTGGATTAAATACTTCCTTGTCCAGTAAAATCCTGAGTCTCCCCTTCTGCTGGGGTTCAAGGTCAACCCAGAGGTCAGTAGGTCAATGTCAGTGTTTGGGTTTGCTTGTCAAACCTCATCATAGATCAATGTAAAGTTTCATTATATCTGGGCTGCTTCATCACAGTAAACCCCTTGTGCAGCCTTATCAGTATTTAATCTTTTATTATTGCATCATACTTACAACAAGAACTTTTATATACACTATTTTAGTAGATCTGCAAATAGTATTAGTATTAGTATCATATTTACTCTGTTATAATAACTCAGATATATATAATAAAAATGGTACCCGCATGTGTTTGTCTGTCTTGGGGGTTGGGGACTGTTTTTAGTCTGCTGAAGTTTGAATTACATATAGGCTTTATTAGTACTTAGTTTTACATACCAGTCTCATTTAGTCTTGTAACTGTAATATTAATATCAATATTTTACTTCATGTTACATATTAATTGTCCTTAATAAGAAAATATTAAAGATAAATAAAAGTTTAAATCCCATTTCTTTCTCTTGGGTTGTGGGTATTAATGATTATTGTTTTCAGCTTTTTCTGTTTTTCTAGAGTCTGTCTTTAGATGGAGATTAAGAATAATAAAATACTATTCTAATTAGAATTAGCTCATGAGGGCAGCATGGAACAGTGTGAATTATGTATTAAGTCAAGCTCAAACACTTCAGGGCAACTGGAAGGGCATCCAATGTTAAATTTTTGTTAAACTTTTGTCTTACCACAACTCAATGATGTTGGACAGGTGTAACATTGAGTATAATTAAAGAGAGCTTACTAGGGCCTAGCCATTGCTATTGAATTGAGAAAACTATATTTTGAATGAGAGAGGAAGAAAATGGTATGTTAAGATATTCCTTGTTTATTTTATATGACATATACAAAAATACTGAAATTTTCTGTCAAACACAGGTATAGCCTGTTAAAATTTGTGTCAGATGCAATTACTATTTTCTTTCAAATATCTTAATATGTTTTGAAATGCACATCCCTGTACTGTTTGGGTTGAGGGCCTTCATATGTCACTACCTTCTACAAAGTTTCATTGTACACCTTTAGGTCTCATCACCTCCAGCTACTAGGGTGACCTTAAATTCAGGACTGAAGTAATTCTCTTCAAATCCAGCCTCGTTTACAGAGGCTATTGCTTATGTTAAAGTTTGACCTTTTACAGGTCAGGTTTGACTGTGACCTTCAACAAGGTCAACCCTTATGCTGGGGTTTTTAGACTTTTAGGTTTTTATGTCTATTTTGTAAATCAAGTAATTTTTAATCTATCACTTTCATGATCTATATGGACAATGACTCTAGATTGATTGATCATGAATTTAACAAGTCATTTTGCATTAACTTTGATCCTATATTTACATATTAACGATACTGTGTATATCATTTGACTTGTATATAACTTTTAGTAGTAACTATATAAATACATATTTACTTTGTTAACTGTATTAAAATAAAGAGCCCTCAACCTGTTGTCTTACTGTCTTGGGGTGGGGACTGTCTCTTGGGGTGTGTGGGCACCCCGGATGTCAGTCCTGCACCAAGACAGTTTTGGTGTATCAGTATTGTATCACAACTTTGGGGTCCAGTCTAATGCTGGTCTGGGATACCAGTCTAACTTACATAACATCACCTTGGGGTGACCCCATGTTACTGGGCAACTTAGTAAGCAACTTGGTTTACAGTGCATGTCCCCGTTGGTCCTCCCTGGTTTACAACCATTATCCCTAGTGCATAGGGTCACTTTGTGATTTGACTTTGAGGGAAGGACATGTTACATGAATTTAATTTCCCACCCTCCCATCCCCTTTTTAAATGTTTTTATGTTAAAGTTTGACCTTTTACAGGTCAGGTTTGACTGTGACCTTCAACAAGGTCAACCCTTATGCTGGGGTTTTTAGACTTTTAGGTTTTTATGTCTATTTTGTAAATCAAGTAATTTTTAATCTATCACTTTCATGATCTATATGGACAATGACTCTAGATTGATTGATCATTAATTTAACAAGTCATTTTGCATTAACTTTGATCCTATATTTACATATTAACGATACTGTGTATATCATTTGACTTCTATATAGCTTTTAGTAGTAACTATATATATATATACATATTTACTTTGTTAACTGTATTAAAATAAAGAGCCTTCAACCTGTTGTCTTACTGTCTTGGGGTGGGGACTGATGTTTTAAAATGCACGTCCCCGACTTGCACTCTTCTTTGGAGGCTGGAATTTTATGAACAAAAATATTAGTAATAAATAGCTGTTTGTCTGCAGTTATTACATTGGTATTCAAACAATTGAAAGTGTGTGGCATTCTTACGTGTTGTTTTTGTGGAAACTGTCCATTTATCAGGAATAAATGTTTTGCTTCTTGAAACAAAAGAACCTATATGATTTCATAATTTTATCAATAACTAGCTTTTTGCCATAGACATTATCTTTGTATACAAGTATTCATCAATGTTGAGAACACCCACGGTTTAAAAAAAAATATATGTTAGCCTTCTTTGTTATTAAAGTGGAAGTGAAAATAGACAAATGGGATTAAAAGATTCCTTTTTTGTTTCTGATTGAGGGCACACCTGCACAACCAATTTGTTGAAACAAAGGAATCTATTATTATTTTCTCATTTCATAATGGACAATGTTTTGAAAAGGTATTCAATGAAACCCAATTATTTACTGTGGTGGACGGGATTTCTGAAACAAGAGAGAGAATTTCAGGTATCTCTTCACAAAATATCAATGTATTCTTCATTGAAAGTAATTACAGTAGAACCTTGATTATCCGGCCCTCTGTCATCCGAATCTCTGGATTAACCGAACCAAAATATTGTCTCCCAGCTGTCGGATAATTGAGGTTCTACTGTATGTTCTCTATGTTTTAAATTCATTTCCAAGGGGCTACAGTGGCACAGTGGTAACACACTCCCATCTCTGAGATCAGGCTTTCCTCTGCCTGTGAAACTACCTGTCGAGATATGACCTGTACAGTTTTGAAAGCAACGTTAAAACCAAATAAAATAAAATAAATGACATTCATGCCTATTTCAGCAGGAAAATACTAGTAAGAATGAAATATTCAAGGGCTAAATACATCTGAGTAAACTTTAACCAAGTCCTTTTGTCTTTTGTCTAATATATGGGTACTGTATGACTTTCGGAGAAAAAACCAGCCCTGACAAAAGGACTTTTCTCACTCATAATAGGAAGTGGCTGTCCGTCTAGTGTTAAAAAATTAACTAAAAAGAACTCAGAAATTCCTGTGCACTTTTTAAGCCAATTAAAAAAAACAATCTTATATCCATAGCCCAGTTCTATATTTAACCCAACTAAAGTTTTGGCCAGAATACTGATATGTGTAAAATATAACCCCATGAACTCATTTCCATGTACTTAAATGCTGTTTTATATAGTTCCGAGAGAATTTGCTGCTTGTCAGTATCCTGCATGTCCAAGTAAAAAGGAGAATTGAGGTGTTCAACATTTATGGTTTGTAGTCAAAAATTATAGTTGTAGTGTCTTTCAACAATTTCTTTCACATTTTTACTACTGTCTCTAAGATAAACAGCTCAAAACTCTTTTTACAAATTTTTCATAAAACTTTCTTTCATAAAAACCTTAAAAGGTTAAACAATAATTTTCACAATTCTGAAGTCTTTTTGATAAATAAATTTGTTTATATTTCAATAAAATTGAGGTATGTAGATCAACTTTTCACATCTACTTGCCAGTAGTTGGTGAGGAAAAAAAACAAATCAAGGAAAATGCCTACTGTAAAAATGTCTCCCAAAAAAAGAATACCTCCTGAGAACAATACCTCCATAAAAGAATACCTGCTATATATCTGTAGATTCGGTATTCTGGAAAAAAAGCTGCCTAAGAAATAATAAATCAGCAATATTTTAAAACAAAATGTATTTTTTTCCAGGCATATGTAACACAGATGGATAGAGTGAAAAACAACCCATCTTTAGAATTGAAAAACATAGGAAATGTGTACAAATAACATGTAATAACATCAATATCATTCAGTTTAGAACTTGTCGTGGGTATATTTAAAAGTGTACCTGTATCACTGTTTGCATGCATGTTTCATATAACATTATCCGAATAGTAATTTATAACAACACACTCTTAACCACTGAAACCAGCTCTTTTCATAATTACTCATCACAACAGAGACATTTTTTCAGGGATACAAAATATGCAGTAGGCATTCTTTACAGGGGATATTTTTCCAGGGGGTATATTACCACACATCACAACAGCTTTTCCATGAAGCAAACTCAACACTGTATTTTGTTGATAATATTGTAAATGGAATTCACGATCTAATAGGGCTGTTCCAGTATGCTGATCCCATCAATAGATCTCAGATCCTGAAAATAGTTCATTTGGGAGGGTTTGCGAAGTCAAACTTTTCATTTTGGGTGTCCATAAACCATGATCATAACGTTTGAGAGCATTACGGACAAACACAGAACCGATGGTAAAACTTCTGGAAGGGTTGGGATGAATCACGTGTGTCCCTGATAAATTCATACTTGTACTTTTAAATTGTCAAAAAATTTTAGTGATCATCTACAATCCTAAAGCTATCTTTGTAAAGTTTGTAATGCAATCTTTTGCATCCTAAGTTAACATTGGCGATGGTATAGGCCTTTGTGAGATTTGCAAGCAATTCAGGAGGATTTGGGAATCAAACGAAAGGTCAGTTGCACCAATCAAAATGTCACTTGTCACATTTTAATCCATGGACCATGGCTAATTTAAATTTTTCCAATTGGGGACAAGGAATACAGTGTGATCACCAATATGGAACAGCCCTCTTAGAGACTAATTTACCAATTTCTACACTGTGTTCAAAACAAGTTAATTCTTTTGACAAACCATGGGAATTTATAACCTTGACACAAAAGCAAGGCAATATTCATACAAATACTCTTGGAAAAGTATTACACCTATTTCATTCAGTTATATACTTTTCACCCTGATGTTCTCAAAGTAAACTCTCAACAAATAAAAGGCTTCACAGTATGGCCTGTATTTGGGTTCTACAAAAACAGAGATCCACAGTCAAGAACCCAGCATGACAGCTGTGGCAGCATGCTTTCAGGAGGGAAAACCCCCACCATATAAATAACAGTATTTAAATATGTTGGGGATTTATGTGCATACAATCTGCATAAATGTGTCCCTCATTACAGTTGAGGCTAAATGGGTGGCACAAGTCTTTGTTTCTTCAGAGACTATCCCCCATACTCCAGAATGCTTGTGGTGTAATGAACTATTGTAAGTTTCCAATTTAAATTTAACGGTTCTGGTTACTGATGGATACAAATACAAAGACTTGGAGCAAGTCTAATGTCTGAGGTTTCATCTCTTTCATCTATTTAAATATACCTCAAATGTGGGTAATGTTCATTGAGCTTCCCTATACAACCATTCCACCCCAACCCACTTAGCATGTATTTAGCATGTATATCTTTGTTTATCATTTGGGAGCTGAAAAGGAACTGCTCTGTATCCACCCCACTGGCTGTTGAACGGGACGTAAAACCCCAACTTTGACCTTTGTATCCACCCCATACATTTTAGTTTATTGAAGTTTTTTAAACATTTAAAGGGTGAGGCAAACACGGGGCTGTGTGAACTGCGTGTTTCAAGCAAAAGCACTCTTTGTAATCATAACATACCAATTTGTGAGAGTAATGTTTAACAGATGAGCCAAAATGCAATAAAATATAAGTTCAATGAAGTGTGCATTTGATTTAGACACAATGATACATGCTATCACGTGTTGTCAGAATTCACTGATGATTGTCGAAATTCACAAAGTGAAAAATCAGGCTGAACTAGACACATTATACAAGATTCCCTGTGACATATTTCTGAAAGAAATTAATAAATACCTGCACCCTTCCAGTGTTAGAAGTCAGTAAAAGAAACGGTTAACACACAATAAAGTAGAAAGTGGACCGACCCCCGTCAAACTATTCATTTCCACCACTACTTTTCAAGTTAATTTTATGGGAACCTATTCATGTTAGTTTTATGGGGGCCTATTTGACTATGGTTCTTTTTCCTGAGAGTGATTTTACAAGAGTATTGGTAATGTGACAAATTTTTTTTATGATTTCCCCTGCAATCGCCGATTGTTATGTGTTATGTAGCGTGCTAAAAGGCAATACAAAAATACTTCACAATTTAGAAGTGTATTCAAATGATATCAGTTTTAAAAGTTAATACGTGGGCTAGCTAATTAGACAAGATAGTCCGAAAATAAGCAAAGTTTCTGATAAAAACATCAGATAATAAATGATCCAGTGAACAGGAGTTCGTAAAAAAGACATCAACATTTATTAAAAGTAAAGCACAAAGAAGCACTTTTGTGTTAGGGCTTTTAGTTAAAGTACTTCACAATAGTTGTCTAACCTTTTATTTCTGCTATAAATAATTTTCATTGCTCATTTCCGAGAACATAAAAGAAGAAAACAAAAATGTAGTACAATTATTTAAATGTCTGTAGCTTAATTTTGTTTTATACAATCTGTGAAGGGAATTTTCATCATTATAAGTGTACATTTCCATGTGTGCGGATTCAGTACGCGGCTTGTGTTGCTTCTTGGGGTGTGAATTAAATATACATGCAAGCTTCATCTGCAAGCCGTAAACCACATCTGTGCATACGAAACATACACTTAAGTGTCACATGTTCTCACACAGACATTATGTGTTGTGTATACAGCTTGTATTTATGTTATGAAAGCATCCTTCCCAAATAACTCAAAGTGTTTAATCCAAGACGTTTGTTACATGAAGTATGTTTTAATAGTTATTGTGAACCAACATATCCTCACTGTCCATATTTGAAACTGTGGGGTACATCAAGGGGCCAGAGTTGACTACTAGATAGTGTACTCGCGTAACACTTCTCAGGTCTGGGGTTTGATTCTTGACTGAACCTTAAGTAGGACAGTTTGTAGTAGTGCTGTAACGAGTTGACCGAAACTCGAGTCGTAACTCGATGGGCGATATTTGGGGATAACATCGGTTTACGCAATTTAAACTCGAGTTTTTAAGAAAGAAATAATGATATACTAATCTTGTTACAAAGTAGCACTTTTGCAATTTATTTAACCATAAAGACCTAAAAATCAATGAGCAATGGTCGGTTTTTTATTTCCCTTATTTACGTGGCTCTTCTATAAAGTGGTCATACATATCTGCACAATTTAACTGGCAACAAAATATATTTCCTTGCAATAAGATGGTACTAAAAACAATTACGTAATGGTGGATCCCTTGATGACAATATTTGGACATTGTTATTTTATTTATATTTGTGTCATTTACTCGAGTTCAACTCGAGTTCGACTCGCATCTAACAGGCGATCCTCGATCTACAGAAATCACTAATGATTACAGCCCTAGTTTGTAGTTGGTTCTTGGCGCCCCTGGGTTTTTAGCATCAGAATCCTGACCAATTATTGTATACTATTTTGCTGCATTCCCTAAACTATTAATCATGAAATGACAATTGTTGCAATTGGCTATAACCCAAATTTTTCAACTAATTAATGTAGTATACTTTAGATGCAGTGAAATAACATGTTGAAGTCCATCCAGGGTGTTTTTTGAGCAATCCTTGATCATCCATAAAAAATCGGTGTGTGACAAGATTATGAATATGCCATCAATGGGAAGGAAGACCAACTCTCTTCCCGACGCTCTGGGAGTCATCTGGGTGTCATTAAGGGTGACCATAATCTACCCAGGGTTGTCTGTGCAAATTAACCCCTGGTACATCAAAGAAAGCCCCCACCTCCGCTTGGTCAAATCAAACCTTATAGATCTCTATCACTAATTGACACACACCAAACAGTCAGGATGACTTTGCATCTAGTCTGGATGACTTTACGGTTAGGTGGCAGAAGAGCGGGTCACCACTAGTAGGCTATGGCGACCATTGTTAATTTGGGTTTTACTTGTTACTTGGGGTGGTTATACAGTGCGTAAATAGAGGGCTTCTGGACACACTTGCCTTGTTCCATTCTCAGTTTTCAACTAAATAGGATGTATGGGGGGATAGCTTAGGACTTTTTATTTTAAAAGAATGATCAGGATTTTGTGGTTTTAGAAAGTAAAAATGCCAGCTAAATCTAGGCAAACAGGAAAGAGGAAAATGATGATGGCTTAACCAGCTGAGGAGGAGCACCTGAGATTTGACTTGGGCATTCCACTGACGGAGGAGGAGTTTCAGAAGAAGTGAGATAAAGGAGAAGTGGTGGTCAAGGCAGATGTGTATTGGGATGAGATATCTCAAGAGAATCTGTGGAAAAATCCAAAAGAGGACAAGCTGATGCAGCTGTAAGACATGATTATCTCCCATAGCATCAGCACCAACAAGTAGGAGGTATAAGAAGGACAAGACGAAACATGTGGCTCTCTTGGGCATGGAAGAACTAGACTGGCTGGATTGGGTGAGGGAGTAGATATGCTCTTCAACCAGAAGTCCCCTGACTACAAAAACAACGTCCAGAATGAGTCCTGCTTTAGGGATATAGCTGCAAAAATGAATCTATATGCCCAGGAGCTAAATCACTGGTGTGGCAAACAGAGTACACAGTGTGGCGTGAGGCCGTGGCGGGTATTGCTTTTCAACGATCCGTAAATCTAAATTTCAATAATAACACTACTTGCTTGTCGTTGACATTCCCTATTGTTGTTTTACCTCATACACATCACCCTAACAATTAATATATCTACAATATTGCTTCAATCTGCTTCATTTCCTCAGAATTATTGAAATACCCAATTATCGCCCACATTCCCCGTTATCGTGATAGTATGTATTCAACCCCTTGTTGATTTCATTCACATTCCCCGTTATCACCTGACATATTTTAGTCATTATTTTGTGGTTTTCATATCCTAGTGTTTATTTTATGGTTTTAATCTGATTATAGTTATATACATGGTTACCACTTGCTATGTCTCAGTGATTTTTCTATGGTCCTCTATGTCCTGGCATTTATGTTCATTGTAGATTTCTATAAGGTGTTTCTAACTCTTGCTTGTCATAGAATCATAGTATTCATGGGTCTTCTGCTTTCATGGTTTGTTAACCCTTAAAGCCTTTTGTGATCTTTTTTTTCATTTCTTTTTCTTGTCATTTATTTTACATACAGTTGATTTCGGCATAGTCCTTGTTCCTTCTTGCTTTTTGGATCTGGTATAGTGTTTCTTGACAATGTTGGCCTTCAAAGCTATTTTATTGATTTGTTTTTTATGTGTTGGTTTCTCACAGAACTGGTTAAATGCTGACAAGGGACTGAATTGTGAAAAGGTAGACAGAAGCATCCCATCTATTTTTCGGCTCCCTGTTGTTGTACGTAAATATTGCTACCTCAGGAACTCAAAACAGGTCCCTCCAAAATTGAAACTAAAAAACCTTCTCCTACTCCTCCTGTTGTGCGGCGATGTTGCTGTAAACCCTGGCCCAACCAATTTTGGATTTGTCAACTGTAGATCCATGAGAAATAAAGGCCCTCTTCTACATGACCTCATTAAACGCAGTGACTTGGATATCCTGGGCTTGGTTGAGACTCATATCAGACCAACTGACACTGATGGTCTCCTGAACTCCGTCACTCCAACAAATTACAACTTAATTCAAAAACCAAGGTCTACTGGATTGGGTGGTGGTGTTGGCTTCCTGTGTAGGAAATCCTTTTCTCCCAGTATTGTCTCTTCACCGGTGTTTAGATCATTTGAAATCATTATATTATCTTTCAGGTCTGAGTACAATAGCTTTGTTGCAGCTTGTGTGTATCGTCCCCCTGGTTCTTGCACTACTCAATTTTTGGAAGATTTTCTGGCTCTTTCTGGCTTTCTGTCTTCAATCGGTTCTAATTTTATCATCTGTGGTGACATAAATGTTCATCTGGATGTTGAGTGTGGTGGCAGGATAAGGTTCTATGACATCCTTCAGTGCTGCAGTTTGATTCAATGTGTCAATAGTCCGACTCACATACTGGGTCACACTTTGGACGTTTTGATATCTCCTGGTGACTCAGATTTTGTCCTTAATGTCAATGTTGGGGACTTTATCTCTGACCATGCTGCAATACGATGCCAACTTGATTTCTCCCACCCAGCAATCTGCATTGAAAAAATGGTCTCTTATCGAAGGTATCATAGGATTGATATCAACCAGTTCCGCAAAGACCTTAGAAATATTCCATTTGTACTCTCTCCTGCAGGAACCGCGACAGAATTGTATGATCAGTACCGGGCTGACGTTACCCAGGTACTTGATAAGCATGCTCCTATCATCTCACGCATGGCAAAACGGCAGTCAGATGAGTGGTTGTCTGAGTCATATCATATGGCTCGCTCCCTAAGGCGGCAATTTGAGCGGATGTGGAGAAAACATAAGACATTGTCGAACAGGTCGAGGCTCCGCAAGCAAATTGCATAGTGCAATCGACTGGCCAACAAAGACAAGGGTTCCTATTATGCCAATCTTATAACTGCAAACAGTGAAGACCCCAAGAAGCTATGGCAGTCATTAAGGAAGGTATTGCATCGCACCTCTGAGACGGTTCTGCCAGCTCATAGCTCAGAAAAAAACCTTGCAGACACATTTGCTTCTTTCTTTACAAATAAAATAAGTAAAATCAGGGACACATTCTCCCCTTCTGGTTCATTCAATGATACACCTGATTATGTGCCCCCCGCCTTCAATACCTTTAAGCCTGTGACTGAAGACGAGGTCAGAAAGTGCATCAATGAGTCTCCTACTAAATCTTGCCTACTGGATCCCATACCAACATTCCTCCTGACGGACTGTCTTGATATACTCCTTCCATCTATCACCAAGTTGGTTAATTACTCTCTTAGTGATGGCTCTTTTCCAAGTGCTTTCAAAAGGGCTGTTGTCACCCCCCTCATTAAAAAGGCATCTCTGCCCAAAAATGACCTTAAGAATTATTGCCCAGTGTCTGGTCTTTGTTTCCTCTCAAAGTTGGTTGAGCAAGTTGTTGCTAAGCAACTTACGTCACACATCAATATCAACAAACTGGATAATCCACATCAGTCAGCCTATAAGCCAGGACATTCTACTGAAACAGCTCTATTGTCTATAAAGAACGAGGTACATCTCTCTCTGGCATGTGGCAAACCTACAGCTCTAGTCCTTCTGGATTTATCAGCCGCGTTCGATACCATAGATCACAGCATTCTTCTCAGTTACCTTAAATCCTGGTTCGGTCTTGGTGGAAATGTACTTAAGTGGTTTGCTTCCTACTTGGGTGATCGTTGCCAGTTCGTCAAGATAGGCTCTACTCTATCTGAATTAAGCAAGCTCATCTACGGCGTCCCCCAAGGTTCAGTTCTCGGTCCATTGCTGTTTTCACTTTATACTACACCACTTACTAAAATCATCCACCTTCATCCACATATCAAATTTCACTTCTACGTGGATGACACACAGCTTTACATCCATCTCTCTCATAAAAGTGCCTCGGCAGCTCTCGCCAGGCTTAATGCCTGCCTTCTTGATGTGCAACAATAGATGTCTCTCAGTAAACTGAAGCTTAACCCAGAGAAAACGGAGTTCATTGTCTTTGGCTCTAAGTCTCAGCGTCAGAAGCTTTCCTCCTACTTTCCTGTTAGTATCTTTGGCAGCCTTATTCATCCGGTTGATTCTGTTAGAAATCTAGGTGTGTGGTTCGATGCAGAATTTTCATTCTCTGAACATGTCAAGAGGACTTGCAAAGCGTGTTTTCTCCAGATGCGTGACCTTCGTAGAATAAGACAGTATCTCACTAGCGAAGTGGCAGTCCTAGCTGCAAATGCCTTGGTTAGTAGCCGCCTGGACTACTGTAACTCTCTTTTTAGGAGTTTGTCATGTTTCAATCTTCACAAATTGCAAAGTATTCAGAATACCCTTGCTCGTATTGTTACAAACCATAGAAGGTATGCTCATTTTACGCCCATTCTGAAATAACTCCACTGGCTGCCCGTGAAGTATAGATGTATGTTCAAAACTGCAACTCTAGTATATAAATTTCTACATAGTGGCTCCCCTTCCTACTTTCAACCTTACTTGTCTCCCAGTAGTAGTTCCTATAGTACCAGGCGTAGTCACCCAGATTGTCAATATCTTACTGTTCCTCCTTTCCGCCCATCAGTCTTTAAGTCTGTCAAACATTTTGATCACAGCTTTGCCTTTGATGCTCCTAGAATCTGGAATGAACTCCCTCATGATGTGCGCAGTGCAACATCAGTTGCCTCCTTCAGAAAGAAGCTTAAGACTTATCTATATGCAAAAGCCTATCCGCCATAGCCTCCCTTGTCACCCTGTGTCTCCTTGGTACGACCTTGCTATATCCCCGGATTAATGTTAATTGCCCTTGCTTTATGTTCTGTTGCGCCTTAGAGTCCATCTGAGATGGAGATTAAGCGCTATAAAAGTCCACATTAGATTAGATTAGATTAGATTACACAGGTTGTGAAGCTTACCATCGCCAAGTTGTGTAAGCCACACATTAACTTACAGAGCAACAGACATTGGTCAAAGTGAACTTTGAATTCATGAGGCCCACATCACCCACCAGACTCTGAAGCGGTCAGGCTTCAAGAGAGATAGACCATCTGCAGTGGCTGGCAGTCCATTCAAGTATTGACACCAAAAAGGGAGAGCCTTGCAAGATATTTAGATGTCAACAGTGGCATCAGTGACTGGCTCAATATGGGTTGGAGCCTATTCATCACTTCTAAGAGACAGTACACCCCAGAAGTCTATACGACAGTGACCCAATCTGAGGCACATTGGTAAGGGTGGAGGGGATGATGAAATGGTTCATGACTGCCACAGCGCTGTCTGACACATTAAAAGACAGTGAGATAGTGCATCCAGTACATTCAGAGGCAGGCAGAAAATTTGGGCCAAAACATTTGCACTGAAAACTGCTGTAAGAGTAAAACCAGTGGAAGTAGCAGCACTCTCATCCAACAGGTATGATATGGGATTGCTGGTGAACTGGCCATCATCACACCATCCTTTTACCAAGCCTTAACCATCATATAGCAGGCCTGTATGTCTGAATTCACACAGAACAGTCAGTAAATATCATGTCCAACACCTGCACCTACTCCACACCAGTTTCAAGCCCCTGCCCTGGGGCACTACCTGCACCCACTCAGCAACAGTTTTGAGGTCTGTCTCCTGCAACTGGACCATCTCGGCAACAGTATCTAGGCTTGTCTCCTGCAGCTTGACTATCTTGGCAAGACCTGCAACCAAAGCAAACTGCAACACCATCAAACCAAAATAGTCAGTACTCAGCAGAACAGCATGGAATGGGGACATTGGTTGTTTATCTGTCAGCACCAAATCATTATACTTTTGCGGACACCCAGACAGTTGGGTCAGACATCCATAACCAGTCCTTTATGTCAATCTACCTGGTTGGAAACACTGACTATTTGACCATTAACACACCACAGTCAAATTAAATACAGAAATAATATGCACACAAACTTCTCCAATAGATATCTGGTCATGTTTTATAAAAGCTGCTACATTCTTTCAATTGTATAAGTAATAAATTACTCCCACAGCAAAATGTCGCAAAAGGCATTCAAATTGCGTCGTCTCACTCCAACATCTCCATAAGTTGGCTCGGTATAGAGACAAGAACAAGAACTTTTATTTGTATGGCAATGATGGTGTCTCGAGTTGTGCTGTTTGCTGTTTCAATATTTTTCTGTAGTGAGTTGATGTTCTTAAATCTAGAATTGTTTGCTATTTAGTTGTTTTAATTTTTTTGTTTAACTTAATACAATTTTCATAGATACTCATGTGACGCTGTGGTTGACGGTCTGTAAGCCTGCTCTAACCTCCCGAGTGCAGTTTGCAGCAGGGGTGTGGACTCGCCTGTGGCACCTGAAATCATATATTAAAATCAAGGTGAAACATGTCAATAGGCACTTTATCCCATATACACGACCTGCTAAGGTGTGCCAGGAGTACAGGATTGACAGTGGCACCTGAATGTAACCTGGAAAGAAGGTCAGCTTCAGCATTGTCTTTACCTCTTACATGATGAACCTGCAAGGAAATATCATTGGCAGCAACCAGCAGCCAAACGTTCCTGTCACAAATGGAAAGAAAAGGATCTCTGGTTTTGTGAGTATTCATCACCTGGACAACAGCAAGGTTATCACAGAGTATTTCTATACTGGAATGACGCCATAAATGACCCCACATTCGCAGGGCAATCACAATATTCCACATCTCCAAGTGGACAATGGTCAGAGTGAAGTCTGGGATGGGAATGATGGGTGTTGAGTAGACCCTATGGTTCCAGATAGCTCCCAATCCCGAAAGACATGCGTCAAGGTGTAAAGATTCCAGCTTTGGGATAGGGGATTTCCGGAAAAAGGTGACGCCATTGAAGGCAGGGAGAAATTTCAGGAACCATTGTATGTCTCTAAAGAAATCTGAGGTCAGGTGTATCCTTGATTTGTGGGTATTGCTCCTAAAAAGTGAAAGGATCCTGTTTATGAAGCTTCTGGCAGGGGCTACACACTTGTGAATGTATATAAGTTTGCCTATAAGGGATTGGTATGATTTCTTAGATAAGAATTTTTTGGTGGCTACCTGACAACACATTTGGTGAATGCTTTGTAATTTATCTGGGGCAATGCTTAGGGTGCCATCAGTGATGTTGACCACAATACCCAGACAAGTGAGAGTCTTACAGGGTGGGGTTTTCTTGGAGGGGTTCATTGGAAGACCTAGGGTGTCCAAAAGTCCTGATAAGCGATGAAATTGGTCTTTAGCCTGAGACCTAGGGGCCACTACTATGAAATCGTCGATGTAGGCGTTTATGACGCATCCGGATGACGCCATTATGTAAGATATGGCGTCGGCCACCATCTGAAACGCCGCGGACCCGTGCGTCCAGCCGAACGCGACGCCTGCGTCGACGTACAGGGCGTCATGCCAAGATAAGCCAAACTTGAGGGCATCGACAGGGTCAACCCTGAGGTTCCTGAAGGCTCGAGCTACATCTATCTTGAAGATTAATGGATCTGTGATCTGTAAGATACGTTCAACTATGTTATCCACAGATGGAAACTTCAATGTGAATTGTCTACCGTCAAAATTGAGCTTGTCAACCTGGTCATTTAATGACTGACCCTTAGGGTAAGACAGGTTCAAAATGACTCTCCTATCATTAGTATCTTTGGGCCTGGTGAGTAGGGGGGAGCAGTGATAATGAGGGGTGTTAATATGCGAGACAGGACCCAAGATGGTACCAAAATTCTGTTCTTTGGCAATATATTTAGCAACGGCATCGGGGTACTGTATGGCAGAATAGTGATTAACTACCTTGCTGTTTGTGAGATGGTTGGGGTGACTTATGGAAAGAGGGAATCCAAATTTAATGTACTGGAGTAAGTGCTTATCTGGATAAGCAGTAAGTAGGTTCTCCCAAGCATCTACATTCAGATTTGATACAATAGGGATGCGAGCAATCTGATAGTTGGGAACACCAGTCTCTCGAATTATACTGGCAATCTCAATGCACTTATCTACCGAGTCGATGCACACAGGAGGTTTATCAGGACCAATAAATTCAAAATTTTTGTTATCATGGCTAAGAAACCCCACTACTTTAGAAGGGATATAGGCATCATGATCAACTTGAAAAGGTCTGGGCGTATCATTACCTAAGAAGGCAGTAATACAGTGAGGGACCGGTGGTATGTCTGTGGCGTCAAATGGTGCGTCAACTATCTGGGGATCATGCATGTGATCCTGTAAGTCCGTGAAACGACATAACTCATCAATAATACTCTCTATGTACTGGGTATAACCCATATCATGGTTAACATGTGACCATAAGTCTTTCTTATAATCCTGAAAACTTGACTTGGCGTCAAGAGCTACATTTACTTTAACCTGCTCATTATGACTACAAAACATGACTTTGGCTACCTTACTGTCCATAACCTGAAAAGGACCCAGGTCCTCGTCATAACATTTGCCAAAATAAGGAATATCAACACTTTTTTGGTACACGTAATAAAACCCAGAGCTGACACCCCTGGGGTCGTGGATAAATACCACCTGATAAGTGTGGATATGATCCAAAGGCACAATGATATCCAAAGTACATAGTACTGAAGTATTATGAACCAGTGACACATCAACCTGATTACACGGCAAATGACATTGACAAGCCATAAATACAATATCACCCACATCTGGGGTCATTGGCACCTCAGTATAACTTGTATTCGACTGATGGTGAATGTTAGTATCAATACAAAATTTTTGACAGTTAGGAATATAAACATTCATGGTTGAGTTACTTTGTGGTAAACAGCCAGCATGATGACCCCAATATTGACAACGATTCAAGGCTTCCCCTGTATTGAACCCACAGTGTGTGTAGTATGAATTAGTATTACCTGCGACAAAGTTATGAAATGTATCATAGTCTACAAACAGCTGATTCAGTGCAAAAAGGTACTGGTCAGTAAGAGAGGGGTCATCATGAGAGTTGTATTCTGCACAGAATAACATAGGATTATGTACAACATGCTTTTTTACAGCTATATTCTCATCAACTTTAGTATTTGCATTATCAGTGTTCCCACCCCCCTCCCCTGTGTGATTTCCCAACAGAGTCCCTACTGTTCCAGGTGATGAAACGTGATCCTATTTGCTGTTATCTTGGCTCTTACTCCCACCTCTGAGCTTTATTTGGCACTTAGTCTCTGGGTGGACATAACTTCTCCCTTGCTTTGCACAAAATGCACAGCTGTGCTTAAATAAACCGTGGTTGCCTTCATGGGAACACACACCTTCATTGTAGAACCTACATACTTTTTTATGTTGGGCAGTAGGCTGGGATGAGACCTGTGAGGCATTGGCCATTGCAATTTGAGAAGTTGAGAGTCTGTTTATTGCCCATTGGGTCGCGTCCGACCACTGCAGTGACCCTTGCTCGACCTCCTGCATGGAATTGGCCCATGCACTCCTCACCGCCTGCCAGGGTATGGATGTAGCATCCCTGAGGGATAAAATCACTTGTAATAGTACTTGTTTGACCAGAAGTGGATTTTGGATCTGATATACATTCGATAACTGGCCCACAGCCCATTCTTGAATGGTTAAATCGTCATATAAAGTACGTTTGCGACCACCAATCCCATGGAAACCCTCGTTGGGCCACCTTAATTCAGGTACTGCAGTGACTTGGTCAGTAGCATTAAATCTGCCAGACTTTTTCTGTGTGGGCTTACCTTGAATCGCCTCAGCCCTGGAACCAGCTTCTAATGATGACAGGATTTGCGACACTGACTGTGATATGGTAGGATTAGCACGAATGGCATTGACGTCAGGTATGACGGCGTCATGTAAGTGACTGTTTTGTGTTATCTGAGCTGCAGGGTCGGGCAGGCCAGTACTGTGGGAAGCAGCTTGAGAGTAAGCAGCCTGGGGTGCAGTGAGGTTGTTGACAGATGATGGCTGCTGGCCTGGCTGTGTAAGATGTGGCACTGTTGGTCCAGTAGATGGCCCCTGTTCTGGAGTAGCCCTAGTAGCCGGTACCGTCGTAGGATTGACAGGCTGACTCTCTAGGTCATTCACTCTTTTCAACAAAGCTTGGTTCGTGGCGTCGATTCTCTGTAAATATGCCAGAACTGCATCATTCCCTACCGTCGGGACACTATTGGGTGGATGGGGTGGAGGAGATGATAATGTACTCACTATAGTTCCACCCGATGGTGTCAAGAATGAGCCATTGAGGTCCATGGCAGCGGATGCAGTAGCTGAGTTTCTGTCCTTTGCTTTACCAGTAGTGGTTTTCTTATATCCAGTATCAGTAACCTTCTTATTCCTCTTAGGCATGGTGACAGTAACCAGTGTAACAGTAAAACACAATAAAATAAAATTTTTTTTAAAATCCAGTTGTTGCTTCTTCAAATTCTAAAGTCCAAGTGATAACAATGGATATTGGCGCCAAATGCTAGTAAACAGCGATTGGGGTGGAGGTTATTCCAATAGGGGTTGGATGTATTGCTATTTAAGGTAGCAGTAAAGATTGTGATTTAAGGTGGGAGGCAAAAACTGCCACAGCAGGCCCCTATCAGGCCGTGCTTTTCATACTCACAGATGTGAAATCACACAAGATGATCTCTTTCAATATTCCAGTGTTGGGCAATAGTCAAGTAATTTTAAAAGAATAAATGCTCGCATTTTATGTCAATCTTACTGGTAAATATTATATTAATTATGTATGTCCTTTCGTTTAACCAATGGCTGTTTTATATAATTGAGAGTAATATAAACTTCTTGTTAACATTAAATAAGCCAATGCCTTGGATGAAAAACTCTGGAAACATTCATTGGTAAAATTTTAATTTTTTTATTAAAAACTTTTTCTGTAGTATCATGTTTAGTATACATATGTTATGCCCAATCCACGAAACTACCTATTTCATGAAATAGGCAAGAATTTTGCCCAATTTCATGAAATAGGCAATGTAATGTATGGAATTATAAATTTCTGGCATAGATGAAGGTAAAACTTTGGTATCACCTTTTACAAACATGCTTTTGTATACTTTATATATGTAAGAAATATACTCGGGGCTTCACTGACGTGTGAAATAGGACTATTTCTAGTGCTTTGATTTAAGCTACAACGGCTTGATCACCTAAAAAATAGGATGTCAAAGATTAAACACATAGTCAACATATATTCACCAACAAACCGTTTACTGATCCGACTGGTTGGTAGTTTACTAACTTAGAGATTGGTCTCCTAGAGACTTGCATTCTGGACTGTTTCAAACACCAAGTGATCATATTTATTTTCACTGATAAATTTTTTCGAGGCTCGCACTTCTAGAGATCACTTTTTTTTGTCTTCGGACTTTGATGAAATCGACAACACCTGTGCATTCTGAAATTACCTTTCTTGCTCTCCAGTAGCTAAAAGGACACATGTTCTTTGCCTTTTCCCCATACATATGTCCTAAATTTGCCTCTCTTGCCCTCCAATGGCTAAAAGGACACATGTCCTTTTGGATTTTTCCCATACATATGTCCTTCTGGCATCACACTTTCGTGAACTGTGGGGCAGCGTCATGAGTATTTGTCTGCTCACTGAAGTTGTTTGTTGGCTATGTTTGTACTTGGATGGGTGACCATCTGAGTTTTACACCAACTGTGGGATGTGTATCAATTGGAATTTATTTGTGTCCCAGACTTTCGTAAAGTCTAATGCACTACTCGTGTCTCTGATGGCTTTGCGCTTGTGCTAGGTGATCAAATGGCCTTGTTAAATTTATCTTCTTGACTGTTTTGCTGGTCCTTTGACAATATCTGCTATGATTCCATGATGGTCTGTGAGATTTATTATAACCACAGCAAAGCCACCAGTTAGGTTTCCTACAGAGAGGGTATATTTAAGGACAATTGCTACTAAATAGATCTAACATTAAGAATTTCAAGAAACTTTGAAAATAAGTTCATCTTCACGTTCTATATCCAGAACTGTCAAACAATAGGGGGTCGCAGATGAAACTTTTTTATTGTTAAAGCAAGAAGTTGATCCATAATTTCTCAGATATAGTGTAATTTATAGAGCTGAGGTGGAAGAGGAGTATACATAACATTTTGTAATTTTTTTCATTCTGTAATTCATTAATATTTAATATAACTTTGTAATATAGTAGTGCGCATCAAACTTTACAAAAAATAAACATAGCAATTGAAGAACAGTTCAAGTGAATATAAGTTCAGACCAAAATGTAATTTGTGAAATTTCTAACATTAAAAAAATTGAAATATTTCGTTAACACAAAGTTTATACAATATCAATCAAAAGTAAATCATAAAAAGTGGGGGTCACCACACAAGATTTTGAGAAATCTTTGAAGTAAACTTTATAAGTGCTGTGTGTTGTTCCTTTCACTCCATTTTGTCTGGCAATATTCTAAAATAATTCTAACCGGTGATAATTGGCAGTAAGGCAGTACTTGTAATATTGTGGATTTTTTTATCTATTTTTAACTGGTTTTTGTGCTTTATTTCACATTATCTGTTTTGTTCTGTTGGAATAACTATTTTAGTTGATGTTGTAAAACGTTTTTCAAAAAAAGTTTTTATGGCTGAGAAAAACATTCAATGAGAAATCGTATACAGCAAGACTTGATAAAACTCAGTGGAAATAAACTTTTCATTTATTTTATTTATTTCCTCAACACACACCACATAGAATCTGCATACAAAACAAAACAGCCATATATTTGCCTCTTCATTTCACCCACAAAAATATCTGCAAGACACAAGGACACACATAACCACACATAAACACACACTCAAAAAGACTCTCCAGTCTCCAACCACAGACATCTGTATTAAATAAATCCCATTTACGCTGCGTAATAAATATGCGCACTGACAAAATTTATTTATTTGGGGTTTTCTGTCACTTTCAAGACTGTACAGGTCATATCATGACGGGTAGTTTTGTGGGCAGCAGAAACCAGTACATACAGTTGATTAAGGTTCTGTACTGTAAACTGCCGACCAAAGGAAACAACTACCAGCTTTCCCACTTGAGGTCAGGCCAGGATTCAAACTCTGCTATCAGAAGTGGGAGGCGAGTGGGTTACCACTGCACCACTGTGGCCTCTATATAAATTGCAACAATGGTCAAAACTGGAAAAAATGATTCCACAAACTTAGGAACCTTTTGTGTTGCAATTTTCATTGAAAATAAGAATAGTGCATGTCTGACCACCCTAATCTTTGGTCTTCATCAAAATATTGCTCCTCAAAGAGCATAGGCAATACTAGGACCCAGCATTTTACTGATGGGACACAGATAACTTGACCCATTGTAACCGAAAGTGAACATACATTCTGTAGATACCTAACCTTCTCAAGTCATTAGGAAGCACATAGTCTGAATGCAATTTGATTCATGAATGGAAAATTACCCTGATTTTATCATTTTTGACAAGTTAGAAAATTCATGAAACATATAATTATCCACATTTGCACCCACATTACCCCCTTGCAGCACATAAAGGTGCAGTGCACCATTGCAGCACTCAGTGCACAATAGTGGTGTGATTGCACTTTCCAAAAGATACTTCAAGGGAATGGTTGCCCTAAAACTGCAGTCTATGATAAACAAAGTTCAGTTACACTTTCAAAGTTCAGTTGTGATAAGATATAGCAATACGATAAGGCCAACAGTCCATTATGCCAGATAATGCTAATAAAAACATCATTGTAATTGTAATTGTATTTATACACAGTGCAACATCTCCATATACTACAAGACTCAAAGCGCTATTTAACCCATCCGACTACACAGGTACAGCCCCAACTCACAAGTAACTGGCATTCCCCTAACTGGAAGATAGAGGTTCAAGGATGACCATTTATCAACGTCCTTGAGGTTCTTTAGCCTGCCACTGGGTATAGGACCCAATGACAGAGGACCGCCATTTAAGTGGTCATCCGGGCCACTATGTATCTGCCTGTACCTGGGCTTGAACCCACGTCCTCTGAGTTCCTAGACAAGTGTGTTATCCTCTAGGCCACAGTGGCAGATAGACCATTACTGTTTGGAACATTTATCAACACCATTACCAATATTAGAGAATATGCATCTTAAGTAACCCTTAAGTAAAGATTACTTTCGACTGCTGTTTAAGTTAAGGGTACCTTAAGGCACGCCTGCTATGTTATGCTACACAACTATACACACCATTACCAGTATTGGTGAAGATGCACCTTAAGCTGATCCAAACCTACAGAAGACTTTGCGACTGTTAGTTAAGTTAAGGCTCCCCTAAGACACACTTTCTATGTTACTCTACAGTATCACACTACTATTTACGTTTATGGATCCAAATAGTTACAATGACTAAGGTATTGAGTATGTTATTGATGTCCCAAACCCAAAAATAGTGAGACCAATATTTTTAATTTAAACATTTAATCAGTGACCAATGTTATTATAACACTTCTGTTTGTTATTTGTGTTTTAAATTATTTATATATATATTGACAGGTTTGGGTAAGACATCAGGAAAATGTCAAAGAAGGTTTATGTTTGGAGTTAATTCACATTGCAATGACCAATCACTCTTTACTGTCACTGTCAATCCACATGCACAATCACTGTGCCAACAATATACGACATCAAGTAATCGAGTCACTATCGAATTGAAAGGTAGGCCTGTATGTAAACAATGCTAGATGATATAGATATTCATGCATGGACAGAATCTTGTTCAACAAAAAAACTATTCTTGGTTTTTAATGAAAGAGTACATAAATTCAATTTTCGGTAAATTTAAAGCAAAAATGATGGGTATGAAAACCCCTTTTAGGCATTGCATGTGGGAAATTTTTGACAAAGTTCTAAAAAATCTCCTATAAAAGCTCACCGCCATCTTTGTAAATGTTTGAAGGTAAACATTTAATAAGTATTCTGAATATATGGGTACAAAAAGTGTTGTCAAAACGTTTGACAGAAAACATTTCCAAACCTTTTTTTAAATGATGGGTATATAACCAGTTGCTATGGAATGCTAGCAAAATGTTTTCAGAGCAAACATTTACACAACATTGTCAACATATGTTGTTTAAATGCTTTATGTATACCGTTTATCACATATTATATGGTGAAAGTTTGAAACACATAACCAGCGCAACCTTTATTTCTTGATCTGTTCTCTTAATGTTTAAAGAAAATGTTTCCTGTCAAACTTCAGTTTCTTGAGATAATTTACAAACGTTTAATAAATGTTTTCAGCAAAAACATTTGTATAGAGAATGTTTATCAAACGTTTTTAAAATGTAAAAAAAATCCTTGGAATGTTTAATAACCCTAAAGATGGGGTTTAAAACATTTTGTAAATTTTAAACCTTTTAAAAACATTTTAACGTTTACTGGGATGTGACAGAAAATGTCTACATGTAGTTTATTGATTCATTCTGATAGAAACATATTTAAGATGTTTATCAGTATTTCTTACTTAAATGAAATAGTTAAATTATTAAGTATTTGGATTGAAATGTAAAACACATCAATAATGAGAAAATTTTATAAATCATAAAAAAATTATGAAAGCAATAAAACTTTATATCAACCAAAATTTGGAATTTTGTTTCAGATAAAAAATACTTATAGGTCATATCACAAAGGGTAGTTTTATGGGCAGAGGAAACCAGTACATACAGTTGGTCAAGGTTCTGTACTGTAAACTGCCCACCATCGGTAAGAAACTACCATCTTTCCCACATATGGTTCAGCGTTTGAACCGCCGACCT
The DNA here is from genome assembly GCA_964017235.1 of Sabellastarte sp. h YS-2021. Taxonomy (NCBI): domain Eukaryota; kingdom Metazoa; phylum Annelida; class Polychaeta; order Sabellida; family Sabellidae; genus Sabellastarte; species Sabellastarte sp. h YS-2021. The sequence goes on from OZ024927.1 coordinate 16,077,400, forward strand.
CAGAGATGGGAGGTGAGTGTGTTACCACTGTGCCACAGTGACCCATACAGTCCATAGGTGTATTATTTTGAATGTAGCTATTTATAACAATTTGTAAAAATAAATATATGAATATTCACAAAAAGTGATAAATGTTATGTACATAAAATAGCACAATTGACTATTTAATTTGACAGCTACAGCCCATAATAACTACTTCACACTTAGTGAATTCTGTATCAATGCTGATTTTGTGAAGCACACGGACTTCCTGTGGTGTAAAATCAAATGGTGGCCATGTTGAACATCAGGTGAAATATCTGTTTTGGATAAGTATAGTCTCAAAATTTGTGGATATTTTGAAGCTATAGTGATGCTCACACTTCCACAGATCACCTTTTTGTCTCCGTACTTTCATAAATTGTGGAAAAGCCTCAACGAGTGTCTGTCTTTTACAGAAATTGGGAAGCAATGGGCTTCGTTGGTACTGGGATGAGTGACTCTGATGGCTTTGAAGCTCACACTAGTACACCAAAACCCTTCTGGCCTTGTTTGTTTTTTGCTAAAGGTCATTATGCATCAAACAGATTTGATTCAACATACATAGGTTCAGGCCTTATTTACCCAAACCAAAATGTGAAAAAAATGAAATCAGACTAAATGAAGTTCAAATCATTGCAAATTGTTGTCTTTGGCGTATGCTGACAATACCTACCAGTCAGAATACAATTTGAGAATTCTAGAAAAGAAATACTTGTCGTATTGGCTTCTATTACATTGTTGCCAGTTTATTAACTAGGTTCGACAGTGGTTACTTTTGAAGGAGGATATTTGCTAATAGAAAATTATTTAATGCTTATGGCAACCTCTTGGTTAATCCCCTAGTGTCGCCAACCTTCTTCATTTTTCCCCACCAGCTATGACAAAAATCTGCTATTCATACTTAGTTTGGGTATTCTCCCAAAAATCTTAACTAGTCCATAGGGTATTCTCTTTACACTTGTGCTATGCTGAGGTTGCATCTAAACATACTCAAAAAAAAGTCAAAAAGTGTCATAGAAATTTGCATTTTTTCATCACGTGACTTCAGTTTTGCTCTTCTCAGGCACAATTATTGGCGACTCTCAGATATAAACAGACAATGTATATTACAGTTGTTCCATCCTTATCAATGGTTTGTATTGTATCCCGTGAGGTTGGACCTTCAATGTAGGAATGGGCAAGTGACTCATTATTTTATTAATGGTGATCTACTTTTCATTTACTATTGCTTGTTATACTGTATTAAACAAATGATTCATCAATATTATTTGCATTAGTATATTCAACATAGAAAGTCCTTTATGTACCTTGAACTCGGCACATACTGTTCAATGAAAATATGTTGTTTCTCTATACTGTTCGTAACTACAGTTAAACTGCCATAATTGTAAAATTTTACTTTTTTATAAGAAGTTTAAAGGGAAGTTCTAGTATGGTTTTAATAAAGTATCTTTTTATATTATTTTGTAGTATGTATTTATACATTTCTTTATTGGTGAATATACCATCACATCCCCATAAAGCATGATGAAAAACTAATTCTATTTTTCTTCATGTTTTAAGGTCAAGCCTAGGGGGAAATTGACGTGCATGCAAAAGTCAAGTGATACCTTCAGGTCAATGACAGCTGTTATTCATGTAGTAACAACACCAAGAAAGTTTACTTCATGGCGTCTTAGATATAATGCCTGCACCGGTAAGTTTTTATACATTTTTTCTTGTCATTCTCTATTTGAAATAGAGGTGTGTCAGTTTGAACAAAACTACTTTTCCTTCAGTTATACTGAAATTATTTAGAAATATTTATCCTGCAAAGTAGCTTAGTTGTCTTTCTTATGAACCTTCATGGGAGTCACAATAAGATGTCTTAATAATGTAGAGGCTATAATAGTGTTTATTTCTATCCACACACATATATATTTTCTGTCTCCAACTTTTACCAGTCTCCAAGGATCACCAAGTTTGGTACATGGTCACTAGGTTTTGACTTTTAAGGCTGTTTACTCAGTTTCAGTATTTAATGTTTTATGTCATTTATTGTTGTAAAATTATTTCATGATAATATCTTTAATAGAACACTTAGCTGTAGATATAAGTTGGGTAAATGGAAGTTAGCATTATTTGCTCCATGTGAACCTTGAAATACGCAGGAATTGAACACATAAGAAAAGCATCTGTTTCTTTGTCAATCCTCTATAAGTTTTGTCTGAATTTTGAGAAATAGATAGCTTCAATAACATATTTCCTCCAAATATAACTTTTCAATCTGTGTTATGCGTTTTGGTGTGTCCTTTTACTATAACTTAACTATTATACTAACCAACTGCTCTATATTATTGGAAACGTTGAATCTAAATAGTCATAAATTAATTATCAAGAGGACCTTATTTTGTTAGAGTATCAATTTAAAGTACTCCACAACCGCCACATGTTTGTTGTCAATGTGGGGGCATTCAAAAGTAGATTCACTTTAGATAATGATATTTTCTGAAATTAAAGAGTATTGATTTTTAATCCTTTTGGAATAGTGAGAATATTTTGACTGATCTGTCCAAACTATTATAAGTGCTGTTTTATATAATATGATATAGTTTATTGTATTTACACATAAAAGTGGGATTCTATTGTATTTTTATGTGCACTGAAAATAAAATATGCAAACTCGTACTTAGTACACAGCCCACACATCTAAACTAACATTTTATCATTAGTTAATGGGTGTGTTCCACTGGAGCTGACCCTGATTGCCCCTAACTGACTCTAGATACGGGAATGCAAGTTGTGAGTCTTGGACGGGAAAATGAAGGGTCAGTTTGATCTCCACGGCAAGGCGTAATTTTCTGCATGATCGAATGTGAAGGTATTGGGACAGAGGCAAAAGTTCTATCTAATCACAATAAGTCATAGTGACAACCCAACAAGACTGGAGCAGTCAAGAAGCCGACCAAATGTGGGAGTAAATTTTATAATTACAAGGGCTTCTTCCCCATTGCTGTGTTAGCCCTGACTGACATTGAATACAGCATCCCACTTAAACGTTTAATAGTCTCCTTCCTGAAAGTCTCTTTCTTCCAAGTTTTCCAACTTTATGGCTAGTTAGTTATACATCGGTATCTTGGCTCTCGAGGTCCTGAAAAGAAGCTAACATTGTCTTCTTTTGTAAGACTGATCTAGGACCTGCCAGTCAACTTTTGGTATACTGCACTGGTCTTGGCAGTGCTGACAATAGATGACTGGTGTGTGTCAGAGTAAATGCTGGTCTCCATGTTGTCTGTGCCTGTAGAGCCTCTCGGTAATTCGTGTTTGGAGCCTGCATTGACACTTGGCCCTCCGTGTTTATTTGAACCCAGAGGACTTTCTGATGCCCTTTCTTCTGATGTGTTACTTGAGAAAACTAAAACTTGTCATGTATCCAGTGCTCCCTGTCAATCGGTTCTTTTGGGGTCTGGCCAGACTGTGACTGTGTGAGCTAGCAATACAGACTCAGTCAATATCTTGCAGAAAGGCCAGTTCCATGGGAACCAAGGGTTCCACCCTCCATATTATCCTTAGGTTACTTAATATACAAGTGTTATTGTGTTTATTGTATACATTATGGTCACAAATGATAAATTTTTGTCTTTAAAATTTAAAGATAAAATGTCATTAAAAAAGTCAATGGACTGCCCTATTATCCAATTTTGGATTATCCAATTACTGGATTATTATCCAGTAATGGGCAACCCTAACTTTCCCTGAATTATTTCTGTTAAAACAGATAAACCAACAAAGTCAAAGTTGGTGTTTCATGTCCCATTCAACATCCAGGGTCATATTGTACAGATAAACGAAAGTAGAGATATCTATAAACAAATTTCCCTACCAATATAAATTAATCATAGTGACAAAAACTAAACTACGATAAAAATTGAGTCTGATGTTAATTAACCTGGATATTACTTTTGTACAGAAATGCCGAAAATATTTAACTTTATAGGTAAATTGAATATTTACTTCTACTCTAGTCTTCTAAAATATTATTTTTGATTTTCCTTTAAAACAAGAGTCATAAAGAAAGAACCAGTGCAAAATTTGCAGTGAGTCCCTTGCTTTTATAGTATGATGTTTTATCTGTGGATACAGTCAAAGAACTTCCCATGGTCTCAAAAAACCTTACTGTGGCTTACCTACAGAAAGAGTACATGTAATATTATATGTGTGTTTTTGGTATTTGAATGATATGATCAATAAATATATTTGTTGTTGGGTTTATTCCAAGGTGCACTTTGTTTATAAAAATTTTTGTTACAGTTACTGGTGGTGTTCCTACTCCACCGTCCATTACACCGGTAAGTGAGTTCACAATAAATGTCTTGTAAATATCTTAAAACTCTCATTGTGATGAAAACACATTTTTCAGTTTCACCAAGTTGCTGCACCAGCTTTAACCAAACAAAAAAAAACAAGACATTGAAAACACCTGTATGTGATCAAGATTCATCACAAAAGTAATTATTTGAAAGCATATAGCCACAAATACCCACAATTGTACAATTTTAGTAGCATCAATACTTGGATAAGGCCACCTGAGAGCAAAGTAAGGGAATAAGTCTTGGATATAAAAATATGTTTATCACATTCACAGTTATCCAGAATTTGTGTGAATTTGTGAGATGGAATTAAATGAGTTTCCTGTACTGTGTCAATAATCCAACCCAGATACAAGCATCGATTGCTAAGAGGTGACAGTTTGGATTTACTGACAGGGAACATGACCTTAGCCCAAAAAAGTAAGTAGGGAAAACAATAGGAACTGTAAGAGTTGGATGCAGATTCGAACCCAAGACAGTCGTCCATATAATTCATCATGTGATAACCCTGACAACACATGATGTAGCACCTACAGTCTGTGAAATGTTTCAAGAATGTTGATCCATTTTTTTTTATCCGACAGGGACCCAACAATCAGAATAATAATTTTTTTTCAATGCAAACAAAGCAAGTGACAAGAGGGCCTGGATAAAACTGCTTTATAGATGTGCATACTTAAACCAAGATATCAAAGTTTATTGGTGATATGAAATGACACTAACGCTTTACTTTCAGAATACTAAATGTTATCCAAATGACTTAGGTTTGGATTAATGAGAGAATATAGCACTACACTATGAAATATATTACCATCTAGACGATAAAAAACATGATTATATTAAGTTATATTTAGAATGTCCAATCTTTAGTGACAAAATGTTGCAAATAAAATGCTCAGATTATTATATATGTTACAGGCAATCTGTGTAACCAGGTATTACGCGTAATGACTGAATATTTCAGTCATTTCGCGAAATGCCGAACAGTTTAGCCATTTCGCGAAATGCCTAGGCATTTCACGTAATGACTGAAATATAAGGTTCAGTGTTACACAGATTGCCTGAACAGGAATTTGAGATTTCAGGCAATCTGTGTAATCATCTTTCTAAAGTGTCTTTTTGATAGAAAATAATTATTTCTTGCTATAAGCAATTCATGATGTAGTTTTAACTGTATGAAAATTGATGATGATATATTTTGATATATTTTTGTTATTTTGATCTCATACATTTTTGCATAAATTAGTAAAGAAACAGTTTTACTATGTAATCATTCATAATGATACATTTCAAACTTAGTCTTATTTAACTAATAAGAAGGGTACTACATTCAAATAATTTTTTAGTTCTTAGTATATCATCTAATGTTATTATGTGGGTTCTTTAACTATATCAAATACTTAAGCTTTCAAGCAGTCTGAGTGACTGTCTTTTTAAAAATTGAATAAATAAATGACCAGTTTTACAATGTGATCAATAATAGTCATATATTCTATAACTCTTTTAATTTAGTTGTAAGAAGGGCAGAAAGGTTTTTTTTTTCAAGAGAGTTTGAATTCTGGTCTTGTTATGTAGGGGGGGGGGGGGGTGAAACAATTGCAGAAAACTTTGATGTTAATCCTGTGAATTTAACTACAATTAGGACTCTACGGCCTATTTTAACATCCAATCACTCAGCCTGAGTTTGTTTGACAAAAGTGAGTATTCTGCACAAATGCCCACAATGAAAGGTACTAGCAGCTTTGATGTATGGCATAATATTTTATGTGAAAACATCAAAGGTGCAAGAACCTGATTAAGGATTTAATGAGTTAAAACTCACTTGTGGCCAGTCTTTTAGTTTAAATAAGTGATATAATTTCTTGACAAGACAGATTACTGATATATTATTCTGTAAAACTTTTGAAGAGAAATTTAAAACTGAGCTATTCAAGAAACATAAAACTGATAATAAGGTTCTGATACCAAATAACAATGATTGAGGAGCTAAATTGAGGATTAGTTGCCAGTTCTACAGAAGGTTTATGTGTGAAGACAGATTTTCTGTTGTGATATTTTAGGACAGTCATATATGTGTAATGAGATTAACCCTGTTGATGAGAACACAACATTATGGTTAACATTCTCTAGTATTTGTAATTATGTATTGTTATGTTTTCTGTACACTTTGCATGCATAGATAAGCATATCAGTAACAAAACAGTTTCAATAAAATGAAATATTTTAATCAATATACCATTTTCATTATAGTTGGTCATGAATGGACATAAATATATTCTTTATGTATACTATAGGCAAGATAAAAGTGTATAATATCAAAATAATTTATGACTAATCATCAAATATGATAAAAAAACTATGTTCAGGCATTACGCATAATGCCTAGAGCTCATTTTCAGTCATTACGTGAAATGCCTAGGCTAAACTGTTTAGGCATTTCACGAAATGACTGAAATGTTCAGTCATTACGCGTAATGCCTGGTTACACAGATTGCCTGTATACTTCATGGTTAATTTTGCATTGTGTGTTTTCATAAAAGTCACTATTCCTGCGGTTTTGCTTGGTATATGAAAACTATACTGTAATGCATATGATCAACTATATCAATCTGAATGTTAAATGCTACGCTACATATATCAATCAAAGAAAAACTTAAGTTACTTTTGTAACCTGGCTATTCTCTGTTCACTTAAGCCTTTTAATGACATTGATTTAATCTAAATATTTGGCTCTTTTACCATTAAAATATGTTACTCAAGAGTTACTCACATTTGTTAAAGATAGTGCTTTGTTTTTTAATAATTAAAAAATTGATATTAATAGTTTGAATGAACAAAAACTCTAAATCAAGCATTGTATATTCTTATTATTAGATATACGTGCAATACTAGCACATTAACAATACTCCATAAAAACAGTATAAGCTACACTTCACGGTAAGCCATGCTAGCCGTAAATAGTTCAGCACTCTCATCAACGGCCCGCCTCAGACGTCATCAAGTATTTATTTACAAATAGTTTACTGTTACTTCAAATTTTCAATTGAAGATATCTCTCTTATTCCTGCATGAATTTTGATCAGACAAAAATGAGAAAAGGGCAGTGTAAAAAATATCATTCGACTATTATATAAAATATATTATTAGATTAACCAGTTTTTAAAATATTTACAAAAAAAAAACCCCGGAAGTTATTTGCTCGAAAATGCTTATGTGCCCTTGGTAACACTCTCACCTCCCACCTCTGAGGTCGGGGTTCAGTTCCCACCCGTACCTCAAGTGGGAAAGCTGGTAGTTGCTTGTTGTTGGTCGGCAGTTTACAGTGCAAAACCTTGACCAACTGTATGTACTGGTTTCCTCTGCCCTTCTAACTACCTATAGTGATATGACCTGTACAGTATTGAAAGCGACGTAAAATCCCAAATAAATAAAAAAGCTTATGTGACCCTTTATGATGTCATGATGACATTTGCAGCAAACAAGTGTAATGTGATATCACAAGGTTTTACTTTTCATGTATGGAAGAGTATTAGGACTAAGCATGATAAAAAAATCACTTTAGTGAGATAGTATTTCCATTTTTAGGTATTCATCACAATTTTTGGAGTTGAAAGGTCAATTATTTTAGATACTTTTGTGCATTTTGTAGCTAATTTTCTCACGTTTTTGAGATACTAAGTAAATATTTTGAGATGTTATCTCAATTTTGGGGATGGCTTTTTTAAGTAAAATTACAATTTAGTAAAAAGGTATGGTAACAATTTAATTATAAATATAGTCAAGTGTCTTTAACTTAAGAATCTTTTAAATTTGTGCATTTTGTTTATGGTCATTATGTAAAATATGATGACATCATCTAGTAATAATAGTAATAACATGATTTTTTTCTGCGCGTTATAGGTTTTTTGTGGCACTTCATTAAGCTATTGTTAATGGGCTGCTAATGATTAATGTTGTGCTGTTAAAAGCTATGATGCCCTACCAAATCATGTTATTGTAATATTAATTATGTGTTTATTGATGCTCCAATACAATAATTGCATGGTCTTACTTTTGCACATGTTCTCATTTCTAATATGAGTGCACAGTTGTTAATAAAAGATATATACACATATAGTTACAGTACCCTCTGAGTTGCATATTGTATTTCTATTGGTCAAACATAAAAATTGTTGTTTAATGTTCCTTTCAACAGTAAGGGGGCTCCAGTGCCCTTCGGTAGTTCACTAATGGAAAACCCAGAGGTGCTATTAATATATTTTATTTACCACATTATACATAAATGTAAAACACATTTACATACTGCTATACTCATAAAGAAAGGTCACCGTAACATGATGCATATTTATGTAAAGCAACAAATTATCATCACCAATGAAGGGAAGAGCTTTACTATTATACAGACTAGCTTAAAGGTAGTCTCCTACTTTCTATTTCTATCTTTTCATGTTGCTTTGACTCCACTAACCTAAAATTCTGTGTTTAAATTCCAAGCCTGTCAGCCATTCCCTTATAGATTAAACTTTTTTTTCTTGGGGGAAAAAATGGATTTTAACTACAATTGGCTAAAATTGTCTGTGTATTTGGCTTTATAGGCACCAACACCAGCACCAAAACCAACACCAGCACCAAAACAGAGTGGTTCCTTGGAGACAAGACTTGCTGCAGGTGAAATCTCACAAGTTTATGTCAGCTGCAACTAACTCTTAAAAGATTTAAAATGTTTTACTGCACTTCAGATATGTAAATATATCATGTTAGTTGTAGTAGACTTGCTTCAAGTCTTTGTATTTCTTATTCCACTAAATCTGACATACATGGAATCATTATGAACCCATCATGATGGGTGGGGAAATTACTGAGGGATGAAATACAAATTTTGTCAGCCCCACATTCTGGTAAAAAAGTCATACAGTCCTGATATAATACCTAGGCCAAAAGGACTTGAGGAAAGTCTATGTTAGTTGATCTTTGTGTACATATAATGTAAGCGTTACATATAATATGAAAACTTTCTGAATGGTATACACACACTGTTGTTACAATGTCATCCCTATAGCTTCTTCACTAGTATTATAATGTCATCATTGTATTTTCTTTCATATCTTTTGTATCTGTCTAATCAAAGATGTTTTTCATCCACTCTGTAGTCAATATTTTACAAGCCAGTTTCAGCAAAACCCACAAGCAAGCAACACATACTCTTACATGTGAAAAAAATATCTTGCCAAGTTAGGTCTGTTTAGTTCCCTATATGAGAAAATGCAGCCTTGTGTGGTTCATAACATATAGATAAGGAATTGCAATAGCCTTCGGAAAATGATTGTTCTGTTGCATTAGAAGGTAAAAACGTTTTGGTTTGGACCCTTGAGGGGTTCACAATTCATTTACAAAGAAATAGTCAAAGGAATAACATGTGCAACAGATTTTGTGAACCCACTGGCCTCCATTGAGACAATGGATTGAGACTATGGTCTCTAACATTAACCGATTTGAGTTAGTTTCCTTCCCCTTTGGACGCCTGCTTTCAAGAGCCGGGCTACCTTTTTGATCACTGGAGTTTGATCTGCCTTTATAGAATTGTCCTTGCTCGGACTGATATGGCTCATGGTGACAGGAGATCCTTATTCGACCATTAAGCTAGACCTTCAGCTTGACCCTTAGTGAGATATATCTTCTCAGTCCAGCCAAGACATAAGATGGTAGATGAATGAGATAGGTGGAGGAGAGTGACAGTGAAGTGTAGTGAGAAATAATAAGGGGCAAGGGAGACAGAGCCTTTTGTTTTACAAAGACAAATATTACCGTATCTACAATAAAATTAGTACTGTTAAACTATACATAAAATAGGACAAAAAAGGCCCCAACACAGATTACTGATATATAAAGATACATAAAATGAGAGTAAAATAAAACAAGACTAAAATACTGTGAGTGCTGTACAAAGTGACTCAAGATGGCAAATGCCATAAGTTAACATAGTGTGGCAACAATGAAACCATTTGACAATATCTTCATCATATGACTCTGGGCAGGTGGTGGAGAAGGTGCCCTGACCTGTGGGAAGGTGATAAGGCGTAAGGAGGGGAGGAGGGAGGGTGCTTTTCACTCCATGAATTCAAAAGCCACAATGACTAGGAGTACAGAGACATGGAAGGCCTCACATAGAGGCGGGAAACTGACCCATTAATGAACTCCACCCCTGGCAGTGGTCATTAGGAGCTTTGATTATTAGTGACACTTGACATGTTAAATTAGGTTAAACAGAGATCCCATGGCTAGGACTGAAGAGTTGTGCAGTAAGCAACAACAGCCAAAACAGCAGATACACCTGTCTGTGATTAGGATTAAACAGCCCTGACTGACTTTGGCTACCCTGTACCAAATGTAATCACCTATGATGACTCAAAGTCCTTTCCCTAATTTGGCTTACCCGAACAAAGGGTGTACTCTGACAGAGTAAGGGTATCTCTTTGACCTTGAAACTTGACCTCTTAATCTTTAATTCTTCTCCCGGCAGTTCTCTTTATAAGACTAATGTAGTGCGCTGTGAGGTCAGGATTACTTTTGATCATTGAGCTTGACCCCCCTGAAACTGATCCATACCCAGTAAACATTAGAAACATTTTTAAATGGTTTAAACGTTTACAAAACATTTTTAAAACCTAAGTAAACCCTATCTTTGGTTTTCTAAACGTTTCTAAGTAAACGTTTTTGCTGTAATGTTTAAAAAACATTTTATAAACATTGTCTATACAAACGTTTTTACTGAAAATGTTTATTAAACATTTATAAAATAACTCAAGAAGCTAGGTTTGACTGGAAACGTTTTTAAAACATTTATAAAATAGCTGAAAAAATTAAGGTTTTGCTGGAAATGTTTTTCAAACATTAATCATAAAATGTTTTATAAACAGTACACTTACAATGTTTAAACAACGTTGCCTGTCAAATGTTTTTAAAACATTCTATCAAAAACGTTTTTTAAACCTATAATTTCAAACCTTCAAACATGTCCAAACAAAGATGGCGGTGAGCAATAATAGGGGATTTTAGAGGACTTTGTTAAAAATTGCCCCACATGCAATCCCTAAAAGTAAGAATTGAAGGGGGGCACAGTTTGTAAGCCACTATCTTGCAATTTTAGACATAAAAATAGTATTTTCAATAGTGAGCAACCATACAAAGATAGTGAATTTGACCTTTGACCCCATTATTATTCAGACATTATAATGTTCATTTAAAACATTTTACTAACATTTATCGTTAAATGTTTAATAAACGGTTTTCAAAAAACGTTTTAAAAACATTCTATTACAAATGGTTTTCGTACCCATCATTTTTTAACCATTGCCAAACGTTTCCTTTCAACGTTTGAAAAACCTAAAAATGTTTACTGGGTACAGGGAAGGCCTCCTTATATGGATTGATGTAGCTCCTTGTGATATTGAGATTAATTGGTCCAGACTAATTTGGGCTCAGCCACCTCATACAATGAACTAACTACTGATATGAGTAAGTTATATGAGTGAATAGCTTTGGCATGGATTCACTAACAAAATTCTATGTATAACAACATTGCCATTGTATTTGTATGTAATCTTACGGTATTTTTCATATATTGACCTACATGGGATAAAATAAGCATTATAATGTCACATATTTTGGGTAATATTACTTTAGGGTGTTTTATGTATGGTGTTTTTAAAAATTTGCAAGGTCAAATGTATTAAAATGAGCTCTGCTGGGCTAAACCTCTACAAGGGTGGAAAACCTTGGCAACAGGACAGTCATAATGCACACAATCAGTTTTACTGTCTGTCCGATGTAAATATTCTGTCTATATTTATTTGATGTTTTACGTCACGTTCAAAGCCAGAGTCATATTGTGATGGGTAGTGGAGGTGGAGGAAACCAGTGCATACTGCACCGTAAACCACCGGGCATCGGCAAGTAACTACCAACTTTCCAACATGAAGAGCCCGGCCCGAGATTCGAACCGGCGGCCTCAGAGGTTGGAGGCAGGAACTCTAATCGCTACACCACCGAGCCCCCCTATTCTGTCTGTAAGACTGCACACCAGTGTAACTTTATCTAACATGTAAACTAACATGTTTAATTACTGTATTTTGTACCCACTCTGTGTGGTTTGAGTCATAAACTTGTGTGGTCACAGGTTTGAATATGACTGTGCAATGCACTCAAGATCTATAATTTTTCTTGCCCGATGGTTCACAAAAATGCAAGGAGAGTCCATTCAATAATAATAATAATAATAGTAGGATTTATATAGCGCAAAATTGATAAAAAATCCTCTAATGCGCTCAAGTCCAAGAAGGGAGAGTCCAGGGACAGGCATGGGTCGACATCTAAAGAGCGCCCGCCAGGGTATAACTAAGGTGGTGGGTATGCCAGCCTAAACGAGTAGGTCTTTAGCTGGCTTCTGAAACCAATAAGCCTTGGAAATAAAAACCTGAATCCTAACTACAACAAAAGTTGTGTAACAATGTAAGTATGAATTTAGTTTTTGCTAACGTGCAACAGAAAATGCTTTTTGTTATTCTCATAATATCTATAGTGAACTGGCCCAAGTTTTAGACAATATAACTTTCATAGAAAATGAATTTTAAGATAATTTACAGGTGTCAAGAAATTTTGTTAATAAATATTCCATGCAAAATAATTTTTGTCCAAATATTTATTGCAGTTGAAAAAACCTTGGCCACATTAAAAGGTAAGTTCACATATCTACTTATAAAAATAATATGAACACAGATTTTAACAGAAATGAAGGATTGCCTTGCCTAACAATTGCAGAGGAGAAAATGGGACTTGACTATAGTTATGTTTGAGCCCAACTTAGCAGTCAGGGCATCTTAAGATGGATAATCTAATTCAACATATCAACCCAGCCAAGGATAGTCAAGTTCAAGAATGATGTTTTCAGGCCAAGTATAACGTAAACTATTTACAAGCATGTGCAAATGAAAGGCAGTTATATAACATTATAACAGCTTCATTGATCAATTTAACTGGTCCTTATATGCAGACGTTTTACTTTGATGACTGACCACCCATCAGGAGGGTTTGTATAATTAAAGGTTTCTGTTTGTTTGTCTGTTTGAAGAATAACTTGGAAAAGTTATGGACTGATTTTGATGAAATTTTCAGGAAATGTCAACCTTGGCAGAAAATTAAATTTTGGTGGTGATCCGGATCACTGTCTCAATCCAGGATATTTTAAATTATTTTTTACAACTGCATTCATAAGCCAGAGTGGATGTATTAGGTCTTGGAGGAGGTCATTGCTGCGCTCTCTGAGTGCTTTCTGGTTCACCCTGTATTAGTTGATAACTGTTCAATATTCCATTTTATCCCAACTTAACAATGTTCAATTACCGACATTTGCTATCATTTTGTATAAAATTCATCCTATTTTTCCTGCCAGTGTATCTATCAAGTTAGTACATATGACCTTACCTTTTACTTGAATTGCCATGGTTAATGTGTAATGTCTTTTTGGTCAATCCATCAGTAAGGTCTTAATAATGTAATTAATTGGCTTAGTGATTCGCAACTATCGTCTTGCCAATGCCAGTAAATTCTTAAAGTTCTTAATCTTTGGCTAGTTATAATTTGCCATTGCTAGTAAAAGTAATGATAACTATTAGTCATGAATAAAGCTACTTAAAGTGTAGAATGGTTAAATTATATGTTTGTCTTACATGTCAGCAAATATATATTTTAGTAGATTAATAAATAATATATTTATTACCAATTGCTTGTTGCTTTGGTTGTTGGTGTTGTTGGGGGGCCAATGGGGAATGAAAACAAACTGTATTTCCTGAGCCCTGAGTTTAAAACATTTTACCATCGAAATCATTGAGTGACCTCTAAGCTCTCAGCTCCAATACGGACATTGTTGTATTAGTTAATGTAATCTTCCGTTGCACCTTAGAGTCTATCAATTGATGGAGATTAAGATCTATAAAAGCCCACATTAGATTAGATTAGAATAAGTTGACAGTCTCCGTCACATATCAGATCATTTGTATTTCTCATAGAGGGGTGTAGGGATATAGGGGCACCAATTATGGTAACAAGAGGAATTATTACTACACAAATCGGTGATGCCAATTGAGGTAATGGTTGACAGCCCAAATTAAATATTATTCAAGGTTGTGCACCTACATTTGGATATTTGGGTTGGTTGTAGTGTCGAGCCATTGTATCACAGTGAATCTCTTGTTTTTTGAGAGTGGTCTTCTAAGTCGGAATGTTAGGATCGCTTTATGACAATGTGTCAATAAGTCCTTTTTCTAAATGGAATAGCTGTTTCACCAATTTCTTGGTATTGCACATTAACAAATTTTCTATGCGTCTTGCCTTCTGTTTTATTTTAGTTGGCTCGCTTAATGTCTGTTTCGCTGACCTAATGCCTTGGCTGCTTATTGAAGCAGTTGTAGAGTGTATCACTTAGGGTAGATTGGGTATATGAATGTCCAATGCAACTGTGATGCTGGTGTATTTCTAGGTTATTTTCTGTTTCAAATGTATCTATAGTTTAAATAAGGATTTCAAGAAAATTTCAATTTGCATTCATGTGATAAATGATAGTAAGTTTTTTAAACATGCGCACAATTAATTGTCTTGAGATTATATTCCTTGTTTATTGATAATTGTAGATTTTTATGGGTTTTCTGCTGTCCTGACCAGCAACAGACTTGTACGTAAAAATCAGAATGTTGTGTATGACAAAATTACATTTACTACTGGACAATACAATCCCACTACCGGTAAGTACAAAATATTAATATCTTGATTTAACAAGGAACATGTTTACAGTATTCTTCTATAGCATCTGTACCTGTTATTTGATGCAAGTAAATTTATCTTAAATAGCAACCTTTTTGTATATACCTTGCAGAAGTTCAGTAGTAATTTCTTGGTAGGGAGCGATTCAATTGATTTCATTCATATTTGGTAGGACTGTGAGTTTAAGGCCTCTCTTACATCCCATCGTACATGCATGTGTATGTCCTGGTTACAGAAAAAATCGGCTGATTTGCAAGGGGCACTTAAAGTACACTTGTAATTTTATAACAGAATATCAAGGTCACACAGACACCGCAGTGAAAATTGACATGCACATTTTGTCTGTGTGCACGCTGTTTGGCTGTAAGCGCATCCATGTCTCAAGGGTAACTAGACTTGCTTTGGTTTAGTTTATTTGGGGTTTTACGTCGCTTTCAACACTGTACAGGTCATATCACAAGGGGTAGTTGGAAGGGCAGAGGAAACCAGTACATAGAGTTCGCTAAGGTTGTGTACTGTAAACTGCTGACCAACGGCAAGCAACTACCAGCTTTCCCACTTGAGGCTGTACTGGGAATCGAACCCCGGCCTCAAGAGGTGGGAGGCGAGAGTGTTACCACTCTGCCACCGTGGCCCCCCCAAGAGAGACTTGCTCACGTGCCTTGTCATTGCTAGTGTTGCAAGATCTCCCCATTCACTTTTGCACATGCTGTATGATACACTCACGTGTACCTTGCATCCATATTAACCCACTGTGGGGTCTGTAGCTAATCGCAGTCTGTTCTTTGATGTTCAAGTAATGACACTTTTATTTGAAGAATACACGTTGATTTTTCACATGCAAATCTCTGCTACCCCACAACCAGGCTACATTCATATTTTCAACAATATTTGCAGCACACTTACCTGTGTATACACGTATGATGGGATGAGAATTGATTAAACCACACTGAATAGATTTTTGTTTCAGGATGAGTGATATACATTAACATCTGTTCTATCAAAACTCAAGTAGAAATGCTAACTGTTTCTTTCACTACTTCCCGCAGTAATTTGGTATAATGAAAAGTGGTAGCTTGTCCCATGAAAGGACTGTTTTAAAAATTGAAAAAAATCTAATTTCTATTAAAATCGGTGACGCAAAGTGATATGACCAAATAAGCACACATTTTAGAATAATCCACTTGGATGTCAGATTTCCAAAAGAAGCCAGTGTTTAAAATTGATTATTTTGGTCATTTTAAAGCAACTTGATGTATATTTTTATCAAGTTACCTAACAGATTGATTAATAATTGTACACGTAAGTCATTATTGTATAAAATTGTTTTATGATTTGTATTCTTTGTGTCTACCAGGGGAGTTCAGATGCCCAGTATCAGGTTACTACTACTTCTCACTGTCAGTCTTGTCAGACAAGTCGGTTAGCAATATCCAACTAACCAAAGGAACTACTAGATATTTGGGAGCATTTGTACATAACGAAGTAAGTTTTATGGTAATATATCTTACCTTTACCTATTTTACCTACCTTTAGAGAGAATATGCTATGTTCAGCATTAGCTGGTCCCTGCCAAATGGTCTGAAAAAGACATACTGAGTTTAGTTCCAGTGGGGACATTAGTTCCCTATCTTCTCAATATTGCATGGCATCATGTCATGCTTATAATCTTTCCGTTTCACAGTCATGTTTCAAAAAATGATATAAAAGCTATTTATTTCTACACACTTTGGATATATTTACTGCAAGAAACTTGTTTTATATAGTTTTATATCATTTATAGAACCTTGTTTTATTTTCTTGTGAGAGTCAGGAGTTTGCATGTTTTTGGTATTTTAAAGTTACCCCCATTGCCCAGGTGTTATCTGTTGAGAGAAATGCATTAGAGCTGTGTTTTGTGTACAGAGACCTTTTCGTGCATCTTTTAATGCATTCCAACTGTATTCCTGATCAATTCAGCAAAATTAAGAAAAAAAAATTTATTTTCTTTAATACAGAAGACGTTTCTTTTCTTTCTATTTAATTCATCCCTGCATAGCATATAGTTAATTACTTCCTAGATCACTGGGTCAACATTTTGTCTACGTAAAATTCACTCTGTCCACTGCCTCTGGTTCTATTAGTTCAGACTGGCACTATTGTACTTAAATATGGAAAATTAAATTTCTCCTTTTCGCCCCAACTACCAGAAGCAGAAGGCATAATGTCCACCCATACCCATTACTCACGCACAATTCCTAGTTGCATTCACCTTTGGAATGGGTTGAAGATATTCAGGAACAAGTGAGACCAGCACAAAAAAACTTTTACAGGACCCTACAAAAAAAAACAAAAAAAACAAAAACAAAACAAAAACACAAAACTGAAACTCCCATCTGCAGTGTAGTTTTCTTTCTTCACCTTCGAGTATGTTTTATAACATTTAAGAACAACCAGTACCATTATATAAACTGTGTATCATTTCCTACCAGACCGAGCAAGAGTTAGATGCTTCTGCTTTTAAAGAAGTAGAAGCTTCTTTCGCAGTCTTAATCTATCTTTATAGCTAAGTGTTTATAACCCCTGGTCTCTTAGTCAAGGTGTGATGAGTTTAAATCTCATCATGATCAAGACCAGTTGGTATTTGTGGACTTTTTTTATGTTGACATTGACCTTGGGGTCCGATTCTCTATGGACTATGGACACTGGACCTGAAACATTCTGACTTGGCATTGTAAAATAGCCCTTTGGTTGGGTAGGGGATCTCAGAGAAGTGACCATTGTTCCCCCTTTGGTTTGTAGTGGCTAGAAGTGGGAGGAGTCTAAATCTACCATACAACCGTTTGTCCTTCAACTCTGCCACAAACTGGTGATTGTGGAGTAGACCAGTTTCTCAGACCATCCAAATATTAGATGAGAGGTCTAGCCAAAGTCCATTTCATATCTGGATGATCTCTCAATCAATGAAACAGTGATGCATCCAAGTGAAGCTAGGACTGAATCTGATGTTACTAGGAATCTCCTATCTCTATATCATGATGTTTTATTGTATGAGAAGAACCATGCAGCACATATCAATTTTGTTTACACAGCTAACTTATTCTTAATGTGAAGGTATTTTTACCTGGATCATCTTAAACTAGGTATCGAAAAGGAAACCCTTTTTGCCCTATATGTCATGGTCTTTCCCAGATGACTTCCAGAGAAGGGCTGAAGATGATATATTTAAAGCCCAGCAAACTCTAAAAATTATTTCCCAGCCCAGACATGTTATGGGACATTTGGCTTCAAAAGTAGCCTCACTTCTACCTCTTCCTCAATACAGGTTGTCAACATGCTTTTTTTCAAGCATGTCTTATGGTCGGTACCACACAGTGTCCTTGAAAAGTTTCTTCCTTCTTAGGGATCTTTGTTAGTCAACATTTTGGATTCAACAAAATTAACAGTAAAAGGTTAAAGTAACGCTGTATACCTTTCATTTTGAACAACTAATTGCGTAGTTCTATTAGACCATCCCCATCTCAAATGACCACCTATCTCAAGCTTGGAGAAAAGTTTGTTTAATTTTCATTTGATTTGGCACAATATTCCTCACCTTTGTGCTGCCTCTTCAGATTGTGTTCAACTGGTTTCAGAATTAGTCTCTTTCCATCTCTCGATGCATTAAATATATACTTTTAACAATATGCAATTAGGATTAAACTATTGATTTGCATATGATTCTGATCTTTATTTACATATCCAAAGATGATTGTGAAATAAGAACATTTCAATTCTATTCTAATCTTATATCTCTGCAAAAGTTTTCCCACCTCAATCCATATCCAGCGTGTTATTTGTGGGCAGACCTTTGCTTATCTCCCAGGATAATTGTTTGATGTCTTATGCTTTTGTTTATGTGTCGTATCTGTAAGGTCGAAATATTGCACCATAAAGTTCAATAAGAGTTAGATTTCCTGTTGCATGCCATGCACATTGTATCTTTTCATTAAGGGGTAATTGCAAAATAAGGATTTAAGTGGTAACTCAGAGAGGAATATCATAAAGCATATTAGAAGTTCCTTTTGTAGCTTAGCCAGGTCTGCCTGGTATTTTATAAACAGATCATCCTGCAGCGGGCCACCAGCAGACATTTTTTTTCTTGTTTGGGTCACCCTTCTCTTACAAATCAAGCTCTTTGGACCAGGCATATGCTCACTCACAGCAGTTATCCATAACTCCTTAGACCACTACTTGTAGGAGGCTCTGCACACATTTTGAACCAAAAAGACAATAGAACTAGTCAAAATAAGTAAGTCTCAGAGTAGGAAGTCAATAAACCTCCTTTCGTCCAAGGAGCCCTAAAGAGTGAGGATATCCTTGATTTGTTCCTTCCTTTGCTTTGGTATTGACTAAACTAATGGAGCATAACTTTCCTTCCTTGAATTTAAATTTAATTTTGATGTTCACTGACCTCCCTTTTTTGAGGAATCCTGGGGCCGTATTCTTTGACGTTTATTTATTAATGAAAGGTGAAAAATCTCCTTTGGTAAGATGACCTTTATAATGCTATTCACTAGACCTCCTGTATGACTTCGTCACCAAAGGACTCCTTAAATGAAGGATTCTTTATTAAAAGAGTGTATTCAGTCATTTGATTGGTAAAGTGACTTTCAAAACTCTATTTACAAAGGCTCCCTTGATCTTTCCCTTACTTAAGGAATATTTTGTGTATCCTTCTTGACCAAAGCAAAGGTTCATAACAATCAATATTTTTGCCTTCACAGTAAGCCATTGAAAAAAAACTACACCTCACTTTAAATAAAATGTTTTTCCAGGGTTTGGATCAAGGCTCAGTGCAACATGTTATACCGTGTCTTGATGGAGAGAAAGTTAGTACTCAACAAGCGCATACTGATGGTACTCTGATAGCATATTCCAATGGTGGGTTTGTGACTGGATTCTCTGGGTTCCTCATTTTGCCTTTTGTAACAGTATAGAGCACAGCAATGAAGAATTATTTCTTTTAACTTTTTTCAGGCAGATAAGAAAAATGTTTTTTTTTTGTTCCAGTCATTTAGATGTTGTGTCACATGTTTAGAATATTTGATTATTTAATGGAATATTTTTCTGTTAAAACCCTATTAAATAAAATATTGAAAAATTGGAGGTTTTTTCATGCACTTTTCATGTCCTGTGTACAGTTCCCGCACTTCAAAAGCCTCCCTCACAAACTTGCGTTGTCTCCCATAGGTTGCTCACCTGTTGTTCTGAGAACTCTATTTAAACCTAATGTTTCAAAATTTTCTTAAATTTATCTTCACGTTTTGTAATTTGGGGCAAATATGTTATCATTGGCCCACTGATTTATCCCTTAACTGGATCTCTAATATTATTGTTAATCATCATAAGTGATATTTTTTCTGTATGCGTCTTTGAGGGATGTTTTACTTTTAGTATCCACTATTTGTTTTATTACTTAAATAAATCCATATTTGAAAAAGAAAATGTGAAAAAGGATCTCATATATTCAGAGCACCTGTGAATATATATGTATAGCAAAAATGAGTAGAAACACTATAAAGAGACCTTTTTAATGATATAAAATAAATATTTTTAGGTTACATAGCCTCCGAGATAATAGTGAAAAAATTTATTGATTGATATTTATTGATGATAATTATCCATGGTCAGGTGACGCCCTTGTGTACAATTAAAAATATATCTCGCTCTCTATATCCCCGATATGGGTCAGATATTTCTACTTTTGAAATTCTATTTTTTCTGGTTCTTTGATTTGTATTTGCCAGAAAATATGTCCCATAACTACGGAACCCAGGAAGGGCCACAGAACTGTTTTCTTGGCATCGTTTTATCTCGTTCCCACGAGATAAAAAGTTGTGCCCACGAGTAAGCAACTCATTGCCACAAGTTAGAAAGTCATTCCCACAAGTTAACAAGTCGTTACCACAAGATATTAAGTCTTTTCCACAAGTTAGAAAGTCCTTACCACAAGATACTAATTTGTTCCCACAAGTTAGCAAGTCATTACCACAAGATAGCAAGTCATTACCACAAGATATGAAGTCATTCCCACAAGTTTTACTAAGTCATGCTTTGATGCCAATGTACAGGCAATTTCTTTGTCCATGATACCTAACTTATATAGAGGTCGCCAATCTACTAGCATACCATTCAAGTTTACATATCCCTGTAGGCTTTTAGTGACCTCCAGAGCTCGCATGTTTCCTGTCACTTTACATGTCAAATTATGGTTATGGTTACCATTATGGTTATCATTTTATCAATTTTAATAGTTATTCTTCTAAGTTACCTAATTAGTGACCTTCAGGGGTCATCTACTTATTGTTACAGGTATACTGCAATACTGCATTTTAGAGATTTACTACCAATTGGGTTAATGTGTCTGTATGTGGCAACTAAAGGGGAACCAAGGCTACCCAAACTACTGACAAAGCCAGAGCTACTAGAAGAATTTAGAATTTTAGACATAGGGTTAAGATTGGGGCAAAAATGCAATTTCTTTGTAAGAAAAAGAAATGGTCTATGAAGAAAGAGGATGTAAGTTATAGTGTAATGTATATAAAGAAGGGGTTGAGAATAATAAGACTATGCAATTAACTGCATAAAAGTCTATGCAAGTTGCAGCATAGCAAACATGAGTTTTGCTGCATCCAGGTATATAGCTTGTATGAGAATCCAATGGAGATCCTGCAAGTTATGCTGTGCCAAAAAGCACCCAGTCCAATGCAACATACTAAAATATCTTAGAAGGCTATCTTGTGAGAACGACTTGCTATCTTGTGGTAACAACTTGGTAACTTGTGGGAACGAGTTGGCAACTTGTGGGAACAACTTGCTAACTTGTGGGAATGACTTTCTAACTTGTGGGAACGACTTGCTAGCTTGTAAGAACGACTTGCCATCTTGTGGGAATGACTTTCTAACTTGTGGGAACGACTTCTTATCTTGTGGGAATGACTTTCTAACTTGTGGGAATGACTTAGTAACTTGTGGGAACGACTTGCTATCTTGTGGTAACGACTTGCTAACTTGTGGGAACAACTTAGTATCTTGTGATAACAACTTTCTATCTTGTGGTAACAAGGTTAATAAAATGACAGGGCTCTGTACATAACAGATATGATCTATTTATGTTTTAAATGCTTTTTCAAGGTCCCCATGCTAAAAGCACGACTCTCAAAATTTTTTCTTCTTTTTATGTTTCCTCTAGTGCACTATGGGTGGTTCTGACTGTGGGGAAGTGGGAACCTACCTTAATGTGTAAATTCGCCACTAGGGTCTTATTTAGCCTCTATTTTATATGCCTTATTTGAATCATTGTTAGTTTGAAAGTGGCAGTGGCAGAAATAAGCTTTTAATAAGCTTTAATAATTGACACCCGCCCACCCTACATGCAGAGTGACAATGATATTGTAATAGGCTTAACGAGACCTTTTGTTTTTATTTGGTCTTGCATGGTCTAGTGTGATGTACCATATCATTTTGAATTGGTTTTATTCTGAATGTAGGGGATTTTACATATTGTTGCCAAATTGTATGTAGGGAGTAGGGATAATGTAAATAGTACAGTGTCTAACATAGTGAGGGGTACAATTTGAGGTTACCTTAACTATGCAGCAAATGACATGATAGTAATTGGGCTACATATCTCAAGTTAAGGTGTACTTAAGGTTGTATCCAGTTAACATCGGGTGATTATTCACATGTATATCTGGTGACCACGTGGGACTGAAATGTTTTGTAGTAAATGAAAGGATATAAAAATGGGCAATACACCGACGATACTTTTCTTCTTTTGAAGTGTACAGACTCACCAGTAAAAGAATGTTTTCACATCCTAAAGATATTCCATACTGGTCTTAAAATAGATATCGGAAAAAACATAGCAGTTTGGCTCGGGGATAAAAGACACAATGAAACTCGTAAACTGGGTAACTCAGTTTGATCTGATTGGAATCATTTTTTTATGTATAACAAGAAAAAATGATTCAATTAAATTTCGATAAAAAATAAGTGAAATTGATAAAATCTTGAACATGTGTAGCAAGTTTAAATTGTCCTTAATTTGGAGGATAAATGTTTTTAAAACTCCAACTTTACCAAAGTTGGTGCATTTATTTAAAGTCGGAAATTAACCGACTCCTCCAACATTTTTGTTTGATGTTGTCGAAAAAGTTAAAAAGATTTTCTTTGTAACAAAAGTACTGTAAAAATAAACAAAACTGCTCAACAAAGATTCTAATTCTAAATTCTAATTCTAATTGGACTTTTATAGCGCTTAATCTCCCCAAACAAGAGGACTCTAAGGCGCAACAAAACAAAAAGCAGTCAACAAAATTCTGTGTCCAGGGACATAACAGGGGTCGAACACCATGGAGAACACCAGGAGGATGATTCAGGCTAGGGTGGATATGCTTTGGTGTACTGGTAGGTTTTAAGCTGTTTTCTGAAGGAGGCCAGGGATGGAGAGGCACGAATCACATCAGGGAGAGTATTCCACACAGTAGGAGCATCAAACGCAAAACTATTACCAAACTGTTTGACAGATTTATGAACAGAGGGGAGAACTTTGGAATAACTAGGAAATTACCACCACTTTGACTGCGCCTGGTACTATAAGAACTGCTGTAGGAAGAAAGATGTGGTGAAAAATACCTGGGAAAACCTGTGTGAAGATACTTATAAACAAGTGTGACTGTCTTGAACACAATGCGCTGTTCAACAGGAAGCCAATGCAGTTTCCTTAGCACAGGAGTTATGCTGGTGTATCGACTGGTGTTTGATACAATTCTAGCTGCGCTATTTTGGATGCACTGTAATTTGCGTAGATTGAACTTGGACAGGCTCCTGAAAAGTGAGTTGCAGTAATCCAACCGACTACTAACAAGAGCGTTGGCTACAAGCACAGAAACATCATGAGTAAGAAACCGCCTGACATGTCTGAAGTCACGGAGTTTAACAAAACAACTTTTGCAGACATTCTGAACATGCTTGGACAAAGAGAAATCTGAATCAAGCCACACACCCAGATTTTTTACTGAATCTGCAGGGCAGAGTGAGTTGCCCAGGATATCAATTGGAAAACATGCTTTCAACTTATCCCTTTGTCTCTTCGAACCAAAGATGATAAACTCAGTCTTATCAGGATTCAGTTTGAGCTTACTAGTTGTCATCCACTCTTTAACATCATTTAGGCACTTATTTAGCTTTTCAAAGGCAGCAGATGCATTCTTCTGGGATAAATGTATATAAAGTTGGCTATCATCTGCATAGAAATGAAACTTTATTCCATTATGTTTACTGATAACGGAACTGAGGGGGGTAGTGTACAATGAGAACAACAAAGGACCCAGGACAGAACCTTGGGGAACACCAAATAGGAGTTTACAAACATCTGACAAAGTAGAACCAATTTTTACTGATTGGTAACGGTCCATTAGATAGGATGTGAACCATTTCAGAACGGAGCCACTGACCCCAAACCAGTTTTGGAGGCAACCCAGAAGAGTAGAGTGATCAATGGTGTCGAAGGCAGCAGACAAGTCAAGCAATACCAAGGCAGTGGATTCACCTCTTGACAATGATAAGTGAACCTCATTTTTTATGTAGAGAAGAGCAGTCTCAGTTGAATGGCCCGCCTTATATGCCGACTGGTACGGGTTGTCTAAGTTATTGGCATTAATATGTTCTAACAGCTGCTTAGCAACCACACGTTCTACCAATTTAGATATAAAACTGAGACCTGATACAGGGCGATAATTCTTAAGGTCATTTGAGGGAAGATTTGGCTTTTTAATAAGTGGAGTGACCACAGCAGATTTGAAGGCATCAGGAACGCATCCCTCCATGAGTGAGCAGTTGACCAGCTTTGTAAGGGATGGTAGCAATATATCAATGCATTCCTTGATCAGGAATGTCGGCAGAGGGTCCAACAGGCATGATTTTGTTGGTGATGCTTTAATTATTTTATCAACAGCATCTTCAGAAACTTGCCTAAAGACAGTAATTTGGGGAGGATCTGAAGGAGGGTTAACATCATATTCAGTGCCAGAAGAAGCAAAATTATCTCTAATCTTCTTGATTTTGTTGGTGAAGAAGGAGGCAAACTGGTCAGCCAATGACTTTTCGGACTCATGAGATGGAAGTGTGGCATCAGAAACCCTGTTCAGGGTCTTATGGAGCTCACGCCAAAGTTTTCGAGAGTCATGACTATTGTCTGAGATCAGTTTGCTATAGTAGTCTGATTTATCTTTATTTACAAGTGCATTGCACCGAGCAATCTGGCGACGAAGCCTACTCCTGTTAAGTGTACTTTTAGCCCTACGCCAGGTTCTCTCAAATTGGCGCCTAAGGGACTTTGCACGTCGATAATCATCAGACATCCAATCGGCGGACTCCTTTTTCGTCAATTTAGATATAAGAGGTGCATGCCTATCCAGAACATCACTCAAATCATGTACATATTGATCATACAGATCGACAACAGCATCAGCTGGAGACTTGACAAAGGACGTATTTTTGAGATCTGAGCGGAAGTCAGACATATTGATACGGTGGAACCTTCTATATTGAACTACATTTGGAGTATGAGACACTTGACAAGGGAAGGCAACTGAACATTTGACTAATGCGTGATCGGAAACAAAGTCACAAATTTTAACATCAGCAATGGTGTCCTGATCACAGGGAGATAAAATCAGGTCCAATATGTGACCATGTAGATGAGTAGGTTTATTGACTAACTGTTTAAGGTCACATGAATCAAGAAAGGTAGTGAATTTCTGACCGTCACCAACTGGAACATCAACATGAATGTTGAAGTCGCCACAAATGTAATATGAAGAATTAATGGATGAAAGGTAACCAACAAATGACATGAATTCTTCCAGAAAATTACAGGTACATGATCCTGGAGGGCGATAGATGCAGGCAAGCAACACTGAATGGCCATGAAGCCCGATTGACACCACTATATTTTCAAATGACTGATAACAAGGAGTTTCAATTATATGGGGTCTGTAGGAGGATCTGATGAAAAAACCCACACCACCACCAATACCTGAGGGACGAGGCTTGTGAGGAAAGTTAAAATCGGGAGGAGTTATAGACCGTAAGAAGCTGTCAGAGTCAAATGGACGTATGTGTATTTCCGTGAGGCATAGAAGATCAAGGTCGTATGAAGCCACCATGTCGGCAAGGAGAGGACCCTTGTTCCTTACGGATCTGGCATTCAAAACACCGAGTGTAAACGGACCAGGGTTGAGGGATACATCTCCACCCAGTCACAGTAACAACATGAGCCCTCTTCCATTAACCATGGTCGGAAATTTTCGGCAGGAACACAAATATGATAAATTTTTCGCAACCCGTGTCAAAGGAGGACATGATGTGTAAGATGCTCTGGTGCTGAACCAATCATGCCTGTGGGCCAGTGCCACTGCAAACAGTGCCATGAAGAGGAGTAACCGAGGACTGAACATGACTGGTGGGGTTGTACATCAGTAAGAGCCCCTAGTCTAAGCTCAACAGTGGGGAGCCTCAATAATATAACCCTACACCTAAAAGTCACAACCCTTCGTCCTGTGGGCGACTCACAGGCACCCTAACACCCCACACTACAGCCTCACCTTAAGCTAAAAGACAACACCACCAGACACCAACAGGAAAATGTCTATATACTGATTGGAAATAAACTTAAAGTGAACTTACAAGACACAAATTAGATTATAAATAATACCCAGTACTTGAAATAGGGGAATTATAGATCAAATTACTACGGTAATTCCCGGCAAATGGGCGATAATACCCGCTTTTATATAGAAGTTGATACAGCAGTGAATTGGGGGAATATATACATAAAACAGGCAAAGAATAAGAAAGTAAGATGAAATTAATATATAAGATAGTGAATCCGTCTAAAAATGTGCTACATGTACATAAAAACGACCATTATTGTAAAGAGAATTCCAAAAAGCGTCTCCGCGGTGCGTACTAAAACGTACATCTTGGTCCATATATTAAAATATATGGCTTGTTAATATTATTCATCGAGTGTTGGGAAACATGACTATTACAACATATGTTGATCGTTGATAAAAACGACCATTATTGTAAAGAGAATTCCAAAAAGCGTCTCCAAGATATTTCAGAAGGTAGATTAAAACTAATAAATATACATGATTTCAACAATTCATTACATTATCTTGGTGAAGAAGGCTAATGACCATAGACGGTGGTTGGCAAAATATTGTTGATCTATAAATAGGAAAATAGCATTGGAACTGGACAAAGAACTCCTGACCAAAATAGATGAACAATGCTTAAAACCTCTCTGGAAAGATGTTTGGGGAATTTTCAAGTTACAATTTGGTCAAAATATGGATTATAGAACATATTCTATATGGGGAGCTTTCTTTATGAAGAACAAGAATCAGATCAGATGAGATGCAAAAACGGGTCCGATATGTAAATGACATTATGACAAACACTGGCCAACTTCTAGGGTAAAATGAATTCAAGGAAACATATCCAATTGCAATAAAGTTTATAGAGTTCTATGATAAGATGCATTCAATACCAAGGGATAGGTCACAAAAGAAAACTAAATGAGAGTGAAATGAACCAATATTTATTACAAAATCTCTTGCAACAAAAGCAAGGTAGTAAGGGGGCATATAAAATGAGGTGTCTAGTTAACTATTCCAGAGGACACTAAGTAAAATGGGCTGACTGGACAAAATTCTGTGAAAATAACTTCCTTAGTGTGGCACAGAGGCTTCCCTGAGAGCTTTTCAGTATCAGATTTTGCTTAGAACAATACCGACCCAAAAATTTATAGCATATATATAGCATATATATCTATATATAGTAAAACTTAAGACATGAAAAATTGCTACAATACATCTACTTTCATTGCATAGTGTTACAACCACACGACTAGTAAATTATCAATATTTTTGCCAAGACACGCAAGTATGACAGCAAATAACTTGTATGTATAATGAATACCAGCCTAACCCAAGGTCAACTAATTGGGAAACAAACCAGGACTAATGGTTAAGATATCAATGAAATAGTTATGGAATATAGAATGATGAAAATAGCAAGACTAAAGAAATTGAAATAATTTTAAACCAGAAACTTAAAGTTTTTTTAAGGAAATGCAGCCAGTGTAACAGACTGAGAAACAAACAAAGATGTAAAGATAACATTTGTATTTGCCAGTGTAACAGACTGAGAAACAAACAAAGATGTAAAGATAACATTTATAAAAGTAAGTTAAGAAGTTAGACTTTCTTCAAGTCCTTTGGTTTTAGGTATTATATGAGGATTGAAAGACTTAGAATGTGGGGGTCGCAAAGCCCACCCACCAGATGGGTTCATAATGATTCCATGTATGTCAGATTTGGTGGAATAAGAAATACGTAGACTTGCAGCAAGTCCCTCAGTGAATTGCCCATTGTGTTTAAGGCCAAAATATAAAGGAATATGGTTAGCCAAATGGTTGTAAATTTAGAGTAAAAACACTGATAAGTCTTTTGAATGTAGTATTAATACGATGAAGAGGGCAGTTTGACTGCAATTTGTTCAAAACCAAGAGAGAATAAATTGAGAAAACTAGTCAGTAGGAATGTGAAAAGAAAATTAGATCTAAATGTAAGTATAAGGAACAGATGAAATGGTGTAACCCACCAAGAGATAGTACAGGACAATACAAGGAGTACAGCTGGATGTAAGATCCAAGTCTGAGAAAAACCAAACTAATAGATCAAAATTGCGAAAGTTGAAACATACTCCAACCAAAGCAGTTGGTCAAAGAACAAATACTAGAGGCAGACATGCATCCAACAAGCGTATGTTGCACTAGAGCCCAGTGTACATAATGATTGGATAAGTAGCATCTGTTTTAATATTTAGAGCTATAAAAGCAGTTACCACTAAAATGCATCAAAAATACGTGGCACATGATGCTTAACTGCAACTATAAAGATGAAAATATACAACTCAGTAGCAGGTAGGGACCACATACAAAAATTGGAATAATTCTCAAGCATAACGTACCCTTCACCTAAAGATGCTTGCCTTAGAGCATTGTGGTCACAATAAACAATTTTCGACAACGTGAGCATACGATATAGTCAAGAGAATTAGCGTAAAATAGTCACTGAAATTTTCAAAATAGGGGGATGCAAGGCTTATCAACCGTTGCAAAAATATAACATGTCCAGGTCAACCATTGATAAGCCCCACACAAATTCTATTCCATTCCATTCCATTCCATTCCATTCTATTCTATTCTATTCTATAGTATGCTGTTATAACTCTTAATCTCTGCCAGGCAAACTCTAACTCAAACAGGCGACAGTTTGAGCAGAATGGACCTGGTCAGGTAAAATGGCAATAACAAATAGCAAAAGTTGGAATTTTCTGAGCTTATTGTAGACCCTTATGTAAAGATGCATTATGCAGGGCTGATATACAGCAATTCACAAAACATGCTCAGTAAACATAAGCATGCAATATCAAAGATCCGGATCCACGTAATCTTATGATGATGTAAAGATAAAATAGTTATAAAACAATAAAGACAGCTTTGCATTCAAGTGGTACAAGCAACTTTGAGAACATGTGTGGTGTCTAGCAATATGCAATTAATAAATATAACTATTCATAGCAAGCATACAATACTGATAAATGCTGGTAACTAAAACCAGTTATTATGTCCATGGCCTAAAGTTCCTGAAGAAAAGAGCAGTCACAATCTCAACCTCTAAGCCAATCACTACACAGCACAGTGAGGGGTGATTTCCAGTGGTTTACAACAACGCAGGTAACTAGTTATCTTAGTCCTGCTAAGGGGGGAAATTCAGTTACCAGATATTTTTTCTATAAATATGCAGATTATATTTGTGCATTGACATATCAGCATACATAGACACTGCTAATTAGCAAAAGAATAGAAATGAAATGTTGATGAAGTTGTTTAGTTGTTCTATGTCCGCATTATCCACTTTAGGTCATTATGGGACAATCACAATACAAGTGAGAGAGACAGAGTATGGATATGACAAATTATCAATGCCACTGGGGATAGGGCCCAATGACAGGGGACTGCCATTTAACTGATCATCCGAGTCACTATTTATATCCTTGACTCAGGATTGAACCTGGATTATCTGCGTGCCAGGCAAATGTCTTACATGCTTGACGATGCAGGGTGATGAAACATTCATAAGGACAGTGAATAAGTCAACATGAAGCCAACTTTTTCATTCTGTTTGAATTCATGATTGCTTTCATGTTATCCAGTCTGTTATGCACTAACTTTACTGAGAGGAAGCACTTTTCTAAGATTTCCTTTATTTAAAAAATCTAAGTTTAAAGTAAACAAGAATGATGCATTTCTGCCTTTCTGTACTTTATGGTATCATTATGACATCCAATAAATATGATTGAATGAATAATCCGAGTTTCAGCTCAGCTCTGATTTTGCTGATCATTTCCAAAGTCCATTCCTTAATCTGGCTAACCTTTTCTTTTCAATAGGACTATTGTCGAAATTGTTTCGATAAAGAGTCCAAGATAATCAATTTGAATGACTTAATCATCCTGTATCACATCCAGAGGTCCATTTTATAGTTCCTTGAAGGGCTTTTAAAAGGGTTGTTCTATTGTGGCAACTGGGTGTGTGGTAGGTTGGTAAGTCGGTACACGATGGGGGTAGACATTGGTGAGTCCATGCACCATGGGAGTAGCAAACCAGTAGCAACCCTAAAAAAGATTGGTTTACGAGTGGAAAAGGTGGAAAAGATAGACTAACATCCAAAAAATAAGACCAAAAAGATTGGTTTACCAGCAACAAGATTGCTTTAGCAATGAAATACGAGAGTCTTTGGAGGTTTAAAACATAAAAGATTGATTTACAACCAATTTTGGAGGGAGACCAGGTTTGTGAATGCTTGATCAGATGAGAATCGTAAAAGTTTATGCAAAAATTTAAAACAGTTTGATTTAATCACCTCTCATAGCTATAAGAATTTGAACCAGAAATGTCAGGAATATGGCCCAAAAGGTGTGCTTACGACCAAATACTCTGAAAAGATCCTGTCCAAAATCAAGAATATTTTCCTCTCAAAAACCAATTAGAAGCTTCACTCGGCACAATGGAACAGCCAGTTTAAGAGGTATCAAAGCGAAAAAAAAAACATTTTCTGTTAGTGTGAGAACCGGCACTAGCCACCCATTAATGCACACCCCAAAAAGCAATCTTTGTGGTCAATGTCAGAAATCGATTTAGTTAACAGTGGGTCAAAGAACTGATAATCTTATTTTTAATACAGAGGGATTAAAAGTTTGTTTTCATGGTGAGAAATGGCTAGGTACAGAGTGTGGCAAACATGGGTAGTTAGTGACCATGGCTCCAATACCAGTACAAAATAAACTTAAATGTGACCAAAATTTAAATATGATTATGTGAAAGGTATAACTTGTACAACTCGGCCATACAGTTATAGCTTGTACAAAAGATTTCATACAACTTATAACTGGTGCAAACAGATACACGACATGTACAGAACTTTGTATTCCAAATGGGATTAATGTCCAAAATAATGCCTCAAACTCTAGTAAATAACAAGAAAAACAAGGTTTACATTGTTTGGTCAGTGCGGGGATATGTCGTTTATTCAGATGCATTCAACAATATATTAACAAGACACATGCACGTAAGCTGAGTACATACTTTGCAAAATACTTAGTACATAAATGCAGGAAATGAGGATGGTTATTTTAAAAGAAGAATATCTTGCCATGGACTTTTGTGCCTTCGAATACACAAATTTGCAGAGATAAGGCTCTATAAAAGTCAATTTAGTACCTATTTTTTATTCCAACAAGAGTCCAACTACACCCTTTTTTGCATTCATTCCTACAAAATAAATAAATTAATTATTGACCTGATTTTAGTGTCTTGGAATCTACTAATTTACAGAGATTAGGCTCTATAAAATGTGATGAGAATAAAACTGGATGGGACTAAACTACCCATTTACTGGATTCATTTGTTAAAACATCCACAGATTAAAGTGGATTTGAACCACTCATAATTTATTTATGCTTACTTTGAACCTTTCTGCCTTACAGCCTTCCACTTTGCAGATATTAATCTCCATAAAAGTCTAAAAATTGGTAGCCTTTTTTAATAAATAGCTAAATGCCAGAGAATGTGGACTTGGCAATAGCAATAAAATAGAGTTGAATAATCTTGTCCATAATGGCACCTAAGGGTATGTAACTATATGCATGTAGTTTAAAATTGACCTGGCTGATAGCTAGTTGTTTTAATTATTCTGGGTGCCAATCATTACCTGTTTGAATGTATCATTGCTAGAAGACTAAGTTTTTTTAATGTGAAATTCTATCCTTGCGCAAGAACTTATACATTATTTATCCGAAGTACAGCTTTTTTCAAGTAATTTTACTTTTTGTGGCTAATAGCCTTTTATTCAAGTTGACTGAATCTTTTCAACCTGATGGGCTAGAGCCCTGTTTTTATCCTCACTTTGGTACAGACTTTTCAGATTAGGTGGTCAATATTTATTGATTGCCAGCTTGTTTGTGTGGTGCAATATAAAAACTCTGGAATCGATCGCAGAAATAAGGGTACAGTTTTAGAATACTATTTACTGATATAACATTTATGCCAATTTGAAGCAAAAATCCATTAGCTAAACAAATATATCAACTATTCTTTGCAATCATT
Source organism: Sabellastarte sp. h YS-2021 (assembly GCA_964017235.1). Taxonomy (NCBI): domain Eukaryota; kingdom Metazoa; phylum Annelida; class Polychaeta; order Sabellida; family Sabellidae; genus Sabellastarte; species Sabellastarte sp. h YS-2021. The sequence continues at coordinate 16,110,349 of OZ024927.1, forward strand.
CTGCTGTTCGAATATACCAGTTAGTAACTAAAAAATACAAGGGACTAACTTATATGTTCCAGTGAGTAACTTGAATATACAAGTTCGTCAATTTTTATATACAAGTTAGTTAAGCTGAATATATAAGTTAGCAGCTTTAATATCCACTTTGGTAACTGGAGTATATTTGAGTTAGATAAGTTAATGTGTGTGTTATATATAAGTTAGTTAACTTGAATATACGACCTAACTAACTCGGAAATATGAGTTAGCTGACTTGAATATTTCTAGTTAACGTTAATGTTACAGTTGGTAGCTTGAATATATTCCAGTCAGCTAACTTGAATATACGAGTTTACTAGCTTGAATATGACAGTTAGCCAACATCAATATACTATTTAGGTAACTTGAATATTCAAGTTAGTAACTCGTATATACAAGTACGGTAACTTAAATATTCAAGTTAATTGACTTGTACATTCATATATGTTAATTTGTTTAGTTCAGTTAGCTAAACTTGTATACTCAAGCTACTAACTTGTACATTCCGATTACTATATTCAAATTAATATGTACATAGTATGTTATGGTTACTCGCTGGAATATTTCAGTCAACTGGTATATTCAAGTTAATGATGGGGTACAAGTTAATAAATAAAAAACCACTTTGGCAGTCCAGAGGTTCCATATTTCCTATCAGGGGTCACAGTGAAAACCGCTTTTTTGTCCCTCACATATTCAAATTTACAACACGAGGTTTTGACCCTTACTATGTAAAATGGCATATATGAACAAGCAACGTTCTATATGGCAGGGTTATTCCCGTTATATGTTGCAATTTTTTGTGGAAATCTTTTCCCAGAGGAACTATTAAATGGAATAAGGTGTTCAAGTGGAAAGAAAATTTTAAAACACACAAGATGTCTACAGTTGCATCCAGACAAAAAAATGCCAACAAAATAAGAAATTATTTTTATGCACGTGCATACTGCACTCCATTAGTGATATTCTCATATGTTACCAGTATTATCATTATGTAAGCTTCAACATAATAGTTTTATAATACCTAGTATTAAATTCAACATAAAAGTTTTATAATACCAAGTCTTCCTTGATCATAGTTTCAAAACTTGCATAACATTTGCTATCGTGTTTTTAAATTACTTAGATAGTGATCGGATATTTAACATCTTTTAAAAATAGGGATCAGAAACTTTGTTCAATATCATGCTTATTTGTTCTCAATTAATCATGGGTTTCACACTTCAGTTGCTCTCTTGGCAAATTAGATATTGACAAAAGGAATTGTTCAAATCCTTGCATATCCTTTTACGCTTCATTAACCCCTTTTAATTCAACTACCTACCATAGTAGGCTTTGTGGGGCTTTTGCAAATGAATAGTCAATATTTAACGATCGTCTGTTTCACAGTAGCATTGTGTAATAAGTAACAAATTGGATGACTCATATATATGTATATTTAACAATAGAAAAAAATTATCAAGATCATAAACAGCTTTGTCATTATGATTAGCCTGGTCAAAACTTGTCAATCAAGGAATTATGTAAAACAGACTTTTTATATTTTTTTCTTATGCCAATGTGACAACAGATAGTCAGTTAATTGTTTAAAGTCTACACTAACCAATTAAAGTCTTACTGGAACAACCATATCTACAACTTAGAGAGACAGAGCCTTGGAGGTGACGGGTATCAATGTTTGCAAGGTCCTTTAACTGGGATGCTGGGTAAAGGGCCCAATGGTAGCGGACCACCATTTTAAGGTATCATCTGAGTCACTATATATCTCCCTGACCCAGGTTTGATCCTAGGCTATCAGTGGTCCAGGCAAGTGTACTAATCACTGATCATATTTGGACAATAAGAGCCATCTGTCATGTCCTTAAACAGAAGATTGATGTTTCCTGAAGCCCAATAGGACATATAAGTTCAGATAAATGGGGAATTGCGATAAATGGGTAATGGTGGAAGGCTATCTACTATTGGAAAATTTCTTAACAGTGGCACCCCAAGTTGTTTCAGGATTACTTTTCTTCCATACCATTGTAATTGCAACACACCGTGTTGGAACAGACATAAAGTTCTTAGCTGTTACTTAATTTTGCTCATCCTTATATAAATTTAAAAAAACATTTGATAAAAGTATGGCTTTTGATGCTCCTGGAATCTGGAATTTCTTGCCTGATGATATTTGATATGGATTTTCCTCCTTAGTTCAAATTCACACAGGCGCCTCCACTAGTGTCAACCTCTCCTATGTCCACCACTAAATGAGTTTTGATTAAAACTAATGTTTGAAACACTATATATACGAATATATACTCACTATAGAAGTTTGGACTAGAATAGGTTGTTGAAGAGTAGAGCAAAAAACTGTGTATGAGAAGATAAGTGAAATAACATGGCTAGTGTAAGAAATTCCTTTATCTCTGCCAAGGAGGTTTTGTTTATGATGGCACAAGTCTTTTAGTCTGTTAGCATGATAACTTGAGTAGTTGCGGACAGATCTTGATGAAATCTTGCAGATATGTTGGGAATAGTACCATCTACATATGATTACATTTTAGTGGTGATCATGATGACATCCTGGATTCCAGATCATGTTGAAATTTTTTATTATTTGCTAGCAGGGTAACTCAAAAAGTTATGGATTGATTTGAATAAAGTTTTCACACAATAATTGGAAGGAGATGATATAGAACTGCTTAGATTGTAGGCACAATGCAGATCACTGACTGGATGCAAGATGAACATATCTTAACTGTCCCTGTGTCCTGGCAGCATAACTCAAGAATGTATGAAATCTTTTAAGGAAAAATCAGAAGGGGATACACGATAAGTGATTTAACTTGTGGTGTGATCTGAATCACCGTCTAGATCAAGGATGGATTAATTTCGTGATCGTGTCAGGGAGCCTGACAGAAGTCTGTTCTTTATGAGTTCTCTTCTAATTGCTACTGTAGCCATTATTATATTGGACATTTTACAGCTTTATAGCTGGCCCATTGAAAATAGTTCAGGTCAGCTTCTGTAAATTTATAATTATATGCATGTAATTTCTTTCTAGTCTTGGTAGATATAATATAAGGGATAAAAGCAGGATCCATCAGGAAATCCACCCTTCACTGTCTATTAATACCCCTGTTCCAAAAAAAGGATTGTTTTGCTAACTGGTTACCGACGTACGATCATGGTGGATTTTAGATTGGGTGAAAATGCATCAGAAAACACTGCCACTTATGTTAAAACACCGTCCAAACAAGTCAGTTTAAAATCCCTGACTGGTTGGCGGAATGTTGGCAGAAGCTGGTAGACAGTCATAGGCAGTTTTCAATGGAAGTCTGTGACTAGTCTTGCCTACTACAACTCGATTATAGCTTGTCTGCAGTAGTTACTTGAATTGCTGGCTGTAACCTGCTTCTCACTGGCCAGAACAGACTGGGGGCTGCAGGATAGAGTCGGTTACAGTTATACATAAGTAGTTATAACACGCTGAAAAAATTATCAAACACGTTTGATATTCTATACAGCCACCTACGACCGGCACCAATTTGTAAACATTATATCTCTCCAAAAGCAGAATAGGGAGCAATAATTGTACAGTGGAACAGAGGTATAAAAGTGACCAGTTACAACTTTATACACCAAGTCATTGAAGGGATGTTCCATTTTGTTAAGTCATGTTTATGATTTGTTTACCAGTCTGCATACCACTGGGGCTAGTGAAAGTTTGGCAAGTCCAAGCACTATGGCGGCATCGTGTGATACTCAACTTCAATTGTGGTGTGTATGGTCAGCAAAAAGTTGGCATATAGGATTTTTTTGTTGGGCTCTTAGAGATATATTTAGACAGATGTACAGAAGTCAAAATGTAAAAGACGTAATTCTGATGGGGTTGACAGGTGGACAAAAACAGGAGGGAAGTGATAGCATGGAAGTTTTGCTGTATCTTTGGTCGATACGTTGACAAACTAGGTTTAAGAACTACAATTTACTGAAGCATATCTTTGGTGGACAGGTTGACAAGTAAATGTGAGATACTTAAAGGAGAAGTGTATAAGTCAAGAAATGCTATAACATCATTGCACCTAAGAAAGAATAGAGGTGAAATCGACAGGTTGCCAAATTTAAAAGAAAGATATTGTCAACTTAAATATGAGGTCGACAAAATCCAGGAATAATTCACAGCATGTGAAGCAAATTTTGGTTATGGTTGAGAAGGTAAATAGCTTGAAAAGGTCTATAAGGTCTACAAGTTAAGCAATCAGGAAGATATTATAGATTTATTTTTAAAATTTTTCTATTTAGTTGCATTTGTCGACCTGTCGATCTTGTCAAATTTTTAAAAACAGTTAGGAATGAAATGTCCACTTGTCAACCTTTAACCAAAATATTTTCTTTCTTTTGCATTTGTAATGAAATCTTGTCACACATGTCGACTTGTCTACCTGGACCTTATCCTCAGTTAATTCAAAGCAATGATACCTCATACATATTCGTAAACAACGGCAAATACCTGTTTACCTTTTTTATTTAATCACATAATCACACTTCCATCAGGGAGATTCTGCATTCAGCCTAACTTAAATCCCTTCTTGTATATATCTTTTTTTCCAAGAAATGACCGTCGCAAAGACGTTCTTTTAGTTTGGCCACATCAACAAAACAGACTATTCTGATGCTCTGTGGATAACCTTAGATAAAAATCTTCAAGTTCAAATGTCTGAGTACTTATGTGGCAACCATCTAAGGTTTAAAAATGATAAAAAAATATTCATATGAGAATATAAGAAAGCTTCTTACAATTCGGAATCAAAGTTCAAGTCTAACCACTATGAAAAGATTTAACTGACCTAATTAACGCTGGATGATAGAAGAGGATTTATTGTAATCAGTTACGTCTGTATTTCTGACATTCTGTATTTACACCTTTTCATTCCTATAACTCAAAACTATAACATCAGTCGAACTCACATTTGGTGGGAAGATATTTCATGGGGTACAGATATATGTGGATTTGTGCCTGACTGGCTCTGGGCTTTTCCAGGTTATTCTGGCTTCCTCCAACAGCTGTCGGGCTAAAGGTGAATGGACTAGGGACTTGATCAGATCAAGGAATAAGTATTTAGAGTCTGTCAATAGATAGAGTTTAAGTGCATTAAAAGTCTAAACTGGGTTGACCTGCAGGGGGTGTATGTTTGATCTTAGAACTAGTCTTCTTAAATGCCTGGTTGTAATATTCACTTTGTAAGGCTTATGGTGTATTTATTTGTTTATTTCTTGTTTTATGTCACGTTCAACAGCCAGGGTCATATTGCGACGGGTAGTTTACAGGTGGAGGAAACCAGTGCATAACTGCACTGTAAACCACTGGGCATCGGCAAGTAACTACCAACATGAAGCGCCCAGCCCGAGATTCAAACCGACGGCCTCAGAGGTTGGAGGTGAGAACTCTAACTGCTACACCACTGAGCCCCCTGGCTAATGGTGTAGAAATGACCACTAAAATGGCAAAAACAAGCATCCCTGGGGGATTTTGTTGTTAGTGGAGGAATAAAACTCAGTGTTAAATGAACAAATCTATTATTTTTATTTATTTACTTCTCATGCAAACACACACACACATAAACAACACAAATGAAATCGTTAGTCCGGGGGCAGAATCTGAGGTCAGCATCAAAAAGATGGGGCATCAAAGAATAAACTGCAGCAAAGGAATGGTGGGGAAGGATGCTATGGCTCAAATGTGGGAGAAAGATGTTGTGGAGTGAAGACCATCAGGGCAGTTATTCCAATTCTACGCAGACAACATAGCAAAGCCAAAGCGATATTGTGGAGTGGGGTGTAACTTCATTTTAAGGCTCAAATTTCTCCACTTGCCCCTCAATCTGTAGCCTACTGTGTGGTAGAGAGTGTGCAGTACCCGCTTCAGGGACGGGGTCTGGAACTTTTGCCTGAATTCTAGTGCCACGGTAATATTTGTGGAGAAAAGCTTCCTTGGTCATTTTTTTCAGAAGAAATGTGTTGTAGAGATCTTTGAGAAACATAACGTTATCGGAAATGTTTGCACACGTTGGGGTTATTGGGAGGTTTTCTTTAAGGCAAACTGCACAAAATAGACTGTATAGGCCGCATGACACATTGTCGTGCTGTTGGGGAGAGTTGAAAAACTCAATTGTCTCACACTGGAATACTTTTTGTAGGTTTTCCTTTTTGGTGTAAAATGGATTGTTTCCTGGAATGCAGCTATCGTAGATTAAGGCAATTTCACCTCTTTTTACGTACCCAATAAAATGGTTTCCAATGTTTACTATTTTATAATCACTAAGGGAGAGCTCTGGTTCGATCATGTTAATAAACATCTGGGTGATACCTTTTATATTGACAGTTTTCATTGTAAAGTTAAGACAATCTTCGTAGTTATTAGGATCGATTTGATTTTTGACATCAGGAATAGCTGCAATATCAGTAAAAAAGAAACAATTCTGGGCATATTTGAAACTGACATATATAAAGACAGGGTCGTCTTCTAAAGATGCTTTCAGTATACAATGAATTTGTTTGTCTTTTGGAAGATAAGGCTGTACTAAAATCAATAAATTGGAAAGAGTGTATTCTGTTTGCTGATGATTTTCTGATTGTATAATCCCATCTTCGGAGACATCTGTCCAATGAAAGGACCACCCCTTTATTGATAGTTTTTTCTTTGATGTATTTTTCAATATAGTCAATAATTCGTTCAACTGTAAAGAAATACAAAAGAGAGAAAAAATAAACAGAATACTCCAGTAAGTCAAAAAGGTCAATCTACTGTCAAAAAGCTATTATTGCTCACTGATATTTGCAAAGTGATTGCTCTTGTAAAGTAATTATTTTACCAAACTTATCTAATTAATTACCAATTTTCGCCTTGTAATATTGACATTAAACCACCTGCAGTTTATATCTGAATCACAATAACTACTAGTAATTGTGTCTTAATATATCCTCCTCAAAACAAGCTGCACTTACGGTCATAATTTTTTGCATTTTCTCCTATGAAAATGATTGCAAGTTTATATTTGGCACAGATTGCCCCCAGGCTGACCAAACCTCCAGCTGTGACTTCCTCCATGTTTAACCTTGGCCTTGTAGATTCCCTCACAGTAAGGGTCAGGCTGTAACAGACAAGTCATGTACAATAACCTGCATACACCAAATGCTGAATCTATGCAACATAGTAACTCAAACAATCATAATTTTTATTGTATATATTTGTTAGATATTTGTTCTGATTTTATCTTCAATGGTTTTAGCCTAGGTATATATTAACAATATCCATGGCACTTGACAGTTATTCACATTTCTCCCCGGCTTGCTGTCCAAGGACTAACATTACTTGCCGCACAAATTTCTGACAATCGTTCATACAAAGGTGGCGAGAAGACTCTGTCACATGATCCGAATGTCTACCAAAAGTTTTAGGGCCTGCTATGATCATGACACGATGTTAAGTCGACATACATAAAACATGCTGAGAAGCTGCAAGAATCTGGAAATGAATGAGGGTCAAGCAATGATGATCACTGCCAATCTTACTATAAAGAATGGTGATCTGAGCTAAATTATTGTAAAACTGTGTACAACCAATGGGGTTATTGCTGTGAATTAGGACAAGTTATACTGAATATTGCTGCGAGAATAAAATTACTTTTTAGAGTGCACTTTGAAATAATAACAAGTATAGGCAAATTTCCACCAAGGGGAGGCAGGGCACAAAATGGTGCCGAATTGTGCGTATCAGACAGTCGACAACCACATTGTAACAGATTCGCTAATATGGAACTGGTTCATAGCAAACACGCCTGGCATGGCAAAAATCCAGGTTCAATCCTGGGTCAGGGAGTTCTGCAGTAAGTAGGATGCTTCCAACTAGGGTGGTCCCATGCTGTGAGGCCCTATCCCTAGTGGCAGATTAATGAACCTTGGAGACGTTGGTCATCTCCAAGCCTCTTTCTTAATACCCCTGTTATATTTCACAATTTTTCATCCCGACCTGTTGCCAATTGACCAAACAGACCTTGTAGGATTCATACAGATTATCTCCCCAACCACTGAAAATGCAGAATTGGGAACAATAATCGTATCATGTAACAGGGGTATTAGTGGTGGGTGGGGGCAAAATTAAACAAATAAGCCTATTCCACAAATGTTGATTTAAAGAGATGTGTGTTAACCACAACTAATGGTGCCAACTTGCTTGTGAATTCCAATAATTTTCTAACAATTACACATTACATTGCGTCAAGCAAATGGATCGCGAGATCTTGCTTACCACATTCGACACTCCTTGCCATAGCACTTGTTGCCCCGTTTTCTACACCCCTGCTTCTCACACACAGCCATGATTACCTGTAATTCAGGAAGAATTCATACAGTACAGTTCAGCAGACTACAGCCGTACATTAAAGTAATGCAGCATACATTTCCTGCAGGGGTAGAGATTTGTGGCAGAACCACATTGGTCAGCAGGACAAGTAAGCTCAAGAAATTACCAGTCCTTACGTAATTGTACTAGTCCTTACTGGAAGAACAATTCTAATTTGACTTTCATAACACTTAAACTCCACTGAGAAGTGGACTCTAAGGTGCGACAAGACAATAACAAACCTCAGTGATTGGTTTCCTAAGGTAACTTACACACATTTAATAACTGTAATGAAACAAATGAACTGCATCAACTAGTATTATATAGTAAACTTGTCTTGGATGTTAAAAAGTTGGGGTTTCAACCTTTCTGTTTTGGGGTGAAGTCACTGCATATACTCATCTGTAGGGTTACTTCTGCCCGGCACTTGTTGGCCTTTAATTTTTAACTTGTCTGGGACAAGTTGACGACTATGAATTTCTACCCCCACATAGATAAGTAATATGGTAAGTGAGGGGGCTCCTCAGTTGCTTTTCATCAATATGGAACATAGATATATTACAGCTAAGCCACATGAGAAATAAATACACAGACAATATTAACTTACAAACTGGAGTATTGTGATTTTTAGCAGCAGCAGATGTCAATTCATTAATTTTGGCTACGTAACTTTAAAAAATATTGCTCTATTTTACCTATTACAAATAGTAACATACATTTTCCAGAATATTCTTGACCAGAATATTTTTCCAATCACGTTACAATTTAAAATTTTTCCAATAGCTTTGTTAAAGGGTGGTTGAGTGAGTATGAAACCTAATGCAGATATGAGTTCTAGCTCCTGAAGTCAATTATATCAAACGGAAAATACATTTACTCCAGTTTAGGCCATACAATACGACAGAGGTACTTACTTTCTTACGAAAAGCCTCCCTAGACATTCCACCAGCATCATTTTTCAAGGGATTAATGGCGGTCTAAACAGTAAAATGGAAACATTATTACCATTAGCACCAGGCAGAGGACTTGTGAGGCAGGTTCCTATATTTACCTACTGCACCACACAATGCAATACCAAACTATTACATGATAATACCCTTTACCCTGCCACTTCCTGGTCTCCACTAAAATATATTATTTAGTTGTTAACATGAGCAGTCAAGGCGTACTTTGCACAAGAAGATATTTCTTTTTGTAAAATAAAGACAACACCTCTTTGCTTTAGTTATTTTGTAAACCTATGTATCAATTTATAAAATTATTTACCTATTACATATGTTTAATTGGGTACATCAATAAATGTTATGGAAATTATCTGTAAAAGACAAATACCCAAGTCAGAACATTCATATGCTAAATGGCTGCATGTTAACACACTCGTTCATTATATTTACTATGTCAAAGATTTGCTTTTAATCTATCTCTTTCAGTGCCGGAGGCTGTTTCTTCCCATACTAAGCCTGTAGTGAGACTGACAACCTCTAACTCTTGCTTTATACAATCCATTCTACTCTATTTCAATTAAAATTTGGGCCATGGTGGCGTAGTGGTAACACACTCGTCTCCCACCTCTGAGAGTGGAGGTTCAAACCCTGAACCTTGTGTGGGAAAGATGGTAGTTTCTTACCAATATCAGGCAGTTTACAGTACAGAACCCTGACAAACTGTATGTACAGGTTTCCTCTGCCCATAAAGCTACCCGTCGTGATATGACCTACAGTGTTTAAAGCAACATTAAATCCCAAATAAATAAATCAACTAAAATTCACACAACTTCTTCCTAGCGTAGTGGATGTTTTAGCTTACTACAGTTCACATATAGGCAGATTTTTCAGCATTCAGCCAAGGTTGGAAGAAAAGAAAACTAAGCTTTTGCACAATGAAAGAGTCAAAAAGACACCAAAGCATGACTTACCATGTCTAGGGGGGACTCCTCTCTCTCGTGGTTAGAAATATGAATTATTTTTTTCTTGTAGGATCCTTTTCGTCCTAAAATGATACAAAAGATAACGGCACTAAACATATTAGAAATATTACACGTCATGAAGATTTCCTTGGTTGGATTTCATATTAACGCAGCAACCCTGCAATATAGAAATGTCAACAGAAAATTCCAATCAGTGACTGAATTCCTGGAAAAAAAGGGTTGGACAAAATGGTTTCACTAAGTAATATAAGTGTTTCGTATCCATTTCAGCTTTCTTTACATTAACACACGTTGATACCCAAACGCTTCTTATATTATTACATTAATAATATCAATTCATTATTAACGACCACCTGCACTTAATATTGCTTAGAACATCTATCAAAATTAGTGTAACCAACGTTTCATGATTAATAGATTCCCTTTAACTGCTAGCAAGTATTTATGTCGGCTGCACTAATAATCATGCTACTTAATTTTAAAAATATCAACAAAGTATTAAGTAAAACTAAGTTCTACAAAGCTGTAAAATACTCCAGGCAATCTTCGTGAAGAAAATATCCAGTCAAATGCTGAAGTATATTTGTTTCAATTATATAAACATGAAATTCAAAGGTTATATGTCACACCATCACTTTGACCGAGTTTCTGTCCCATCGCCAATTGCTATTGATATGTTGATGGACACAATAGCGAGGGACAGAGCTCACATGTACCTGTTTTTTGTGTAAATTTTGAATGGCATATTTGTATACATATTTCCACAAGTATAAAGTGTTATTTGAATTCTTTTTTTATATTTATGTGCCGTTCACTAATATTGAAATGCCAATCAAACTGGCATGCATGTATTTCAACCTGTTTTGAAAATGTAAACAAACCGTCAACAGTACATAATTATCTATAAAAGAAATTTTTTGCTTGTAAAAGCAGTTTAGTTAAACAGCATATATACTGTAAACCAGATACAACTACATGGACATAATAATTACTTTTTAAAGTAAATGAAATAATATCCCACAGTTCAAATTTACACAAAAAACAGGTACATGTGAGCTCTGTCCCTCGCTATTGTGTCCATCAGTATATCAATAGCAATTGGCGATGGGACAGAAACTCGGTCTAACCATCACTGAGCTAGTTTCATACTATCTGTTGGTTGTTTCAGTAACTTTAAAATTTCAATAATTTTCACACAATAATATACAAAAAAAAAACACAACTGTTACACTCTGTACGCATTAACTTTTTCCAATGGTGTTTTATTTGTAAAACTTGTTTATGTATTGACAGATTTACAAGCAATTAAAGATTAACAAAATTTTCCATTGCATAAATAAAAAATGTTTTGTTTGAAATCAAAATAAGGACTAAAAGAGATTCATAATAGATAGCTAAGTACCTAATTTAGTAACAAAAATGACACAAATGTCATGTTAAAAGACAATAGATTTTTACAGTTTTCATTTGAAGAAATTCCGTTTTATATTGGCTGAGATATTCTTAAATGGGTTGCAAAAAATATGAACTCTAATGCTAGCACGAAAACTAGATTGTAGACCATATATCTTATCATATACATTTGAAGACTAAGAAAAATTTTACCATATTTGACAATAATAACTCACAGTTTTTCCAAGTTGTAATTCCTCACGGAATGCTGACAACGCTAAGCGCGAGGCCTTTTTACTGTCAGGACTTTCGCGCATGTGCAGTCACTCTGACAACTGGGGAGTACTAAACAAACTTTAAGTCAATATGACTGGCCACAGCACGCCAACCCGAAACTAGAAGTTTGCACAAATATTCTGGAACAACTTATTTAACAAACCCCTCAAAATCATATTTTATTCAAAGAAATCCTTTAGGATTAAGTCAGGCAAATCTTCGTTTATTATTAGTAGCATTTACAATGTTTACAATAAACCAAAGTTCCAATCTTCCCGGGTAAACAAACCCCGGAAAGCACACAAACAAATGCACATGGTGAGCGAAAATATGCGAATTTTTGTCATCTTCATAACTAAAATGACTGTATCTCGGGAAATACTTAATGGCTTTCTACGAAATACGTGTTATACCCAAGGAAGGGAGCACCAGATAGCCTAAAGGTCGGGGTGATAGTCCGTCATTTGTTTGTCAATTGCATTATTGGGGACGGCAGCATCTCGTAAGAGTCCATTGGTACTTCTCTGTCGAGTCTCCATTGCTAGGTTGCAGTTCTTCTCTGTTGGCGGGACATGTAGCAGTTCACATATTTTACAAAGTTTTTTATTTGCACTTGGCATTGTTATCAGTAGCCACCTTGTGGCTTTAGTCAATGTTTCCTCTGAAAATATACGAAATACACACAAGATTGGGTGATTTAAACTGGTCAAAAGCAGGCTTCAGAATTCTAGTTAGAAGCTGAGAAGGCTTACGCAAATGATTTAAGTTAGATGCTTTCAAGTCCAAGAAACTGAGCCTGTTGATGACACAGTGATCACCGAATCTTGCAATGCCACTATACAACTATCCTTAACACAGTGATTTTGGCAGTGTCACAATATCAAATCATAATCGTCTATTTGATACAAAACAGGTTCCAACTAAATTACTCTCCTCTTATTTGATATACAAGTTAAAACTTTCAAAAAATAAAAACAAAATCAAGATTAATTTTTCCATGTCTCTTGCTTGGTTCAATTTTTGAGAATGAGGAGCCAGGAATTCAAAATACCAATTACATAACGTTATTGTGAGATCATCCTTGCAACTGAGTGAAGTACAAGAAAGTACACACCAAGATTCTTGTGATGTCATTTTGTGTATCATAGACTGGTCCCCCCACTTCTCAACTTAAGGTGGGACACAAATTAACAGCTGACTTGTGGGAGGACTGACTTGTGATGCACCTACATGCCAGACAGTCACCACTGTGGATTGCGTGAGAACTCAGTGACATAATGGTTAGCAAGTTTGACATCACAAGGAATCAAGTACTACTGTGGATCGTGTAAAGACTCACTGACCTAATGGTTGGCAAGTTTGGCATCTTATCACAGGCTGTCACTTCATTTGAAGGGAGGACTCAGTTGCCTGGGGGTTAGCACATTTGTCATCTTATCACAGGCAGTCACCACCGTGGGTCATGTGAGGACTCAGTTGCCTGGGGGTTAGCAAATTTGTCATCTTATCACAGGCAGTCACCACTGTGGGTTGTGTGATGACTCAGTGACCTAATGGTTAGCAAGTGTAGCATCTAATCACAGACAGTCACCTCTGTTGGTCGTGTGAAGGCTCAGTGGCCTAGGGGTTTGCAAATGTGTCACCTTATCACAGGCAGTCACCACTGTGGGTCATTTGAGGACTCAGTGACCTAATGTTTAGCCAGTGTAGCATCTAATCACAGGCAGTCACCACTGTGAGTCGTGTGATGACTCAATTATCTACTGGTTAGCAAGTTTAGCATCTAATTACAGGCTGTCACTTCTCTTGGTCGTGGGAGGATTCAGTGGCCTTGTAGTGAGACAGTTTGGCATCTAATCACAGGCAGCCACCTCTGTGGGTAATGTGTTGGCATCCAACAAGTAGCAATGCTAAGGACCTGTCCCAATATAACCATGGCTGTTGAATTGGACGTAAAATCCCAACTTTGACTTTGTGTTGCAATTCTACACTTTGACTTTCATCTTGCCAGTTTGCTGATAGAAGGACAAGATGATAAGAGGCAATAAATTGACCTAATGGTCCCATAGGGATTCTACGTAAGGTATTAAGTTTTGTACTTATTTTACCAGACATAATTTTTGAAATGAATAAAATAATTCCTGAAATTTTGTTATGTATGAGAATATATGTAGTAAAATTAACTAAAAGATTTGAAAAATGGAATATAAGGAATAAAACATATGCATGAAAATGATACAATTTGATGATTTGCATAAATGAAATACAATATATCATATAATGCTTGAAACAAATGAATTACAAGATTTGATAGAATTTCATAAGTGCATACAACTAAAGTATAACACATATATTGAATAGAATGTTTGAAAATGAAGAACAGTATTTGATACATGCATGAAAAATGTAGCAAATTATTTAATTCAGTGCATCACACTAGAGTATAACAATTAATGCAATCTAATCTAACAAAATCTGAAGTTTTATAGCACCCAGTCTCCCAAACAGCAGACTCTCAAACACAACAATCAAAGACTTCAAGTTAGTGCATTATAGAATGCTTGTATATAAAGTACAATATTTGATGTAATGATAAAAGTGAAGTCCAATATTTTCTGTAATGGTATGAAGGAGTGCAACAATAAGTAAAAGATAAATAGACAAGATTGTTTTGTAGCATGCCCTTGTTTCCCAAAATAAGGCTACTTACGGGTTGTATTTTCGGGAAGTAACCACACATTTCGTACTTAACGTCGTCTGGTGTCCTCCCACTTACTGCTATATAAAGGCTTGCCTGAGCCATTGACTCTTCCCATGCTGGCACAAGATGAATCTATAACTACACAAAATGTAAGTACTGACAGAATTTTTCAGTTTATCATTTAACTCCGTGACAAATGTTAGCAAAATGCAATAATGTAGCAGAAAAATAGCACTTCAACAAACTGTAAATGTAATCTATTGATTCTTGTTTACATAATATACTATAAAAAATGCGTGTGAAGTTTTTCTTATTACCTCAAGTTATGTCAAAACTTTAAGTTTCTGTCATTGGTAAATACCCATTTAGAGGTGATAAAATATTAATCTAACAGGAGCTACGGTATTTTCCTATTAATCTTAGTACTGTTAACATAATACAAGAAACACGTTGATATGGGCTTTGATTTTATTGGCCTAACAAAATTATGATATCAAGTTGGTATGCTTGAAAATCCTTTCAATTTCGTTTACATAGCTATTCTATTGCATTATTTTTGTGAAGAGAATGATTCACTATTGCGGTTCAATTGGAATAACTATTAAAATTCTGTGACAGATCAGGGTCGTTCAATTGAAGTAAGAGGCTTTATAGCACGTTTTTCTAAAGATATGTTTGAACACAATGAATGAGTGGCGGGTCTGATCTCATCCATTCTGAAAGAATCACAACAAAGATAGACTCCTAATTTAATATTTCTTATTGACAAAAATATTGTTATTCGACTTTTTATATTCAAAAACATATATCTCACGCAGTATGATGAATCTAATGTAACCTTCAACATTGCAATAAATGTTCGAAAATGTTGCAAATAAACATAATAATGTTTCAATAATAAGGGGGTTAGAGGTTAAATTCAATATCTATTTAAGGTGCTCGTTTATGAAAATGGTATTCCTATGTCTAGTGGTGGTGGACCAATTCACGCCCGTGTACCTATCCACGCCCACCCTCAATTTTCTCAAAGATGTGTACTTTTTCATGGAAAAGAGATTTACCACATCATAGATAATGATCAATTTGATCATATACGGGTATATGTGTAATTTGATTGTGTAACTGTGATGGTTTTGAATAAATTTAGGGGTGGGCGTGAATTGGTATATGAGTGTGAATTGGTCCACCACCACTAAAATTGTAAGATAGTGGCTTAAAATTGCGCCTTTGAAAATTGGCATATTATATTTGTTAAAATCCAATTGTCATGGAGTTGAAACAATCGCTAACCTAAAATTTCCTATTTCAGAAAATTTGTTTTGAAAGGGTATGCCTGTGGGCTACCTTATTCTCTGAAGATGGAGAAGTACAAAAATTCCAGTGGACAACAAGTGATTTCACTCCGTCCCATGAGTCTGGCAGAGAGAATTTAGTCCTCGAGACTCCTCAAGAATTCAAGAATCTTCAAGAATTGAGATCTCTCAAGCCAATTGAAGCAAAGCTCAAATATTTTAATTCCAAGAAAAGTTGGTACTGTATTGTCAAGGCAAATTTAGTAAATCAAATCGTAATAATTATTCTTAGTTTCAAAGATGGGGTAATATCCCATGTTAGACATATATTTCTTAAAAATTATTGTTCTTATGAAATATTAAAAAGCAAATTAGAAGAGACTTTAAACTATTTGTGTGATGTAGCTGGTGAACAGGTTGGCTTGTTTATCTTTACAATGGAAACTGTTTTATCTGTGGGTATTCATCAGGCATTTGTAAATTCAATATTAAAAAGATTGTATCCCAAGCACAACTCAGATCGGTTCAATAATTTCCAAATTGTCAACATCGGGAGGCATTGGATCAAAGCAGACTGGAGGACAAGAGTTATCTATGACAGTGATTTTTATTCAGAAAATTATTCAGAATTTATTCTTAACAGTTTTAAATTCGCCATCTGCCCCCAACAGGTCGATAATGTCTCGTGTGCTCTGTATGCCTTGTGTTTTGAAATATTTTTCAAATACGGCCTGGAGATTACTCCGCACTGTCTGAGGATTGACAATCCACGTCAGGTAGTACACGATCTGTGCCGCACATTTTTCTTTGACCAAATGACTGAGGTTGATTTCATAAGAAGGTATTACAGAGACTTCTCTAAAATACCAATTGGCAATTCCATTTCTATGTTCAACCCTTCAGTCTCTGTTTCATCTAAAAACTCAACAACATCTCAGCTAGCCCTCCCTCCAAATAACCCTGCAACCAGTTTTAGTTCAAGTATATCTGATGCCTAAGGGGTGATAACAGCACATGCCAAGATGGGGGTTATGCATAATCAGTGGTTCTAATGAGTTACGAGAAATATGGAGAGGAGATTAATTTAAACTGATGATTAAAAATAAATTGAAAAATAAAATTACAAATTATAATTTTTCAACATTTATAACTTTTCCGCAGCTATTTGTTTCAATCACACATGCATGCCATTCGAGATTATACTTATTAGAAGTTATCAAACAGAACACCTTTTGTTCCTCCTCAGATGAAATTATATAATTCCATGGTATCGCTTGATGTATCAATGATATATTCATGACATTCCAAGACAAAAAAAAATTGACATGAACATATGATAGGTAATAGGAGGACAGAAAGACAAAAAAAAATTGATTGATGAGGAATCTGAGATGGTGATACAATCGTTGAGTGAAAACATCCCACTCTAAAGAGACGAGTTGAAAAGATATTTTAAAACAGTCAGAGTTATTCTTTGGAATTAAGTCAAGCTCCATGGAATTGTGGTGTAAACCAAATGCTTTCGTAAAGACTTCTTTTCAAATACTTTGAAAGTTGCAGCTTTCAGAGTAATGTTAACTAGAACAAGTGTAACAAATAAATGAAACAAGTATTTATATTTTAAAAATATTAGAAAAAAAACATATATAGTGCGTCTTCCTTAATGAACACTTTTGTGGTTGATTTAAATGTGAGTGGTATTTAGGATGTAAAACTTTCTAGTGTTGTGTAATATCTGATTTTTAAAAATATGAGAAATTTCATTTCATTTTTTTTCAGTAAATTTTGGATGTAACATCGTGTAATATCAAGACGCTGTTAAAATTAGGGTTTTTCATGTAACGTATTATAATTACATTTCATTACAATTATTCCATTAGGTATGTCAAGATCTGATAGAGAAAATGTTTTGTTAGAGTTACTAATTTATAAACCTCTCGACATGAACATATAAGAGGTAATAGGAGGATCGTGCATTTTAAAGACCAAAATAATTTTTTTATTCATGAGAGATCTGAGATATTTACACAGTCGTTGGGTGAGAACATCCCACTTTAAAGAGACAAATTACAAAGATATTTTTAAACATGTCAGAGGGATTCTTTAGAATTAAGTAGAGCTCTAGGTTATTTGAGTGTAAACCAGATTCTTTTGTAAAGGCTTCTTTTTGAATACTGTCATAGATTGGAAAATTGTGTTATTTGTATTGTTTGATAAATATAGTATGTTTGTAACTTTTATCTAAATTAACACAAAACTTATTGTTTTCTTTAGTCTTTTGAAATTATATATTCCTTAGCACCTCTAATGAGTTATAAGCAAACACATTTATGTCCAAGATTACATCTGTTGCTTACATAAGGTAAATGGTACAAAGAGAAAATGTATCTTAATTTGTTTATGTTTGAAGTATGTAATTGCTTGTATCAATAGTGTTATATCTAAAATTGTAATTATATAATTATAAGGTCAACCCCCATGTCATCTGTCACTTACTAGGAGGGAATGTGTATTGTTTCACCATCTGGTTAGAGTATTGTTCTTATACCTATTGTCTATGTTGTATAAAACCACATGGTTAGACAATTGTTCTCACACCTATTTGTATAAGTATATTCTTTATTCTATTGAATTCCTGTGAAACCACATTGTTGAGCTTGGGTATAAATATAGGTACAGACTACAGATAGTCAGAGAAAGTAAAATCTAGAGAGAGTGATTGTAGAGATAAACTAGACATCATAGTGAAGTGATATAAGATATTTATAAATTATTGGAGAACTTTGGTAAATGAGAAATAGTAAGATCTAAACATAGAAAATAAATATTAAGATAATTTGATACACTGATTGTTGAGAACTTTTGTTATTGAATTGTTACAGTTTTATTGTTATATACTGGAAAACATTAACATCTAATAAATATTCAAAACTCCAATCACACCTCTTACTACTAAAGAAGTCACTCGGTGACAATACTATGAAAGTTGCAGCTTTCAGAGTAATAGTAACTGGAACAAGTGTAACAAGTAAGTGATTGTCTGTGATTAGATGCTAAACTTGCTAGCCATTAGTGCACTGAGTCCTCACACCACCTACAGTGGTGACTGTCTGTGATTAGATGCTAAACTTGCTAGCCATCAGTGCACTGAGTCCTCACACCACCTACAGTGGTGACTGTCTGTGATTAGATGCTAAACTTGCTAGCCATTAGTGCACTGAGTCCTCACACCACCTACAGTGGTGACTGTCTGTGATTAGATGCTAAACTTGCTAGCCATTAGTGCACTGAGTCCTCACACCACCTACAGTGGTGACTGTCTGTGATTAGATGCTAAACTTGCTAGCCATTAGTGCACTGAGTCCTCACACCACCTACAGTGGTGACTGTCTGTGATTAGATGCTAAACTTGCTAGCCATTAGTGCACTGAGTCCTCACACCACCTACAGTGGTGACTGCCTGTGATATGATGCCAGACTTGCGCACCAATGAGTCATCTTTTTATGAAAGGAAGCAACTGAGGACACCAATATGCCATTGGCATATAATAATAAAACTTCATAATACTTTTCTGAAATACCATTCCGCATAATGTTCTATAGGATGAAAATACAGACCATTATGTGAAACAACTTGATAAAAACCACTTTAATTAAGGAAAATGTGGTAATATTTTTATATTTTTTACATACATGAAGTGGGTAGACATAACAGTTTGAACAACTTCTTGGCAGCCAAATCTCGGTCCCTGAATCCGAGACTAAATGTTAAATGCTTCCACATAAACTTATGTGCAAAATTACTTCAAATGCTGCTAAAATCATATTAATATATAACTTGCATAGCGCTACACCTACAAACTGTGTCTGTTGGTAGGTACTTAAACAAAATTGTTGCCATTTGACTAAATTTCCCTGACACAATGCCAATTGGCTGTACATATATCAGTGTATCGCTATCAATTACCAGTCAGTCACTTGAAATCTTGAGGTATTTTCTCTGTATTTATATATTAATTTTATCTTGTTTGAGTATGACTTGTTGGATTATTGAAGATGCAATACTTTTTAAGAACAATCAAAAAGGTTTTGTGGTTTTTTACGGACTGGAAAATCATAGGTCTCATTTTTGCCCATTGGTCAGTGGAACACATGAAAGTAGTATTTGCAATATATGAAATATCTTAATAACAGTATTTTTATACGTGGTAAAATAAGCCAGGCAAAGTTTACTTTCACTTTTGAATTTGTGGGAATATGACAGTTGTAAAGCCTTCCATGTTTTAATGGGAAATAGACTATGCTTAGACTTCACTACACAGTTAACTTTACCATTCTATTTTCCTTCCTGCTTATGCACATTTCTAAAATAACTGTGTGAGAAGGATTAAGGCTCATATCAGTTCTGTTTGAGATATTTCCCTTTGTAAATCTCAAGGAGTATAGCTCTATTGGCAGAATTTTCCAATAATTAACTCAAGGGTCCCTTCTCTGTTAGCGACAAAAAATAGCTATCTTTGTATTGCTGATTATTGAATGCTCTCTCAATAGTGGTAACACTCGTATGGAACCAGCCACTGGGGACAATGCGAATTAATCAACTGTTACTCTATTCAAAAGAGGTATGAGCCTTACATTATGTATATTTCTCTGTTGTTGACTGCCCGATTATTGCACCCAATATAGTAAAATCCATTGAAACTACGCATCAATGAATAGATTATTTCTGTCTCTATATTAGCATTGTGTCAAAAAAAGAGTAGTATAGGGTACAACTATACAAACCCACAATATTTTCTTATCTTGTTGACACACTTACTAATTACATTATTATCGATGAAAGAACCAAAAGCTTTTATTCCGATCCAAGTCACTTGCATGTAACTGCAATAAAATAGAGGGTCTTTGTTGACTTTTTTCATGCTTATAAGCAATCTGACATGCTTGGTTAATATGAAACTGGAAGCGTCATCAAACTGCTTCTAATGTGAAAAAAGTTGTCACAGGGCAGAATGGAAAAACTACTATGTACATAAACACTAGTAAGCCGACAGAGAACACTAATAAACAACACAGATATGTGTGTTGTAAACAGAACGATATTTTTGCTTCTCATTCTCTCGCCTCCTTCAGAAAATGGCTCAAATCACACTTCTTTGACATGGCTTTTCTTCCTGTCTCAAATTAATATGACGTATGCTATGTCCACCAATAAACAAATTTTGAAGAAGTCTCTCAACAAAACTGGTCTGGGCTGTGTACATTCCGGATAACTGAGCAGAAGCCTACTTATTCTGTCTACCGCGAACTATGTCATTGAGAGGAAATGACTGATCTTAAATGAGGACATAGAAGAGGGGAAAAAAATTCTTTTTTTTTGGGGGGGGGGGGTGCATATTAAGGCATGATACCTGTGAGCATCTTGCTGACAGGCTAGTTTTGAAGACCTTTACAGTCTGCTTGGATGCAGAGATAAGCACTAAAGAAGTTTGGAATAGAATAGAACACAGAGCATAGATAATGTTTAATGTTGGCTCGTTGCGTTTTTCTTAGCTTTTGAATCAATACACCCCTTTAGTTTGTTCATAATACAGCAAAGAAGTAGATAATAAACGAAATGCTTTCTTTGTTCGAGAAGAAAATGCAGCATTTCACATCAAAAACAGAAGATTTGCAAACAGGATTTCCTATCTTTCGGTTTTAATGTTGACCATAGGAGATTCAATACTATATGTCACCATGTTAAAAATAGAACAAAGATTTACAAACAGGATTTTCTGTCTTTCGGTTTCAGTTTCTACAATAGGGGTTTCAGTTCCATATTTCACCATTCCCATGGTGTGCACTCATTTCAGCGTTGAGAATGCCCCTCAACGAAATTCCTATTTCAAAATAACGAGATAGCAAAAATTTAGAAACGGGAAACAAAATTGCTATCTCAAAATAATGAGCTAGCAAAAATTTAGAAACGGGAAACAAACTTGTGATCTCATAATAATGAGATACTATCTCAAAATAACGAGTGAAAATTTAGAAACGGGAAACAAAATTGCTATCTCAAAATAATGAGATAGTAAAAATTTAGAAACGGGAAACAAAATTGCTATCTCAAAATAATGAGATAGCAAAAATTTAGAAACTGGAAACAAACTTGCTATCTCAAAATAACGAGATAACAAAAATTTAGAAACGGGAAACAAATATGCTATCTCATAATAATGAGATTGCAAAAAATAGAAACGGAAAACAAATATGCTATCTCAAAATAATGAGATAGCAAAAATTTAGAAACGGGAAGCAAATATGCTATCTCAAAATAACGAGATAACAAAAATTTAGAAACCGGAAACAAACTTGTGATCTCATAATAACGAGATAGCAAAAATTTAGAAACAGGAAACCAACTTGCTATCTCAAAATAATGAGATAACAAAAATTTAGAAACCGGAAACAAATATGCTATCTCAAAATAATGAGATAACAAAAATTTAGAAACCGGAAACAAATATGCTATCTCATAATAACGAGATATCAAAAATTTAGAAACGGGAAACAAACTTGTGATCTCATAATAACGAGATAGCAAAAATTTAGAAACAGGAAACAAACTTGCTATCTCAAAATAACGAGATAACAAAAATTTAGAAACGGGAAACAAATATGCTATCTCAAAATAACGAGATAACAAAAATTTAGAAACCGGAAACAAATATGCTATCTCATAATAACGAGATATCAAAAATTTAGAAACGGGAAACAAACTTGTGATCTCATAATAACGAGATAGCAAAAATTTAGAAACAGGAAACAAACTTGCTATCTCAAAATAACGAGATAACAAAAATTTAGACACAGGAAACAAACTTGCTATCTCAAAATAATGAGATAACAAAAATTTAGAAACGGGAAACAAATATGCTATCTCAAAATAATGAGATAGCAAAAAAATAGAAACAGAAAACAAAATGCTATCTCAAAATAATGAGATAGCAAAAATTTAGAAACGGGAAACAAATATGCTATCTCAAAATAATGAGATAACAAAAATTTAGAAACGGGAAACAAATATGCTGTCTCATAATAACAAGATAGCAAAAAAATAGAAACGGAAAACAAATATGCTATCTCAAAATAATGAGATAGCAAAAATTTAGAAACCGGAAACAAATATGCTATCTCAAAATAACGAGATAGCAAAAATTTAGAAATGGGAAACAAACTTGTGATGTCATAATTACGACATAGCAAAAAAATAGAAACGGGAAACAAACTTATATTTTTTTCTCACAATTCATGTTACTAATGGCCTTCCATAGGATCTCCTTGTTTACCCCACCGAAAAAAAATCTTGCTTATATTGCATGTGTAGACAAAACTGACTGAATTCCACATATGTCACGTGTTGTCCTTCAAACCTGTGGCGGAGGGCTGTGATTATCTTTGGCTGTTGTTACTAGCCTATAAACTTTCGTGCAAATTTTTGGTATATTTTTGTGAAGATTCATTAAATTATTGTTCCTGACTCTGAATCGGTATCTGTCATGAAAACCTTTTCTAGAGCATCCTGAAGGGTCTGTGGCAGTCGAATGATCTGTAGAATATCAAACCTGTATCATTTCTAGGACTCTCACGATTCTTGTGAGAAAAGATCAAACAGGAACGAGTCAAGTGGCAGACTAATAATAGAATTGTTTTAGCACAATTCTCCATTATTCTCCATGACTTGTCAGTGATATCCTATTACCAGCAAGGATTGGGTTAGAGACAACCTGTTACTTGTCCCCGCCTCTCTAAAACAAACACCAACGACACCCTTCAACACCATAACACTGATCACCGATAAGTTGCCACCAAGTCATGGACAATTGTGGTTATGTCAGGAACAATCAATGACAACCAAAAATGCATTACAGATACCCTGAGGCTTGTGACCTATAACTTATGATACATTGCCAAGAATCTACGACAGTACAAAAATTGTCTACAAATTCTTTGTCATAAGGGATTTTAATGTTCTGTCCCATTCTCCACCATTCTGGGACCCACGTATTCCACAAATTATTTTCCCGCCATTTTTATGGCCATCTTGAAATTCTGTGTAAAACACACTTATCTCAGAAACATTGTGAGATAGAGCCATTTCGACCAAATTTTTTACCCACAGGGTAAATGCAGAGTCATATGGCACCTTTGCCAAACAATTCTTCTTCTCTCAGTTTTGGGGGCCATCTTGAATTTTTGTGTAAAATGCAAAAATGCATTTGTCTCAGAAACGGTGAGTGACAGAGTGACTTTAACAAAATATTTACCTCCACTCCAAGGTATAAGCACAGTCATCTGCCCTTTTTTGCTAAAAATCATTTTCCACCATTTTGGCGGCCATTTTGAAATTCTGCGTAAAACACAAAAACACATATATTTCAGAACCAGTTTCCTGCCAGTTTTGGAAGCTATCTTGAATTTATGTTTCAAACACAAAAAGGCATTTATCTTGGATACGGTTTGAGACAGAGTGATTTCAGCAATTTTGACAGAATTTCTTACCAGCAGGGTATGCGAAGCCATCTGCCAATCTTTCAAGAAAGCATTTTCCTGCTATTGGTAGGTTGAGTTTTTGTATAAATGGAAAAACACATTCAACAGAGCAAGATGGTAATTTCGCAGAACAACTCAACATGCTGATTATGTAGAACTGACCTCAGCAGGCCTCTCCCAATGTAGAAGTAATGGTCTCCATTCTGAAACAGTACCTGTCTCGAACTTGGTTATGGAGAATCTTTAAGGATTTGTGGCAGTCGTAGACTGTCCTATGAAATATCAAAACTGTTTGATAGTTTTAAATGACTCTAGAGACTAGTCACTATGATAAAATAACATGATTCTATTCAATTTTGTTGGCAATAACATTATGACCAGCAATGATTGTGACAACCTAGGAACTGTCCCCAAATTTCTCAAAAAAACTACGACACCACAAAACAGGTTGTCATCAAATCTTAGGCTGTCATACAGAAAATTAAACCTGTTTGATAGTTTCAAGACTCTACAGAAAAGTCATCAACTATGAAAAATGATAGGTTCCCATCAAGCCACCAACAAATTATATATTTTCATATATAGTCGGCGACTGTTGTTGGCGAAAGTGTCTTGACTTGAACAAAAGGATATTCCCTTCTCTGTGTGACTCTCCGATTTTCGGTCAGTGGCCTGTCATGGCAAGGATCGTACAGTAGAACAAATCCTTAAACTCAGCCTTTGTCCCCAGGAGTGTTGTCCATGACCAGTATTGGAAAGAGGAGACTTGACTGAAGACTTTTCTGGGATGCCAGGAAAAGATGCAATACCCCTGTTCCATTATACGATTATTCATACCAATTCTGTCTGTATTTGAATATCAAACATGTTTGATATTTTTATCATATGACTATTTATTCACCATTGTAACTGACTACGACCGGGTCGTAGTAGGTACGACTAGTCCCAGACTTACATTGAAAACCTACAGAAATCCTAAACTCCCTTCCAAATCCACTATGATTAATGATGGCGGCCAGTCGGCAAAGTAATCATATAATGGAACAGGAAAAACATTTGGGACTTGATTATTTCATATAGCTTTTCCTGGGCTGCATTGGCCATTCTCCTAAGATCAGTAAAAAAACTTATGGGGGAAAATGATAGCTCAACTAACTCTATAAATATATATCACTAATTTTTGTGTTAAAAGAATGAAAATTAAAAGAGCTTCAAACTTCCATGTATCTTATGAGGATAAAGTGGAAAGGCTACTAAGCCATATTAATTTATTATATTGCTTCATGCGGTTAAATTTTGTCTACTAAAAACACACCATACACAATGTTTTCAACATCATGATACTGTAATGTTTTAACAATGCTAAATAATTATTCCTACAGAAATGAACCTATTTCTATTTCTGTGCATATTTCTTCAAAGATAATCCCAATGTACCTTAGTTATTTAGTAGGACATATCCATTAACTTATAGATTGATCTTTTGATCTAAAGCTTGTTATTAACAGTTGACTTAGCAGCTCTAATACTTTTCTTCTATTAAGCGTCATTGATTTTTTCAACTATCAGTATTTAATCAGAGTCTCCAGACGGTGTAAACAAAAAGATCAAATGTAAATTATCCAGCAGTAAATTCATGGGGAAGGGTCTACAAATAAAGGCATATTGTTAGTCTTATAGCATGGAAAATATACATTGTCAACTCGGCGCCAATTCGAACTACATTATTTGTATTAATACATGGGTGATTACCCAATTCCCCCCCCCCCCCCGCCTATCAGCTGAAAACGTCAAAGCAGTCATCTTGGACTATATTTTAGCATTTCATACCAAATACACTTGATATATATCCCATGACAGGGAAACTCCACTCCTGATTCTGTGCTCTGCCCACAAAATCTTGATTCCATACAATTTTTTGACTGACAAAGACTCTCACGTTTTAGTCCCTGTAGGTTATACCCCTGTCCCACTATGTGATTATTTCCCTGACTGGCCAACTATATGACTGGCCCCGATTGGCCACAATATGGTTATTCCCCTGACTGTCTGACCTATGATTGTAGTGGATTTGGGAGAGTCAGGGTGAAAGCGGTGGGGAAACACTGTCGCTTATGTCAAAACATGGTCAGAACAAGCCGCTATAAAATCACTGATTGATCTGCAGAGGTCAACAGAAGCTGGCGGACCACTGAAGGTGATCTGGGATTTATGTGGGGTTTCAATGGAAGTCAGGGACCAGTTGTATCTACTATGACCCCATCCTATGTTATATGCATCGGCCGGATTGAGTCATTTAGAATTGTGAACAAATAATTGTACATGTTTGATATTCAATACAGACACGTTTGTCCTGCACCAAATTTATAGGATTCATACAGATACAAAATGCCATAATCCAGGTGAATAATCATGTAATAGAACAGGGGTATTACTGTCAAATATGTGTCTTGTGCTTTTCACAGAAATCCATGAATGTTTTTATTCAAAGAAGAAGATCAGGGAGATTAATTTGTACGTTTATGACATTTGGGTGACTGAGTTTACCTCACTCACATCAACAAGCAAACAGGACACATGCGAGTTTTTTTACTGCTGCCTCTGAACAGTCATAGATTTTTCATCTTATTATTATTCTTATTAGTTTTGCACTTATGAATGATCATTTAGTAGTAAATCATATTGCTTTATGATCTACCATACTCATGGTCAAATATCTGGGCTGAAATAATAAGTTTTGTTAATTTCAAATGTTTTCTTTAAATGTTTTTGCATACCAATGATGTTTGCTCAGTGAAATGCAACGATTTTATTTCTTGTTCAACTTATCAAAGGAGATTATCCTGCACCTCAATCTATATCACCCTTTGGTATTTAAATGGGATAAATCCATTGATGTACCCCGATCTCATGGCTAAAAGTTTAGAATTCCAACTAATTGAGGCTTTTCATCTCCAAAAGGGCTGTGGGAGTGTGGTCCATGATTGGTCTACGAACAGGAAATTTTCCTGGTTGACGACTCAGTCTTTTCATTCATATTCCTTTTGTTCCTGGCTAGTGTTCCTATTACTAGGGGCGGCGAGTAATTACAATGGTTAGACATGTTTGCAAACTGTAGCAAAAAAACTCTTATCTGATTAAACCTGGTCATAAACCAATCTGTTGAGACATAAACCCCTATTTTTGGTCACATTCCACTTGACAACCTATTGGACAGTTGCCATGTCCAAACGAGCCTCAGAAAAAAATTCCTGCTTGCCAACCTTTTGGGGACCATACTTGACACAATGAGAGTGGAGTATCACACGATGCCCCCATAGTGTGTGGACTCACCAACCTCTCACTACCCCTCCCCCCATGGTATGCAGACTGGTAAACCAATCCTAAACATGACTTGTCACAATAAAACAACTCTTTACTGACCTGTTGCACAAAGTTTAAACTAGTCACCCTTATACCCCCGTTCCATTACACAATATTGCTTCCGATTCTGCTTTTCTGCAGTTGGGAGATAAACTGTATTAATCATATAGGGTTGGAGCTGGCCAAAGGTGACCATATAGAATATCAAACATGTTTGTTAATTCTTGTTGGCTATTACGACTATTTATCTATGATTCTAAATATGGTCACTGTCCTGGGCGGTCAGTGGTGCTTACAATAGCAAAGTCAAGTAGCGGACCAAATACCATGATTACATTCAATTCTGGCCAGCAGCTTAGGCAGACAAGCTGCAATAGGGTCGTAGTAGGTAAGACTGATCACAGACTTCCATTGACAACCCAAAAAAATCCTAGACTGCCGAAGACTGTCCGCTAGCATCTGACGACTTCTTTGGACAAGTCAGGGATTTATACTTACTTGTTCTGACCACATTTTGATATAAGTTTCAGTGTTTTCCCTGCACATTTTTATCCCAACTTTCTAAAAACCACCACAATTGAAGGTTGGCAGCCAGTCGGTGAAATAATCATATAATGGAACAGGGCTGTTAATGGGCAGTGACAGGTGGATTTCTGGATGGCTCCTGTTTTTAACCCACAGCCCATGTGGGTATTGTTTTCACACCAATCATTTTGATGGGTGGGTGTGTGGTGGAAGCCAAACCTTGTCCAGGCAAAATCTCTGCAACGGTAAGGTGCAGGAAGTGCAAACTTGGCAGGGATTTTCCTTAGTTGTGCAACTCCAAGGTATGACCTACATATGACCTTTGCGAGTTAGGTGACCTTGAAAATGAAAAATCTTCTACAGGCTGTATCTCAGAATCCATGATGTGTGAGAATTTCAAAACTTGGCATGGATGTTTATTAAGAATGTAGTTGTGCAATTTCAATGTAAGATCTCAGCATGACGTTTGACCTTTTCACTGTGACTTTGAAAATGCTGTCAGAATCTTGCCTGGTGTATATCCCAGTTACTTGGTAGAGCTATGACTTGGGGATGCAGCTGTACAACACCATGGCTGGCCTGGCCTCTGATCTTCGTGACCTTTGCAATCTTCGTTGGTTACCAGCATTGAGGATGCTATTTTGTAAGACTGTCATCCAGGGTTGTTTACCTGACTATCACCAGCATCATTTGGCAGCATCAGGGACCATGCAAGAGCATCCCAGGTCTGGTCTCAGAGTAATTCTCAAATAATACCGGGAACTGCACGAAATAACCAGGCATGTCTGGGAGCACTTTAAAACATCCTTCAATTATTTGCCATCCATTTGCCTGTATTCCCCAATCTTAGGTGTCAATTTTTCCAAAGTTAACTGGGAGTGCTCTAGCAGGTTCTAATTTTTGACCAAACATAAAAAAATGGACTGAGCCAAATATGGTTAAATTTTGGCTAGCATATTTGGAGAGGGCCTGTGTCCACCTATTGTACCACCTGAATCCGTTACCCTGTATCTTTTATACTGTTTCTTTTATACTGTTTCCACATATTCTTGCTGCAGGTTTTTCCTGACTCATAACATGAACTGTCCCTTACAGTACACTCCTACAATGACCAGTTAACAATTAGATGAATATAATTATAAGTATACAGAATCTGAGCTGAAATATTTTCAGTGGTTCAGCTATATTACTGTCAAATGTCCAATATAATAATGGCTACAATGCCATTAGAAGAGCACTTGGGGAGAGCAGACCACTGTCAGCCCATGAGGTCATTAAATTCATCCATCCTGGATTCAGACAGTGATCCAGATCATGATCATGAAGTTTAATCATTTATTTTGTATCCACTTCTGGTTTTTTCATGAAAATTTCACCAAAAGTCACCATACATTCTTGAATTATGCTGTCAGGACTAGGGATGGGTTGGTAGGCCTGGTGTCTCGGTATCAAGAACTTTTACTGTGATGTTGTTAACAGCAAACATCCATGTTTAGTTGGGGTGTACTAAAATGCAGAGCCCCGGACTCATAACGGTTTTGCATTGGCAACCTCCCGATGTACACAGTCATATGCATCCTGGATTCAGACAGTGATTCAGATCGTGCCTAAAATCTAATCAGTTCTAGGCCATCTCATTCTGATTATTCTGTGAAAATGTCATATAATTCCGTCCATAACTTTTTGAGTTTTGAGTTATCTTGCTAGTAAACAATAAAAAATTTCAATTGGATCTGGAATCCAGGATCTCATCTGGATTACCACTAAAATTTAATCATCTGCAGATGGTAGCATTCTCAACATTTCCTGAATATTTCATCAAGATTTCTCCATAACTACTTAAGTTATCTTGCTAACAGACTGAAAGTTTGCGCCGGCATAAACATAACCTCCTTGGCAGAGGTAAATAAGTTTCTTAAACTAACCATGTTATTTCACTTGTCTTCTCATACACATTTTTTGCATAATTCACCAACAATCTATCCTATTCCAAACTTTTAAAGCACTTATCTCTTTATATATCTAGTGTTTCAAACATAAGCAGTAGTCAAAACTCGTTTAGTGGTGGAGATAGCAGAGGTTGACACCAATGAAGATGCTGGTTTGAATTTGGGACTTAGGAGGAAAAGAGGTGAAAGAAGAAGTGTGATTTGAGCCCTTTTCTGAAGGAGGTGAGAGAAGGAGCAGGAGAGTTGTTCCAGATTGCAGGAGCATCAAAAGCCAGATTATTATCAAAATGTTTTTTTACTTATGTAAGAATGGGCAAGACTGAGGAACAGTTAGGAACCTGATGTTAGTCCTACTACAGCATATGTTGCAATTACAATGGTATGGAAGAAAAGTAGGACTGAAATAACTTGGGGTGCCACTGTTGAAAAATTATCCAATAATAGTTCATTTTCCAGCACGTCCCATTTATTAGAAGCCCCCATTTATCTGAACTTGATTTTTTGTCCTATTGGATTTCAAGAAATGTGGATCTTCTGTGTAAGGACATGAAACATGGCTCTTATTGCCTTAAGATGATCTGTGATCAGCAAGCTTGTCTGGCAAACCAACAATCTAGGATCAAACCTGGCTCAGGAAGATATATAGTGACTCAGATGATCACTTAAATGTTGATCCACTGTCATTGGTCCCATTCCCAAGTGGCAGGTTAAAGGACCTTGGAAACATCCATAACTGTCATCTCCAAGCCTCTGTCTCTTTCTCTAAGTTGTAGATATGGCTGTTTCAGTAAGACTTGGGTGTAGACTTTAAACACTTAACTGGCTCTCTATTGTCCCATTGGCACAAGAAAATGGATAAAAAAATAAAAAGATTTTATACAATTGCTTGAATGATAAATTTGGCCAGGCTATTTAAGATGACAATACTGTTTATAATCTTTAGAAACAAGTACACATATATAAGTGTCATAGCAATTGCTACTCATTATACAATGCTATTGTCAAACAGATGATCATTAAATATGGACTATTCATTTGCAAAGGCCCCTACAAACCCTACTATGCGAAGTAGTTAAACTAAAAGGGGTTAGTGAAGTATAATAAAAGGGTATGTCAGGATTTGAACAACGCCTTTAAGATTTGGTCAATATCTTATTTACCAAGACAGCTACTGAAGTGTGAAAATTCATGATTACTTGAATACAAAAAAGTCATTATTTTTGAAAGATGTTGAATATCCAATCGCTATCTAAGTGCCTTGCAAATTTAATCGCAAATGTTATGCAAGTTTTGAAACTATGAGGAAGAAAGACTTGGTATGATAAAACTTTTATGCTGAATTTAAAACTAGATATCCTAAAAACTTTTATGTTGAATATTACACAATGATAATACTGGTAACATCACATGAATAATGGAGTATAAAATGCACGTGCATTAAAATAATTTTTTATAACCATGATGAGCTTGTATGTAAGACTGGTCACAGACTTCCATTGAAAACCCACAAAAATCACTGCCTATGACTCCCAGCTTCTGTCAACCTTCCGCAGACCAGTCAGTGATTTTAAACTGACTTGTTCCGACTGTGTTTTGACATAAGCGGCAGTATTTTTAGATGCATTTTCACCCTGATTTTCTAAAATCCAGCATGATCGTAGGTCACTTGCCAAAATAATCCTACTATGGAACAGAGGTATCAATGGGCAGTGACGGGTGGGTTACCAGATGGCTCCTGTTTTTATCCCACGGTCATTGCTGACCATGTGGGTATTGTTTTCAAATCAGTCATTCTGTTGGGTGGGTGTGTGGGAGAAGCCAAACCTTGTCCAGGTCAGATCGCTGCAACTGTAAAGTGCAAACTCGATATGGATTTTCTTTAGTAGTGCAACTCCATTGTGTGACCTCCATGTGACCTTCATGAGTTGTATGACCTTGAAAGTGAAAAATCTTCTATGGTCTGTATCTCAGAAACCATAATGTGTGAGAATTTCAAAACTTGGCAGAGATGTTTATTGGGGGATGCAGTTGTGCAATGTCAGTGTAAGATTTGGGAAACCTTGTCAGATTCTTGTCTGGGCTATATCTCAGTTACTATAATGTGGAACAAGTTGAAATTTGGCAGGACGCTTCCTTTGGGATTGCCGATCACCTCAGTCGGGTTTTGGGACCTTTGCAGTCTTTGTTGGGTACCAGCATTGAGAATACTATTTTTAAAAGACTGTCATTCCGAGAACTGCATGGGACATCTGGGAGCACTTTCAAACACCATTCCTTGATTTGCCATCCATTGGGATGCATCCCCAAATGTTAGGTGTCAACTTTTTCCAAAGTTATCTGGGAGTGCTCTATCAGGTGTTAAGTTTCAACCAAAGGCGAAACAACAGACAGAGCAAAATATGGTTAAACTTTTGCCAGCACATTTGGAGAGGGCCTGTATCTTCCCATTGTACCACGTGAATCCATATCTTATGTCTTGCACTGTTTCAGCAAATTCTTGCTGCAGGTTTCCCTGACTGCATGAGAGGAACTATCCCTTAAAGTATACCTCTACCAAGACAAGAAAAGATAGATGCATATAACTATAAATATACAGAAACTGACCTGAACTATTTTCAGTGGTTCAGTTATATTGCTGTAAAATGGTCAATATAATAATGGTTACAATAGCAATTAGAAGAGAACTCATAAAGAACAGACCACTGTTAGGCTATAGGGTCACTAAATTCATCCATTCTGGATCCAGACCATGATTTGGATCAGACCAAAAGTTTAATCACTTGTTGTGTATCCCCTTCTGGTTGTTCCTTAAAAAATTCATCAAAAATCAACATATACATTCTTGAGTTATGATGCCAGGACACATTGGCAGTTCTATGTCGTTTCCTTCCAATTATTGTGTGAAAACTTTATATAAATCTGTCCATAACTTTTTCAGCTACCCTGCTAGCAAACAATAAAAAAATTCAACCTGATCTGGAATCCAGGATCTCATCTGGATCACCACTAAAATATTGAATCATCTGCAGATGGTACCACTACTTAAGTTATCTTGCTAACAGACTGAAAAATTTGTGCCAGCATAAACATAACCTCCTTGGCAGAGATAAATAAGTTTCTTACACTAGCCATGTTATTTCATTTGTCTTCCCGCAGACAGTTTTTGCATAATTCTTTAACAATTTGTTCTATTCCAAACTTCTATAGAGATTATCTCTTCATAGATATAGCCTTTCAAACATAAGTAGCAATCAAGACTCGCTCAGTGGTGGACATAGCATAGGTTGACACTAGTGCCGGTTTGAATTTGGACTAAGGAGGAAAATCCATACCAAGGGAGTGTAATTTGAGCCTTTTTTGAAGGAGGAAAGAAGCAGAACAAATATCATCAGGCAAGTCATTCCAGATTGCAGGAGAATCAAAAGCCAGACTATTATCAAAATGTATTTATGTAAGGATGGGCAAAACTGAGGATCAGCCACAAACTTTATGTCTTTCCTACCATGGTGTGTGTTGTATTGTATTGTCCTAATATGATCTGTGATTAACACGCTTACCTGGAACACCAATAGTCTAAGATAAAACCTGGGTCTGACTCAGAATATTACTTATATGTGGTCCCCTGCCATTGGGCCCTTTTCCCAGTGGCAGGATAAAGGACCTTGCAGACATCGATAACTGTCATCTCCAAGGTTCTGTCTCTAAGTTCTAGATATGGCCATTCCAATAAGACTTTAAGTTGTTGGTGTGGATTTTAAAAAATTAACTGACCATCTATTGTCACATTGGCCAGGAAAAAAATAAAATAAAAAGTCTGTTTTATACAATTGCTTGATTGATAAGTTTTGACCAGGTTAGTGAAGAGGACAATGCTCTTTATGATCTTGATAAAAAAGTTTATCTATGCTAAATATACATATATGAGTCATTGAATATTTTAGTTAGTATACAGTGCTATTGTGAAATAGATGATCGTTAATTATTGACTATTCATTTGCAAAAGCCCCCACAAAGCCTACCGCGGGAGGTAGTTGTGGTAAAACGGGTTAGTGAAGCGTAAATAAAAGGATATGTAAGGATTTATTGACTGCAAAAGCCCCCACAAAGCCTACCGCGGGAGGCAGTTGAGGTAAAACGGGTTAGTGAAGCGTAAATAAAAGGATATGTAAAAGCCAGGTCACACTGTGGCGAGTTTTAGTGGCGAATATGCACGATCCTTAAATTCTTCCCTGTTGGTAGCATATTCTTGGTCCATCTTCACTGTTCTCCACCATTCTCCATGGATCGTCATCTGGCTACGACAGTTTCAAACTGTTCAAAACTATCCCCGGTATTCGCCGATTCATGGCCGTTTTTTAGTTCGCCATTAGAATTCGCCACTATTGGTAGCAGATTCTTCTACATCGTAGCTCTTTGGTAGGACATTCTCCAGCAAATCGTACTACCTTCTTGTTCTCAGTAAATTCGCCAGATATTCTTCCTTATTCTCAACTGATTCTTCCTTTGTCGTAGAAGATTCTTCAAGTTTCGCATTCATTCTCCCCTACTTGTAGCTGATTCGTGGGTAAATTCGCCAGATATCTTCACCAGTTCGTAGGGTATTCTTTGTATATTCTTGCTTTGTCTCAGGACATTCGAAAGGCATCGTAGAACATCGTAGAGGGATCGTAGAAGTATGAAGATCTTTTATCACGTGACTACACTTTCCCGCTTTTTTTTGGCGAATTTTGGCGAATGTGAAATCACTTCTGTTCTTCTATATTCGCAGATATCATCGTAGCACCCTCGCCACTGTGTGACCTGGGCATAAGGATTTAAACAGTGCCTTTTGTCAATATCTTATTTACCAAGAGAGGGACTGTGAAAACACATGATTACATGAGAACAAATAAGCATAACAAATTGAGCAAAGTTTCTGATAACTATTTTTAAAAGATGTTAAATATAAGATCACTGCTCCTTACAAATTTGATAGCAAATATTTTGCAAGTTTTGAAACTATGATGAAGGAAGACTTGGTATTATAAAACTTTTATGTTGAACTTAAAACTATGTATTATAAATTGTTTACCTTGAATCTTATATAATGATAATACTGGTACCATCACATATGAGTATATCAGTAATGGAGTATAAAATGCATTGCATCACATACCCATGATGGGCATCTTAGAAAAACTGATTGAATATTACCAACTGGATTTATTATAGCATTTTTTGGTCCGTATGCAAAAATATAAATCTTGTGGAATAGAATTTCCTCCCTATTTTAGCACCGTATTCCATTTAATAGTTACTCTGGCAAAGATTTCTACACATAAATGCAACAAATAATGAAAAAAAAACTTTCATATAGGAGGTTATTTTTGTTCATACATGCCATTCGGGGAACTCTCCCATTTACATAGTAAGGGTCCAAACTTCTTACCCGGTGTTGTAAATTTGAATATGTGAGGGACAAAAAATGCAGTTTTCCCTTTGCTAAATAATTATGGTTGGCACTACCAAACTGCTAGAAAACTTGTATACATGCCTGATAGAAAATATGGAAGCTCTGGACTGCCAAAGTTTTTTTTTTATTTATTAACTTGTTCCAGTCAAATAACTTGAATATTTCAGTTAGTAACTGGAGCATACTATGTACATATTAACTTGAATATATGAGTTAGTAAAAGGAATATACAAGATAGTAGCTTGAATATAGGAGTTTAGCTAACTGGACTAAACAAATTAACTAACATGAATGTACAACTCAATCAACTTGAATATATAAGCTACTAGACTTGTATATATGAGTTACTAACTTGAATATTCAAGTTACCTAAATAGTATATTCAAGTTAGTTAACTGTCATATCCAAGCAAGTAAACTCCTATATGTTGTCAGGTCACTTCCCACTATGGCCTGCCTTTTGATCCTAACGAGCCTTTTTTCTATTGGGTTTCTTTCTGACCTTTGACCTTGGCAGGTCTCTTGGTTGTAACAAAATTCTTATCATCTCCATGTTCACTGATAAAACTTGACTCTCCGGTTTCACTAAATATTATAGGAGGAAATGAAACTAAAAAAGTAAAATAAGATAAAATTT
The DNA here is from genome assembly GCA_964017235.1 of Sabellastarte sp. h YS-2021. Taxonomy (NCBI): domain Eukaryota; kingdom Metazoa; phylum Annelida; class Polychaeta; order Sabellida; family Sabellidae; genus Sabellastarte; species Sabellastarte sp. h YS-2021. Next base: position 16,146,804 of record OZ024927.1, read on the forward strand.
TATACATTTTACCTTATGCCAGTTACAGACAAAAGTAGTTTAATATATTTATAAACCAATTTCTGTGTTTTACTGATCTGGCCACTTGGATGCTGTTTGGGACGACATGGGGGTGTCGGCAAGGTCAGTACTGGGTGTCAGTCCCAGCAGGCACGCGACTTGGAAATCTGGTTGATTCCAACGGTGAAATCTGGTTGAAATACGTGAAGATTTTGCAAACCGTTTTTAGTTGGATCCAACCGGTGAAATAAGGTTGAAACCAACTGTTGAAATCTGGTTGAATTCAATGGTTGAAATCTGGTTGAAATACGTGTAGATTTTGCAAACCGTTTTTGGTTGGATCCAACCGGTGAAATAAGGTTGAATTCAATGGGTGAAATCAGGTTGAATTCAGTGGGTGAAATCTAGTTGAAATATGTGTAGATTTTGCAAACCGTTTTTGGTTGGATCCAACCGGTGAAATCAGGTTGAATTCAATGGGTGAAATCAGGTTGAATTCAATGGGTGAAATCTGGTTGAAATACATGTAGATTTTGCAAACTGTTTTTGGTTGAATCCAATGTATGAAATATGGTTGAATTCAATGGGTGAAATCAGGTTGTTTACACTGTCTTCTTTAGTTGAATCATTGTAGCTTGTGTTGCATAATTATAGCTTCTTAATAATATTATATAACTATCCATATGCATATTATACAATTTGGATACAACTTCAAAGTAATTAATTCTTTCCAAGATTACATGTTTTCATGAATCATTGTATATTCAATATTCTATTTCTGATGACGTTGTAATATCGCATAATTTTTTAATCAGCTTTCAAATATGCTCAAGATATGTAAATCCATATTTTCCAACTAGATATCCGTTTTTATGTTATTAATAGCACCTGTATTATTCAATGCCTTCAATTGAAATTCTTTTTGTGAAATTTTAAAATATTTTTTTCTTTGTAAATAACAAACAATTGTGATATTATTTATATCTTCAGTATTTTATCGAATCAGTTTCTTTTAAATGTTTTATTAAGTTGGCTATAATTATATTGTAATTATAAAGAAGCTATAATCATGTAGCAAAGCCACAATGCTCAGTTCAGATGCTTGTGTCTCATACAACTTTGTCATATATACTGAAAAAAAAACACAAGAAAAGCCACATTTGAAGAACTCCACCCATTACTCCCCAATTTAATTAGTTGTCAGTGCTGACCACACACACAAAAAAACAGACTTAAAGAAGTGAACACCATGCCTGCAACTGAGCAAGGGTAAATTCCCACCTCCACCCCTGCTGTGTTATATAATTACTTTAGTCACAGGTCCAATGTCCTGTGTAGCAGGGTACAGATAAGAAAAACCAGGAACCCCCCAACCTCACTGTTGTGTGATAAAATGTTATAGCTTAGGTTCTCTGTGTAGGGAAGTTTTCAGTGTAAACTTGTAAACTGAAAACTATTTTCTTTATATATGGGAGAATTTGAGAAACAAATTCTGATTACTCAGTTTTGATAAATAAGTTTGAATTTATCTTTTTTATTTAGGATAAATTTGACTTCAGAATGTTTTTTTTTAATTATCGAGAATTGCATTAATCAAAATATAATTATAAATTATAAAAATTATATTTGGATGCATCAGTTAATTAATAAGGAGAATGAAGAAAAATGTACAAGTACATGCAACCATAATCTTTATCATCTTTATAATCTTTAAAAATTAGTCTTTGCTTTACAAATACCTACAAATTCAAAAACAATTGCAATAATTGTTATTTCAAAAACTTGACTTTATCACTAAATCACCCTCTAGAAAAAGAATTTTCAATCGATGATTACCAGGCATTCATTTCCCAACATTCAACCTGTTTTCTGTTCAATAACATGACTAACAAGATTTCATGTCGAAAAACCTAACTTGATTTAGTGGTGATTTTTTATGAAGTATCACTACTTTATCCAGTCAGAAATCCAGCTTTGAAATAGTGTTGAAATTGTGTCAGTGTCAGTTTTTCAACCAAAAATCACCATGATTTCTGGTCAAAATATCACTACTTTTTCATGCCAGAAAACTAACTTAGATTTAGTAGTTGGTAATGTTCATTTCAACGTCAGGACCTGTTTTCAACTCTAAATCAACGACATTTCAAGGCGTGTGCCTGCTGGGGTAGTTCAAAAATGTAAAAAAATAGAAAGTACCAAGACTGCAATGTGGCAGTCTCTGCTTGGTTGAACTCTGGTCATACCTAATAATTGACCATGCTTCTTCCATTTGTATGCTGAGAACACACGAGGCCACATCTGAAAAATTATCCACCGTCATATTAAAGTCTTTATTTTGTCCACCCTTGTTATGTATGTAGAACAGACTACTAATGTGTTTTGTGTTACAGAGCACCATGCATAATGATGGTAAAGGATGATGGTTGTTATTATATACATGATGGAGGTATATCAGTGTGTGGATGTTTTTCGTGATATTCATAATTTCCGTTATTATGGACGCAATATTTGTGTGTATCTGTTCTTTACCTGCACCTTCTTGCTGGGTCTCTGGATCCTCAGATTGTGTTTCTACTCACTAGGATCCACAGGAACAGAGGACACGTTAATTCATATACTCATTTAATTAATTAATTAATTAATTTTATATATTATTCACAAGCTATACTGGCACCATTGCCTCCCGGTCAAGTATAATTGTTGCTTGAACTAATTATTGGTAAGCAGAGGCCATAGGATCCGGTCACTAGGGCATTATACATAAATTTAGTGAGAGGGCCACAATAACCACATATATACACTTAGTGTGTTTTGTTTCTTTGCTATTGCAATAATGAATTGTGACATATCTGCTCAGGATCTCTTTGGAAGCCAAGCATATGTTGTTGGATTGGAACGAATATCCGGGGATTGCTCTGGATACCTGGACTACCACAGGATTTTCTGACATGTTTGCATTGTGGCTATCCATATTTTTACCACTGTACTACTGAGTCCCATGTCACTTTTGTATACTTACTATCACTATTGCTTGCATTCTCAATGATATGACAATTGCCATTTTAACATAGGTATTTTATCTTGTTAACCCTGTACAGGTTTGGTGATGGTGCTCTCGACTGAAACTCCTGTGATCTTAGCATTTGCAATCACACTGCTATTAATTTCTTTTATTGTAATTTTATTGCATCATCTCATATAAAATATTCTAGTTGCATAGGTTATAATTTTGATGCTCCTTCATTCCACCAACTCTTAGTGCTACATCTTACATGGCCACTGTGTAGCCCTTACTTTCATAGCGATTAATCTTATCTTCCTGTGCACGGGCACGCATGCAAACTCAATAAATTTTAATCCGCCGGTCACATTATATTTCTGTTACATGTATTTTCTTCACTTTACATGGCATGGCACATAACCTTTGACCTTGTATTACCCTTCTTAAGGTCGTGAAAAGTCTTTTGTAAAATTAAATGTGCTACTCTAAACATGTAAAACACACTGAGTATGTGTGACCTGAGTGCTTTTCTTGTTAATAATTCACAGTAAATTACCTTCTCTGGGACCTGTAAGTTTTCACCTTTGATCTTGAAAACCAGTAGAGACCTTGTCGGTTGCTGATATTCAAGCTACTAACTGGAACATTCAAGTTAACCAGAACACTCAAGTTACTAACTGAAATTTTCAGTTAGTAACCTGTATATTCAAGTCAGCTAACTTAAATTTTGAAGTTAGCTAGGTCATATATTCAAGTGAACTAACTCATATATAACGCATATATCAGCTTATCTAACTCAAATATATTCCAGTAACTAACGTGTATATTCAAGCTAATAACTGGAACATTCAATTTAATCAGAACATGCAAGTTACTAACTGAAATTTTCCAATTAGTACCTCATATATTCAAGTCTGTTAACTCAAAATTTCAAGTTAGTTAGGACGTATATTCAAGTTAACTTACTCATATATAACGCATAAATCAACTTATCTAACTCAAATGTGTTCTAGTTACTATATCATATATTCAAGTTAATACAATTTTTGAAAAGCTTTGGCAGTCCAGAGCTTCCGTAAGAAGGCTATACAAATATAAAAGAACCCCCGTCGTGTATAATGGTTTTAAAAAATTTATGAAGAATGATTTCATAGAATAGTTGATATATTTGGTTACCCAATGGAAATATGGATAATTATTCTAGAATGGTACACTTTCCGCCATTGGCTGCATATTTTTTACAATACACCTCACAAACAAGCCGGCAATCAGTAAATATCGACGCCCTAATTTAAAAAGTATGCGCCGACGCGAGGATAAAAACCAGGTTTGAGACAATAGGGTTGAAAAGGTTGTCTCAACTTGAAGAAAAGACTTTTAGCTATAGAAGTATACAAATATTTGGTTGTCTAATGGAATATCAATAGTTACTTCAAATTGCCATTAATGTTTGCATTATAAAATTTTTTTTCTACAATTGTACACTTTCAGTGATCATTCCAGAGTTCTTACATTGCACCACACAAACAAGCCGGCAATCAGTAAGTATTGACCCCCTAATCTGAAAAGTCTGTACCAAAGTGAGGATAAAAAACAGGGTTTTAGACAGTCAGGTTGAAAAGGTTCTGTCAACTTTAATAAAAGGCTTTTAGCCACACACAGTAAGATTAGTTGAAGAAATCTGTACTTCAGATAAATAATGTAGAAGTTCTTGCACAAGGATAGAATTTCACAGTAACAATTTCTAGCAATGACACATTCAGCCAGATTATGATTGACACCAAGAATAATTAAAATAACTAGTTATCAGCCACGTCTCTTTTAAACTGCATGCATTGGAATTAAGATATAGCTACAGACTCTTAGGTTTCATTATGGGCAAGATTATTCAACTCATTGTTATTATGGCCAAGTTCACATTCTGTGGCATTTAGCTAATTATTTAAAAAATACTTTTTGCAAAGTATATTACTCATTCTGTTTGCTTTGTGTTTGTTGTTTGCAGCAAAACTCCAAAAATACTGAATGAATTGTAACAACATTTTCAAGGAGCACAGGAACTGTTTTAAGGAAGTCTGTATTTAATTTGGTCAAGATCGGTCTAATATCCTTGATTTGGGAATAATTTTTAACTTATGTTGCCATTGAACTCAATGCTAGCAGTAGATCTGTGGTTCGAATCCCATCCAAGCTAATTTTTCTCTCTCTATTTTTGCAAAGCAGATGAATACAGAAGATGCTTAGCTTAGTTTCATGAAATTGTTATTCTTTTGGACTTTCATAGAGCCCAATCTCCTCACATTAGTAGATTTAAAAGGTAGCAAAAATCCACTTAAACATATCTTTATTTCTTTTTGTATGGAATTTCCACAAAAGAAGTGTATTGAAATCATGGGTTGAAAGAGATGGGTACTTTGGAGGTTATTAGACTTTTATACAACTTAATAGCTGCAAAGTAGCAGACTGCAAGGCAGAAAGGTTCAAAATAAGAGGAAGTAAATAATGATTGATTTGCATCAACTCTAATCTGGTCGCCTCCCACCTCTGAAATCGGAGTTTGATTCTCGATTCCACCTCAAGTGGGAAAGACGGTAGTTGCTTGCTGTTGGTTGGCAGTTACAGACACTTAACCTTGGCCCCTATTTTTTGGACATTAAAACCATCTACACTATAAAATTATGTACATGGTGTGTATCTGTTTGCACGTGTTATACTTTGTACAAAATCTATTGTGCAAGCTACAACCTTTACAGCCCAGTTCTACAATTTATAATCATATTGAAATTTCAGTCACATTAAAATTTACTTTATACTGGAACCATGGTCACCAGCTACCCATATTTGCCACCCTCTGTACTTAGCCATTTCTCACTATGAAAACAAACCTTTATCTTTTGGTTTTAAAAATAACGTTATAAGTTGTGTGACTCACTGTTAACTAAATCAGTCCCCAATTTTGGCTTCAAGGATGGCTTTTTGGGGTGTACATTACTAGGTGGTGAGTGTAGAGTGGGTGCTTGCACCATAAGAAGGGTGTCCTTTTTATTTTCTTTGATTCCTCTTAAACTGTTGTTCCATTGTAGCGAGTGAATGAGCATTAATTTTTTCTGATTTTAGACTGGATCTTATCACTCTATTTAGCTGTAAATCCAACTTTTTTTAGGTCGTATTCATCCCATTTCTGGCTCAAATTCCTATTCCTGGGAGGCGATTAAATCACAAACTGTGTGAACTTTTTTTATGATTCTAATCTGATCAAGCATTTGAAAAGTTGGTCAAACACCAATCTTTTAGGTTGTAAACTTCCTAGGTTACTCATATTCCACTCGTAGAGCAATCTTGTTGGTCATAAACCAATTATATTTGGTCTTATTTTTGCGATGTAGGCTATCGTTTTGCACCTATTCAACTCACAAGCCATTTCTTCTGGGATCCCAAACCAACCTTTTGCCATTGGACTCACCAAACTCCAACCCAATGGTTTGCTGACTTGCCAACCTGTCACACAACACGTTCACCACAATGGAATAGCCCTTTTAAAAGCCCTTCAAGGAAATTTTACTTGGACCTATGTATTTGATACAGGTAAGTTAATTAATTTGATTATCTTGGACTCTTAAAACAATGTTAACAATAGTCTTATTGAAAAGAAAAGGTAAGCCAGATTAAAGAATGGATTTTGGAAATGATCGACCAAATAAGAGGTGAGGTGGAACGTCTAAGGAATCTCTTGTGTAATTAATCACACAAGTACGTTTATTAGATGTCATAATGGCCGATTGTTTTTGTTTTCCAGTTATTTCCACAGGGTTATACTTGAAAAGACAATAAAATAAAAAAAAATGATTTATGAATTTATTTTTCATATATCTATCGTCCTCAAACAAAATTTCACATAGACAATATTGTACTAATATATGCAATTTATGGATCTGTGAAAAATTGCCCACATTATGACTCAGACCACTTTTCCAGTAAATTCTCTTATTTGTAGGCTGTCACCGGAAGCTGTGTCCTTTTTGGGGGGACTTATTTAGTGTCTGTCAGAAGACAATTATAGCGTATGACGCAAAAAGTGATGTCATCGCGATTCCAACTGAGTATAAAATACAGTCACAAACACCTCTGTCAGATTTGGGTCGCTTGTGTTTGGAGCAAATTGTAAGTAGACAGTCATTCTTTCTTATATATTTTTTTATTTAGCAACATAAGAAATACAACCGATACAATAAATTAGATTACACAACGACATATATTCAGTGGATCGATTGTTGCTGTGTCTGAGACCACAAACACTCGAGTCTTAAATTAAATACAACTGCTAATTAATTTACAATTGTTCAATGGTTTGGTGGAAAGAGTTTGAACATACGTTTGTACTACAAGGGTGGTTCTAAACATAAACAGTCAAAAGGATGAAAGATTGATCAATTTTATTTTCTTAGTTAATTCTAAGAAACAAAGAAAACTCGCCAGGAGAACAAAAATGCGCCATTCAAGATTTTACTCAGAAAACAAGTACATGTGAACTCTGTCCCGCGCCATTGCATACCATCAGAAATATCAACAGCAATGCTCTCCGGGACAGAAACTCGGTCTACCAGTACCTGAATGTTCGATTTGATAGCTCTCCGGGGACATTACCTTATGTTTTGATAGAAATTCAATACACTTTGTAAGCAGACCACAAGGACTTGCATGGCTACCAGGAATGTCATAAAATTAAAAAAATGAATAAATCACACACTAAGTTTGCGGTATCTGGAAATTACATGGTTTGGTTTCACGTCATGTTTGAAACATTCGCGGTCAGATTTTTCTCTTTTGATACATTAGGCGGGTACACTTAATAACAAATTGCATCACTCTGTTGCGTCTAAAACAAAAATATACCTCATGTATAGCAGGGCTTATGTATATTTATTTTTCCCCAGAGGAAAGTCGGGGATATATTGGATTCAGGTCCGGCGATTCAGGTGACCTAAAACTCCCAATAATAAAGAAGGTATGGCCACCTTAAGGTAGGAAATTTTACTTTTTGCCACTTAGAGACCTCTAGGTTACAAACTATGAGGCTAATATTGGCTAATATTTTACCTGAGAACACACTAATATATTCTCAGTACATGTGCCAAAAATTAAGACATTAAGTTGAGGATAAAATTGTGTTTGAATCCCATAAAGACCCTACTTAGGGATTTTTTGCTACATTTTTCACATATTTTGCTTTGTAATTTAGAAGTGGTAATTCGGATGAGTCTCAAACTGCACTAGGTATAACTTTTATATGTAATCCTTGTCTTTGAAAAAAATTAAGGGCTGTAGGTTTAACTACAAGGTTGACCTAAGGTCTCAAAATTGTCCACAGAGACCCAATTTATGGACTTTCAAGCACTGTAGCTCTCAAACTGTGTCCCTCATATAGGTGAAATATAATCTGGAAATATATTAATATGTTCTTTTTACATGTGCCACAAATCTAAGCCTTTAATAGAAATTTAACCTGTGTAAGAGGACCATAAACACAACCAAGTGATCCTTTTTCAACATTTTCCATATATTGGCCTTATAACTTGGAAATAGTAAGCCTGAAAAGTCTCAAACTGTATTACATTTACGTTCTATGTGTAATATTTGTGTGTGACAAATTTGAAATCTGAAGTTTAAAATTTTAAGGTCACATTGAGGTCTCTAAAATGCTCACCCAAATTTTGCCACTTTAAAGTCCTATAGCTGTCAAACTATGCGACTGATAGAGTTGAAATCTCATCTGGGAATGTATTATTATGTTCTACTTACATGTGCCAAAAGTCAAGGCTTTATTTGTTTATTTGGGGTTTTACGTCGCTTTCAACACTGTACAGGTCGTATCACGACGGGTAGTTGGAAGGGCAGAGGAAACCAGTACATACAGTTCGTTAGGGTTCTGTACTGTAAACTGCCGACCAACGGCAAGCAACTACCAGCTTTCCCACTTGAGGCTGTGCCGGAAATTGAACCCCGGCCTCAGACGTGTCAAGGCTTTAAGTACAGATTTAACCAGTGTATGAGGACCAAAGACACCCACCCAAGTGACCTTTTTAAACATTTTTCACATATTTTTCCCTGTAATTTCGAAATAGTGTGACAAGTTTCAAACTGTATTATCTATAATTTCAACATGTTGTCAAGCTGGGTACACATATTAAAGTAGGCAAAAGGGACATTGGCTCAGTTAATTTTGACACAGATCCTGCAGTTATGAACTTATTTCAGTTGATAATCACACATTTATAAATCCCAATTTTATTTACATTATACATCACTGTCTTTGGAGTTCCATTATTGTGGCTTTAATAATTTATATATAAATCTAAAGGTACAATTTTTGTGTTTGACATTCCTTATTCATATTTTTGTTTTTTTCATTGCTAATATAATTGACTGGACTTTTGGGGCAAGTTTAAAATGGATAGACTGGAACACTGACGATTTCTGAGTATTTTTATTACCCCTTTTATATATATTAGAGTGTTTGTTATCTCATACCATTCATACTTGGTATCAGTGGTTCTATATTGGGACACAAGTGTTGGTGGAGGACTTCATTACCTCATTAACTCATGCGGGTAACATAAATTGATAATATTGGATTCATTTACACTCCTAACTCCCTCCTCCCCATTGTCTTATTAGGTAATGGAGTCTCCTCCCTCACCCCAGCTATCTCTGACACTTGAATGGAAGTATAGATATGATAACATGTAAGAAAAAAAAGAAATATGATACCGAGTGGGTATAGTGTGGCATATTTAATTACATGTGCTTATGCACAAAGTATACATCAGGTTTATACCATTTTTTGCTGTACACAGATATATTGAAAAAGCACTCATCCTCTTTGTATAAGCAGTATGGTGATGTAAAACCTGGCATATGTAGCACTATTTAAACTAAAACTTCATTTTGTTTGCAAAATACTGAAAAGTGATATTGTCAGCTGATCAGATCTTACAGTTTCTTCTTATTATAAATGATACCATGAAACAAACTTTAATTTACTTTGTAAAAGACTTGGAAGGATATATGTCAAATTATGAAGAAAAAAAGCAAAATAGCAAAATATAACTTAATTAGTTGGGATCTAATCACATATGTGCTTTATAATATTTCATCTATCCACTAAAATATTTAAAACATAGAAAGAGATAAACTGGTGTGTGGACCTTTGCCCACAAGGAATCTTGCCCACAGTACCTTTACCCACAAAGGAGTTTACCCACCACATTTTTACAACTCTTTAATGTTTTTGTTTAAGAATAAGTGTACTACCATAATCACAAAAGTAACTTTTTAATGTACAGTATCTACTATAATCACAAAATTAACTTTTTAATATTTTAGTGTACAATATCTACCATGTTAAAGGCCATCTTCTTATTAAAACCTTTTTAGTGTACATGTATTCTTCATTGCAAAGATTTTGGTGAACTCTGTTTTTTAAATTTTTTTTGGCAATACTAAGTAACTCTACCAATACTGAATTAAATTCTAATGAAATCAGCTTATATACTTTATATTGCCTGACTTAGGAAGTAATGTTTATCGCTTTCAACACAATATGTCCTGAGTAGTTATCTAACGGAAGTATTGATTGATTAATTGACTGATTGATTCATTGATTGATTCATAAAAATGAAAGTGTGTATGTAGTGAGAAAAATTTGTATTGTGACTGGACATCCTACCCTGTAGAGATTGTGGTGGGCAATGTTTCTTGTGGGCAAAGGTCCTGTGGATAGAGTTTACATTGGGCAAAGTTCTTGGGGGTAAAGTTCCTGGATTCACATCCTTTGCCTGGGGATATAATTTTGCTATGCAAAAAAAATATATTTTAGTTCTTGGTTGATTATGTTTTCCTCAGAATTATGTCACACAGAAGATGGGTCCCATGGAAAATACCCAGTCAAAACATGTTGCGTGAGTGATGACCTGTCTGGGGATATGTTGGCACCAAGTTTGCCCAATCTAGTTTTCAATCACATTTACCCTTTTATTGAAGGAGTTGTTCCCATAAACTCCATGTCTCTTCAAAACTATTTTCTTTTGAATATACTGTTGATGCATATTTTTGTTTATAGTATCTTGGTGTAGAAGTTTGAGTGCTCACCTTCAACCTTTGAGGTCACCGGTTTGAATCTCGGACCAGGCTCTTTATGTTGGAAAGTTGGTAGTAACTTACCGATGCCCAGTGGTTTACAGTGCAAAATCTTAACTGACTAGCATGCACTGGTTCCTGCACCTAAACTGCCAGTCGCAATGTGACTCTGGATGTTGAATGGGACGTAAAACCTAAAAAAAAATAAATAAATAAAAAATAAATCCATAAATCACAGTATCTTTTGTTTAATATTATTTTTGGATGGTCTAATTTTGACAACATTTTATAACACCAAAATATATATTCTATTGTTAAAATTAATGTGAAATTCAACGGCAAACTATGTGCTAAGCAATATAAATACTTTAGATACCTAGTCAAACTATTTATATTGCTTAGCACATAGTTTTGATTAATTTTTTATCCATTCAAGAACGCTAGACCATAGTCTTTGAACAGCATTGCATTGTGTGAACAAATGTCGAAATTTACAGGCAAACAAACTTTAGACCAACAAAGGAAGCACCGACGTGAACTGTACAGGTAGAGGAGCCTGTTTATTCAAAAACAAAGCGAGGAATAGTGTAACTCACGTGGATCGAGGAAGTGAGAAAACTGTTAAAATTCCGGGGAGGTGTAGTGGCACCCTAAGCGGATCGTGAGTGATCCACAAGAAGTCTGGTGTCCGCAGATTCCTGCGCTGTACTGTCAGGTTTTGTCTTGATTTCAAGCTCTTCACATCATAGTAAGTTATATGTCATATATTGTGTTGTTATAAAATGTGTAAATGTAAAAACACTATAAAACTAAGGGATGTTGTAACACCACTTTGCTTATTCCACCTAAAAAGTCTGTGCACACATGCATGGGCATGCGCAGACAAAACTCACACATCGTGCATAATAAATGCAAATGGCTCAAAGTGTCTTCAAAAGCAAAGAAGCTTTAAAACTTCAATCGTGCTGGGGAATGGAAAACTTTTTCAGCACACATTTACAGTGGTAACTTAATCTATGACTAAAAACATTCCTTTTTGCTGTCAATTAAATGTCTAAATATTATATGACAAGGATTAATATATTTTTTTTAATTTGTTGCCTTTTAAAAGAAAGTTTTGGCTACCTGAAATTTAATACAGTGCTATGAGAATCTAAGCTTTAGCTCAGGCATAATATGGCCAACTAGTATAGTCATAGCATATATGTGGCCTTGTCTTATCAATTTTACACATGTGCTCTTAATTCATGCATATTTTAATTGTAACACCTATGATTTATGGTTGATATGGACCTGGTGAGTTTGGAGACTGTAGTTCATGAACTCCACTTAACTTTTGACCTTTGACCCTGATCATTGAATCTGGAGACAACACACTTGTCTGTAGTCCTTTGGTGCTGACATTCATTTGACCTTGTTCTGGAATAACTGTGGTTACTTTGCTGTGGACTGTTGTACTGGGCTAGAATTGGTCTATGTGTTAGGAAGCTCTTGTATGTCCAGCCTTATCTTGGATCCTCGTGCTGGTTTGACCTTTACTTGACCTTGGCATAGAGGAAAATAAGTACCTCTCATTATGCAGTGTACTGGGCTGGGTTAGGGTTAATATCTCCTATATGTAGACGAATTAGATCATAACAATTGTTCAGATTAAACTATATTAAAATAATATAGTAGTCACATTAATATCTTTTATATTTATTTTTTTCATATTATTTATATTTTAGTAACTGTTGTGTATGTTAAAATACATATATAATCCCAATTGTGGTATTCAGGTCTTTGGTGGGCCCCTTGGGAGTGTAATGCGTTATGCTATATTAATTCTAGTCATATTTTAACCACAGTTTAGAAAAGAAGACAAAAGAAAGAAAAAAGGCCAGGCCAACTAGGCGGGGTCTCTCTCCCCTGAAATGGTAAGTAAGCTTTCTGCGAGTTCACATCACCATTTCTAGTAAACCAATAAATTACAGTTTCCTCTTACGCTTTTTTATCAATAAATATGTCTATGTAGAGATATTTCTACTTGGCGTATTTTCTCTAATTACAGATAATTCAAATATTAGATTACAACTTGTTCATAATAGTATAGCATGACTCCCATCAATAGAAAATATGTGCTGATACATACACAATAAAGCACCACCATTTAAACCATGTCTGCTGGCGTTTATTTTGAAATATGTCCGACCGTCTGTCTTTCTCTCCGCCTGGTAGCAAGATAACTGCAAAAAATATGGACGGATCTGGATGAAATTTCCAGGGTTCGTTGGGACAGTTACCATGTACAGTTGAATAAGTGTCAGTAGTGATCCGGAAGAGATCCTGGATTCTGGATCACTTTGAAATTTTCCTGATCAACACTTTGAAACATTCCTTAACATGTACGTAGGTTCACAATGTACCCATGCAAATATTATTTGGCCTATTTCAACTTGTACATAGATTCGGAATGCCTTCATACATATTAGATTCTGGATCACTTTAAAATTTTCCTTATCTTCACTTTGAAACTTCACACATCATTTACTTAGGTTCACAATGCCCTCATACAAATAGTATTTGCCTATTTTAACTTGTACTCACATAGGTTCAGAATTCCCTCATACATATTGCATTCTGGATCACCTTCAGATTTCGGAGTACACATTATTGAAAGTTATATAAGGGCGTCTTCTTTTTTTAGAGAATAATGACAACAGATGCAAAATTGCACTAATTCTTATTGGAATTATATTGTGCTTAATCTCCACTTAAAAGCAGACTGTAAGGCGCAAAGCACGGAAGCATTAATCAAGGTAATGCCCAGTGACAATACAGGGGATATGCAATAAGGCGAAAGCTGTCTATGTTGTAACCTCTTTGTGGCAATTGCTGAGAACTTGTCCCAATATCATCCTGGCTGTGGAACAGGGTGTAAAACACGTTGATTAGAATTGTTTTGCTCAGCTGTTCTGTAGATGCTTAATACCATAAAGGTGGCTATATTGCAGGAGACAATGGCTGCATACGAAGGACCGAACTGTGTGAAACCTTGCGTGAAGTGCTGCGGCAGACAGTGCAGAATGTGGTAAGGAAGACTTTAAGATTCATCTCATTTTCCGAGGGATATCATTTTCATAACCATTCCCTACTTTCCCAAATCTCTCTCTAGGTATAGCAGTTCCTTTTTTTCACCATTCTTGCTTTTTCTCTTCCTTTTATGTCCATTTGTTTCCAACTGTTCCCATTTGCTTGCAAAGTGTACACATTATTCCTTTCTTGTGTTGGCCTGTCTGCAAGTAGGGTTGCCAAATTCTGTTTGGATCTTCAAATAATGTGAAGATGGGTCAAATTTAGATCAATTGTACATGAAAACTGATCACGATCTTAGTCTTTTGAACAATGATAAAATCAAATATTTAACAAGGTAATACACACATTTATGTGATTGTGGAACCCTGGTTTGAATTAAAAGATGCCATAATCAATATTTTAGTCATATTATATTGATGCTAAAGCTTATTTTATTGACTAAAATTGTACATATTATAAAATTGGTCACCAGAAGTGTAAATATTCTATGAGTTGCTTGCTTCTCTTTTGCAGTGTCGTATTAATGGTGACAGCAACTACACGGCCAAGGCTAAACATGGAAACCATGGAGGAAATCATCACTGCGTTTTTGGTCGACTGGGGAGGTCGCGAAATGGCAGATATTACCATAGGATTAAATGATTATCCTAAAGAATGTAAGTGATTTTTTTCTGCTTTATTCATGGAAAGTGTGAAATTCTTTAGCTGCTTGATACAAAATTGGTGACCAGTTTTAACGAACAGAACAAAATATAAAGGTGTTAGTGGATAATTATTGAAATGAACTAAATAGCTAAGAAGGAAATGAAATGAAGACAGATGTATTTAAATATA